>OZ023263.1:73089254-73722441 GCA_964006375.1 Tillus elongatus | reverse complement strand
CTGGAGGTCGAAAATTTTATGCAACATGACCAAACTCACTTGAGGAGCTTCGTCGGCTAGATGTTGAAGAATGTCGTCAGATAACGCCCGAAATGCTTCGAAATGTTCGTTCGGAAGTGGAGCACAGATTTTATTGTTGTAAGTGAAGGGAAAACAATTTGAGCATTTAATTTAATAACAGTCTTTCATTCATTGGTATTTTGTCTTATTCTGTAATTGATGATTTTATTGCCATATCCAAACCAAAATTTAAAAAGTCTTATGTTGAGCAGAATTGAGAAAGCTTTAAAATGATGTGTCATTCAACATAGGATGCCATTTAAAATTTAAGGGTATTTTACGACCCTACCTAAGGGGTAGGTTCTAAATTCAAGACACCAGAACTTACGCCATCATGTGTCCTCCTTGGAAACAAAGTCGACGTGTCTCGGCTGTTTTTTTTTCGTTTTTTTTTTAAGTTTATAGATTTCAAAATGTCAACATCGGATATTAAATTGTATCTTCACATACAGCACTAGTAATATGATTATGGCATAAGACATTTATTATTATTATTATTAAAATGGCACAGCTTTCTCAAAAATTTTAAATCAAGATTCAAAAGGGTTAAGTTGAGCCATGTGTGATCTGTAGAACACTTTTAACGAAAAACTGTATCGACGTTTTAATATAAAAGGCGGGCATTAGCCCTGTTTTGAAGTCTTCTTTTTATTTTCTAATAAATTGTTAGAATTAAAACTTAAGACAGTTCACCATATCACACTTGTCTGTTTTTGTAATAGGTTAAACTTCGAGCTGTTCTCAGGAAGATGTAAATGTAAATACACCTATTGTAAAAAAAAAACACTGAAAAGAGTATCATAAACAAAAATGACATTTTGTACTGGATGTTGTAGTTTCAATGACAGACAGTATATTTACCCGACAGGCAGGATCAAAGAAAACCACGGTCCTTCAAATGGCGCATGTATTTATGTAATTACATTTATGCAGTAAAAATAGACAGTCATGTTCGGCACAGTGATTTGTTTATGTTTACTTTGGCCCACGAAATCTGCCAATACACTTGTGAAATGTGTGATTGATGGATGTTACACCACAAAATATAAAAATATACATTTAAAACTTAAACGTTATATCAATATAAACATAATATACCTGGATTAAAGCTCATTGAAGACGATGTTGAAGAAGATGCCCAAGTGGGCATTTTAAGGAGCTTTTTTTTTAAACTGCTGGACCTTTTTAAGGTACCGGCTGGTGAAGAAACTTCCCCGCGGTCTTCCATATGTTATGTTTTCACACTCTTGACATTTTTTAACATATGACAAATTTAGCGATTAACAACACGAAGGTTATAGAGATAAAGTCAGACCGGCACAGGATGTGGTGCCAACGGATCCGCAACAACTCGTCGGGCTGACTGGAGAGGAGAGTAGCTCTAGCTCTACCCCTTGAGCTCGACACGACTTTATCCACACCTACGTATGCCGTCGACGACGTCGAGGGCGTCGTGAAATGGATCAGTCCGTTTTCGCCTTGTTCCACAACAGCTTAGCAATACCGTCTGGATCTGGATCAGAGACTGCAGCGCACGTGTTGTAATTTGTAATATGCGCTAATGTTCTGTCGACCTTTCGTGAAAACACCAGGATGATTGATGTAATAATTTCAAAGTAACAGAACTGCATTAGCCGGTAGCGATACGGTGGTATCTTAATGAATAGTGAAAAATGAAATAAGCAAACCGAGCGCGTTTGTGAAAAACACAATATTTAATGTATAAATAGCTGGCGATCTTTTCATGACGCCGCGTTAATAGAATTCCTACATAGCTCAGAACTAGGAATGGTTGAAAACGTTTGTAACGATGACATTAATAAGATGTATCAATTCGGGGCACTTGGTCAATTTTCAAAGCTCCGAACTCATGTGTCATTTAGTTTAATACCACCGACGGGCTATTAATATTTAAAGTAACATTATTTCGAAGATAATTTAGTACCACAACAAAGGACTGAAAAGACAATAACGGGCGAGTACATTTCAATGGGACCTAATAGAAGCCATAACATATGTGATTGAAAATATTAATAGGAAAGTGTTATCTGTAAAAATGATATATTATCCATTTCATGCATTTTAGAGTTTAGTAATACAGTGACAGGAGACAGTTGATTGTGAGAAATAGTTACACGGGCCAAATTATTCAACTCACATTTTATAAATATCATAGATAATATCCAAACAAATGCGTTTCCCTTCCATAATAGCAGATGGGCGGATGGAAGATAAAAATTATTCCGTACTACGAGGATCTCAACACGGGCACAAGGTCGTAAACGAGGAACAAATTGAGTAACATGGGGTGTTTTTACCATGCACCCAGCGGCCAAATGTAATACCCACCCCATCTCCAACGTAGCCCTTAACAACCTCCCCGCAAAGCAGTAGTATTCATAGTTACGATCATGAATGCTATGCTAAGATTTCAACATTTTCCATCCTTGTGGAAACTTGCCGATATTATCAATATTTCAAAACCCAGCAAAGATCTGCTGTTCCCCCAAAACTACAGGTCAATTAGCCTACTCATCGGAAAAATCGCCGAAAGATTAATACAGAAAAAGATAGCCTCATACAACTCTGAGAACCATATCCTTCCAGAAGCAAATTCGGATACAAACAGAAGCACTCACCACAGACAAAGTCTTTCGAGGCGTAGAAAACATCACCGAAGGATTCAACAAAAGTAGGTCAACTGATGCAATATCTCTCGACACTGCTCAATCGTTCGACAGGGTTTGGCATGCAGGCATCCTTAACAAAGTTCTATCATTTAATTATCGCTCCCACTGATACTCCTCATCAGGTTATACCTGAAACAGAGGAAGTTCCAGGCCAAACACCTGGGAACCAGATGTAGAATCTGCTCAGCCACGGCTGGCCTTCCACAGGGTTCTGTTACCTCCCCTGTGCTGTACAATATATTTGTCGCATACATACCGACACTGTCCGAAAACGTGACATACACATTGTACGCAGACGACACCACCATCCTTAGCAGCTCCACAAAGCCGAGAATAATAACCCAACGTCTACAAAGTGCCATAGACGAGCGCCATGGGTTGTCAGAAACAGTCGGATTCACTCTGATCTGAAAATGTCCTCAATACTTTACTCAACTATTCTTTTTTTTTTCAACAACACACCACAAGTGCTTACAGCCTAAATACTATCGTACCGTGGGTGTCGACAAGGAGGAAAGAGGCAACTTGTCAATTCTGAACTTGAAGGTTTGGAGGTTCGGGGTAGAAGGAAAAAACATTTGCCGGCAAGGAATTCCACAACTTGGAAGTCCTCGGGACAAAAGAGCGGGCATAACAAGATCTTCTATGTCTGGTGACCTGGACAGTAAAACGGTGCATTTGCTCTGTTCCCCTGGTAGATCTTCTGGGGGCAGCAGGTGCAGGAACTATGGAAGAAAGCTCCTGTGAGCAGTGCCCGTGCAGATATCTATAAGAGAGAGAGAAGGGGGGGGTGTCACCAACGGCACGTCGGTGGGCAAGGGATGGCAGCCTTTGTGTGAGGGTAGGGTCATCAATGAGACGTAAAGCTCTCTTCTGAATGGAGTCCAGGATAGCGAGTGTAGAAGCGGCAGCAGCATCCCAGATGTGGGAGCAGTATTCGAGGCTTGGTCTTAGTTGTGAAGTATATATGGTATAGAGATTAGCTGGAGAAAAGTATTTGCGAGCCCGGAAGAGGAAACCTAATTTCTTAGCAGCCGCTTCTGCAATTAATGAGACATGTTGGTGCCAATTGAGATTTCGATCCACAGAAATGCCAACAAATGAAGGACTCATTACTTTGAATAACTTGGTTGTTTATTGTGATGGGTCTAGGGCTGGTGTATCTCTTATGAGAAAAAAAGCAAGACTGTGATTTGGTGGGGTTGAATTGTACAATATTTCTACTTCCCCAGTCTAATATTTTTTGGAGATCCACGGAGATAGAACCCTCCATGAGTCTGCGATCCTCATCTAATTGGGCTAAAGAGGCAGGCCTAGAATATTGTATATTTGAGTGGAGGGTGGTGTCGTCCGCGTAACTGTGAACTGGGTTGGATGTGCTAGAGAGGAGGTAATTGATGTGGAGAAGAAACAAAGTAGGGGCTAAAGCTGAATCTTGAGGGCCTCCTGCATCAATTGGATACAGTTTAGAGGAATGGCCATCCACGACAACAGAAATGCTCCGGTTGGGGAGGAAATTTGCTGTCCACGTACAGAGTTTTGGTGGTAGGCCATAGGCCGGTAGTTTATTAAGCAGCGCTGCGTACCAAACCTGGTCGAATGCTTTGGATATGTCTAGAGCGACAATCTGGGATTCACCGTGTAGTTCCATAGACTTGTTCCAAGAATGGGTGACAAAGAAAAGGTGGTGGGCAGTTGATCTGCGCTGACGGAATCCATACTGCCTGTCGTGGATTAGACCTAGCTTTTCAAGAAATCTTAGTAATTCGGTGTTTATATACTTTTCCATCGAGACTGAAAGGAGAGAAATAGGCCTGTACTTGTTAGGAAGCGCTTTAGGTCCTTTCTTGGGGACGGGTTGTACTCGAGCAGTTTTCCACTTACTAGGGAATATGCCTCTATTGTAAGATGTCTGAAACAGACGAGTGAGGACAGGAGCAAGTTCTGGTGCGCATTTTTTGAGAACAATTGCTGGGATCTCGTCAAGGCCAGAGGCTTTCCTGGTATTAAGAGAAGAGAGCATTTTTCGTACCTTTTTAGTTTTGAAAATAAAATCAGTCATTTTATGCGCGACATTGGAGACTGCTTCTCATCCAAATGCTCCTCTCCGTAGTGCCACCGACTAAGATAAGCAACTTCCACTAAGGCATAAGCATCCAAAGCTTATCTCGACCTGATAACGCACTTGCGGCAAACATAATTGAAACATTCAAAATCCCAACGTTTTATGTGGAGTCATTCCGACGGAGGTATGGACTAAGCCCCGGTACTCCAAGTACTCAACTACCTCAAATTCCCATACACTACGGTGTGTGACTGAGCGTATCTGTTAAAGATTCCTCACTACCGTATCCAAAAATGTACTTAATTTTTTCTCAAGTTTCCCTGCACATAGGTACACGCTATGAAGATATTTTATACAAGTAGTAAACCATCATAACCTGATAGTTATTAATAATGAAAACAGAACTAGGAACTGATCAAATGCTTCCGTGGCAATTCTAGTCAAAAGCATTCAAGCCGTCCCAACGTTTAAATGTGGGGCTTATTAAGTTCTCCGGGAATTCAGCATGTTCTTTAGTAATTAAAAGCGACATGCATTTGCGTTCTGACATAAGGTTGAAAATTTCACCACCAGTTAATGTGGTTAGTGAATCTATAATTCATGCCGCCTTTGATAAGTTGTTGCCACGAAAAGTTAGTTTACTGATGATTTACGCGTCCCTTAATGCCTCATGTACAATTTGAGATAAATTAGATTTTCGCCGCACTTTTTCGCGTGACCAACGCATATATTTGAGATTGCAGGCAATTAAATATGTTTATTATGTACTACCAGGTATGACAATTACAAAACGAGACTGATCTAGTTGCTTTGAAATATGTCAATGTTGTCAATAGTATTAAAGTCTGAACTAAAAACATTTTAACATGTAAAGTTTGAAGTGGGTATTTCATTTACCTACTGAATTGTGGATTTATATTTCTGTTGGTGTTATATGCCAATCCGTCGAGGATCATGTTGAATAATAAAAAGTCTGGACGCAGCAAGTACGTTATGGTAGTGAATTTTCATAGAAATGGGCTGGCACCAAACATTTTTTACGTAATTAAAGGCTTATATAACTTTTTTTTTGTAACATAGAGATCTAAATTTTGATATATATATTTTAGTGTTTGGTACGTTAACCTATACACCAAATTTGGTTCCCACAGCCTTGTTATTTTGAGACAAATAAAATTTCCCAAGAAAACCCAAAATTTTCGCGGAAAACCTGCTCCAATTTTTTTGGCTAATGAACTTATCTAAGCCTCTTACAAAAGGATCATATCTGCCAAATTTCATTAAAACCGGCCTATTATTTTCTGACTTAACATTTATTATTATTCACCTTACTGGTGAATTTTCTTTTAAAAAATTCACTATTGAGCAGATCGCGACTTTCGAATTTTGAAAAAATTTCTTCAAATGAGCGCGAACTAGGCCTCTTAGAACACATATCCGGGGTCAGTTTCAATTTTTATGTGTATGTATATATGTGTATATATATATATATATATATTATATATATATATATATATATATATATATTATATATATATATATATATCTGTGTGTGTGTGCGCGTGTGTGTGTCACACCAATAACTTATAATGGACAGATTTTGAAAAAATTTGGTGTGTACCTTCCTTTTGCAAGTGGCTTGGATAAGTTCGTTAGCCAAGAAAATCGGACCAGTTTTCCGGAAAATTTTTATATCTCCGGAAATAACAAAGCTACAGTATTAAAATATAGTACGCGGGTTTACATCATTAAGGCTAAACTATGTACCAAAATTTAGTTTTCTAAGTTAAAAGGAAAAAAGTTACAGGCATTTAATGCAAAATATCGGTTGCCCTGGGGGCCAAATGAGGACAAAAGACGAAAAATGTTTGTATGATGAGCACAATTGATGTAATTTTATATATATATATATATATATATATATATATATATATATATATATATATATATATATATATATATATATATATATATATATATATATATACAAACATTTTTCGTCTTTTGTCCTCATATATATATATATATATATATATATATATATATATATATATATATATATATATATATATATATATATATATATATATATATATATATATATATATATATATAAACCATTTCGGGTTAAATGATCGAAACATATTAAAACAGTAAAATAAGCTTTCGTACTCAAAAAAAGTTCAGGACGCAGCAAGTGCGTTAGGGTAGTGAATTTTTATTAAATGCTTCAAATTTGAATAACTAAATTTTCTATAAACTTAGAAAGTTGAATTTTGGTATGTACTAAGGTCTTTCCCAAGGCAGCATATTCGTCAAATTTCATTAGAATAGGTTTGTAATTTTCGGAGAAACTTTTTTTTTTCAAAAGAAAACTCAAAAATTTCCCGGAAAACCTTGTCCGATTTTCCTGGCTAACGAACTCATCCAAGCAATTAATAAGTGAAAGGCACTTGCCGAGTTTCATCGAAATCAGTTAATTATTTTTTGAGTTATCGGTTGGATATATATATATATATATATATATATATATATATATATATATATATATATATATATATATATATATATATATATATATATATATATAAACATGAAACAGACCCTGGATATGGGTTCTAGGGGTCCTAGTTCGCGTTCACTTGAATTTTTTTTTGCAAAGTCTCATCATCGATACCCCTCTATTAGTGATTTTTTTTTAAATAGAAATTCACCAAAAAAACAAGAATCTTATTAGGCGTAATATAATAGTGCAAATAGTCCATGGCAACAGTATATTCCATATTCAACATTCAACTGACAAATTATTCTGACAAATGGCGGGTCCACTTTCAAAGTGACATGTAAATAAATATTTTCTTTTCTGACATGTGTAATACAAATATAGGCATACCCTTCTTCTTACATTTATCTTTATTTTTGGCCATCACAATTTTACTCATAGAGTTGGATATATTTGTAGTGACTTTTGAATTTTGAAAAGATTTCCTCAAATGAGCGCGACTAGACTCCATAGAACCCCGATCAGGGTTAGTTTCAGTTTTTATCTGTTTTCATATATACAGGGTGACGCATTTCTATGGTAAAGCTCAATATATCCGTTATTATACAAGATACAAGAAAAAAATGTATACGTTAATTATACGATGTCTGGCGCTGCATCTTATAAAATTATTTTTACAATCACAGGATAGCTCATAAGTCGCTGTTGATATCATTTTTCCCCTTAATCGAACACGCCTTATATTATTGTATTTTCCATCGAAATATAATGCATGTGTTCTGTAAGGAAATAAATTCAGGACGCAGCTAGTGCGTTATAGCAGCGATTTTTTATAAAATGTTTCTTTCGATAGCTTAATTTGCTATTAACCTAAGGTCCGTTTGCCAGGCAGCCATTTTTTTCGGGAACATTTTAAGTTTATTTTCAGAAAGATTTTTGTACATTTTCAAACAAGCGAAACCGGTCTACGGTTCTAATTGTTGCGAGCATGCATCTAGCCTTACATACTTTGTCCCTATATTGGGGTATAAATGGGCCAGGGCTGACAATTTTCTAAATTGTTAGTTAGTTGTATACAGTCTCTATTTTTTAACACTTTGTGTTATTTGGAGCTGGCGTGACAACATACTACTTGGTTCCGCAACTAGGTGGCGGCACGTCCACCACTCACTTAAGGTCAATAAAGTTATTTTAATGAAATATCGTACATTGTTTCTACTATATATGTTATACTGGTAACCAAAATTGATGCCAGCTTTTTAAAATATATATATATATATATATATATATATATATATATATATATATATATATATATATATATATATATATATATATATATATATATATATATATATTTGCTATTAAAAACATTTTTACGAAAATTCACTATCATAACGCACCTGCTGCGTCCAGACTTTTTTATAATGAAGCTGGACTATTTCGCAAGTAAAATCACAACAAACTATTAACTATCAAAACTGACAATACATGATCTTGTTTACCGAGAATGTTTTCAAAGCACACTCGATGCATACTAAAAATTAGATTAGGTGATTTCATATTCAATAAGTCTCTAGCAAATCTTCAAGAACGTTTTTCTCGAAAACAGTTAGTTTTATCGGGAGGCAACAAGAGCACCCTTCTTGAGGATTTTATGGTTCTCTTCAATCGTATCTTATTGGATTTCAGATAAAGATTCAAGCAAAAAAGTTATGACTCACTATCTGTTGTTCAAGGGAAGTTTCGGCCATTAGATTCCAAGAAATCCACATCAAATTTGCAAATAGACATGTGCATCAAATTTGAAATGAATCGATTCACGACAAAAAAATTATCAACACAAATTTGACAAAAATAATGTTTTGAGACCCTGTCCGTTATTTTCGCGCTTAAAAAAAACTTGTGGCATTAATTTTTCGAGTAGAGTAGCATAACCCCCGGAATTTTTTGATTTTTTTCTCATCATTTCCGGGCACCTATATATATATATATATATATATATATATATATATATATATATATATATATATATATATATATATATATATATATATATATATATATATATATATATATATATATATATATATATATATATATCGTTAAAAAATATTTGGTACCAGATCATTTCTATGAAAATTCACTACTATAACGCACTTGCTACGTCCAGACTTTTTTTATATGTTTTCATACTTTTTTTCATTTAAGCGGAAAAAAAATTTGCAATTATTTTCGCCGATGCCATACCTCCACACGTATTGACGATGTCGAAGTGATTATGACTTATTTGCCTCAAAGACAATATTTAAATTTGATGCACATTGGTCTGGAATGTAAATCATCTTGCAGAAATTGTAAATATCGTAAGTACATTTTGAGAAAACCCAATTAACCACAACACTTATTTCAGAGACCTTACGATCGTTTCGTTGACAAAGTCAACATCTTCAGAGGAAGATAAATTCTAACTTAAACAACTAACTACATGTATTTATATCGCGTCGAGGTAAACGAACTAGTTCCTGGACGACAATTTTACTTCGGACTAGTTCGTTTACCTTGACGCGATATAAATACATGTAGTTACTTGTTTAAGTTAGAATGTATCTTCCTCTGAAGATGTTGACTTTGTCAACGAAACGATCGTAAGGTCTTTGAAATAAGTGTTCTGGTGATTTGGGTTTTCTCAAAGTGTACTTATTAGTGCTCATCACAGGTCCCAGTTTTTGTTGACAGAAACAATAAACCTATTTTAGTGTTGGGGTGTGAACATTATTGTTAAGTTGGATAAGTTTGTTAATCTAAGAAGAAGACTATAAATGTCAATGTCAAAATAGACAGACTGAAAAAGAGCAGTTAAAAGGAAGGTACAAAAATAGTAATAGTAATAGTAACAATAAATTATGTATTCCACTGTTTTTGTGAATGTAATCTTTATTTAATTAATAAATCGTTTAACTTGCAAATACTGAAGCCCCCGTTTTTTATCTGGTTATGGGCACAGGTTGCGGAAATCTGTAAAACGTAAGGAATTATACGGTAGTGTAAAACAAAATAACTGTTCGTTAGCACATGGTGTGCACCTACAGGTTAGATCGTGGGGTTCAGAAAAGTTGCAAGTGCAGAACGATGGAGAGTGGAGCGTCTGCTACGGGGTTAGCGATGACAAAGCTGGAGGGCACAAAGAACTGGGGTGTATGGAAATTCCAGGTTGGAGTATTGTCAAAAGGTATGGCTTTGTTTGACATAGTAACTGGAAAAACTACCATTCCCGCCGATGAAGAAAAGAAGAAAGAGTGGCTACAGTTAGACCACAGAGCACAAAGTGCGATAGTTAGCAGGTTGACGGATAATGTAATGCTGCATGTAATGACATGTGATACATCTGCCCAGATTTGGTCAAAATTACTAAGCGTGTTTGAACAAAAATCATCAGCCAGTGTGCATTTGATCCAGGAACGATTCTTTGCTTATAAATATGAGGGCAATGGTTTGGCAGAGCATGTATCAAAGTTGCAAGAAATAACAAACCAGTTGAAACAATTGGGTCAGACTATTACAGATGAGATGTTGATAACAAAACTGTTAATGTCATTGCCAGAACCATATAGGCATTTTGTCTCTGCATGGGAGTCTGTCCCACAGGATAATCAGAAGATCGACGACTTAATTGCCAGGTTGTTAACAGAAGAACAGAGACTCAAAAATTATGAAGGTAATGAACCAGTTACTGCATTTTCTGTTAAGAAGTCTGTATTTAATAAAGCATGTTTCAAATGTAACAAAACTGGACACTTGAAAAAGGACTGTAGAATAAAATCAATTATTTGCTATTACTGTAAGAAACCGGGACATGTGATGAAAGACTGTAGATACAAGCTAAAGAAGGAGAGTAGTGATGAAGCTAAAAATGCTTTTGTTGTGACATCAGCAGTCAGTCAAAATAAAAACAATCTGTGGTTAGTCGACAGCGGAGCCAGTGACCATATGTGCTTTGATAAAAATGCCTTTACAAAACTTGAGATAGTGTCAAATTTCAAGGAAGTTATTATCGGAGATGGTCGTGTTATTCAGGTCTCAGGTATCGGTACTGTGGAAATTCAAAGTTTTAATGGATACGATTGGATTGACACAGAAATAAATAATGTGTTGTATGTACCAGAGCTAGCAGCGAATCTATTTTCAGTCACAAGTGCAACTGAAAAGGGATACAAAGTTATTTCCGACGATAAATTCTCCATGTTTATGAAAGGCAACAAAGTTTGTGCAAGAGCAAGAAAAACAGGAAAAATGTATGTGATGGAATTTAGAAGTAACCATGAACAAACATATATAAGTCATACTAGGGAGTCTTTAGCAGAATGGCATGAACGCATGGCACACCAGAATGTAGAAAAGGTGAAGAGTATATTGCTGAGAAACAGTATTGGATTCAAGGAAGACTGTGAGAAAGTGTGTAGATCATGTTTGCAAGGTAAGCAACACAAGGCACCATATTATACAAGCGCAACAAAATCAAATGAAGTTTGTGAATTGATTCACATGGATCTGTGTGGTCCCATGGAAGAGCTATCACTTGGTGGCTCACGATATTTTTTGTTGTTGAAAGATGACTTCTCACATTTTCGTAGTGTATATTTTTTGAAAAATAAAAATGAAGTTGCTGATAAAATTAAGCACTTTGTAAAATTCACAGAGAAAGGTTTAGGCCACAGAATTAAAGTTTTTCGGTCTGACAATGGTTCCGAATTCATCAATGATAAGTTGAGAAAGCTCTGTAATGAAAGTGGAATAAGGCACCAGAGATCCATACCATATACTCCACAACAAAATGAAAAAGCT
This sequence comes from Tillus elongatus, assembly GCA_964006375.1. Lineage (NCBI taxonomy): Eukaryota > Metazoa > Arthropoda > Insecta > Coleoptera > Cleridae > Tillus > Tillus elongatus. The sequence continues at coordinate 73,710,278 of OZ023263.1, read as the reverse complement.
GAACGGGAGATCAGAACGTTAGTAGAAGCTGCCAGAACAATGTTGCATGTGAAAGGCTTGTCGAAGATTTTTTGGGCAGAAGCTATTCATTCAGCTGTTTTCACGCTAAATAGGACAAGCAACAGTGAAGTTGATGGACAGACACCATTCGAGGTATGGTTTAATAAATCCTATGATATAAATTACCTTAGAGTTTTTGGTTCTGAAGTCTACGCTCATGTACCAAAGCAGCGCAGACACAAGTGGGATGCTAAGGCAAAGAAAGGTATTCTTGTAGGCTATGGTGAAGAAACGAAAGGATATAGAATTTATTTTTCTGATACCAAAACTGTAAAAATATTTAGAGATGTTGTTCTCACACATAACCAGTCAAGGGAAAATGATTGTTGTTCAGAAGAAATTGAATATGTACAGATGGGTCTTGAAGATACAGGTGATCTGGAAGTGATGAACACAGGAAGTGAAATAAATAATGAACAAACAGGTGAAAGTGATACTACTATTGAGGTGCAAGAACGTGAAGAAGCACAAGAAACAGAAGTAGAAGAAGTGCAGGAGTCAAAATCCATACAAGGAAAAAGACAAGCGAAGTGTCCAAAGTGGCTTGAAAGCTATGAAGTGAACTTTATGTGTTTCGAAGCTCCTACTAATTTTCAAGAAGCTGCATCCAGGCCAGACAATAGCGAGTGGATGATTGCTGTCAAGGAAGAACTGAAATCGCTGGAAGAAAATAATACTTGGACTGTAGTTAATGAAGTGCCTGTAAGTAAAGAAATTATATCTAGTAAGTGGGTATTTAAAACAAAAAATGATGATAAGAGTAAGCAATATAAAGCCAGGCTTGTTGCTAGGGGCTTTGAGCAAGTGGATTCTTTTGATTTAAGCGAGCTGTATGCTCCTGTCGCCAAACTGTCCACTGTTAGGGCCTTTATATCAGTAGCAACAAACCTAAATTTAAAAATTTATCAAATGGATGTGAAATCTGCATTTTTGTATGGGGACATCAGGGAAGAAGTATATATGAAATTGCCAGATGGGATAACAGATAACACAGTAGTAAAGTTGAATAAATCCATTTATGGATTGAAAAAGTCACCTAAATATTGGAATGAAAAATTGAATGACTTAATGAATAGGGAAAAATTTGAAAGGTCCAAGTCAGATTATTGTTTATATACAAAATTCATTGAAGGCAGAATGCTGTATTTACTAATTTATGTTGATGACCTCTTAATTAGTGGAAGTGATGACAGGGATGTTTCTAATTTAAAATTAACTTTGCTTAAACATTTTAAAATGAAAGACTTAGGAATAGTTTCAAATTTTTTGGGGTTAGATATTGAACATAATATTGATAAAGGAGTAACGGTGATAAGCCAAGAAAAATATTTAAGAAATGTGCTAGATAAATTTGACATGGCAGAATGCAAACCAATGAGTACCCCCATGGACTCAAATTTCAAATTCGATTTGTCACTTAAAAAATATGATGAAAATTATGAAAAAGTTTGCAGAAAATTAATTGGATGTCTCATGTATGCTGTATCTGGTTCAAGGCCGGACCTATGTTCATCTGTGTCGTTGCTGAGTAGATATCAAAATACTGCAAACAAAAATTTATTGACTGCCTTGAAACGTATTTTAAGATATGTAAAATATACAATTAATTATAAGTTAGTTTACAAGTATGTTAAAAATATATTACTTTATGGATATGTAGATGCCAATTGGGGAGGAGATTCTAATGATAGAAAATCTACATCAGGCTACTGTTTCAAATTATTCAATTGCTTAATAACGTGGTGTTCAAGGAAACAAAACTGTGTAACTTTATCATCCACGGAGGCTGAGTACGTAGCCTTGAGTACAGCAGCCAGTGAGGCTTGTTGGTTAGGAAACTTGGTTAAGGATTTTAAGTTATGTTCATCTGTGTATCCCATTAAACCTTTTGAAGACAATCAGTCGGCAATTAAGATGGTACATAACACTGAAAGCCATCGGGCAAAACATATAGACATAAGATACCACTTTGTCAGGGAGAAAATACAAGAAAATATCATAATTCTAGATTATGTTAAAAGTGAAGAACAAGTAGCAGATATTCTTACCAAACCTCTGGGAAAAATATTGTTTGAAAAATTTAGAGATAAGTTGAACCTTGTCGCTAGATATTAAGTTAGTTTTAAAAATATGCTTTATTGAGGGGGAGTGATGACAGAAACAATAAACCTATTTTAGTGTTGGGGTGTGAACATTATTGTTAAGTTGGATAAGTTTGTTAATCTAAGAAGAAGACTATAAATGTCAATGTCAAAATAGACAGACTAAAAAAGAGCAGTTAAAAGGAAGGTACAAAAATAGTAATAGTAATAGTAACAATAAATTATTGCGGTGCTATCGGGGCGGCAAGGCCGCGGACGAGCCCTGAGGGAACAAAAAAAAAAAAAAAACAATAAATTATGTATTCCACTGTTTTTGTGAATGTAATCTTTATTTAATTAATAAATCGTTTAACTTGCAAATACTGAAGCCCCCGTTTTTTATCTGTTTTCACATAGTTGTAAATATCGACTATCTGTTGGTTCCCTCGAAAAACTATGGCCCTATACTCTTATTATTCTGGCATAAACATTTACTTTCTCTGTACTGTATGTTACTTCTGCATCCAATGTGGATTTTCAGTTGCACAATACACAAGTTTGACAGTTTACATGAGCATTTAGGAGGAATTTTTTGGTGTTCCAAGAACTGTTGAATTATCAATGTTATTATCTAATGCTACTAGTGGTGAACTGTAAGGATATTTCATGAAATGCCAGTACAACATTTAGTTTCCTGTTTTCCGTTATTTGTTTTTCTACCACCTTTACAGAAGTCTGTCCGTGACCTATTTCTCTAAACTTCTTCCCAATTTTGCTTACTGCAAATTGAGAAATTGGGTCTCGGTTGGGTATTAATTGGTCTCGTACAAAATTTACAATTTCGGCAAAAATATGGGTAGTTGAGAAAGGTTTGCAGTTGGAAAAGTATTAGTATTAATTGTTAATGGAGGTATCGGGTGAAACATTAGAAGAACGAAATGGAACAGGAAAGAAATTTTTTGCAATGTCAAAATTTTAAGGTTGTTGAATTTGGAGTGTTGTCAAGCAGTTTTGGATGCAACTATGTATAAAATTACGTTATTATTCACCACAAGTCTTAGACTTATTGAATAAACATGTTGTATAATTTTAAGCAATAAAGGTAATAATAATAATAAATAAATAAACTTCTTTATGGGTCCTGGTTATATATACCCTCATAATCCCGGGCAAGGATCAATGGAGTGATAATGAGGTTGCTTTCCCGCCTGCTACCTAGTCTGTTTTACTGACTGGAGGAGCAACACTCCTCCGATACGGGAATTTACATCAATGACCTGGGGGTGCGCGAGGTTTATGCTCCGGGCGCATATACCACGGCAATCAAAACGGGGGTATACGCTATCCTATATGTAGCTATTCAACAGAATGTGAGTACGAGCCCCGAGGAATGTGTATACATTTGCTCGAATAGGTAGAAGGCACTTCGGGCAGTATGCGCGGCCAGGCTTAGATCTATGCTGGTTTCGTAATGCGCTAACGCTCTTCCTGGGCTGGCCAGGACAAAGAAGGTACAACTTAGGTGAGTTCCGGAACACTGAGGCGTGGCGGGGAATGGGGTGGCGAATGACCTCGCATTGTTGGTTCCCGGCGGCGCTTCTGTGGCCCAGAGCCTGCTATAGACATAAGTAGAAAGGTGACGCCCGGAATTAGATCAATGCTAATTAAGGAGTGCTTTGACGCTCTCGCTGGGCAGTTCAGGACAAAAAAGGTACAACTTATGTGGGTCCTGGGACACTGTGGCGTGGCAGGAAATGAGGTGGCGAATGACCTCGCGAGGCTCGGTTACCGGCGGCCGATCTGTGGCCCGGAGCTTGCTATAGGCATAAATAGGAAGGTGGTCTCCGACGCCTTAAATATATGGACTGAGTAAGCCAGCACTGTTGGTCGGTCAGTGGCCGTAGACAAGCGAAGGACTTCGTGGATAGGCCGGATAGAAACAAGACTCTCTGGCTTCTCGGTAGTAGTCGTTCTGCGCTTCGCTGCATCATCGGGGTGCTAACAGGTCACTGTTGTCTCAGAAGACACCTTACATTGGTAGGTGTCGAGAGGGATCCCACTTGCCAGGAATGCGGCGAGACTGAGGAAACTTTTTACCACTACCTGTGTGAATGTGAGACTTTTTGGGAGTCTTCGAACAGAATTGTTTGGTTCGGAACCAAGTAAGTTCCGTCCAATAGAATACCTTCACGACCTTTATTTTTGAGAACACGGAGGTTTGGCGATGAAACCGGGGAGGAGTAAGGCATGGTTGTGGTAGCCAGGGTTGGCAAAAACGGCCCCGTGTGGCCTACTTGCCTGGCGCTAGCCTTCCTACCATTGCTACTACTAGCATGGGTCCTGGTTTTGTCGCCGCAACCAATTATTATAATTTCGAATCTTTCAGTTTCAGTAAACCTCATGTTGAAAAATACAAACATTTTAAAATAGTTTATCTATGTTCATCAACAAACACTTCAATTAAGTCGAATCTAAATGTAGCACTCTTAATAACTTATTTTCATTCATGGTATATATCGTATGACCAACATTTCTATTTAAAAAATAACTGATGACGTCATCATGCTTAGTAAACAGATAGGACAATAATTTTTATTATCAGCCTTATCACTGGTCTTGAACACCGGAACCACAAAGCTAGGCTTCCATCTAAACTGGAATACACCATCCAGCAGTGAAAGTCAAAAGATCAGCTGTGGGACTGCCAGAGAACTACCACAATATATTAGCAAACGTGGCGGCAAACCATCTGGGGCAGCACCCTTTTTAACATGCAACTCTAAGTCCATCTTGGATATAGCAAAAAAGTGGTGGGCATGTCCAGGGCAACTCTGTTATTGGAAACGATGTTGACGGTTCCACCCTGTAGAGTGGCGGCCTTTTCCACTGTCGTACCCACCGCGAACAATTCCGCCATGTACACTGGGTACCTGTCCTGGAGCTTTAGCCCTTTGCTTTCGATCACTACGTTGCTTTCATATGCCACCAAGCCTATTCCAACCGCGACTCCGGCTCTGGACGCGTCTGTGTATATCCACCGCCCTCCTGTTGTCTTCCGCTCCTTCTATTATCGCCCAGGTTTTCCTCTGCTCCGTCGGGTGCAATCCTTCTCTGTACGCCGGTTTTCCCTCAAAATTGGCCGCCTTCGAGTGTTCCCATCTTATATGCCGCTCCTCTGCTTCCAGCCACAAAGGTGGACATCCCGCCAGCACCGCCAGTGCTGCGTTGGAAGTCGTTCTGTAGGTCTTAGTTATACCCAACAGAAATGCTCCCTGGGCCGACTGACGTTTTCTGGTTGCCCTAGAATCCCTCGCTCGTTCACCCCATATTTCGGCGCCGTACAGGAGAGCTGGTTTCACTGCTCCCTCATATATGACCCTAAGGGTCTCTGGATCCGTCCCCACGTTTTTGCCGCTACCGCTCATACCCTATGCGCCGCCCCCGCTATCTTAGTTGCTACGTATTTGGTATGCTCCACTTAAAGTAGATCTGAGTCCAGCATCACTCCCAGATATTTTATTTTGGCTTCCGGTCTTATGGTTACGTCTCCCATCCTGATCACAGGGTGTCTTTGTATCCGCGCTTTGGTACCTTTCCACGCACTCATGCAAATACTGCGTATTTTCCGGGGCATATTCCAGCCTGTGAGCCGACGCCCACTGCTGGCAAACCTCCCTAGTACGCTGCCAAGCTGCCTCGAGTTTCCTTCTTTACGGCGCCGTTATAGTGATGAACTGGTCGTCCGCAAAAGCCTGGACCTCGATTTTTGCTCCGTTTCGCCCGGTTCTATGGAGTCGATTTCATTAAACCAGTCCTCCATTATAAGTAGCCACAGGATCGGGCCTAAACATGACCCTTGTGGGCAGCCTTTGCTGGTGTTTTTCGTAACTCCTTCAGAAGTGGTATGACAGTCTTGTCGCCAACAGCTTGTCATACACCTTTCCAATGATGGGTAACAAGCACACCAGTCTTTGCCTTTCGCTCGCTGGTTGTGGTAGCAAAGCAATCTGTGCCTGATTCCAAATGCTCGGAAAAATTCCCTCCCTCAAGTAAGCATTTAATACTTCTAAGAGTTCTGCCCCTGCCACCTCCAGTAAATACTGCAGACCCGCTGGGGGAAAGCCGTCGATGCCCGGGGCTTTACGTTTAGGTCTTAATCTGACCGTTTTCCGCGCGCCACACTCTATTTTCTTCGGAATCACTCCGGGTGTCGTCTGCCGAGAAGTATTTATTGATCAGTGCCTCCACTGTTTCGCATCTATCCTGTATCCAATTTCCCGCCGCGTTTTGCACCGTGGTCCACGCTGTCGATGCTCTTTTCTTTGTTGCCGAAACTATTTTGTGAGCCAGCCCCCAGGGGTCGTCGTTGCTTCCTTCAGAGAGCATTTGCCTCAGCGATTCTAGCTTTGCTTCTTTAATCGCTTTTTGTATTCAAGCCGGACCTGTTTGAAGCGTTCGAAGGGCTCACGGCGACGCTCCTGGTCCTGCTCTTGTTGCGTGTCCGATCTCGCTCTTCCTGTTTCCCGTTTATTTCTACGGTGCTCCTGGTCCCACCACAATCTTTTGTCCTTTTTTCCTTTTCCAAGGGAAACTTGCGTCGCGTGCACTTATTGCAGCTTCCTGAAACCTGAGAGCCCTGTTCTCTGCAGATATTTACTGTCCTGACGTCCCTGCCAGAGCCGCTTGTATTTCTTCTCGGAACGGACAGTTTGCCAACTCGACGGCTCTTCCTTTTTCACCAACCAGCGCTCGCGCTCCTCTTTACCAGTTTACATATTACATAGCTATTAAAAACCTTTTTATGAGAATTCACTACCATAAAGCACTTGCTACATCCAGACTGATTTATATCTAAAGCGAGAGGAGCTGGCTTGGGTGTGACTGGTACCTTTCTTGTAGCACCATCAATATTGGTAACACGGTAACTTGCCCCTGTCACATGTACTTCTTCAGCGAGAGGTAAATATTTTGAAAATTTCTCCTGTATTTCTTTTCTATACCCATTTTCAAGAAGTGGGATTGTTAGATTGATAAGGTAGATCTCCTGTATTTGCCTATTTGTAAAAACATTCTCCGGTTTATTATTTGGTGTGTGCCTGGCTGTGTGGATAGTTCTGTTCCAATATAGGATGTGATTATTGGTTTCAATTACAGATGCTCGATGGTTAGTGTAATGGGACACAGAGCAATGGTTAGAATTTACTTGGCACAATAAACCCTGATGTACTATTTTAGCAACGCTGTCATGTATCTATCATCTGCTGATGATGTGCTCTATAGATTCAGCTGTAGTCGAGGATCAAGCGACCCTTTTGAATTCTAGATGTTCTAGGATGTTTTTCAACGTTTCTGTGACTAGTTTCGCTGCTTGACAGCATCCAAGCGAAACTAGTCACAGAAACGTTGAAGAACATCCTGGAACATCTAGAATTCAGAAGGGCTGCTTGCTCCAGTTAGCTTACGCGCTAGCTACATCCTTCACCCACAGAAACGAAACCCAACAGTGAAACCAGATAAGTAGTCTTCAAGTCTATGTAGTATGGATCAGTTTCACCAAGTAAGGGCAACAAGAATCAAAGAATTAATAGCGTATTTTGCTATCCGAGAGTCAAATTTTCCAAATTAAAGTACTCTAATAGAAACCCGCTATGTGGCCATCTTGAGGAAATAACTGAAATTTTGGACGTCTACAAATAGTTTGCAATATCTTATCCCTCAATACAACCCAGGAGCAGTCAGGGGACGGGGCATTGTAAAGTATCGACCTTTCCATAACTTAATTAAGGAAAAATTAAAAGGCTTTCAACCAGACAATTGTTTTATTCTTAACCCTACACGTTTCGACCCATTATTGAGCCATCTTCAGGGGTTTAGACTGATTCCTGTCTCAGTTACAGAAAAGTGCTATATGAAATGTTGCCAAAATTCGGTTTTTCATCCATTGTCTTCAGAATTCCAAACTAAAACTGCATAAAACAAGAAAGCAGGAACATCACAAGACTTGAAGTAATCAGAGGATGAATGTAAATGACGCTTATTTTCTAGTTTTTAATTTTATCAGACGACAAGATGGGAGTCTCTAAACTGGATTCCGTAGGTCCAGATTGGTTTTAAAACTGCCTTGTAGGCCAAGGTCTTGTTGCTGATGGTGCGCTTTGATTTTCTTCCTAAGAGACAGTACATCTGACGAAACTTTGACTGTATATGCGTTTTCCACGTTAACCGTTGATCAAGATGTATACCAAGGTATTTTGCTTCAGTGTTTACAGGTGTGTGGTTGTTAAATGGAGTTACTCTTGGGCAGATCCTATTTTTATTAGTAAATGTTACTTGAACTGAATTACTGCAATTTACACTGAAACGCCATTTCTTAAACCATTTACTGATCTCGTCCAAGTGTTGTTGTAAGTTTTGTAAAGCTATCTCACGTTTTCGATGTGATGATAATATTGCAATATCATCAGCAAGTGTTGTGTTCCCTGACTCTGGTAAATCTGATGTGCTGATTAAGTACAGTAGTGGTCCAATCATCTTTCCATGTGGTACGCCAGATTCTATGCGATATAGACTTCATAATGCATCATTGTGTTTTACAGAAAAGTAGCAATCTGACAAGGAAGATTTTAGTAGCAAATAGTATGGCTGTGGTAGAAAATTCTTGATCTTGTATAAGAGTCCCCAGTGTGCCATACTTTATCAAATGCTTGAGAGGAATCTAAAAACACTGCACCACAAATTTCATTGTTTTCAAGACTGGTTGATATTTTGTTGACTATTCGGTGAACTTGCTGGCATGTGGAGTAATGTTCTCTAAAGCCTAGTTGGTGTCTTGGTATTATATTATGCAAGTTAACATATTTCCTTAGCCTCTTCAGCAATAGCCTTTCCGCTATTTTGCTTAGGATGCATAGCAAGCTTATAGGTCGATAAGATGCAACCTCATGTTCAGGTTTGTCTTGCTTAGCTATCATAATAATCAAGGCGTATTTCCATAAGGCTAGGAAACAGGATGGTTCATCATACGATTGTAGATTGTGGTCAGCAAACAAATTGCTTTTTCAGGAAGATTTTCTGTGATAAGGTCGTAACCCGGAGCTTTTTTGGCCTTTAGTTTCTTGATTTCAGATTTTATTTCTCTCTTGGCTTAGTTGGAAGTAACATCTGACACGGCACGTCTAAGAAGGACTCTATTTCCCTGTAACATATTGTTGAATCGTTTTCATTTGGTTTGAAAACTTCAGTCAGGTGATCTGCGAAAGCGTTGGCTTTATTCTGACTTGAGCACGCCCAATCTCCGTTTGACTTTTTTATGGGAGACACTCACAATAGAAGGCCTTTCAGGGTTCCCACTAAAAACATCATATCAATTTCCCTGACTTTTCCCTGATTTCCCTGACTTTTCCCTGATTTCCCTGACTTTCCTCTGACATGTCAAAATCTATTTCCCTGACTTTAAACTTCTACAATTTACCCCCAACATATGTAACACACTACTACAGAATACAGTAGGTCTTCACGTCATTGTGGATAACACACTTCCCCACTTCAAATACAAAGCGACCAATGAACGCAAAATATAAAAAAAGTTCGGGATGTAGCAAGTGCGTTATGGTAGTGAATTTCCATTAAATGCTTCAAATTTGAATAACTTAATTTTTTATAAACTTAGAAAGTTTAATTTTGGTACGTAGCAGGGTCTTTCCTAAGACAACATATTCACAAAATTTCATTACAATACATTGGCAATTTTTTTTCAAAAGAAAACTCAACATTTTCCTGGAAAACCCTATCCGATTTTCCTGGTTAACGAACTCATTCAAGCCATTATTAAAAGAAAGGTAGTTGCAGAGTTTCATCCAAATCGGTTAATTATTTTTTGAGTTATCGGTTGGATATATATATATATATATATATATATATATATATATATATATATATATATATATATATATATATATTCAATCCTGTTACACAGCTTGTTAGACAGCTGTCTGTCCTGTCTGTGCTGTGAATATTAAGACGAGAAGCACCCCCTAAGGTTCAGCCGTTAACCAACAGTAAAGGTGAGAACACTAAGTTTTTGTTGTCTATGCTGTCTGTCGAATATTAAGACGAAAAGCACCCGCTAAGGTTCAGTCATTAACCAACAAAGAAGGTGAAGGTACACTTGTCCTAGGACAGACGGTGTGAAACAGGACCTGAGATCTGGAATTAACTCTAAGCTTGTGCAAGCACAACAAGCGTAAAATTTGTGGACTATCCACGACATTATGTAACAGACCGAATAAAAATAATAAAGCGAAGCAGTTTGGCCTGCTTTGCAGTGACTGCAAAGAGAAGCGCAACAACAGAAAGCTCTTTGGTGTGCCAATAGCCGGATAGATATTAGATATATATGTCAGCATCTTGAAAAGCCGATGCTGAACATCCTCTAGTGTGTGCCGATGAATGCCATAATACTGCAGCATACTCCAAATGTGGTCCAGCATAGGCACAGTAGAGAGTATTTAAGGTATATACATGAAAATTTGTTTGAGTTGCTGATGATATAGCCTAAGGTTTTTGAGGCATTAGAGATGCCATTCTCAATATAATTCACAAATGACAGTCTGCTATCAAAAAGAACGCCTAAGTCGGCAATATTTTTAGGTCTATTGAGTATTGAATCACATAATTCATATGGAAAACTGATTATTGAGTGTATAAGTCATAACTTCACATTTATCGGCATTCAGCAGCAGCTGATTTCAGCAGGTCCAGGAATATATTATACACAAAGTTTCCTGTGGTCTAACGCTATCATCACAGTTGTTAATGGTATGAAAAATCTTCAAGTCATCGGCATAGAGCAGGTGAAGAACCTCAAGGATGTTAGTGATGTCATTGATGAATAAATTAAAAATACAGAAGCCCCAAAACAGATCCCTGCGACACACCTGACACAGCCAAAATCTCGACAGACCGAAATCCATGGTAAAAAAACAGAGTAGACTCTACCAATAAGGTATGAGCTAAAAAACATCAACAGCTTCAGAGAGAACCCGTACCGATCAAGCTTCTGAAGTATAATATTGTGGTTCTGTCCATCAAAAGCCTTAGAGAAATCCAAGTAGGTAACGTCAGTTTGAGATCCCCTATACATTGTGCGCACTTATGTAGTCTGTAAAGCAGACTAAATTGGTAGATATAGAGCGACCCCTCATAAAACCATGCTGAGTCTTTGAAATTAAATGTCTGACGTTAAAAATGATAGAATCGTTCAGAACAAATTCAAACACCTTTGAAAAATTATTCATGATGATAATTTGTCTATGGTTTTCAACCTGGGTTGGCTCACCTTTTTTAGGATCATACGCTAGAAAACTTTGGTGTTTTATGCGAGATGTTAAAGATGGACGTTACAGGATACACAAAAACGTAAGCAGTCCTTCACCAAGAAAGCCGGAATTTCATCAGGCCCCGATGTATGTTTCGGCTTGATTTTCTTAATTGCACTCAGGACCATCTCATTTATGACCTCTTGAATATCTATGAATGGATTATTACCTGCAAGGTCAAATTCCACACCAGTATCACCTTTTGTCTGGCTTACAAAGGATGCCTGAAAAAAATATGCAAATGCGTTGGCCACAGAAAGTGGATCAGTTAGAGTGACGTTTTCATATGACAACAACAAGGTTTGGGATGCTGAATGATTCCTCTTGAGATTAATCAGCTTCCAGAAGCTGGATGGATCAGACAAAATATTCTGTTCAACCTGTTGTAAGGAAAGTTTTCCATTGCTTTCCAAGGTTACTTTAACAACACATCTAAGCCGCTGAAATTCTAAATAATCAGCAGGATTCTCAAAATTTCCAAGCTCTGAATTTGAGCTTGATGTTATTGATTAGCTTCGAATTAAACCAAGGGGGATAGTTACATTGGGAGCGAGACTCAACTCTGGGCACGTAGATGTCAACAATAGAAAACAGTTCAGCATAAAATGCATCACAACATTCATCCACATCAGCAAAATGTTCCAGGAAAAACCAGTCAACGGACGACAGGTGAGTGTACAGACTGAATATTGGCTTTCCCATAACAATAGTGAAATGCTGATCCGAGTATTCCAGATATGTGATTTATTGGTGTTGGTCAAAGTAAGTATGACCTCAAGGGCTGAATGGTGAACATCCTCTACCAATAATAAATCAGAGGTAACACTGACCTGTCCATCAACGTTAGTAAGTACAAGATCTAGACGCCTCCCATTGGAGTTCTTAACAAAATTCAGTTGTCTCAAGTGGAAAAAGTTCTGTAAGGATAACAATATCCTTACATTAATCGAAATGCAATCTTGATCCAAGTGGGTAACGTATTCGGATACATTAAAGTCACCAAGAAAGAATATCTGTGAGGATAGCATCAGTTCACAAGTGCATACAGCATCAAAAAGAGCATTGAGAACCAACAGATATGTGTTAGGCACCAAGTATGTCAACACACCGGTAAATTCCTGGCTGGTGAGTGAGTGCCGAGACGAGATGAGCGACCTGGCTGGGCAGAATGAGGTGACCCTCATCTGGGTGCCAGGTCACTTGGGGGTCAAAGGCAATGAAGAAGCTGACAGTCTTGCGAAGAGAGGGTCAGCAGAACCATTTATGGGACCAGAACCGGCTCTGGGTGTGTCAAAGAGCACTGCCAGGGGAGCCATCAAGTCCTGGGTCAGAAACCAACACAAGGTGTACTGGGCGGACTGTCCAGGGCTCAGACATGGGAAGTCAATAATTGACGGACCCAGCTCAAAGAGAGCTGTGGAGCTGCTAAATCTTAGCAGAGGACAGCTCAGAAACACAACAGGTCTCTTGACGGGACACATGGCCGTCAAGAAACACCTGCATAAAATGTGGCGGTTCGAAGGGGACCTCGCATGCAGACTCTGCGGCGAGGGGGAGGAATCAGCCCAGCACATCTTGTGCGAGTGTAAAGCTCTGGACCGCAAAAGACAACTGATCTACGGTCAGTCTAGATAGGAGACAGAGCAATATAAAACTTCACCCTACCAATCGCTGTGCAGACTAGTTCAAGGCACAGTGATTTTGAAATGGGTGGAGTAAGACTAAGGGTATGCACAATCAACCAAAGGTTGCAGTGCTATCGGGGAGGCCGCGGACGAGCCCTGAGGGAGCAAAAAAAAACGTATGTCAACACAATGAATATGATAGAGCAACCTGTGGATACTTGGACACAAACGATATCAACAGGGTCAGTTATCTAGACCTGCTGCAGTTACCTCTATCATTGTAGCACGAATCAATAGCCAAAAGAACAAAAGAACACCACTCCCTCTAGTGTACGCTGTGAGATCAAATTTTCGATCCGATCGAATATATTGTATTTATCAGCCAGTATCTTCGAATTTTCAATGTCAGAGTCTAACCATGTCTCCGTGTATTCACAGGAAGCCATGGGTCGTAAAGCTGACTACATTTGCTTTTAATACTACAAGGATTTTGATAATAAACTTTTAAACTACTAGTATTGTTGGTGTTCCTCTCCAAAGTAGAGCAATGTAAGGCTTTCTGTGATAGCTAAACAGAGAAGAGATCGAATTTCAGTTTCGATAATGCCCGTTTGTACGACTCACACCTATTATAATCCCATGACGCATGAGCAGTCTGAAGGTTAGTTTTGAGCTTTTTATTGACTGAAGCAATTTATGCAGCTACAAGAAAGACTTTTACAGTCTAACTTCATCTGATTCACCACACCTAGGACAAATTATCTGATGTGCATCTGCTAACCGAGTGATGGAGAGTATAAAACTGAATAACCCACTAAAACTACCGCCTAATATATATTGTTGTTGTGCTTTAAAAACATTGACTTAAGAACCTTACAATTTTTAGACTGAGAAAATAAATTGCTATTCTGTTTCACAATATATTCGGAAAGAACAGCATCAGAGCGTTGCTCAGACATGCCAACAACCCTGATCCGAGGTCTGGCAGCCTTCAGTTCACGAACAACATAATTCTCTGACAGCATTTCATCCATTAAATTCTTCAACTTTGCAGTTTTATTAACTCCTGCAGTCCAGCATGAGACCATCATCTTTTATGTTCTTTACTTTTCAGATATCAATTTCAGAATTGACAGGATCAACGTTTTTCAAAATGCCTAATTTAGTTACCCGATTATTTTGCAACTTCTTTGGCTTGACAATGACAACAGATCTACCAACACCAGAAGTAGCAGCAGCAGCATAAGGTAAACTCCTCACTTCCACACCAGCCATATTATCATCTATGCACCTAGAACTAGGGCGAGACCCCGGACAACTGAGTAGGTCCCTCAGAACAGCTATATCATCATTCTCCTTTGTAATTCATGTGTTAAGATCTGTAATTATTTGCTTTAAATTTTTGATTTCAGAAATATAAACATCTTCAAGCTTCGACAGTCTGCGCACCACATCACACAGAGAAATATTACTGTTGCTAATATACTCATTATTACTGGCTCCTGTCTTAGATGAACCGGTCGACTCAGGCCGAACTGAACGGGCGATCGCAGCAGCAGTCGTCTGAGTGGAAGGGTTGACAACAGCAGCAGAGATGCGAATCCACAGTGAATCGCTATTCTCCTGCTGAAACATTACAAATTGCTGTACTGACACATGTACACATCTACTATGGAAGCAGCAGCTACACCCAGAACAGATCAGGATATCATTGTGTCACCTGCACCTGTTTTTACACACGCCACAATCAGGCATGTGTCATATCTTACTGTTAATCACCAGTGGATATGTTTGGCTACCAAGAGATGAACACCATGCATTAAATTATTTATAAGGCTGCATACAATATAACATAAATATATAAACCAGTATTTGGACCAGAAGCAGTGCTGGGGATATCTTCATGCACATCAAAACGCACCTTAAAAACCTGGACAAACAGAAGGACAATCCAGCAATGGCAAAATCTGCCCGGATTAGCACACTCTAAGGCCTTCATTAATGATCTTCCAGAGTCAAGGGCTACAAAACTTCTAGAGCTAAAGGGACAACAACTGAGAACTCTGGTCGACCTGTATACAGGACACTGCCGCCTGCGTCATCACATGCACCGAATTGATCTCGGTCAACAGACTGAATGGCGGCTGTGTACGGAGAGTGACAAAACAACAGAGCATGTGCTATGTTCCTGTTCAACTACGAACAGGACAAGACACCTGCTCTTTGGCAACACAAAGCTTGCACGAGAAGATCTGGGTCAACTTTCGCCCACAAGAATTGTCGACCTCTGTAGGAGGCTGGATTTGTTGTGTGAAATATAAGACAATTAGGCGTGAGCCACAATACACCTTAAGGTCACAGTGGAGGGACGGTTATGGCCCACTTACAATATAACCTAACTTAGACATACTATTTCCGGGGTTCTAAGTAACATATTTGCTTGAGTTCGTACATAGTTCGCTTTAAAAAAACATTAGCTTGCACACCTCTATTAGAAATATCAGTATATTATAAATTATGGTTTATTTTGCCCAGCAGAAATATCACTTAAATGTTAACACTTACCAGAACTGTCAAGTGGAGTCTCGTTTAATTCTTCTGCTTGCCTGCGTTCTTTCTCCGCTGTAAAAATTATATAACATTAAAAATATTAAATACAAATATAGTCTAAACTTACTGTGTATAAAATGAGCACTATGTTTTCTCCTATGTTCATTGGCATCAGGACGCATTCGAAGAAACTTGCCAAGACCCCTATCCTTTTTGGAAATAGGGCCTGGACAGGCATCGTCATACAGCTTAACACAAGGCCTATGAAGATTTATCAAACAGACTGAACACTGGTAGCCTTGTGGTCCTATACCATATATTATTTGGTGGCAGTTTTTGCAACATATTACAGTCAAATATTGGTGGGCTACATATTGGTGACCTTGTACGTTTAATTTTCTGGAGTACTGCCCCATCAGACGTCTCCTGAGGGCCTTATCCTTGCTGACAAATGTTGGGCAACGATCTATATTGTGACTACCACCTGGAGGGAATCTTACACCAAACACCCTAGTAGCTACAGTGACTAAAGCTGCGGCAGTGTAGTATCGTCGAGGCTCAAAATTCTCCTTTTCGAATTCATCAGAATAAGGTTGCAACCTTTCAATGAACAGGCTCTCGTACCAGCGCTGCTCTTTTAACTTATCCTGGTAAAATTCCCTTAACTGTGCATCAGTCGGACCAAACATGGTTCCAAGGCCTGCAGTACGCTTCTTCCTAAAGTCGGCAAGTTGCTTGGTCAGTTCTTCTTTGGCTTTGGATCGAGCCTTCCAGAAAATTTTTCTTAAAATTTCTTCCTTATCAAACTCTTTCATTAAAACATCGTCAATTTCGCGTGCGACGTTTTCGTCAACATTGGGTAGACGAAGCGGGGCACCAGGCACCAGGAAGCAAGAATGTATTTCAAATGCCCATTTGCGCATTTCTTTAGCATTGCCTTCCTTATAGAGGTCAGTTAACAGGTAGAAGAAAAGACAGTCACCGTTGAAGTTACACAATACGTAGTTAGTAAACACAGCCAAGTGGGGGAGGTTTTCCCAGAGATAAGATAAAGAGCGGAATGGTCCGTGATCATCAACCTCCTGATCAGACATCTCATCATCCTCCATGCTAATTATTGGAAGTTGCCGAGACTGAGGCGTTGCAGCATGGATTGGATGTGTTTCTTCCATTGAAACCTGAAACATGAAGTTTTATTTTAAAGCTAACTTTTCATTGGTAAAAAAAAGTTAAACACACATCACTCCGAGAAATGATCACATCACTTTGGAAATCTGAGTATAAACACAAAATTTCTGTTTGTAGGTACTGATGAACTTGGACTAGTGTAAAAACAAACAAGTGAACCAGATAAACATCAATTATCAAAATTTATAGAAAATGTACAATAAATACTGAATATTTCCAAAATTTAACTAATGATTTGTCCACATCGCATTTGCATACTAAACATAATTTACAGTACAACTTTACTAATTTGTACAGGATGTCCCATTTTGGTTGCAATTGCTGGATACCTGTGTGATTAGTAAAGGTAGAATCTTGCAGTTTTTGCGATACTGAACTACTCTTTCTCTGAAAGCAGGATGCGGCAAACAAAATTGTCCAGCCCCCTATGTTTCCGAGCTACAGGGCGAGATTGAAAATATTGCATTTTCAGATACCCCTTGTATTTCAGCTGTCTGACAACTTGCCAAAAAGGCAAACACGAATCCTTTTACAACTTTTTACGTAGAATCTAGTGGCATAGTTATCTTTTTCTTTATTCGGTAAAAAGTGGATATATTGGGTTGCCTCCTTTCTGGATATCTAAGTAAAAATTAAGGAATATTATTTCAACATAACTGAAAACCAACTATTCACCTGTTAAAATACATCCCAGCTGCTGCTTCAACAATTTCATTACTTAATATAAAAGAAGCTATATCATATTTCTCAAAATGTGCGAAAGTTTGATTTACTGCCATAGTCACAAATATACCTTCACACAATAAAAATCTCGGGACGCAGCAAGTGCATTATGGTAGTGAATTTTTATTAAATGCTTCAAATTTGAATAACTCAATTTTCTATAACCTTAGGAAGTTTAATTTTGGTATGTAGTAAGGTCTTTCCTAGGGCAAAATATCCACCAAATTTCATTAAAATAACTTCGTAATTTTTGGAGAAAACAATTTTTTTCGAAAGAAAATTTAAAATTCGAATATCTGTATTTTCTATAAACTTATAAAGTTGAGTTTTGGTACATAGTAAGGTCTCTCTCTAGGCAACATATAAAGTAAATTTCATTAGAGCAGCTTTGTTATTTTCGGAGGAAAAATTTTTTTTTGAAAGAAAACTCAAAATTTTTCCGGAAAAGCTCGTCCGATTTTCCTGGCTAACGAACTCTTCCAAGCCATTAATAAAAGAAAGGCACTTGCCGAGTTTAATTGAAATCGGTTAATTATTTTTTGAGTTATCAGACGGATATATATATATATATATATATATATATATATATATATATATATATATATATATATATATATATATATATATATATATATATATATATATATATATATATAAACATATAAAAATTGAAACTGACCCTGGATATGGGTTCTAGGGGCCCTAGTCGCGCTCATTTGAATTTTTTTTGCAAAGTCTCACCATCGATAACTCTCTATTAGAGAATTTTTTAAAATAAAAATTCACTAATAAATACAAAAAAAAAAAGTTCGGGACACAACAAGTGCGTTATGGTAGTGAATTTTTATTAAATACTTCAAATTTGAATAACTGAAATTTCTATAAACTTAGAAAGTTGAATTTTGGTACGTAGTAAGATCTTTCCCAAGGCAACATATCCACCAAATTTCATTAAAATAACCTTGTAATTTTCGAAATAAAACTCAAAATTTGAATAACTCAATTTTCTATAAACTTAGAAAGTTGAATTTTAGTATGTGGTAAGGTCTTTCCAAAGGCCAAAATTTTCCCGGAAAACCTGGTCCGATTTTCCTGGCTAACGAACTCATGCAAGCCACTAATAAAAGAAAGGCACCACCCGAGTTTCATCGAAAGCGGTTAATTATTTTTTGAGTTATCGGTTAGATATATATATATATATATATATATATATATATATATATATATATATATATATATAAAGCAGATAAAAATTGAAACTGACCCCGGATATGGGTTCTAGGGGTCATAGTTCATCCTCATTTTAAAATTTTTTTTTGCAAAATCTCACCATCGATACTTCTCTATTAGTGAGTTTTTTTTTAAATAAAAAGTCACTAAAAACAGCCACATTTGAAAATGAAACACAAAATTTATATAATTAAGCAAGCAGAGACACGACATAGAACAATTTTTGGGAACTGTCACTTGCTTCCAAGTAAACGATAAACAGCAGCATTTTTTGCATGGCCTACTGCAAAATTTTGAATGTGAATTGTGAAAATTAGGATTTTTTCGTTGCTTATTAAAATAGACACAATGTTATATATATATATATATATATATATATATATATATATATATATATATATATATATATATATATATATATATATATATATATATATATATATATATATATATATATATATATATATATATTTGAGAAGCTTGTGAAAATGCAAATTAATTTCTTGACAAATATACGGGAGGTCCCATTAAAACACCAAACATTGGTCAATATTTCAAAAACAGTAATATTTAGAAAAAACGAACTACCCCACTAGATTCTACCAAAAAAGATTCATTTTTACCTTTTGGAGAAGTTGTCACACAACTAAAATCTCGGGACGCAGCAAGTGCGTTATGGTAGTGAATTTTCATAAAACTATTTTTTAATAGCAATAGTGTGTGTTTTTTTAAGAAAGCAGGCATCAAATTTGGTTACCAGTATAATCTATATAGTAAAAACAATGTGCCATGTTTCATCAAAATAACTTTATTGTTTGAAAATGTAAAAAAAATTCCGAAAGTAAACTTAAAATGTTCCCGAAAAAACTCGTTTTTTGGTCAACCTTATAGGTTAATAGCAAATTGAGCTATTCAAATATTAAGCATTTGATCAAAATTCGCTACCATAACGCACTTACTGCGTCCAGAATTTTTGTTCTTACAAACATGCATTATATTTCGATGGAAAATGCAAAAATGCAATAACATAAGGCATGTTTGATTAAAAAAAAAAAAAAAAAAAAAGAAAATTTGTATCACCAACGACTTATGGCCCATCCTGTGATTGTAGAAATAATTTTTTAAGATGAAGTTTAAGAGACCCTATAATTAATATATACAATTTTTTTTCATATCTGGTATAATAACAGATATATTGAGCTTTATTGATTTTTTTTACGAAAATTCTACAAAAATTATATACCATTAAACGATAAACTCTATACCTAAGACTACTACCAAGCGTCAGAGAAAGGGTCCATTTGAAATGAATTTTCTGGAAACATTTTATTAAAATGAAGGACAATGACGGTTGAAACTAAGACTTCAGGGTTTGTAAAACATTCTTCTTGAGACATTTTATTTCCATAGCCCGTATTAGATTCAAGTTCTTTTCCTAAATGTTGCCAATTTTGACGTTTAAATCGCAACTTTGACGTTTTGTGCGTATAAAATTTGGTTGCCCTTACTTTGTTAATTTTGGAGATATAATTTTTTTTCGAAAGACAACACAAAATTTTCCGGGAAAACCTCGTCGGATTTTCCTGGATAACGAACATATCCAAGCCACTTGCAAAAGGAAGGTACTCACCAATTTTGACGTTTAAAATCGCGATTTTGACGTTTTGAGGAGAACCCAAATTTATTTTTCTTTGAATGCCTGTAACTTTTTTGTCATTTAACCTACGAAGCTAAATTTTGGTAGGTAACTTGCCTCTAATGATATAAACCCGCGTATGAAATTTTGGAGATATAAATTTTTTTCGATTTTTTTCGAAAGAAAACAGAAAATTTTCCTGGAAAACCTCGGCGGATTTTCCTGTCTAACGAACTTATCCAAGCGACTTGCGAAAGGAAGGTATGTGCCAAATTTTATCAAAATCGGTCCATTATTTTTTAAGTTATAGGTGTGACACATATATATATATATATATATATATATATATATATATATATATATATATATATATATATATATAAAGTCTGAAACTGACCTCGGATTTGGGTTCCGGGGGTCCTAAATAGCGCTCATTTGAAGAAATTTTTTCAAAATTCGAAAGTCGAGATCTCCTCATTAGTGAATTTTTTTTAAGAAAATTCATTAAAACCCTGTGACCAAGGGACTTTATATCCAAAGCCAACATCACCAGATGCACACACACACCTTTGAGATTTATATTTATTTTTTAGTGTTTGTTTAATCATTCTCTCCAATTTTGTTATACAATATGAAGAAAAAAAAAACGATATTCAGGAAAGTGTATCTACTAGGTCATGTCAGGTCAGGTCAAGCAATGAAATTAAAATATTTTATTTTACGTAAGTAAATTGAAAATGAAATGTAGGGAGGTAGTTAGAAAAAATACTCTATTGTGATGGAAAGCTTTTAAGTTACAGTATTTATTTAATTTTGATACATTTTCTATTTTCACTTTGTATTAGAAATATTGTAAAAGTTTAATTGGATTAAGAGTCATGGATTATACACTCTTGTTTATCATTAATGTATTGTGGAAAAAAAGATTATAAAGTGTGATCATTTCTTAGAGTAATGTTTTTAAAACCTTGAATACAATAAAAATTGTCTCAACAATAATGAAACATACCTCATCCAATGTACCATCTGGAGATTCCTCATTTTCCGCAAAAGCTGCAGGGTAAGGGGGAGGTGGCGTGCCGGGAGGGGGCGGGGTTTCCCAGCCTTCTTTGTTAATGTTGTTCATACTCTCAGACTGTATTAACCGCCTTGAGGCCTCTGCTGGGGACAGTCCCAAAAGAGAATCTGGACTAGACTTGGTTCTTTGATGACTGGGAGACTAGAATGAAAAAATTCAACACAACCAAATTATTAACCAAAATTATGATTTACAAATTTTGAAACAAACACATTAAGCAGCAAGTGATAAACTGATAATACATTATAAGCATTAAAAATGTTTAAAGACCCTTGCTTTGACCATTACTGATGACATATTTCTTGATAATAATGGAAATCATGAGTTAGTTGAATATATGTTATTAAAATGAGCTTAAGCCAACACAATTCTACAATTACATTAGAAATTAGAAAGCCTAATTCAATTAAAAAGATAAGTAAAGGCAATTTAACTTTATATAGCCAAGCAAAGCAAGGAAAATATGGGGTGGAAAACTGATAGGGGCACTACTAAACTATAGCAGAAGGCTTATACAAAACAAGTCAAAGTTCAAATAAATATAACTATTTTTTTTAACTGGATGCTAACAATTATCACACATGTGACGCAGAACTTTTTTCAAAACAATATCCTTCTTGTCATGTGAATAGTGTATTTTGTTCAGCGACAATAAACAAAGATCATAAAAATAAATTTCCATGATCATGTTCAGGCTATCATCAGTAGATCAGGCTAGGCTTTGTCTTGCGTAAATGAAATCAGTTTTTTAATTTAAAACCCTTAAACTATTTACTGTACTTTGATCAATCCTTGGTTGGATTTCTCATCTGTATAGTCACTTATAATTAGAGGTGTGCGAACCCATATTTTGTTGGAACCGAACTAGGAACGAACCCAAGCAAATATGTTGCCTCGAACTTCGAACCTCACAAATAGTATGTCTAAGGTTTACAGTCGAACTTCAAACTTCTTAGAAATTCAAAATTGAATATCGAACTACCCAAAATTCTTCAGTGTTTATGTATCATTTCTTTAAAATACAAAATTTAGGGATATTGTAAGATACAAAATTTAGGAATATTGTAACACATTTCATATGTAAAATATTCCCATTCTTTTTACAAAAAGAAAAGGTTCGACAAAATTTGCAGGTTGATTGGGTGAAAATGCCTTCTGGTGCTGATAGCTGTGGAGATGGGTCAACGTTAAATAAAAAAGCCTGGACGCAGCAAGTGTGTTATGATAGTGAATTTTCATAAAAATGTCTTAAATAGCAAATGTGTTTTTTTAAGAAAACAGACATCCTATTTGGTAACCAGTATAATATATATAGTAAAAATAATGTACCATATTTCATCAAAATAACTGTTTGAAAATGTAAAAAAAAAATTCGAAAATAAACTTAAAATATTCCCGAAAAAACTAGTTTCCTGGCCAACGAACCTTATAGGTTAATAGCAAATTGAGCTATTCAAATTTGAGGCATTCAATAAAAACTCTCTACCATAACGCACTTGCTGAGTCCCGAATTTATTTTCTTACAAACATGCATTATAATTTCGTGGTCTAAATTCCATACATTTAAGGCTGGCTCAGAACTGACACTGATAGGGGGAATCCGTCTGTGTAATTAAAAGAAAACATTGTTTAAACTATTTCAACTAAGCAGATTTTCCTGGTTAACGAACTTATCCAAGCCACTTGCAAAACGAAGGTACACACCAAATTTGAACAAAATCGGCCCATTATTTTTTGAGTTATCGGTGTGATACATACATACATACATACATATATATATATATATATATATATATATATATATATATATATATATATATATATATATATATATATATATATATATACATATATATATATATATATATATATATATATATATATATATATATATATATATATATATATATATATATATATATATATATATATATATATAACAGATAAAAATTGAAACCGACCCCGGATATGTGTTCTCGGGGGCCTACTTAGTGCTAATTTGAAGGAATTTTTTCAAAATTCAAAAGTCGAGATCTCCTCATTAGTGAAATTTTTTTTCAGAAAATTCACTGAAAATACAAAAACAAAATATATTTTAAACCTTTTAGATTTCTAGATTTATAGATAAGCTTAATTATAAATATGTTGTTGTTGTTTGGCATTGGCTAGGTTTTAGCAAACATATTGAGAGGGTTAAGTGAGCATGATAGGTATAAAATAGCCACTTAAAATTTGAAGTCTTCTGACTGTGAATATCTAACTGTTTTGGCTTATTGTGAAATAAAGCATCTTGAAACCAGTGTTTTACAAGGGCAATCTGCAATTATCCTGATAAATTCTGAAAATTTACGTTACCGATCGCCTTCGAACACTGCCATCATAATGCTGTTCCTGAAAAAGGTGTTGGGAGGCCAGGATATATAAGAAAAAAAATTGTAATTGCTAAATGGCTCTGTCATGTCTCAATGTGTCGTACCAACCGCCAAAAAAATTTGCATGAGTGAAATCTCCTGAAATTACGCTATCGACTCAATGAGAGAGACAACGAGTTTAAAGCGCTGCTACCGAGTTAATGGGGCCACAACTTCGCTACCTTTGGCAGCATTCAATGCCTGTAAAGTTAAATTTCGAAATATTTTTGAGCAACAAAGTTCGAACCACTTTGGGGTATTACATATTTCGAACTTCTAACTACCTTAACATCGCTAGTGCGAACATATTTTCGAATCAAAGGTTCGGTTCAAGTCTGGTTTAAAATTTCGAAGCTTCGCACACCACTTCTTATAATGTATATAAACTTGTTTGATGTTAATTTCCTATATAATCTGTCTACAAAATGAACATTCGAACTTACAATTACACTGTGTTATTGAGTAGTTTTGAGCTTTTGACTTTGCAGGTAAGGAGAATTGAGTTATATTTTATGTTGGCTTTTAAGCTTCTGAATGAGCTCATCAAATGTCCTGATCTATTAGAATGATGTCAACGCTGCAGCAGCAAATTATGAAACGCATCTCACCTACCAGCAAAGGCTTTCTCACCTAGAGCGGCCTTCTCTTTCTCCCGGACACAGGAGGTCCAATCTTGTGTATATGTATAAACTAAAGCATGGTCTATGTCATGGACACCTAGTTCAGCATTTGTGACCCTGGACAGTGATTCAAGACTTCAGGGACACCGGATCAAGCTGAGGAAGGAACCGTTCCGTACCTCCTATAGGCAGAGCTTCTTTGCCAATTGGTCTTTTGAGGCTTGGAACAATCTGCCGGAGCACATTGCTGCTGCCCCCAGTATAGGCAGCTTCAATAATCGGCTAGATACTTGTCTGCGACCAGTGTAGGGGGACTAAGTGCTGTGTAGTTTTTTTTCTGACAATCAGTTGCACTGTACAAATGCTCTATGTTACAATATAGGCTCTGCCTTTGTAAATAATCGGAATAAATAAATAAATGTACCTAGCCGCCCATTGCGTAAAATGAAGTCTTTTTTGTGAAATTTCATTAACACAAATTATAACAACTGTAAAGTATATATCAACAGCACTATCAAGTTTATCAAAGAAAATAGTGTTGATATACACTCTTGGACAGAAAAACTTGGGCACCTGAAATTGTGCCTCAATTTAACCTTAAATTACTTGTTAAGTTGTGCACCGATTTTGATGTTTTTTTTTTAACCCAAAATGTAGCCACAATGATCTTCTTTCTTAAGAGTTAATAAGATTGGAAAAATATGTAATGGAATTTGGATTTATACAGGGTGCAACCCATCGTTGTATTTTACCCTACACAACCTGTAGAAAAATATAGGCACGAGATATTGTATCTTTGGACAGCGTATTCAAGTCTTATCTTTCCTTAACATTTCGTTTTTTACATTCATATCGTCTTTATTATCAAGGTTACAATATTTAAATAAGGGAATACAATTTTACTATAGAAATCAACCCTGGCCTGTATGTGGGGGCAAACTGAAATTAAATGAACCAACAAATTGACTTAATTGACTAATATCGTGTATTTCCTCCTCGTGCTCTGATCACCAATGCCATGCGTTGTGGCAGGCTTTCTACACGATTGGCAATTGCCCTTTGAGGAATGTTTTCCCATTCTTCAATAAGCCCAGTGTAAAGATCCGGAATGGTTTCTGGTCCGCGATTGTGAGTAAGCCTCCCTAACATGTCCCACACATGCTCGATTTGGGTTTAGATCAGGGTTACGTGCTGACCAATCTAATTGTGCGATGTCCATTTCATCGAGGTACTCATTGACAATTCTTACTACATGAAGTCTTGCTTTGTCGTGCATTAACACAAAATTTTGACCATCAAAAGGAAGGACATGGTCTGCTAAACATTCTCAGATATAGAGGTCAACAGTTAATGCGCCATTTTCAATCAAGACAAGATCTATACGAGCTCGTGCTAAAATTCCAGCCCACACCATTACACTACTGCTTCCAAAAGGTGTTCTTGGAGATAAGCAACATTTAGAAAACCATTCGCCTCGTCTTGTCCATACATGCTATCGTACATCTGGAGAACATAAACTTAAATGTGATTCATCGGTAAATAACAGACATCCCCAATCTTCGTCATTCCATGGTATATGTGCACAGGCGTAATTTAATCGTTGAAGGCGATGGGAAGCAAGTAAATCTGGGGAAGTGGCTGGTCTCCGTGACATCAATCCTTGTCTGAATCTGTCAATGCACCACATTAAAGTATCTGACATTTATTCTAAACTTGCAGCCCTAGATGTCAGTAAAGGTCCTGGGTCGGACAGTATCCCCCCCCCTCTTCCTAAGTACTGTAGTTTTAATTTGTCTAGGCCCTTGTGGTTCATCTTTAATTTATCTCTGGAAATGGGTATTTTCGCTACATGCTGGAGACTTAGTTTCATTCTTCCAATTTTTAAATCTGGTGACAGAGGTCTTGTTGAGAACTACCGACTGATAAGTATTCTCAGCGTTAATCCTAAAATTTTTGAAGATATTCTATGCGAGACTCTTACTTCTCTCCTTAGTGGTTGAATTATTGACCAGCAATATGCATTTATATCGGGTCGTTCTACTGATCTAAACTTGTTGGTGTACAGTGCCTACTTGTCGAAGTCCTTGGGGGCGGGTATTCAGGTTGACTCTGTTTATACCGACTTTTACAAGGCCTTGGACAGAGTGAACCATGACCTCTTAATCCATAAACTACATATGTTTGGTGTTGGCGACCCTCTTCTCAGCTGGATAGGTAGTTACCTTTCTGACAGATATCAGGTGGTGGGGATAGGGAATTTTATGTCCAATGGGATAAAAGTTTTGTCAGGAGTGCCACAGGGTTCTCACTTGGGACCTTTGCTATTTAATATCTTCATTAATGATATTCATGAATGTTTCTCTCATTGTAAATTTATATTGTTTGCTGACGATCTAAAATTATTTTCCAGAATCACAGGTCCCTCAGACTTTTTTAAGATTCAGTATGACATTGACAACTTAATAAGCTGGTGTCTTAACTATGGGATGGAACTGAATCCATCTAAATGCCAATCAATTTCTTTTTATAGAGGAAGGAACATACTTGAACATACCTATTACATCAAGGGTGTACCATTGAAGTCTGTTGAATTAGTTAGATATGGGTGTTGCATTTGATTAATCTTCTTCATTTATCCCTCATGTTTCTAATGTGATTTCCAAGTCTCTGAAGTTGCTTGGCTTTATTAAAAGATGTACCTCTGATTTCACCAACACCAGAACTGTTAACATTCTTTATTTTTCTCTTGTATGTCCTCATCTTGAATATGCCTCTTCTGTATGGTCTCCCTACTATACATGTCATGCTGTCAATCTTGAACAGGTACAGTAAAAGTTTTTAAGGTGTCTTGCTTTCAAAAGCCACCATCATTATAGCAGTTTAATGATTTACTAACGTATTTTAATATCGTGCCTCTTGATGTTCGACGCAAACAAAGAGATTTAAAACTTTTTTATAATACAATTAACTTCGAGGTATTTTCTCCTGACTTACTTTATATGATCAACTTCTTTGTTCCACCAAGAGTAACTCGTTCAAAGAATTCATTTCTTGTCGCTTTTCATCGTACCAACTACAGTCAGAACTCTTATTTAATTAGATGCTCAGTGATGAACATGACTTTTTCACAAGAAAATTAGTTTTCTTAAAACAGCTGTCACTTTGTAAGTTAAGTGTCTAACTTGTAACCATTTTGTATGCTTTCATTAACTGCTTTTATTGTATATTTTTGTTTTCTTTTTTCTTTTTGTACTTATCTAAAATGGGCTTCTGGCCCGTAAATAAATAAATAAATTTCCATGGTAATTTACCAGTTGACATCTCTGCTCCTTACAGAAAAGCAGGGGTTCGGCGAAATTTCCAGGATAGTGAGGTGAAGCTGCTCCCTGTTGTCGGTGGGTGATTGGCCATAGTCGTGGAAATAGAACGACGTTAAACAAATTACTCCAGTACTACTATTCTGGACTTATACTGTTTTCAACTAACAAAATCTATATTGTGGGGTTCCCGTAAATAAATTAAAAAAAAAAAATCAAACCCAAAACTATAAAATGTTTGAATTACTGCACAGGTTTCAAGCTTAATATAGAGGTGAGAAGTTTGTAATTTTTGATTTTTTTTCTAAGAAATATCGTGTGTCCAAATCCCCCTGTGGTAGCTACATCTAAATGTGTTAAAATGCCACGTACCCTAACTTGAACAGTTTATACTTAGTTAAATTTGATTTGTTAGTTTACAATTTTAAAGCTTTATATTTCACTTTTTTATGTTCTCTTGTGCTACATTAAGTTGCAAGCACTGAATATAAAGTGGGTAAAAGCAGAATTCCATACAATGCTTATTGTCAAAAAAGTGAAAAGAAAATAGCCACCACGAAAAACCTAATTAATATAAAAATTATAGCTACCAGAAGTCGTTATATAAGTCAGCCAAACAGCAAAATCCATAGAGGAACGCAATTGGCTAAAGCAAACATTACCACAACTTACATGCGTTTAGGGTACCGCTTCTCAAATTTGTGTCCACATATTACTCATAATTTTCATAAAACTTTAATTGCATACCTTTGTGGTGTAACATTACGCACTGTCAACACAGGGTGCCCAGATACAATTTCCAGTTGTGGCACTTCCTGAGGCAGGGTCTTTGATTATGTGTATATACAAGGACCAGAAAATTCACATTCAAAATCATTCAAGACTAAACTCTAATTAAATAGAAGAAGGCAAAACAAAATCTAGCCAATAAAAGAACTACTTTTCTATACAGACATTAGGTGGCATCATCAATACAGGGTGCACAGGTACAATATCCAGTACAGGCACTTCCTAAAGCAGTGTGTTTGATTATGTGAATACATGATCAAGAAATTGACACACTCAAAACTATTAATGACTAAACTTGAACCTAATAAAAGAGAGCAAAAGAGAATCCCAGTTAATGAACGACTGAACTCGAATCAAATAGAAGAAGGCAAAACAAAATCTAGCTAATAGAAGAACTACTTTTCTATACAGACATTAGGTGGCATTATCAATACAGGGTGCACAGGTACAATATCCAGTACAGGCACTTCCTAAAGCAGTGTGTTTGATTATTTGAATACATGATCAAGAAACTGACACTCAACACTATTAATGACTAAACTTGAACCAAATAAAAGAGAGCAAAAGAGAATCGCAGTTAATGAAAGAACTACTTTCTACACAAACAGTTCTAAACAGAGAAATATACTGTAAGCAGTGTAGGTTTAAAATTGTTTTCTCTCTTGGGCAGCATGCAACTATACTCCAGGAAGAAATTTGTGCTATATCTGACTGTGCATTAGGTCAGGTCAGATCAAGTCAGGGGCAGAGCTATCTTTACAGACAACCATAGAGCGATTAAAGTTTTGAATAATATCCAAACAGTTAAAGCTGATCTGGGATTAAAATCTATGCAACCTTGGACGCAGCAACAAAGTAGAACTGAGGTGGATGCCTGGATATAGGTATATATGGAAATGAAAGAGCAAATAGACAAGATTTGCAATCAATATTAGGCATAACAAAAGCGAAAATCAAGTCCACAGTGAACAAATATGTACAGGGCAGTGATACACAATTAAAAAGGTATATGGACGGTCAATGCTTGCAATGTACAGCAAAATGTATGTGAGTGAAGGGTTTGTTTGTGAGTGGGCCATACTGGTCCCTCCACCGCGACCATAAGGTATATTGTGGCTCACGCCTAATAGTTATATTTCGCCCAACAAAGCCAGCCTCCTGCAGAGGTCAATAATCTTCGTGGGCGAAAGTTGATCCAGATCCTCCAAAGCAAGCTTTATCTTGCCAAATAGCAGGTATCTAGTCCTGTCCGCTGCTGGACAGGAACACAGCACGTGCTCTGCTGTCTCGCCGCTCTCCACACAGCCGGCACTCTGTCTCCTGACCAATCCCAATACGGTGCATGTGGTGCCGCAAGCGGCAGTGTCCTGTATACAGGCCAACTAGACTACTCAGTTATTGTCTGTTTAACTCTAGAAGTTTTTTAGCCCTTGACTCAGACAGGCCATTTATGAAGGCCTTAGAGTGAGCTAATCCTGGAAGATTTTGCCAATATTGGAATGTCATTCTTTCTGTCCAGGTCTTTAAGGTGCGTTTTGCTGTGCAAGATGTTATCCCCAGCACCGGTTCTGGTCCGACAAAGTCTCTCTGGGCACCACTCCTGGCAAGCGCGTCGGCCATTGCCATCATGGTCCGAGTGACCCGGTATCCAGACCAGCGACACCTCATTACAGCTGCCCAGTTCGTTAAGGGCAGATTTACAACTGCATACCGTTTTTGAATTACACCGGTAGGAACCAAGAGCCTTTATTGCAGCTTGGCTATCTGCATATATCTTTATCGATTTGTGTTTGCACTGGTTTTTTATACTTTCCCTTGCACACATCTCGATGGCATACACTTCTGCCTGGTGTATGGTTGTGTACTTGCCGAGGCTAGCTGATAGTCTAGCATCGGTGCTGCCCCCATATGCGCCGGCTCCTACTCCCATATTGGTTTTGGAGCCGTCAGAGTACCAGCAGAGATCGGCTCTCAATAGGGTCGTTTGATTTCGTTCCCAGTCCTCTCTTTCCGGGAGGATGGTCTTGAAAAACAGATCTCTACTGATCTTTGTAGGCATCAAGTCTGAGACCATTCCCAGAATCCCGTGACCCTCAATGTCATCGAGGAGTCCGGACCCTCCCAGACTGATTTCCTTCGGCATACTGTCGGCCGTTTGTTTTAGTCTGTACGCTGTCCACCTCGCCACCCTCTCCAACCATATCTGAAGAGGTGGAATATTAAGGAGGACCTCCAGAGCGGCTGATGGTGCGGTGCTTATCGCTCCCGTTATCATCAGACAGCTTGTCTCTGTAGATGAGCCAGTTTGGCCCTCGCGATACCACGAAGTGCCTTGGGCCACCAAACTATGGCTCCATATGTTATCATTGGTCTGATAACCACTACAGAGAGCCAGTACATCTGTTGGGGGTTTGTTCCCCAGTTATTTCCACAGATTCTACGGCATGTCCACAGGGACAGTTTAGCAATGCGTATTACATTCTCTAACTGTACGTCCCAGTTGAGCTTCTTATCTAGGGTAACCCCCAGATATTTTGCTTGTTCCGTAAATGGAATCGTTTCCCCCATAAGAATAGGTGGTTTTAATCTATCCTGCCTTCTTCTTCTGGTAAATGGAACAATGATCGTTTTGTGGGGGTTCACAGACATCTGTTCCCACAATAAGGCAAATACGTTGGTAAAATAGAGATGGAAAATGGTCAGCTACCGGTCCCGTTGATACAAACTTTACAGATAAAAGTATATAATGTTGTTGATACACTCAAATGTAAAGTGACTTAGCATTGTCCATCATTAGCTAGGCGACACGAATGTCGATCCTTGTTTAGGTAATATAAATAAATTTTAGATGGTTGTAAGCTTACCTTAAAGGGTGATTCACTGCTTTAGGATTTTAAAGTGAAATATAGGCAACACTGTTACATGTGACAAATAAATTATTTGACAGTTTTGTAGGTTAGGTTATTAGAAAACAACATGGAACATTCAACACCACAACAACGTTGCGAGATTATTAAAATTTACTATCAAAACCAAAGCATTATAAAGGCAACTTGGCAGGGATTATGTGCAAGTTATGGTTCCAATATTCGGCAAAGTGAAGAAACAATTCGTAATGTTATGAAGAAATTTGAAAATGAGTATACGTTGTTGGATAATCAAAGAAAAAATCGTGTCCAAAATGTAAGAAATGCAGACAATGTTAAAGCTGTAAGACCATATGTTCAAGATAATCCAAACTTGTCTGTTAGACGTCGTTCTCAGCAAATGGACCTGACTTATGGATCAACCTGGAGTATTTTAAATAAGGATTGAGGTTTGCACCCATACAAAATTTAAGTGGTTAAAGAACTAAAGCCCAATGATCATCGTTGTCACCGTGATTTTGCTGCTTTTGCGATCGAACATTTGACTGAAAATCCATCTTTTCATCTTACTGTTCAATGATGAGGCTCATTTTTGCTTAAGCAGGTAAGTTAATTAGCAAAACTCTAGGATTTGGAGCGAGGAGAATCGTTATTCATTTGAAGAAACACTGTTACATCTGGAAATAGCTACAGTGTGGTATGTCATTCATGCCTGTGGCATCATTGGACCTTATTACTTTGAGAACGATCAAGAAGAGTGTGTCACTGTAACCGGAGTTCATTATCGGGCCATGTTAAACGATTATTTCATTTCATTGAAAACCAACTGGAGGAATTTTGGTTTCAATATGGCGCTATGTGCCATACTACCAACGAAACCATGGCGTTGCAGGAGCGGTTTGGTGGGAACGTTATTTCCAGAAATGATCCTGTAAACTATCCAGCAAAATCTTGTGATTTGAACCAGCGTGACTTTTTGCTGTGGGGTTATGTGAAGTTTAAGGTCTATGCTAATAATCCAAGAACAATTCAGGATTTAAAAAATGACATAAAAGATGTTATTCTTGAGATACCAGCCCAAATGTGTGAGAACGTCATGATAAATTGGACTGATCGGATTCGCTATCGCCAAGAAAATCGTGGACCAATATAATTTTTAAATCATAATTGTAATTAGTTGGTCTTTCGAATAAAATTTAAGCATTTTCGTTATGCAGCAAAGTTTGTGTTTTATTTCACTTTAGCATCCTAAGGCACTAACTGAACAGGGTCAACACCAAGTTTACTGGAACAATATAGGCCACCAAAAAAAAAAAAAAAAAAACTAAAACCAATTTATAGATGTGCAGCTGATATACTGAATTAAACAGGATAAAGATAAGGCTTGTTACATGACTAATTGCTTGACACTACTCTGAGGAAACGTCTACAAAAACAACACAAACAAAAATATATCTGTAGACTGTGTTATATGAGGAGGAAAAGACTGCCTCCCACATAATCTTTGAACATGGAACCCTAAAGATTCATGCCAATCGCGAATTGAAAAACTAATCAAACTCATTGAAGAATGGACTCATTTCAGCAGGAAAAAATAAGCTGGAAAAAAAATGAAGCTGCAGTGCTATAGAAAGTGTGAATACAACAGATGCAGATTGGGAAATAATCAATTAATCAATCAATCAATCAGTGTGTCTGTTGTGTTACCATCCTTACAAGCTGCGCAGAGTCTGGATGAGATAGTCATCTATATGATGTAAAACTGAGGTCTACATATTTAAGAATTTGAAAACTTTATTTCATACACTGAACTAAACATTGCTGACTTCAGCTGTTAACAGTACAGCAACACTTTTTAGAAACAACTATAGGTGTGCGAACCCATGTTTT
The DNA here is from genome assembly GCA_964006375.1 of Tillus elongatus. Taxonomy (NCBI): domain Eukaryota; kingdom Metazoa; phylum Arthropoda; class Insecta; order Coleoptera; family Cleridae; genus Tillus; species Tillus elongatus. The sequence continues at coordinate 73,676,836 of OZ023263.1, read as the reverse complement.
GTTCGAACCGAACTAGGAACAAACACAAGCAAATATGTTGCCTCGAACTTCGAACCTCACAAATAGTATGTCTAAGGTTTACAGTCGAACTTCAAACTTCTTAGAAATTCAAAATCGAACATCGAACTATCCAAAATTTTTCGGTGTTCATATATCATTTCCTTCCTACAAAATTTTAAAATATTGTAACATCTACAAAAAAGAAGGGTTCGACAAATTTGCAGGTTGATTGGGTGAAAATGCCTTCTGGCGCTGATCATTGTGGAGATGGGTCAAGGTTAAATCAAAAACTTAAAAACAAACAAGATTTTAAACTTTTTTAGATTTCTAGATCTATAGATAACCTCAATTATAAATATGTTGTCGTTTGGTATTGGCTAGGCAGTTTTAGCAAACCGATTGAGAGAGTTCAAAGTGAGCATGATAGGTATAAAATAACCACTTACAAGTTTGAACTGTCTCCTGATTGTGAATATTTAACTGTTTTGACTCACTGTGAAATAAAGTATGTTGAAACCAGTGTTTTCCAAAGACAATCTACAATTAACCTCAAATTCTGAAAATTTACGTTACCGATCGCCTTCGAACACGGCCATCATAATGTTGTTACTGAAATAGGTGTTGGGAGGCTAGGATATACAAGAAAAATGATTCTGTGATTGCTAAATGGCTCCGTCGTGTCTCAATGTGTCCCATCTACTGTCAAAAATATACACGAGTGAAATCTTCTGAAATTACGCTATCGACTCAATGAGACCGATAACGAGTTTAAAGCGCCGCTACAGAGTTAAAGAGGCCGCAAATTCGCTACCTTTGGCAACATTCAATGCATGTAAAGTGAAATTTCGAAGCATTTTTGAGCAACGAACTTCAAACTATTTTGAAGAATTACATATTTCGAACTACATCAACATCGCTTGTACGAACATATTTTCAAACCGAAGGTTCGAAACAACCTTACCCTACCAATAATCATAAATACTCCTTGCAAATTATGCAAAATAAATTGCTGTGCCACTTTTTACGTTAAAATTCTCTTTTCTAACACTCTTAGTTCGAAAGTTATAAGGCTAATTCTGCTGTCATAAGAGTACTTGTCCAACTGTCAGATTTGCGATTTTGACATTTTAGTATTGTTGAAAAACTCTTCATGTGTTCTAGCTGTCTACAATGTCTTTAAGATCCTAGGTGCATTAGTTAAGGTAATATAATAATAAAACAGTTGTCCTATGTGGGAATATATCCAGCCTTCCTAGAGCATATGTCCGTTAAGAATTATTTTTCAACAGTTTGTCCTTTCTAAAAATATAGTTTCAGATAAAGCAAATCAGCTTAGCAATAAATATGTAAAAACTCACGATAATTTGGGGTGATGCTATTTCACAATGTCCTATCTGCCGTAACTTCTAGAGTTAAACAGACAACAACTGAGTACTCTAGTCGGTCTGTATACAGGACACTGCCGCTTGCGTCACCACATGCACCATATTGGGGTCGGTCAGGAGACCGAGTGCCGGCTGTGTATGGAGTGACGAGACAGCAGAGCACGTACTGTGTTCCTGTCCGGCAGCAGACAGGACTAGATACCTGCTCTTTGGCAAGATAAAGCTTGCTCCGGAGGATCTGGATCAACTTTGCCCACGAAGATTATCGACCTCTGCAGGAGGCTGGCTTTGTTGGGCGAAATATAAACTATTAGGCGTGAGCCACAATAGACCTTATTGTCGCGGTGGAGGGACCGGTATGGCCCACTCACAAACAAACCTAACCTAACCTAATCTGCCGTAGTTAGGACAATTTCACTAAGCATTTGCGGTTATATTTTATAATATTCGTGCCATAATATAGCAATTATAACCTCTGAAAACCAACATAGTGACAGTTACATGGGATTCTATTTGCAACTCGATATATTATTGTTATAAACACGTATTGTTCATTCTATTGTAGCACAGGGGGTAGGTTCTCTGTCATTCTTTACGTAAAGATACATACTTGTTCCCTCAGGGCTCGTCCGCGGCCTTGCCGCCCCGATAGCACCGCAACCCTTGGTTGATTGTGCATACAAGATACATACTTACTATTGGATTAATTTTTAGTAAGTATAATAGCAGCCGCTAATTCAAATAAACTAACAAAAATTTCGATCCACTAGGAAAGAATAAAACATCAGATCATCATGCAATAATTTGGTATCATGCAATAAGAGGTTGCACCAAAGACGGCATTGTATATAGGTACTATACATTCTTTTTAGCAAACAGAGACAAACAATCGTCATTTGGCTTGGAAACTGTTCATCACAAAATAAGAATTGGATTCTTTATTAGTTTCTTTCTGTACATAATGAATTCGTCAGAAGTTTCTGTTGAAAACCTCGAAATGAAATACTTTGAACCAGGACATACGGTAAGTGAAGATTGGAACCTATGATGGGCACTGATAAGTACCCTTGGAGAACCCAAATCACCAAAACACATATTTTTAAAGACCTGACGATCGTTTCACTAACAAATTTAGCGTCATCAGAGGATGAAAAATTCTAACTACTTTACTACTGTACTACCACTGTAAAGTAGTTAGAATGTTTCATCCTCTGATGATGCTAACTTTGTTAGTGAATGATCATCAGGTTTTTAAAAGGATGTGCTGTGGTAATTTGGGTTCTCCAAGTGTACTTACCAGGACATACGTTTATGTCATCCGAAGCATTTTATCATCGGATAGAATTAGCCTTGATTTACAAAAAGAAAGTCCACGATTTGGAAGATTTTGCGAATGTAGTTCAAGATTCAAATTCAGGTCGAGTTAAGGTTATAAAAATCAACCTTAGTAACTTCTATACTTTCAGTGATTACATGTCTAAATATAAATTAATAAACTTGGCTACTCGAGTATATTTGAAAGAGATTGTTGTCCTCACATTCAGAAAACGCATTGATATTACATTACAAAGTGAGGTTATATCAAATTAGCTGAATTATAAACGCCCAAATTAATTTCCAAAGCCACACATGACGCCAAACATTTTTTAACAGGTATCAGTCAATCGCTAAAATCCTTTATTATTAATTTCATTTTCCTTCCTGTCTCAAGTCAAATTTTTTTGAAATACCTACAATATTCTTAATCAAACAAAATTCATGTTGTTCATTCTTTCTATTCAACAAAAGCGAAAGAATAGTGGAGAGTTGTTAAGTACTTTTGACATTGGATTACAAAGTGAGGTTGTATCTGATTTACTGATAAACAAAAAAGCCTACAATTTCTTCCAAAGCCACACCTGATCCAAAACATTTCTCAGTCTCGGGGAAAATCTTTTATTATTAATTCAATTTTCCTTCCCGTCTCAAGATTTGTTTTTCAAATAGCTACAATATTCTTAACCAAACAAACTTCACGCTGCCAATTCTATCTATTCAACAAAAGCGAAAGCCTTGAAAAACTTTTAGCCCGATTAATTTCATTTCATAAAATCTCCAATAGTCTACTTACACAGTGATTGACAAGCGTGGCGCAGGTAGCCACTAGAGGATATGACATTTGTTTGTTTATAGAATTGGGCTTGTCATGATCAAACGGCGGAGGCGGGGGCGGATGCTGTGGCGGTAGAGCCCTTGGAGGCAGTGGAGGCGGCGTACTGCCAGCACCGTACAGACAATTGTCGACAATTTCACCGTGGTTAGCGTTGGTCATAGCGCGACCCGCGTGTAGGCTCTCCTTCCTGGGTAGAGGCGGGGGTGGTGATTCTGTATTACCGTTGGGCGACAAAGGCCGACAGGATGGTGAGGTTAAGGGGCTCGGACCAGTGAACGGGGAGGATCGCTGGAAGAAACAGAAACAAGCGCTGTTAGTCACAAACTAACGATGTTTAATATCATGGTACTAATTGCGTTGAGAGGTCAGAAATCTTTTACATCGCGAAATTTCATATTATGGATTATATGAATGCTAATTTGAAATCTCAGTAACCAAAAAGAGTCATGTGGAGAGTAAGACATCCAGAATGTTATTAGCCACCATAACTTTTTACTCTGAAGTCAAAAAATCTTAAACAAGTTTTTCTCAATTTTTTAGATAACATTTAAATGTTTAGAATTAAAATATATAAGGTATAATTTTTTATGTAGCGCCAGAGCCACCGTAATACAGAAAGCTGTACACTCAACCAGTTGCTATGTGATATCGAGATGCAGTGCTATTGAAGCAGCCGGTATTGTATAACATACAGCATAGTTTTCTATGCTGTGGTTATATTCTAGTGCTTGCGAGATTGATTGCCAGTTAACAGCATACAAAAGTTAAGACCCCAGACGTGATGTTACATGGCTAAGTTAAGGATTTCTGTATTATGGTGACTTCGAAAGAGCTGTCAATGATTTTAGTATCAAATGATAACATATTTTATTTTGAGATTAACAACCCTTCAAATCTACTCAAATATTGGTGAATTTACATTTAAGACCGATTGTATCTAGTAAACTTTGACATCTCATCTAAACAATGTCTTGAAAATATTGTCAACAAAATACAAAACAGTAAAACACAATCCTATTAAGGATGCATTACATCTCGGAAAGAGTAAGAAATACGAACTTGATTAAATGATGTGGCATATCTGATCTGTTTTCAGATTTCAAAAATATATCATTGTAGATTGTTTAGTGAGTCGTATAAGCGTTTGGCCTCTGAGCACTGCGACCCCAATGGGTCTTTTTTTCATGGCTCTTTTTCCTAGTAGTTACCCAAAAAGTTCATACTTTTTATGTAGTCCACTATCTTCTTAGGGGCTATTTTACCTATTTCCTGCGGTGTTAGGGTCACCCCTCAAAGGGATTTGAGCCTTTTGCAGGACTGAGTCATGTAGGCGCATAGCAAGTGTTCTGTTGCTTCTCCTACTTCAGTGCAGTATCTGCAGTGTTCACTGTCCCCCTTACCCATTTTCATAAGGTGATACCTTACTGGGGAATGTCCTGTGAAAAGTCCTATGATTATTCTTAAGTCGTTCCTGTTCAATACAAGAAACAGTTCAGACTTCTCTGTTGATATGGTGATGAACCATTTTGACTGCCTTAAGCCTGGCGTTTTCCTCCAGTAGGGCATCATTTAGTTCTTCTCCCGAGTATCAAGTTTGTTTCTTACGTGGCTTTTGGTTAGTCCACAATAAGGCTCTGGATTATAAAATTGTGTTGCTGCCCTTTTTGCGAGGCTAACTGCTTCCTCGTTTCCTTGCTTCAAGGATTGTTTGCATTCCCAGGTCAGTTTACACTGTGTTTTAAATGTTTTAAGAGTCTCTAGTACTGCCTAACAGGATGTAGATCTCTCTATTTCTGAGTCTTCTTTGTGTGCACTCCTGTAAATACAGATTTATAGCAAGCATTTCTGCTTGGAAGATGGTGGAAGTTTTTCCTAAGGACTTAGCGAATCTAAAGTTGGGTCCTCTTATTCCCAGGCTGCTCCCCGTCCATCTGTTTTGACCCTTCTGTATACTACACAGATGAGCTGTTTGTCAGCCTTCTACTGTCTCTGTTCCATGTTTGACGGTCATTTATGACCACGTCGAATAGAATTATGAAGTCCAGTTTGGCTGGCATTTGGTCTGTTGGCTTAATGAGTAACTCCAGTGGAAAAAAATCTAGGATTTTCAAGTGACCAACCAAGTCTCCTGGTGTGAATTTGTCCGCTTCGAATAGCCTTGAGGTACTTGCTGCTTGCCTCTTCACGCAAATGTGCAGTGGAGCAAGATTTAGTATTGCCTTCATTGCAGCTGTGGGGCATGATGCCATGGCTTACGTGATTCCAAGAAGTTCAGCCTCTGCAATTTTTGCAATTTGCTTTGTGTTGAGAAAAAAATATATCATAGGGCACTAGATACAAGCAAACAACGAAAATTTGTCGTTTTCTTAATTTGCTCATAGCTTGTTAAGTATCTAAAATGGAAAGCTGAAATTTGATTGTGGCCTTGGAATATGCCAGAGACAATTAGATTCTGCGTGGCGATATTCAATTTATTTTTTTTATAGCTGCCGAAACACTGATGTCCAGTCATGTATAATATGTATGTGTTTGATAAAGAAGCATTAAAAATTATGAAATTGAGTTTTAACAAGAGCAAGCATCAGTCGATCAGTGACAAAGAATGTGAAGAAACATAGTACTTGTTCTAAACATTATAAAAGTCAGAATTAATCATAAAGTGAAAATGTATTTTATTGTGGAGCGTGCCCAATGTATTATAAAAAAGTTGACAAAATTATAATATAATATGTAATATTAACAAAATACCATTAGTTAACTGATATATGAGAATATATTGATTTCTAGTTAGCTTGGAAACTTTCAAGTAAGCAAAATTAACATCCAAAGGTTGAATAGTGACAAAACTGAATTATCTGAAAATGGCATGTCTGAGAAAAAGGTTTTGGTCAGTTATTTAGTAAGTATTTATTTTTGGGAGTTATTGGGCAAAAAAATGTTTGCTAACATAGACAAAACCTTAGGTGATTAATATATTTCATACGCTATTGTTACTAGGTTGCAGAATTTAAAAAAGGGAGATCAAACATCAATGATGAGATTCTTGAAGACGAATTTATGTGATCACTCAAGAAAACATTGTTTCTGCCTGTGAAATGATCTTAGAGGATCGATGAATATGGTTAAAATGTAAAACAGAAACATTGCACATTTCCTATGAACATGTGTTTCACATTGTTCATGACTTGATAGAGAGAAATCTCATGGAAAAACTGATTCTGAGATGCTTGAACGCTTTAAACCGTGCTTGTTTGACAATGTCAAAGAAAATATGCCACTGTTTTGAAGAAGATTTCACAAACTTTTTGGCTCGACTTATCAATTGAACGAGTGTAAACATTCCAGTTCTTCACAAGCCAAAATATTCAATGTTCAAAAGTCAACTCGCAAGTTCTTGCTCCAGTCTTCTGTGACAATGAGGGGATAAAACACCCTGGAAAACTGACACCAAAAATTGGCAACATCGAACTATTATTTATTTCCAAAGATCGAAAAACATTTAAAAGATAAAACGATTTTCCACAAACAACAAAGTCGTATGTGCCGTTGAGGAGTGGTTTGATTAACAAAATAGAGAATTTTTCTTAAGGGGTTTAGAATTACTTTATGAACATTCTGCTAAATGCAAGTCTCAGAGGAGATTATGCTGAATAATTTTTTTTTACATTATAATGGCATTCTCTATTTGTATGCTAAGTACTTTTCAATACACACTGGTAGCAAATAACTAAGGAGGATCCAGATGGCAAAACAAGAACTCAATTGATAAAATACTCTTTTCACTAATAAGGAAGAGGTCCATCAAAGTCATACATATGGAGTGTTATATTGTATAGTTGGGAAAGTTGGAAACTGAAATAAGCAAGATATGAGGGGAATAGAAACTTTTGAAATACGGACATTATAAATATGACACTGATAGAAGGATAAATAAGTGTGCTGAAAGAGATAAAAGAAAGATGCTTGTTGGAAGAAATTGAGAGGACAAAGACAAAATTTGTTGGAATTATTCCGAGATAAAACTTTTTAACATTATTTAAAGGACACATACTACATACAGGGTAACTTCTGGAAAACCTAGCCCGATAGATGAAGTGTGGAAACTATGATGAAATTAAAAGAGAGATGGAGTCACGATTGTGACGATCAAGCGACATCGACTGTGATGAGATATATTTTTTTTAAATACTGTTTTGTAATCTAACTTTAAGACTGTCGCAAGCAAAAAAATAATTGAGTTCATACCTAAAAACACAATTGCAAAAGATACTTTTGCTAATAATTTTATTATCACTACACAGAATATTGTTTATGTCCTGTTATGTTGATAAAATTTTTTTTTAAAAATTCACTAGAGATTACTAGATTCTGGTTATTTTAGATATAGATTTACCAATGTTATTAGTAGCCTTTGACTTTGGCATGGATATACATTTAAAAAGGTATCAACCGTTGCAATGTATAGAATAAGTATGAGTGTAGTCTGTGTATGAGAAATAAGGTAGCGATAGAATGAGACAAATAGATTAGTGAGACAGAAACAGGCGATTCTCAGCTGGCTGCCCAGTTGACCTTATATATATATATATATATATATATATATATATATATATATATATATATATATATATATATATATATATATATATATATATATATATATATATATAATCAACAACACACCATGAGGGCTTACAGCCTAAATACTATTGTACCGTGGGTGTCGACAAGGAGGAAAGAGGCAACATGTTAATTCTGGACTTGAAGGTTTGGAGGTTCGGAGGAGAAGGAAAAACATGTGCCGGCAAGGAATTCCACAACTTGGAAGTCCTCAGGACAAAAGAGCGGGCATAACAGTATGTTCTATGTCTGGTGACCTGGACAGTAAAAGAGTGCATTCGCTCTGTCCCCTGGTAGATCTGTTGGGGGCAGCAGGTGGAGGAACTATGGAAGAAAGCTCCTCTGAGCAGTGTCCGCGCAGATATCTCTAAAAGAGAGAGAAAGAGGTCACCAACGGCACGTAGGTGGGCAAGGGATGGCAGCCTTTGGGTCAGGGTAGAGTCACCGATGAGACGTATAGCTCTCTTCTGAATGGAGTCCAGGATAGCGAGTGTAGAAGCGGCAGCTGCACCCCAGATGTGGGAGCAGTATTCGAGGTTTTGCATTATTTGTGAAGTATATATATATATATATATATATATATATATATATATATATATATATATATATATATATATATATACACCTAAACTTCACAGATCAAAATATCCCATGTTATTTATACACTCAAATGTCAAATTGTCCGTCCTCATCTAGGCGACACGGATGACCACAGTTTAGATGGTTGTCGGCTTACCTGTCTAATTGTGTATCCGTAACATTCGGATACCAACATATAACACACCACATGTAACTTAAGCCATCCAAAAATGTAAATGTCAAGGCCTAAGGAGTTCACAAGAATCTACATCTTATTATTTGCTTTTCAAGTACAAAAGGCAGGATGAAGGGGAATGTGATAACATCTTGGCTACCTCACCTGTACAGACTATATTAATATTTCAACTGCTGTGATTAATTTGTGATTGTTATTTTAGTAGATGTAAATCTTAATAATTAGCTTGTTACCCATAGCCCTGTCAAATAGAAGGCCATAAATAAAGCCTAAGGTATGTTCTATTAGTTTTTTAGTTTCTTTTAGTGTCGTTAGTTTTGTAATTTTAGCACATGATCAGAATATCTCAAAAACTTTAGTAAACACAAAAATCTTTGACTTTCTAAAATATAAAATAATTTAGGAGAATTGACATGTAGTCATATAAAATGCAATCATATCTAGCACTTACGCCAGCAGATCACCAATGCCTTGCATACTGTCATTTTGTCAATAACTCAATTTAGTCACAACCTACTAGACATGACTTGATTTTTTGACAAAGAACAATTTTATCTTTGAGTTATGCCAATTTTCAAAATATGCCAATATGGCACGACAATAATCCATATATTTTCGTTGATCTTCATTACATGCTCAAAAAAAATGTGTTTGGATGGCAGTTTGCCATGGCAGAATATTTGGGCCTGTCTGTTTTAAATTCCACTGTTAATGCAGAACAGTGCCTACTGAATTTGTTCAACAGCTATACGATAATGAGCATCAGCATGACTAATTTTAGCAGGCAGCCCAACAGCACATACAGTACGAAAGAATACAGCTTTTTTCCAAAAGTTTTTTAAGGACAGTCTGATAAGTTTGCATACACATATCTAGTTTCTGCCAAGCCAACACTGTTTGACCAATATGGACTATTTTGTGTCCTCTTACTTGAAGATTAGAATTTTTAGATAATTTTCAAGAACTGGAAAAAGATGTATTACTGAATGTGCCTGCCAGCTTAGCACATCAAATACTGCTAAATTTGATAGCATGAAGAGCAGCATAAACTTCCGCACAACTCCGCCATCAGGGCGTTGCTGCTCTTATGAAGAGAGATGGAACGCCTGGTGCTGGTCCCAAGCGTAAAAAAGAGAAGAGGATCCCTTCAAAGCATATCTTTATTTGCACTAGCCTGGGAACATATTATTTTTCCCATCTGGCCAATATCTATACCCTTGTATAGCAGCCAACTTGTTTCCTTTCTTATTTTCTAAAAAAACCTAAGCTCAAATATAAAGGGGCTGAATGCTCTTATAATTTATAAGCGGCAGCAATCGCTTTCCATTTTTTCCTTTGCTACTCATGGGATAAAGACGAACACAACTAGAACAAATAAAAATAAAACTAAAGCCATAATACCCGGAAAAAAAGACTGGCAGCCAGGTGAAGCTGTCAACAGCACTACCAGGGAGCCACGTAGGATAGACTCACGCTAGCAGGCCAAAATTGCCTGAAGGACAGTATATTGCTCAAGCCGAACAACTGGGCACATGAGAAGGACTGAAGGGCAGTATCACAATCAATTTCCTAGGTAAAATTTAAAAAATTATGAAGAAGGGGTGCATGGAGACCGACTATCAGGGGCCCCAAAAAAGAGGCTTCTGAAACTAGCTAAATACAGATGTAGACTTCTTCTCTGGCATCTGTATTTACTATGGAGTAGATTACCAAGAAGAGCAGCAGCAACTAATGTACAGAAACTGATCCAGGAAGGTCAGGACTACATAAAAGGCAAAAAGGCTGTAATTCGGGACCACCTGATCAAACGCTAAACAGGCCAAATAAAAGCCAAACAAAAGCGTGAGTGGATACAGGCGGTCAACAAAGAATAAGGCGGGAAAAAAGCACAAAAACACGCCAAAAGACCTACAAATAATAAAAATCTGTGGCTAATGGATCTAACGATCAGAGGCCAAACATCATCAACGATAACACCAATGCCAAAAGACAGCTGTGTGGCTCACAGCGGAGTGTGAACCATAGGGTAAAGAAAGTCATGTCAAAGCACTCACAGCACATATGATGACTATCAAAAGGGTTTCTCCACCGCCATGATGGAGACAGAAAGACTTAAGTTTCATCCCAAAAGCACTTTAGAAAATTCCTACTGAAGAACCTCAAGTGTGACTTGCTAAATTCACACAGTCCGGGATACTACATTGTAGTGTGTGCTGATGCGGCACGTGAAGAGTGGCTTTGGAGTGCTGGTTGCCTGCTCTGGTCATCAAAGGGTGCAAGCCGCTGAGAGGATGAGGCACCAGTGCTGCCTTCATGCACCATCTATGTCCCAGGCGGAGGCCGAGAAAAGCTGGAGGCCAATGAGGTGCTGATCACATTAAGGGTGAGTAACAGAGGCCTACAGACAAGTCGCCAGACGGCAGTGGGAAATTTTTAGCTAATAGTGAACAATTGTAGACTTCCTTCATAGACAAAAAGCCATGAAGCAAGTAGAGAAGATACAATGGTGTCCCTTCGCCAAAGATAAAGCTACAGGAAGAAGCCTACATCTAGGCTGTGGACTCTAATAAAGTAAAAGAGATAAAGCTGGACAGGGTGCTCCTGAGATTAACATGGAAGTGTCAAAATATATCTTAAAGGTTATGGTGATAAAGACTGAATGACCAGCTCCCCCCCTAAATCCAAACACAAAATGGGGGACATTTCTAACGGTTAGATTAATTTGGCTTATAGTTCGTTACTATTTTATCTTTAGAGTTATTAACATTATTTACAAGTCTCTGTGGTTCAGTGGTAAGAATGTGCGCCTCTGAACCGAAGGGTACTTGGTTCGATATGCCAGGGCTCTCCTTTCACTTGTTCCAGTACTTACTGTAACATTAACATCAACCGAAGCTGTGACATTATATTGGACAAGTTGAAAGTCTGCAAGTTCCGCCCTTCGGAGGGGGCGTTAAGCCGTCAGTCCCATGTCCATGCGATGTTAGGCACGTTAAAAGCTCCATCGTTACAGAAAGACAGGGGTTCAACAAAATTTCCAGGATAGTGAGGTGAAACTGCTCACTGGCCTCGGTGATTGGGCATAGTAACGAAGATAGACTGAAGCTAAAGAAAGAAAAACAAACAAAAAAAACAACATTTTTACACATTACTGATGACGTCAGTATGACACATACCAACAAACCTAGAAAGAATTATTTCAATGTTTTTCATTTGATGACCTTGTTCGAAAAGGATAATATTTGATATGTCTTCTGTAATATAATGCTGTCAAAGATTTTCTGGCAGTGTTTTAATTGCAAAATAATCAATCTTATCGCTCAATGTAATATAATGAAAACACCAAGGGTCTTACAGACTTATAACTTTTGTAGTCCTGAGAGTTTTTTGACCATTCCCATCAACTATTATGGTTATTAATATTATTTTGTAATTCATTGATACTCTTGTATTTTTGTAAAGTGTGACCTTTCATTTAATAAAAGAAGAGTAAAGTACGAACTAATAACAATTAAAGGACGTACACACTTGGAGAACTCCAATCACCACAACGCATTTTAAAAAACCTTACGATTCATTCACTTACCAAGTTAGCGTCATCAGAGGATGACTAATTCTAAATATCTTATATCTACAGCTCTATTTACATTCTTCTGCACATAGTCAACCACTAACAATTAAGGGAGGTTCAACAACATAAAAATTGATATATTTCGTTCGGCAAAAATATCTGAATTCTTTTATTATTTATTTATTTATTTACCTATTTAAATTTGCACCTACAGAATTATACAATTCCAAATGGTACTTAAAAATAAAATAAAAATTAAAAAATAACTCAAAGTAACAAAATCACTGTCTTAAGACAGTTTTCATCCTAGACATAGCAATATAAAAGATATCACAATTAGAAAAATTAGCATTACAGTTATGCAACAATCTGTCCATGAAACTGTTACATAGTTGGTCCTGTGTGTTCGCTCAAAAAAAAAGTTGCTGTTGGCGAGTTGAGCGTGGTGGAACATGGAAAAGGACCAACTCGAGCAGATCATTACAGTCAATGAGACCATTAATTAACTTATATATAAACATCAATGAAAGATACTCATGTCGCGCTTTGAGACTGACCATACCACAAAGAAGCAATCTGACATCATACCTAATATCTTGGCAAGGAAAGTGATGCTTATCTATCGGTCGTGCTTCTGCGGGTATTTCTTGCAAAGTAATCTGTCAGTAGACTACCCATAGGCGGCGGAGCCAAGTTCATACACTTTTTATTATTACTATATTTAGCAATACCAACATATACTTTCGAAATCGTTTAGCTGTCCTGGTTGTCTAACATTTTTTTCTTAATTTTAGATTCTCCTTATTTACGTGGTGATTATTATCTCAATTATGCAGGGCAACACAAGATCTATCGATAGTACTGTATCTTAATTGTGCTAAATGTTCTTTAAATCTAATTTCAATCGATCTTTTTAGCGAATTTTTCGTAAAACGAAAAATTCACTAATGAGGAGATCTAAGTGTGTGGTTTTTTTCAGAAAAATGTGGATGTCTTTCGAAAATTTTGTGTATCTCCGAAAGCAACAGAGCTATGATAACCAAATTTGGCACACACGTTTCTACTAGCAAACTTGCCCTACATACCGAAATTCAGATCTCTAAGTTAAAAGAAAAAAAGTTATAGGCATTTAAAGAATTGTGTGTCACTGATGATCACAGGAAAGCACAAGAACAAAGTATTTTGTGTGATTAACAAAACCAATTGAATATTACACACAACAGTTAGGTTTTCTTGATGCAAAAAGGTCAAGAAGTAGCAGAAAAATTTATTTTTTTAAATTTTAATCTTTCTTCCTATAAAATTTTTATAATTTTCCTTCTTAAAACGTCAAACTCGCGATTTGAAACGTCAAAATTTGCAATTTTTAGACAACGAATCTAAAACAAATAAGTACCTATTATGTAGAAGAAATGTGACAATAAGTGTGTTTTACAAAGCCTTAAGTTTCAGCATCAACCATCATTGTCCTTCATTTTATTAAAATAATTTCGGAAAATCAATTTCAAATAGACCGTCTTTTATCAAATTTTCGTAGAAAAAATTTGATATCGAGGACCGCGACTTACGAATTTAAAAAATATTTCTTCAAATGAGCGCGAACTATAACCTCTAAACCCCATACACGGGGTCAGTTTCAGCTTTTGTCTATTTATACATATACAGGGTGGCGCATTTATACGGTAAAGCTAAATATATCCGTTATTATACAATATATGATATACGTTAATTATAGGGAGGTGTCTCAAACTGTCTTATAAACCTATTTTGACAATCACAGGATGTCAAAATAAGTCGTTGGTGATACACTTTCTTTTTTTAATGGAAACCCCATATGTTAGTGCATTTTTGTATTTTCCGTCGAATTATAATGCATGCTTGTAAGGAAAAAAATTGATATCGTTGATCGTTTTTGAGTTATTTCAATTGTTTTGCAACTTTTCGCGTTTTTTGGCACATATCACAAATTGTGATACGGCGTTTTTACCAATATAGAAAGCGGAGCCCCATGGAAATGACTCATTCAGAGAGCTTTTTGTTTGTATTACTCGTCGCAAAAATCAGCTCCCGTATACAGGTACTCTCAAATAGTCGCTGAATTTGAAAAGTTTTCGCAGAAATGTTTTTAATGTTTCTGTAGAAATCATTTTTTGTAAGATTTTTGTGATATGTTGGTAATTAATAATAAATGTTTAGTAAGTTATTGTAAAAAAAAAAGTTGTAGACTTTTTACGAAAAATACAATTTTAGTGTAACATTACTAAAGGCGATTTCTGTATAAAAAAAGGTGCATTTTTGTTTCAATTTTGGTCCTAAAGCGGTTTGTGAATAATTATATCTTGGTAGGTGTGTAAATAGCTTGAAGAGGTTCGTTAGCCAGGGGCAATCGGACCAGTTTTCTCTGGAAATTTTCGGAAAATGTTTGTACTTTTGGAAACAACAAAGCTATTTTAATGAAATATGGTACATTGTTACTACTATATAGGTTATACTGCCAACCAAATGACCTTCTTTTAACAACAAGACATATTTGTATTGAAAACATTTTTACGGAAATTCTCTAACATAACTCACTTGCTGCGTCCAGACTTTTATTGTCTTTCCGACGTATTTAAGATCACAACCTTTACAACTCATTTCATAAATTCCCGACATTTTGGCAGTACTATCCTTGCCTTTTGGGTTACCTACAAAGTTTTTTGAAGTATTT
Source organism: Tillus elongatus (assembly GCA_964006375.1). Lineage (NCBI taxonomy): Eukaryota > Metazoa > Arthropoda > Insecta > Coleoptera > Cleridae > Tillus > Tillus elongatus. The sequence continues at coordinate 73,661,623 of OZ023263.1, read as the reverse complement.
TTTGTCGAAAATGTTAGTGATATGGGTTTTAAAAAAATGCTATCTAGACCGCTCGTGATTCAAGGTTCAAATGGTAAGCAAACAAAGTTTTTTCGGTTTTCTCGCTTCTAAAAATCGTTGATTCCGCTGACATTTTCTTTGTTTTCTGTTTGTTAATTAATTTCTCCACTAGCCAAGCAGTGTATCCGTTATATTCGGCCACGTTCTTACTTTTTTAATTAAAGGAAAATTAATTAACCTATTTCCTAAAAAATTCAGACCGGCCATTTTTTGTGCGTATAGGATGTGTCATTGGGAATGTAACTTAGAGTGGTGGTTTCCTTCCTATGGGCATCGAATTGCACTAGTTATCAACAATAAAGACACTTTAGAATTCGATGTGCATAGGAAGGAAACCACCACTGTAAGTTACATTCCGAATGACTTTTATCTTTATTTTTGATAACTAGTGCAAAGACACTTTAGATCTCGATGCCCATAGGAAGGAAACCAACACTCTAAGTTACCTTCCAAATGACTCGTATCATACGTACACACAAAAAATGACCAGTCTGATTTTTTTTGTAAATAGGTTAATTGATTTTCCTTTAAGTAAAAATAGCTATACCAAAGAATTAGGATATATTAGGAACGTGGCCGAACATAACGGATACACTGCTTGCTTAGTGGAGAAATTAATTAACAAACAGAAAACAAAGAACATGTTAGCGGAATCAACGAGTTTTAGAAGAGAGAAAGCCGAAAAAACTTTGCTTGCCATTTGAACTTTGAATCACAAGTGGTCTAGATAGCGTTTTTCAACAAGCCAATTTGCAAATAACATTTTTGACAAAAAATACTTAAAAAACTTGCTAGGTAACCCAAAAGACAGGGATAGTACCGACAAAATGTCGGGAATTTATTAAATAAGTTGTAAAGATTGTGATCTTAAATACGTCGCATAAACAAAAAGATCGATTGATATTAGATTGAAAGAACATTTAGTACAATTGAGATACGGTCGATAGATCTTGCGTTACCCGGCATATTTGTAATAATAATCACCACCACGTGAATAAGGAGAATCTAAAATTATATATATATATATATATATATATATATATATATATATATATATATATATATATATATATATATATATATATATATATATATATATATATATATATATATATTGCTATATATAGCAATAATAAAAAGTGTATGAACTTGGCTCCGCTGCCTATGGGTAGTCTACTGATAGATTACTTTGCAATAATAACCGGCAGAAGCACATCCGATTGATAATAAAAGAATTCAAATATTTCCGCCAAACGAAATATATCTTAATTTTTGTGTCGCTGAACCTACCTAAATCGTTAGTGAGCGACTACCTACAGAAAAATATAAATAGAACTGTAGATATAAGATATTTAGAATTATTCATCCTATGATGACGCTAACTTGGTTGGTGAAACGATCGTCAGGGTTTTTTTAACGTGTTGTGGTGATTTGGGTTCCATAAGTGCGCCTATCAGTGCTCACCATAGGTTCCAATTTTCACTGAGTGTATTAAAGGAGGGTTTTGCACACAATGAATTTTACCAGGCCCGAACAGGATCCCAAATCGGTGGGACACCCGTCCAAGAACAGGCAGTGTCTGAGGAGACTACTATGAATTAAATAACGTAAACTAGCACTTGATATTCATTCATTTTACATGGAATTATTTATTGAGTAATATTGTTAAATTTTAAGACAATTTAAATATTTCATGTGTTTCTGTCTTTGACAATATTTTTAAATTGCAGCTATAAACTTACTTTGCTCCCAAGTTTATTTAGCTTCTAATACTTTAAACATGGTAGATTGGAGCCAAATAATTTGCCCTCGAAAGATTTTACAGGATGACGGAATAAAAGTTTTTGCACAATGATGTGAAAATGGATAAGAGTATTCCTGGCAAAATGCTTTAAATCATACAATATACTTGTAATTCAAGCGGTGAAAATTGTAAAAGAAATTAATTTTTGATATTTAAAACATTGTTTTACTTTAAATTCTAATTCAATAAAACTGTAGGAAACAAAGAATACAAAAAAAAGTCTACTGCTCTTCAATTTAGGGATAACGGGAAATGTGCTACAAAATAAAATAAAAACAGACAAAAAGCAATATGAAACATTCCTCTAACACTGACTGCTATACTTTGTAAGACATGTAGCTTTGCCAACTAATATGCTATTGATAATTATGAGAACTGATGAAAAGGAGACTAACATGTATTAAAAAAAAAGGTTTAAAACATACAGCAAGCCACTTAGCTAACATCCAAATACTATTTCCTAATTGTTTATTTAGATGTATTCAACATCCATCAAATTTCTGACATAAAAATTTGCGAGATAATTTCTGACCATCTAAACGCAATTAGTCTGCTAGTCACACACCACTACAACATACCTGACTCTGGATAAGTTTCTGCAATACCGACTGAAGATTTTGCAAGTTACGTTCAGTTTTAGCCAGTTCGGAAAGTTTCTTGTCATCTGGACAGGTAGCTAATTCACCACGCAGTTTGTCTACGTACTGTCTTTCTTGTTCAATCATCATTCGGTATTGTTGCTCGCGTTCTAGCTGAAACTGATGCTGCACTTGATTCTGTAATAACAAGCAAAAAAAAAAAAACAATTTAAGCAAAGTCACAATTATAATGAAGCATTAAAGTTAAAAAAACAAAACAAACGTGTTCAATATTTTCCAAGCTGAGTAGAACAATGATGAATCATTCGTATGTTATTAGAACCATTAAGGAGTTTTCTTCTAATGGTGTCTAACCAATCGTATGTTCGTATATAGCATATAAAACATTAATTGATGGTTGGGGGGGGGGGGGTATGCAATTGTTAAAATACACTATATTTGTAGCTTGATTATCTGTCACAATTAAAGGTTTAGACTAAAAATATAGTATACGGTAGAAAGATAAACGTTTAAGGAAGGCAATAAAGCAATATTTAAGGAAATATCGCTTTTCTAAAGAAAATACGTTTTTGCCAAACCATGATTTTAAAATTTTTTGGTCACAGAATTTGCTCAAAATCACTGGTTGCCTAGAATAGGCACCCAAGAAACGTTTCTTAAATTTAAGGTCTTTTGGATTCCAAATAAAAACGTAAATAAAACTGAAATGTTATACCACATACAGACTGGGAGACTACTTCTCTGCTGGGTTTGGTTTCTGTAAGAGAAGGACGTAGCCAGAGCGTAAGCTAACTGGAACAAGATAACCTTCTGAATTCTATATGTTCTAGGATGTTCTTCAACGTTTCCTAGAACATCTAGACTAGAGAAGGTCCTCTTGTTCCAGTTAGCTTACACGCTGGCTACGTCCTTCACTTACAGAAACCAAACCCAACAGTGAAGCCAGAGAAGTAGTCTCACAGTTTGTATGTAGTATGGACCAGTTTCACCAAGTAAGGGTAACCACAATCAATGAAATGACGTTCGTTAATTATTTAGTCAGTACCTATGTCGAGTGAAACTAGCGCGTTTCGCTACCACAGGTAGATTAGCTATTTTATAAAAGATGACGCCCTAAAAATTTAATTCTGCGAATGCAATGACAAAACGTATCTCATTTTCATTCATAAATGTCATATCATGGCAAGAATGAAATAAATATTGTAAACAAAATCGGCTCACATTTCTATTGAAATTATTTCAAAGCTGTTTTTTTTTTAGCTTTAAACTTAAAAATAAGAAGCACATGCTTCAATTTAATATAATGTACATTATCACATCTAAACCATTAAAATTAGTACTTTGTTTTACTATATAAATAATAACATAAACTACATGCGATTGGTGAAATTTTAATGTCATCTAAGACCGAAATAGTCTACAGTCGAATATGTTTCAGCGACCGAAATATGTCAATCAATTCTGCAATTAGCTATTTACTTTGTAACTTTCATTTACTTACCACAAAAAATGTGGGAAAGCCGTCAGATATATATATATATATATATATATATATATATATATATATATATATATATATATATATATATATATATATATATATATATATATATATATATATATATAAAATATATGTATCACACCGATAACTCAAAAAATAATGGGCCGATTTTGATTAAATTTGGTGAATACCTTGCTTTTGCAAGTGGCTTGAATAAGTTCGTTAGCCAGGAAAATCGGCCCAGGTTTTCCCGGAAATTTTTGTGTTTTCTTTCGGAAAAAAAAATTATCTCCGGAAATAACAAAGTAAGGGCAACCCATTTGGTACGTGGGTTTATATCATTATAGGTAAATTACGTACCAAAATTTAGCTCTGTAGGTTAAAAGGAAAAAAGTTATAGGCGTTTAAAGAAAAATAAATTGGGGTCTTCCACAAAACGTCAAAGTCGCGATTTAAAACGTCAAAATTGCCAACATTTAGGCAAAGAACCTGAAATTAATATGAGCTATGGAAAAAAAATGTCACTACAAGAATGTTTTACAAAGCCTGAAGTCTTAGCTTCAACCGTCATTGTCCTTCATTTAGCTAAAATATTTCCAGAAAATTCACTTCAAATAGTCTCTGATGCTTTGGCAGTAGTCTTAGCTATAGAGTTTATGGTTTAACGGTATATAATGTTTGTCTCTTGAGGTAAATGGGTTCGACCCTCTACTACCTGTTTTTATTACATAGTGACGTCAGAAACTCTCTCCGTTGAATTACTACTTTGTGCAAACATGCTAACAATGGACTGTTATTTTTTTGGTCAATTTGAGCGTTTAGTAAATTTCCTGTATTTTTCTGTTTGTTAATTTCTACCGTTTCGCATAAATTTAATTTAAAACCTTTTGTACCGAATTTGAATATGTTGAAATCATCGTTAAATTGATGATTTTCATTTAGCAAATGACTTGCATAATTTGAATCAAGTTTATTATGCTCAAAGCTTCTTTTATGTTCGCGAATGAAATTAAAACTTCTAAATGTTCTGCCTATATATATATATATATATATATATATATATATATATATATATATATATATATATATATATATATATATATATATATATATATATATATATATATATATATATATATATATATATATATATATATATATATTGTTTTTGATGTATTTGCTCAAGTTGTTGTCGGTTTTATATGCTGACCTGATACTAAATTTAGAAAATAGTGCAGCAGTTAGTTATACATATACATTCTATAAAATAGTCTAAATCAATTTTTTCATTAACCTAACTACTATTTTACTAACTATATATTTACAGTAGTACCGTAGTTTACTGTACCTATTTGCCTGTTAAAACATATTTATATTAAATTAAACAATAAGTATGCCAGTAAACATAACATATACCTATATGATAATGACTTAAAAAGGGTTTCAAATAAACGCCAAAAAGAAAAAATGGATTAGTGCATTCTAATATACGAGTGTGTATTGAGATTTTTTTAAGTCGACGCCAATTTAATATAAAATATGTACAAGTATGTTATATTTAAACATGTAATACGAAATTAGTCACTGGTTTGTCTTAATTCGTGAACCCAATAAATTATTATAATATTTACTGGTTTCTAACATGCATGTACATAGTATTATGTAGTGCTCAGGGGCATTTTAATTTTTGGTGCTGCCTTGAAAAAAATCTTATACCCACTCGTATACTTAAAAATACTTAATAGAGGGCTTCAATAAATTGTTTAAAATGCACTACATTTGTAGCTTAATTATCTGTTCCAATTAAAGCTTCAGCCTAGAAATATAGTGTATAGTAGAAAGATCAACGTTCAAGGAAGGCTATAAAGAATATTTTACGCAATAACGGTTGCTGACGCTAACAAGAGTTTTAAGCTAATTTTATTTGTTGTGAGCTGTGATTACAAAGGGGTTCTGTTAAATTTTAATTGCGATGAAGCATTGAAATATAACAAGGTTATATTTGAAAGTGATCAAGCGATTACATCTATTTTGCTTTAGAGGCTCAAGATGCTGTGCCTTTGCACTTTCAGTGAATTTTCGTAGAAAAAATTCACTAATGGGGAGATCCCGACTTTTGAATTTTGAAATTTTTTTTGCAAATGAGCGCGAACTAGGACCCCTAGAACCCATATCCTGGGTTAGTTTCAATTTTTATATGTTTATATATATATATATATATATATATATATATATATATATATATATATATATATATATATATATATATATATATATATATATGTGTGTGTGTGTGTGTGTGTGTGTGTATCACACCGATAACTCAAAAAATAATGGGCCGATTTGGATAAAATTTGGCATGTACGTTTCTTTTGTAAATAGCTTGGATAAGTTCGTTAGTCAGGAAAATCGGACGAGGTTTTCCGGGAAAATTTTGAGTTTTCATTCGAAAAAAATTCTTATCTCAAAAAGTAATAAGCCGATTTTAATAAAATTTGGCATGTACCTTCCTTTTGTAAATGGCCTTGATAAGTTTGTTAGCCAGGAAAATCGGACGAGGTTTTCCGGGAAAATTTTGAGTTTTCATTCGAAAAAAATTCTTATTTCAAAAAGTAATAAGCCGATTTTAATAAAATTTGGCATGTACCTTCCCTTTGTAAATGGCCATGATAAGTTTGTTATCCAGGAAAATCGGACGAGGTTTTCCGGGAAAATTTTGAGTTTTCATTCGAAAAAATTGTTTATCTCAAAAAGTAATAAGCCGATTTTAATAAAATTTGGCATGTACCTTCCTTTTGTAAATGGCCTTGATAAGTTTGTTAGCCAGGAAAATCGGACGAGGTTTTCCGGGAAAATTTTGAGTTTTCATTCAAAAAATTTTTTTATCTCAAAGATTAATGGGCCGATTTTGATAAAATTTGGCACGTACCTTCCTTTTGTAAATGTCTTTGATAAGTTTGTTAATCAAAAAAATTGGACGAGGTTTTCCGGAAACATTTTGAGTTTTCATTTGAAAAAAAATTTTATCTTAAAAAATAAAAATTCTATGATAACCAAATTTGGTAGATAGGTTTATGATATAAAAAGTAAACTACCAAAATTTAGATTTCTATGTTACAAGAAAAAAAAGTTATAATAAAATATTTTGTGCCAGATCATTTTTATGAAAATTCACTACCATAACGCACTTGCTGCGTCTTTTTTTTTATTAAAAAAAAAGGTTAATTTTGGTTCTGTGTATGGATGCAGTAATCAATATATTCCTTTCTTTTTAAGTAAAAGACATTTATGTGTGATTATTATATATATATATATATATATATATATATATATATATATATAAAATGCTACATTTAAATTCGAGTTAATTGGCGTTTTGTCAAAAAAAAAAAGTACTATCAACAAATTTAAACCAATATTTTGAGTAAAAAGTTTATTTTTTGAAAAATAATACCGTATTTATTTTAGGGAGAAATAAGACTTTTGGAAATGACCAAGAAATTCCAGCAGTCTATTTATAAAGCCTATTATAAACAGGCCACTTTTCATCCAAATCGACGCATATGATGCACGTTTATAAACAAAAGAAGGTACCCATGTCAAATTAAAATGTCATTTTTGGTCTCGTACAAAATTTACAATTTCGGCAAAAATATGGGCAGTTGAGAAAGGTTTGTAGTCGGAAAAGTATTATGGAGAGATCAGTATTTATTGTAAATGGAGGTATTGGGTGAATCATTAGAAAAAAGAAATGGAAGAGAAAAGAATTTTTTGGAATGTCAAAATTTTTAAGTTGTTGAATCTAGAGTGTTGTCAAGCAGTTTTGGATGCAACAATGTATATAAAATTATGTTAATATTCACGACAAGTCTTGACTTATCGAATGAACATGTTGAATGATTTAAAGAAATAAAGTTAAGCATAATATTAAAAGATATAAAACTTTAAAATTATACTGGGTAATAACTACACAATAATAATAATATCAAAATAACTTACATCGACAGGTTGTGGGCCTGTAATGCGTGCAGTACTGGCAGGTCGGGTCGGGGGTCCGGGTGACCCCATAGCACGTAGTGATGTCCTCTGTTGAACCGTTAGTTCCACTTGAACTGCCGCTGCAAAACAAAACAATTTGTAGAAAACGAAAATACAAGCTAATTCATTCGCGAACAAGTGAAATTTATAGCAATACTGCTTTCAGCGGAACCTTTAATGCAATCGGCGCTTCTACCATCATTCAATTGCTCTAAATAATTTTTATTTGCTACTAACAACAAAACCTTAGCTTTTGCATTATTTCCCGTTTCAAGGGCTGATTTACGTGGGAAAGCTGAGCTATGCATTTTCTACCTGAATAGAGTAAAATATTTGGAAGATGTAGGTTACAATATTTTCGTTTTACAAGTCTAGGTGGCTCAGTGGACAAAGCGTTCGATTGACGAAAGCGAGTATCTTGGGTTACAATCTCCAACTGAACCATTTACCTTATTTTAAGAAAATTTGATTCAACAGTACAGATTGCAAAACATCTAAGGTTGTAGCTTTGCATGTGAGCAACTTTAATATCTGCACGCTCCGTTCTTCAGGGGAAGCCGTAGATACCCTGACTATGCGATGATGGACGCGTAAAAAATCCTTGGCTTCCTTACAAAATAATGTCACCAACATTTCCAGGTGGTGAGGTGTAACTGCTCTCCGAGGTCGGTGATTAGACATACTTGCGGTCGAAAACAAGGGCATAGGTTTGAAGATCGACATTATTAACGATAACGGGAGAGGTTTAAGCTCATTGACCGCTAACGAGTTATCTCGTGGTAGGTAATCCCTCGTTTTTGGCCCATTGTTTTGCGCGGTCCACCACGTGGCATTTGCATTGAAATTTTGAGTGCTGGGCGTCCGCAATAGACCAGTCAGACAGACCGTGGCGTTAGAAGTGACAAGGAACAAAGTTTAAGTATTAAAAAAAAGTCTTGGTGCAGTTAGCGCGTTATAGCAGAGAATCTCCGAAAACAATAAATTTGGTTTGATGAAATTCCAAGTTTTTGGATTCTACTGATTGAGAGAAAATTAGTTTATTAAAATTTGTATATAGTTTGTCCATTCATTGACTAAAAAGAGGAATTTATTTTGTTAAATAAAACAGTGCTGCAAATTGGATCATAACTTCCACATAGCTGTGATAATCTACTCTCATCAGAAATACATTGTCATGAAATGAATTTAGGGTCCATGACTTGACCACAAAGAAAATATTCGCATTCCGGTAACCATAAACTTCTGAAACGTTATATTACTCGAGTTTTAACGAACAAATATCAATTTTTACCAAACCACCCCTCATTCACCCCCTTCTCCCTGAAGCGTTCTTACCCAAAAACAATTCGTGTGTCCGCTATGCCCACAGTGAGGGATCGTGATGAGATTGAGATTGCGGCTGAACAGGTTAGGGAAGCTGTGGTCTCAGCATATCACGAAAACTGTCCACTAAGGTCAAAAAAAGATAGTCGGGGGTCTACTTGGTGGAACAATAACCTCGAAAACTACGAAGAGAAGATAGACGTCTCTTCAAACGTGCTAAGACTACAGGCAGCTGGGAAAAATATAAATCCGCTCTAACACATTACAACAAAGAGATAAGGAACGCTAAGAGATGGTCCTGGAGGAGGTTCTGCAGGGACATCTCTAATTTGCCCAGCAGCGCCAGAATCCACAGAATTCTCACGCGACCGTGTTCAGGAACTGGGATCGATAAAACGACCAGATGGTTCCTTTACTCAATCTCGGAAAGAAACGTTAGAACTCTTAGCACACACTCACTTCCCAGATTGTCTGATCCTGAGCAACGATTAGGTCCTACCAGCTGAGGGTCGATTTAAACGCCCTCATAGGGAGGACTGGCGGGTTGCTCGGCGAATAGTTACAGCCTCGGCAGTGGAGTGTGCTGTGAAACATTTCCAGCCATTCAAGTCGCCAGGGGAGGATGAGGTGGTACCGGTCCTACTACAAAATGGACTGGAGATTCTCCTGCCCTTCCTAATCAGGCTGTATAGAGCCAGTCTGGCCTGGAACTATATTCCATCCAGCTGGACGGTGATTAGGGGGGTTTACATTCCCAAATTGGGACGTAATGACCTCCTACCCACATCACTGAGACCTCTCCGTGTTACATCATTCCTCCTGAAGGGATTGGAAAAAATACTGGACGGACACTTTAGGGGGAACATCTCAGTCAACAACCCCCTAAATACCCACCAGTACGCCTACCAAACTGGCAAATCTACTGAGTTAGCGCTCAATAACCTCGCCGAGAAAATCACACATTCCCTGGAAAACGGGGAGGTGGCGGTGGTTGCATTTCTCGACATCGAAGGAGCATTTAATAATGCATTACCTATCTCCCTCTACGAGGCCACTATCGCTAGAGGGGTGGAACCTACCATTTGTGGCTGGATCGGAAACATGCTACATAATCGGACCATTATTACCTCGTTGCGGGAGGAGGTGGTCAGCGTCAGGGCTGCGAGGGGGTGCCCTATATCCCCCTGCTGTGGTCTCTCTTTGTGAACGATTTGCTGGCTATCCTCGGACTGTGGGAGGTCGAGGTCCGGGCGTATGCTGATGATCTCGTCCTAATGGTCAGAGGCAAATCTGAGGAGAAACTTGCAAGTACTCTTCAAGAGGCACTAAACGTAGTCAATGATTGGAGGGAACAGATGTCTGTGAACCCCCGCAAAACGATCATTGTCCCATTTACCAGAAGAAGAAGGTTGGACAAATTAAAACCACCTATTCTTATGGGGGAAACGATTCAATTTTCGGAACAAGCAAAATATCTGGGGGTTACCCTAGATAAGAAGCTCAATTGGGACATACAGTTAGAGAATGTAATCCGCAGGGCTAAACTGTCCCTGTGTACATGACAGAGAATCTGTGGAAACAACTGGGGAACAAACCCCCAACAAATGTACTGGCTCTATGTAGTGGTTATCAGACCAATGATAACATATGGAGCCATAGTTTGATGGCCTAAGGCACTTCGTGATATCGCGAGGGCCAAACTGGCTCATCTACAGAGACAAGCTTGGCTGATGATAACGGGAGCGATAAGCAACGCACCATCAGCCGCTCTGGAGGTTCTCCTTAATATTCCACCTCTTCACATATGGTTGAAGAGGGTGGCGAGGTGGACAACGTACAGACTAAAGCAAACGGCCGACAGCATGTCGAAGGAAGTCAGTCTGGGAGGGTCCGGACTCCTCGATGACATTGAGGGTCACGGGATTCTGGGAATGGTCACAGATTTTATGCCTACAAAGATCAGTAGAGATCTGTCTTTCAAGACCGTCCTCCCGGAAAGGGAGGACTGGGAACAAAATCAAACGACCCTATTGAGAACCGATCTCTGCTAGTACTCTGACGGCTCCAAAACCAATATGGGAGTAGGAGCCGGCGCATATGGGGGCAGCACCGATGCTGGACTATCAGCTAGCCTCGGCAAGTACGCAACCATACACCAGGCAGAAGTGTATGCCATCGAGATGTGTGCAAGGTAAAGTATAAAGAAGCAGTGCACACACAAATCGATAAAGATATATGCAGATAGCCAAGCTGCAATAAAGGCTCTTGGTTCCTACCGGTGTAATTCAAAAACGGTATGGAGTTGTAAATATGCCCTTAACGAATTGGACAGCTGCAATTAGGTGTCGCTGGTCTGGATACCGGGTCACTCGGACCATGATGGCAATGTTGCGGCCGACGCGCTTGCCAGGAGTTTTGCCCAGAGAGACTTTGTCGGACCAGAACCGGTGCTGGGGATAACATCATGCACATCAAAACGCACCTTAAAGACCTGGACAGAGAGAATGACAATCCAATATTGGCAAAATCTTCCAGGATTAGCTCACTCTAAGGCCTTCATAAATGGCCTGTCTGAGTCAAGGGCTAAAAAACTTCTAGAGTTAAACAAGCTACAACTGAGTACTCTAGTCGGCCTGTATACAGGACACTGCCGCTTGCGTCACCACATGCACCGCCCAGCAACCCTATTAATTATTGGTCCCTTAAGTTTCTTAGGGGTTGATTGCACCAAATTTTGCCTTGTGGCTTGTGCATCCAAGGGGGGTTCCCAGCATGTTTCTGAAAAAAAAAATCTTAAAACTCTCCTTGCAGTAAACTGTAAATTTACCGAAATTACATTCCACATTGTCACCTATAATGTCTCTTTCAAATAATATCGAATACAGCACTAAAGTAAATAAATTCACTTGCTGTTTCACTCCTTTTTTATTTTTATATTACATATGAAGGGTCCAGGCTAAAAAGGGGGAAAGTCAAAAATCGTTAATTTTCAGGAAATCGATTTTTAATTTTAAAACCGTATAACTTATTAATTTATTAATTAGCACTGAATCTCTGAATGGATTTAATTTGTTATAGGTGTTTGGGATTAGACTGCAGAAAGTATTAATGACATTTCATTTAGATTTTTTTTTAAACGTAAAAAATATGAAGGCACTACGGATCGTAACGAACAAGAAGGGGGAATGTCATAGATTTCCACTGAAGTTTTGCAGTATTTTCAATTTTTTTTTACGAAAACCAGAAGCAAAATAGCAAAGGTTATGAAATTAAATTTTATTAAATTTCAGATTGTTTATTAATTATTGAATATACAGAATATGCTCAGACACTTTTTTTTGGGCCTCTTGTACGCTGAGGTTTTGGAAAGGTGGCCTTGTCTTTGACATTTTTGGTATGTGGTAATGTAGAAAAATATTTTCTAGCTGTTGGGTTGAGACAGAATTTCATTAAGCACTGCAGGTCGGTGAATTTGGCCAGTGTTATAGGCAGTAGTCCTGCAAATAGATAGAACATCGTTAACATCGGAAAATAATATTATGTGCATAGTTACCTTTGTATAACTGGCCTGGTAATTTAAACTCATTGTTTGCCAAAGTGTTGATACCCCTTTTTTTCTTCGGTTCAATCAAAACAGCAGTTTCCCAAATGCCATTCCAAGTTGAGCGATGGTAGACAAGTCTAGGATGTTCTTTCACGACTTTTAGTTCACGTATGGGCCGTACTTTCATTGGACACTTATGTTTGTAATGAAGTGTAGAAAAATGTGTAGTCCAGCATTTAAAAAAATCAAAAGTGACCTCCATAACATCAAAAGGATTTGGTTTAACTCTTGCAGCTCTAAAAACTTCAGCCCATTCATTTGGAAGTTCCACACGCGACTTCTGCTGTATAAGTCCAAAATCCTTATCGCATTCCATAAAGGAATGCCCTCTAATGGGGAAGCTGATCTTGACTTCGTCAAACCTTTTCTGCACATGCACTAAGTGATAGAGGTAACGGATGACAGTATAGTTCTTATTCTGACCCCCACATGAGTCGCAAAATATCTCGAGGACTCGAACACTGCTGGGTAGAAAGTTGTAAACGAAATGATGCAACATCGAACATACTTCATCACAGCCTTTTCGTCCATTTGTTTCAGGATAAGTATAAAAAATACTTTGGCTAGTCGACAAAACATGAATATTAAAAGAGAATATAGACAACTGTCTCTTATAATAAACATCATTTGTGCTTATGTTGGGCACTGGCAAATTTTTAGCAAAATCCATGCATATTGCTTCTTTGTTTTGATTTACCCGACAAGATAATTTTGCAGCCTTTTTTCTTGAATAAAACTGTTCAGCTTTATGCTTGTGCAAAAGATTTTCCTGTCGGAGTGTACTGATTTTGACATCTAGTTGGATCTTCTCTGTGACATTACCTGACACGTTTTTCATTTTGGCTTCTAGGGACCTAATATTTGCCAAGTATTCGTCACATATACTGCACGTATCTGACCTTGGGTATCCAAATGATATGTTGAAGTCTCGTGAGAAGATGGATCTATAAGTTTCATATGACACACAATATTGTTGGTCTTCAATGGTGTTTTGGTACATATTGTACATTTTTTTGATATTTAGATCTTCCGGTAGGTAGATTTTTGACGAATCCTTTAGGCTGTAATGGCTTTGACGTCCTTTGAAAGAGCGAATATGATTGACTACTAGATCTTGAGATTCCGGTTTCAATTTGAGAGGCCTGTTTAAGTGTCTTCCTCGTTTGTCAGTTGGGGCTTTGCCAGTCATTTTTAGAGATTTCTGGAGAATTTCAAGCTTTTTCTTGGTTATACCATGTAAGGAAAGAAAAGCCTTGAAACAAACAGGCACTTCTCTTGTCTCACCATCTACAGATACTCTGACACGATAAGCAAATGAACTGTCGTGTAGCATTGCGCCGTCTTCAGCGTTACGTGGGCGTCGCTGTTGTATAGGACAGACACTAATAAGTCCACACAAATAGATATTCTGCTCGTCCACGGATTTTAATAAATTAAACTCACTTACTATCTTTTGTCTTGCGTCAGCCGGAACTTTATCAAAACACTTGAGACGTTTACATCGGCAATCGCTTCCTGTCTCGTGACTTTGCAGGTTAAGTTTTTTAGAAACATCGGTTATTCTCCCGTAACGTTTTCTTTTTTTCCCCTGAACGTGGGTAATAACAAAGTCTTCACTTACACTGACACTTGGGTTCATTTTACTGTTTATTAGCACTACAATCACGACTTTTACTTTTTAATCCAACAAATTTGATAAATAAACACGAGAACCGGTAAACAATCAGGAAGAACTGAAAGAAGCAACTGCAGCCATAAGAGCGTCCAGCAAGAATAAAGGCGCATTTCTGACGTTCCCCCTTCTTAGCATGTGGCGCGCTGACTCTCCTCCTTTTTAGCCAGTACAGCATAATTTAAATTATCGATATCTGGTGACTCTTCTCTTTTTTCGCCTGTATGATGTTACCTGATGATAGTTCTGTGTGTTTAAAATCGAACGGACTGAACAGCTCAAAATGAGTAAAAATTGACGTTCCCCCTTCTTAGCCTGTACCCTTCATATATAAGCACAAGATAAGTATGTATAATAAGGGGGGGGGGGTGTCTTAATTAACATTGGGGCTACACAAACTTAAAAGTAGAGAAGACATTTAGATCGTGTCTGTGTGTACACAAAAATTAGTAAAATAAATTAGAAAATCTAATAAAAAACAACAGTTTTACGATATTAATATTTTAAATAAACCAATAGGCATACGTTTCGCGGCTATTTCGCAATTCGCGAGTGTATGAATCTAGATTTTGTCCAAGACTACACTGAAATCCGGGCACCTTTTAAATTAAGCTCGATAGGGTTGGACGCTAAACAAACGTAGGTATGTCTAATTTAAAGCGGAACTGTTCCTGTTTGAAACGTACAATATGAGAAATACAGAAAGTGCTATTTACTAAACTCACCAAAAAAACTAACCTGCGAAATCATCGATAATAAAAATGATAGATCTAATAACGTATCTATCAGTATTGTTCTAATTTTTTGAGCAGGCTTTGATACTTGCAAAGAACATTGTCGCATGCTAAAATTTAGCGCTTTTGAAAGCAAACATTGTCCGGTATTATAAAAGAAATGGGCCAGGTCTGACATCTACAAAATTGTTAGTTGATTGTACAAATGTCTCCATCTCTAACATTTTGTGCTAACTAGAGCAGTTGTGACAACATACTACCTGGTTCCGCACCGAGATGGCGTCCCTGTCTACGTTCTGGCATGTTGCAATAATACTTCTAACTTCCATTGTTTAGATTTTTATCGACCATTTCTTTAAATATCATAGCAGTAGAGGTAACATCATCTGTATTTGTCCAACATTGTAGATAATGCATTACATAATTTGAAGTGATGTCGAGGATTATTTTAATTTTAATTTCGAATAACATTATTTTTCTGTGATCAAAAGACTTGAACATTGGTACAGAACCACGCCTGTCTATGTTCTTTTAATTTGTAAATTTTCGTTTCAATCACTTAAATAATTTGGGAGATATTGCGTTTAAAAAAATATTTTTTAATTTTTTGTTAAGAACAATCGGGCGTTAAGATCTGATGAACGAACTCATCTAAGCTATTAACAAAATAAGGGTAATTCGAAGAAATTTTCCGAATGTCTCACCATCGATACCTCTCTATTAGTGAATTTTCTTAATGAAAATTCACTAAAAAAAAGGCATGTGTGACTCAAATCGTTATGCAGTGAGATTGCGAGATTGCAAGGAACCTGGCAATTCAGCGTGTTCTGTGCTCTAAGAAATAATTGAGTAATAATTAATTATTTCTATGAAGAAAACTTCATAAACGGTAAGTTATTTATTGTACAATTCAAAATATTTCTCAATTTTAAATTACGTATTGAAACTTGCAGGTGAAAGATATTTAAATATACTGCAAGATTTAGATGATCAATGTTTAAGAAATTTACCTCTGGAGGAATACAGGAAAATTTTTTGTCAACACGATGGCGTCCCACCACACAACGCCTAGTTAATAACTTCTTAGAAGAAACATTTTACGACAGGTGGATTGCCAACAAAGGACCTTTTCTGTAGTCTCGTCGTTCTCCTGATTTGCATGTCCTGGGTTATTTTATATGAGGAAAATTAAAAAAAAATCGTTTATTTCAGTCCAGTGACCACAATGGAAAATTGTATGGCAAGGATGAGGAACGCATTCGAACGTTTATGTTCCGACTTCATCAATGTGGTCACCCATGACGAACTAAATCGGAGGTGCGAAAAATGTTTGGCAGGTGGACATTTTGAATTATTAAAACAGGGTACCTAGCAGAAATTAAAAATCAAATTTCCTGACATTTTCAGGCCCAAGTGCTTTTTTGATAATACTCGTAACGAACAACACACATCTCTGAATACTTTTTTATTAAAAAAAATAATAATAAAAATTCTGAATGTTTTTAAATCATTATCAAAGACATAAATATGGTTAATTCTGTTAACTAAAACAGAAACATGATAAATTTCTACCTGTCAAATTACTAAATTACTACACGTTTTTGCAGTAATTACTTAAGAAAATCATGATATAAATTATTGAAAGTTGGCGTCAGCTTATCGTTGATTCATAATTTCTCTACACTATCATACACAATGCGTTGCAATAATAAACTTTTCTCTTCTGGATTACAATACAAATGCCCATATACAAATGCCAAATATTTACACTTCAAATTCAACTCTATGTTATATGATCATAAAGGTTAAAATATAATAAACACTCACGCAGCTCTACGCCGCCAATAGCTAGAACGCATTTTGCATTTTATGCATTCAAGGAAGAGCATTCCAAGTGAGATAAACGAATGAGACACGTTTGAGATACATAAAGAAGACACTATATTATGTTGCCGTATGACATTCGCGCGTTCATTGACGGTTTCAATTAATGTACCAAACAGCAGCCCTAGGAGAAAATATTTATGTAAAAAATTCAGATAATATAAATATATGAAATCAAAATAAAAATAAATCTGCTAGTGACACAATTTTACAAATATATAATTTCCAGGTCCACTGAACGAATTCCATGACATTTGAGCAAAATCACGAATTTCCCTAACATTTCCCTGACATTTTAGGGGTTATTTCAAATTCCCTGATTTTTCCAGGTTTCCCCGGTTTTCCAGGTCGCTGGAAAATAATCATTTTCCTGTTTAGTAGTAGTTTATTTACTTATATCTCAAACTAGTAATTCATATGCTTTTATCATTGACAATGCGTTTTCTACTGTGAATTGTAGCCTTAATGATGCCAATATTTGTCAAAGTCTGTATTATTCCTTTCGCACTATTTAGTGACGGTTTCTGTTGATTTGGATATCTTATTTCATAGAAAACCATGATAATCAAATATAAGAAACGGTGGACGTAGTGGCGTCCGGTCCATGGAAGCAAGGGAAGCATTGCTTCCCTTAAAATAACGACTATATACCTAAACCGCATTATTTAAAATCCCTTTTGTATTTTAAATATTAAATTTCAAACTCTGAAACTTATTTAATTATTACAATTTTTATTTCGCAAGCTCACACATAATTATTTATTATGCATCATACTGTATTTGTATATACGCTCCTAGCAATGACGTCGTCCCAGTAAATGCGACCGAATGCGGACAGCATGAACCTGATCTGATACTAGGAGTGGTTGCAATGACTTCAGTTAAATACACGTAGTCAGCAGGCAACTTTATAAAAGAAACCCCGGCTCGGCGCGATGTACGCGTGTTTTTAGAACGTGTTGTACTATGAAGACCCGATGCGAGTACAACGTGAATGTGTCTGATTATTTCGTAGATATAAGCAGTCCAGTAAGTTAAATACATTGGCATTTTATGATTATTAATATGGCTGCAAGTAGATCAGCTTTTAACAGCGGTGACGATGGGGATTTACAAACTTTACAAACAAGTGGTAATAATAACTGTAATTGTATTATGTGTTTTTGATAACTAAAGGATTTTCAGCTTTACAGTTTGCTGAAAAACTTGCTATTATTAATAAAGGTAGGCCGAAACCTACTCTAAAAAACTTAAATACAAGAATTAAAACATGTACCTATTCGACATTTCAACGCGGAAAAAACTTATAAACAGTATGAATGGTTGACGGGTTGTGAAAACAGGAATAAACTGTTTTGTTGGTCTTGTAGTCTTAAATACGAAATTTGTTTAAAAAACCACTTTGAACAGCCTAACGTTTTTCGCGGGACATAAAATCGCATTCAGAATGACTTAATTTCGGCTGCTGTCACTATTATTTTGAACATAATTAAATCTGAAATTAAACAGATTCGTTTCAGTGCTATTGTTCTAGAGGAAACAACCGATGTAACTAATTTAAGCAAACTATCTGTAGTAATACGCTACGTAAAAATGGATGGGAGTGTACAAGAAAGATTTTTAGGCTTTAAAAATGTGACAGAAGGTCGTAGCGCAAACGCTCTATATAAAATTGTGCTTAATATTATGAAATATATTGAGGAGGCTGATAATAAATTAAATGCCCAAAGCTATGATGGGGCTGCTGTTATGGTCGGACATTTAGGAGGTCTTCAAGCTAAAGTGCGGAAAACGTTCTCCATTGCTCTATTGGTACACTGTTGTGCTTATAAATTTAATTTAATTTTATCCCAATCTGTAAATCATATTAAAGAATGTAAAGTGTTAAATGGCTGCTTTTTTTCCAAATCTACGAAGCACACACAAGCCTTAGACTCAATTGTTAAAAAACGTTTACCCAAAGTAGCTGCAACCCGATGGAACTACAACGGCAGACTTGTGTTAACTATATTTAAACACCGTGAATCGTTAATTAAACTTTTTGAAAACATAATGAAAAATAGCAAAAATTAGGACGCAGAAACAATAAATAGTTCTAGAGGATTTTTAGATGGTTTGAAAGGAGACTTTAATTTTAATTTTTCACTTAATATATTTTCGGAAATATTTCCGTTTTCAGATAATGTATTTAACATATTGCAATGTAAAATAAATTACATTGGTTTTTGCCTGAAAAAAAAAATAGTGAATTTAAATCCATTATAATTCAAAAAAGGAATGAATTTGATAAGTTCTGGGAAAAAACAATTGAATTAGGAGAAGTGGAGCCACTAAGAAAGGGTGTGGTGCGCACTGATAATGTGGGAGGCCTTCAAACTTCTTACCGCCGCCTTTTCTACGAAATTATAGATCAAATTCAGCAGCAAATTAACTGCAGATTTTATCATCTCAGTGACCTGACATTTCTTGAATTGTGTAATTTTGGAGGATTTAAAGGGATACCTTTCCCAGAAGATTCATTCAAATCATTATTTCACCACTATGGACATTATTTTGACAAAGCCTTATTACGATCAGAACTTACAGTCATTTATGAACCCGATGATATTGACACAAAAATTAACGCGAGTGAACTTTTAACTTGCTTAAAACAATCAAAATTGGAAAATTCATATTCTGAAGTGTTCAAATTATGTGAATTCGTATTAACAATTCCTGCTACTAGTGCACCTTTCGAACGAAATTTTTCTATATTGAAACGTATCAAGAGTTTTGTTAGAAATTCAACAGGACAGGAAAGACTTTCCCAAATTTCAATTTTGTCAGTTGAAAATAAACTCGTACAGGAAATGTCCAAGAATCCACAGTTACATGACGACATTATTAACGAATTTTCCAAAAACGACAGAAGAATCGAGTTACACTACAAATAGGTAAGTTTCTAAGAATTGCTTCCCTTATTTGAAATGTCACCGCACGCCCCTGGGTGGAAGTATGTTGTCATCAGACTTAAGAACAATCTGTCGATATTGCAACGTGATTTCACTGTCACCTTTAAATTAAAAGAAGCTTTGTTTAAAGTACCTAAGCCGAATAACTCATTACACCTAGTTAATCTAAAAAATGTCGCAGGTATTTATAAATGTTTTAATAAACGAATTCAAAATATTTCAAAACAACGAGAAAATCATCACGATTAACATCCTTGTAAATTTTATTTGGCATTAAAATAAACTGAGCTATTAATATTATTTTTCAAAGTATTTATTAAATTTTTCCCAATTTTTCCCTGAAAATTAACTTCTTTTATATGGCATTTGAAATTTAATGTATCCAAACTCATGAAGACCCTCCTATCACATATCTAAAAGCTTTTATTTTTAATTATGCAGTAATAAAAACAGCCATTAATAATTTTATGGGCATATTTTCCAAAACGTCCTATAAACAAATGATAAAAGCCTTACCCATTATTACGTAAACAATTCAACCGCGGCACTCTTTGATATTCATCAACAAATACACAAATATATAAGGAACAATTCTGTTTTCTGCACAATGATTGAAAATAGTAATTTTGGCACTTTATTCAGCGACTGACACTCAACAAATATTTTTATTTTAGGTACTGGATAGGACGTCAATAGAAATAAAACCTCAGTAATAGGTAACAATTAGGAAATATTAATATTAAAATATATATTACTTATCGTTCAGATCACCGTTTGACATTAATATTAGATCTAAATAAGATTTTCCTTCGTAAAATTGTGTTGCGACCTCAGTTCGTCTACTAGGACGAACCCACGATTTGTTTGTGATCAGATGACTGTGGACAACATAATTATACATGATCTCATCACCATTACTAGGTAGACGACAAAATATATCAGAGTATTTATGCATATACTCAATTCAAAATTACACACTTCTTATAATAATACTTATCTAACAAAAAATAAAACATTCCAATTCGGATATGGAAAACTCGTTTCGCAGTTTAAATGCGCAATCAGAGGCATGCCAGGTATATACTGCGTGACATAAAACACAGAACATCCACCATTTACGAGGGCGCATCATTATGCTGCGCCCATGGCCAGTATAATTAAAGGCTAGTAACAATTACGGAGAATTTGCTGTTTACCTCCCTGACAGTTTGAGGTAAATCGACCGCCGATAGATAAACTTTGACATCTTACATGCAAGTTAGCACTATTTTTACCTTTTGCATCCTTGTCTTTGCTGGGTTATTTACATTTAAACTACTTCGCTGTCCTGGTGCGGTAAGCTAAAGATGATTTTTTTCATTTTTTTTTGCAGAACAACCCCCAGGAAAGTTACGGGACCTGTGGCGAATGCGGGGTAGTCAGGGCTTGAAGGAAGTATGGCTGCAAATTGTTTAAACGGCAGCTTTTAGAGGTCCGGTTATGGTGGTTTTTTTCGCATTTTCCGATGTGTGTGTGTTGGCGCGCGCGAACGGTAACTCAAAAAATACTAAACTGATTTGAACGAAACTTGGCACATATCTTCATTTTGTTAAAACCGCGGACGAGTTCGTTAGTCAGCCCGGTCGGACTAGGTTTTCTATAAAAAACAATTTGTATCTGAAAAAATAACAAATTTATTTTGATGAAAAATGGTAGGTATATTGCCCTGGTAAAGACCTTACTATATACCAAAATTTAACTTTCTAAGCTTATAGCAAATTAAGGTATTCAAATTTAAAGCATTTAAGGAAAATGAGTGAAGATTAAAATCTGTGATGAGCACTGATAAGTTCAGTTTGGAGAACCCAATTCATTACAATACAGTTCTTAGACCTGACAATCGTTTCGCTAACAAAGTTAGCGTCAACAATGGAATGAATAAGCTTTTCCTTCTGATGGCGCTAACTTTGTTAGCGAAACATTCGCCGGGTCTAAAAGCTGTATTGTGATGAATTGGGTTCTCCAAATTGTACTTATTTAATGAAAATGTGTATTTAATACGTTTCGACCAAGATATCATTTTTCTTTAAAACGTCTGAATAACTAGGTCTAAAATTATAGGTAATTGTCAGGCATTCTTTTATTGTTGATGTTACTGAATTTTCATTATACGACTTTTGTTCTTGGAAAAACCGGTTAATACGTTTCGACCAAGATCTCATTTTCCTTTAAAACGTCTGAATAACTAGATCTAAAATTATAGGTAATTTTCAGGCATTCTTTTATTGTTGATGTTAATGAATTTTCATTATACGACTCTTGTGCTTGAAAAAACCGGTTCGATTAGATTGACTTAAACGAAATCATCCAGGCGATTAATATGGAAAAATACTAGCCACGCTTATAATTTGACAGATACAGTTATTTTCCAAACATGAATTTAAGTTTTCTTATTACACTCAGAAGAAACAAGACTAGGCCACGGGGAGACCGTTAAAAACAAAAGAAAAGACACCAGGAGCTTCTGTTTATAGATGCACAATATTTTCGTTTCTTAACTTTGTTTAAAGATGTACAATAATTTTGTTACTCTAACTACGTAAACAAATAATGTTTCTTTTATTGTGCATAACCTAACATTTTTTGTACTATAATATTAAATATCCACTTTTAATTCTCTTATGCAGTTAGCAAGTGCTTGGTATATTTCGTTCTCATTCGTATCAATTAGATTTGCAGGGTTTACAGGATATTGTATGCTTTTGTCCTAAAGATAGTAAGTAAGGTTTGGC
Organism: Tillus elongatus; assembly: GCA_964006375.1. Classification (NCBI taxonomy): domain Eukaryota; kingdom Metazoa; phylum Arthropoda; class Insecta; order Coleoptera; family Cleridae; genus Tillus; species Tillus elongatus. Next base: position 73,638,682 of record OZ023263.1, on the reverse strand, counting down.
TTGAAAACCCGCTTGTATAGTTTTCAATGGGCCACCTGCATATATAGGCTGTCGCATTGAAAACGAAACAGACCGATTTGCGTCCAGAAAATATTTTTTTAAAGAAACGCTAAAACACCTCAATTTTAATATTGAGGGGGACATGTTTTGACATAAAACTCAACTTTGTCACATCAACCCCTTAAGGATGGTGATAACAACCCTTATGTTTTAACTAGGGAACATGGGTCGAGTGTTACATCATTTGAAAGCTCTTTCTTTTCTGACTTCAGCACACAAATTTTTTTGGAAGTTTTATCAACTCGTTTAAAAATTATTCACAGTTGAAGATGCAAAAACGCATTTCACTCATTCCAATAAGAAATGTGCTGATAGTCAATGTTTTGTTGGTTTGTAAACAAAAAATTGACTATCAGAACATTTCTTATCGGAATGAGAGAAATGCGATTTATTATTTCAGTTTATCGGTCGGTTTGATAGTACTACCGAAAATTAATTTAACAATGGTGTATTCTGTAGAAGAAAGAGTTTAAATAATTACTCTTTTTTTCAAAAACGATGACTGTGCCAACCGTGCCGCAAATTTGCTTAATGAACGACATCCGAACAGACATGTTAACAGAAAATACATTTTGGAGTTAGTTGCAAAGTTTCGACAAAGTGGTTCAGTAGCCAACAAAAAAACGGGATCCTGAACGTGAATTTCCGGTTAGAAACGAGACTACTGAGATTGAAGTTTTAGGACAAATTGCTGCAGACCCAACTTTGAGCACAAGAAAATTGGCCACTGTTTCAAACATCAAAAGAAGAACTATTCAGCGAATATTGAAGTATCATAAATTTCACCCGTATAAAATTCATCTTGTACAACAACTGAATGAAGATGATTTTGATCGGCGGCTGGAGTTTTGTGAAGTTATGACTGCACGAATAGCTGATAACGGGAACTTTCTGTTCAATATCTGTTTTTCAGACGAGAGTACGTTTTTATTAAACTCTAAAGTCAATCGTCATAATTGTCGTTATTGGGCAGATAATAATCCAAGAAATTTTCACGAAGTCCACACTCAAACTCCACAGAAATTGAATGTCTGGACTGGCATTTTTGAAGACCGTTTAATCGGACCAATTTTTCTTGATGGCAATTTGAGTGGCGAAACGTATTTGGAGTTACTAGAAGATATCGTTTACCCTCTACTAATTGACATTGTTGAAAATGATGATCGCTATCAAGAAAATCAATTAGTATTTCAACAAGATGGAGCTCCTCCGCATTTTCACAACGTGTTAGGGAGTTTTTGAACAGAGAGTTTCCAAGACAGTGGTTTGGGCGTAGAGGAGCTATTGAGTGCCCCCCTAGATCACCGGATTTAACTCCATTAGACTTCTCTCTATGGTGCCATTTAAAGAGTAGAATTTACGCAACAGAACAGGAGTCTCTGGAAGAATTACGACGACGCATTGTTGAAGAATGCCGTCTAATAACTCAACAAATGCTCCAGAATGTCAGAGCTCATTTTGAACAAAATTGGTACTTTTATATGGAAGCTGGTGGTCAACAATTTGAACACTTACTTAACTGAATAAACATTTTTGAACGTTTGGTGTTGTTTTTTAGTTTTTTTTTAACGAAAAATTGACTAATTAGTGCATTTCTTATCACAATGAATGAAATACGTTCTTGCTACTCCAACTGGGAATAATTTTTAAACGAGTTGATAAAACTTCCAAAAAAAAAAACAGTGTGCTGAATTCAGAAAAGAAAGAGCTTTCAAATGATGCAACACTCGACCCATGTTCCCTATTTAAAATATCAGGGTTGTTATCACCACCCTTAAGTGGTTGATGTGACAAAGTTGAGTTTTATGTCAAAACATGTCCCCCCTCAATATTAAAATTGAGGTGTTTTAGCGTTTCTTTAAAAAAATCTCTAGACGCAAATCGGTCTGTTTCGTTTTCAATGCGCCACCTGTATACAATGCACACATTGACGGTTGGTTCCTATGAGTTCCAGTTTGGGCTCCATTCCAAAAAATTCAAAGCCTTCTACAGCACAGTTGTCATTATAAACGAATGTAAAATACTCAGAAGGTGAATACTTTTATGCCTACTTTCCAGGATACCTACTGACTGGAAACTATAAACGGTTTTCCCACTTTTATATAATCTTTTAGCAAAAGATATTCTGTTAAGAGACTTTAATAAAGAACTGCATTTTTAAACACATAGCCACTATTATAGTTGCAACGTCTTGTCAATTATTTATTAGACAAATGTAATTTTCTACACAGGCTTATTGGAATTGCTATTTAAAACTTCCAGGTATTCAACAGGTAAAACACCATTTCGTTCATAACCGAGTGATATATCACATTTTATATGTGCATAAATGATACGTGTGGAAGACCGTTATGTGGTTATGAAATCATAATGTGTGATGTGATGTAAAAAATGCGAAGATTGAAATCACCGATAAGTCTTCCCATTCTATGCGTGTTAGCTGATTGTTTAACCTAGTCATGTCTGTTGTCTGTTCGCTTGAGAAAAATACTGTAATTAAATAAACATAGATAACAGTGCATTTAATTAGTCAATTTATTTGTATTTCAATTGATTTTAGTGGGAATTTATCAGAACACAAGTTTTATTTTGTTTGTTTATTCAATTGTAAATAGAGAAAAGTTTACTTTGGTAGGTAATTATCGCACGGGATGGGTAACCTACTTAAGTATTAAAAATTTCGGGACGCAGCAAGTGCTTTATAGTAGCGAATTTTCATAAGAATTGTACACTATTATTATACGGAATATTAGTAAAGTTAATACTTTAAAACTTACACAGACCTTGAAGATCGACTTTAGAGGTCCTAGTACGCGCACATTTAAATAATTCTTTCGAAAGTGTTGTCATCGATATCTCTCCATTATCAAAAAATCGTGTGTTCTAACTCCTTTTGAGAGAAATGCCCAAAACTCAATTTTCTATTAAGCTAAAGAACTAAATTTTGCTATATGTGCTAGTATGTCTCTTTAAAAAAACTTGTATTACAAATTTCGTTAAAGTTATACAAAAGATTCCCAGGAGGAAAGTTAATTCATATTTAGAATAGTAAAGTATCTGCCAAATTATAAACGTAACAGTTATTTTTCCTTATTAATCGCCAGTCTGAATTCGTTTTAGTCAACCTAATCAAACCGGTTTTTTCAATATCAACAACAACAAAAGGTCTGCGTTATAGTAGCGAATTTTAATAAGAATTATACACTATTATTATACGGCATATTAGTAAAGTTAATACTTTAAACTTAACACAAACCTTAAAGATCGATTTTAGAGGTCCTAGTACGCGCACATTTGAAGAAATCTTTCGAGTGTTACCGTCGATATCTCTCTATTATCAAAAAAATCTTACATCTTGCGTTCTAACTCCTTTTGAGAAAAATGCCCGAAACTCAATTTTCTATGAAGGTAAAGAACTAAATTTTGCTATATCTGTGGATAGTATAAGTCTCTTTAAAACAAACTTGTATTACAAATTGCATTAAAGTTATACAGAAGATTTCCAGAAGGAAACTTAATTCATATTTAGAACAGTAAAGTATCTGCCAAATTATAAACGTAGCAGTTATTTTTCCTTATTAATCGCCAGTATGATTTCGTTTTAGTCAACCTAATCAAACAGTTTTTTCCAATAATAATTACAACACTAACAAAATTATAATTTCAGACTCAAAGGTGACAAATAAGTTTTAGGCATTTTAAAAAAAATTAGATCTTGTTCAAAACGTATGAAATCTGTACACTATTGTTTCTCTAAATGTCAAAATAAAACATTAAAAAACATACATCCATCAAGCTGGATTCGATCGCGTAGCCTTTTGCTTAGGAGGCAAGCGCTGTACCCCCTGCGCTATCTAGGCACAAGCTAACAAAGGTTTTATTTGCGTCATACTGCTTCCTGCGCAATGCAACCCGAGGTCACACAGTCATCACACCCACGTATCGTTTGGCACTACAACTCCGCAAACTGGGACGAAATGCGGGATTACTTTTCCTCATTTCCATGGGCGTCTGCCTGCTTCTCTCATCCTGACCCCTCTGATATCTCACAAAACGTCACCGAAATTATCCAAGCTGGCATGGAATTATTTATTCCACGTACACAGAAAACCTGTTCAGCCACTCAAAAGCCCTGGTTCTCTAAATCCTGTGACAAGGCCAGACTTGAAAAGTTCAAAGCTCACAAAACGCTTCTACACAATCCCAGTCAAGAAAACCGTCAAGCATTTAACGACGCCAGAAACCGACATGTCCGCATTCTTTCTGACACAAATAACTCGTCTAATAACCACATCAAAAACAAAGTCCTCTTAAGCTCCAACGGCGGCAAACCCTTCTGGACTTTTGCTAAATCTATTGGGAATAATTTCTGCAAGAGCACGTTCCCACCTCTTGTCTCAGGGGATGAAATTGTTTCTACCGCCCAGGGTAAGGCTGAACTTTTTGCCTCCTTATTCGCCGGCAATTCTACTCTCAACCCACCTCCAAATGTTCAAACACCAACAGTCCCCAATGTCGCGCATAAGATGACTGATATCATTTTCAAAACTAAAAAGGTACGAAAGATGCTCTCTTCTCTTAACACCGGGAAAGCCTCTGGCCTTGACGAGATCCCAGCAATTGTTCCCAAAAAATTCGCACCAGAACTTGCTCCTGTCCTGACTCGTCTGTTTCAGACATCTTACAATAGAGGCATATTTGCTAGTAACGGGAACACGGCTCGAATACAACCCGTCCCCAAGAAACGATCCAAAGCACTTCCTAGCAACTACAGACCTATTTATCTCCTTTCAGTCGTCTCTAAAGTGATGGAAAAGTATATAAACACCGAATTACTAAAATTTCTTGAAAAACACACTCTTATCCACCACAGGCAGTATGGATTCCGTCAGCGCAGATCGACTGCCGATCCCCTTTCCTTTGTCACCCATTCTTGGAACAAGTGTATGGAACTACATGGTGAATCCCAGATTGTCGTTCTAGACATATCCAAAGCATTCGACCAGGTCTGGCACGCAACGCTGCTTAATAAACTTCCGGCCTATGGCCTACCACCAAAACTCTGTACGAGGATAACAAATTTCCTCTCCAACCGGAGCATTTCTGTTGTCGTGGATGGCCATTCCTCTAAACTGTATCCAATTAATGCAGGAGTTCCTCAAGGTTCAGCTTTAGCCCCTACTTTGTTTCTTCTCCACATCAATGACCTCCTCTCTAGCACAACCAACCCAGTTCACAGTTACGCGGACGACAGCACCACTCAAATATACAATATTCTAAGCCTGTCTCTTTAGCACAGTTAGATGAGGATCGCAGACTCATGGAGGGTTCTATATCCGTGGATCTCCAAAAAATATTAGACTGGGGAAGTAAAAATATTGTACAATTCAACCCCACCAAATCACAGTTTTGCTTTCTTTCTCATAAGATATACACCAGCCCTAGACCCATCACAATAAACAACCAAGTTATTCAAAGTAATGAGTCATTTTCACTTGTTGGCATTTCTGTGGGTCGAAATCTCAATTGGCACCAACATGTCACATCAATTGCAGAAGCGGCTGCTAAGAAATTAGGTTTCCTCTTCCGGGCTCGCAAATACTTTTCACCAGCTAATCTCTATACCTTATATACTTCACAAATAAGGCCAAACCTCGAATACTGCTCCCACATCTGGGGTGCTGCTGCCGCTTCTACACTCGCTATCCTAGACTCCATTCAAAAGAGAGCTATACGTCTCATCGGTGACCATACCCTCACCCAAAGGCTGCCATCCATTGCCCACCGACGTGCCGTTGGTGACCTCTCTCTCTCTCTTTTATAGATATCTGCACGGGCACTGCTCAGAGGAGCATTCCTCCATAGTTCCCCCACCTGCTGCCGCCAACAGATCTACCATGGGAACAGAGCGAATGCATCCTTTTACTGTTCAGGTCACCAGACATAGAACATCTTGTTATGCCCGCTCTTTTGTCCCGAGGACTTCCAAGTTGTGGAATTCTTTGCCGGCACATGTTTTTCCTTCTCCTCCGAACCTCCAAACCTTTAAGTCCAGAATTAACCAGTTTCCTCTTTCCTCCTTGTCAACAACCACGGTACGATAGTATTTAGGCTGTAAGCCCTCGTGGTGTGTTGTTGAAATTAAAAAAAAAACATAATACCAATAATAAAAGTTTTCTATACTCTTTTTCTGGTCAGTTTTTGTCAAAAACAGCATTTGTCAAAGAGAAAACTCAAAATAGTGCCTATTAATTACCTAACTGATCTAATAATGGTTTACTCTTGTAATTGTTTTGGGGTTTGTTATTAGGTTATTTGACTTTCCTGAAATAATTATTTTATGCAAAGTGCTGTTTTTCATATAATACCTTCGATTCTTTTTTACCTTTTTAACAAGTTGTCAGACAACTGAAATACAAGGGGTATCTGAAAATGCAATATTTTCAATATCGCCCTGTAGCACGGAAACTAAGAGGACTATGACAATTTTGTTTGCGGTATCTTTCGTTTCACAAAAAAGTAGCTCAGGTTCGTGGAAACCGCAAGGTTATATCATTACGAATAACCGAGATACCCACCAATTCCAACCAAAATGGAACACTTTGTAAAAGTGACTCTGTTTCCTTATTTGGGATTCTTGCTTTTACTTTGAAACTTTTTTTGTGAGTGAATAAACAATAAACAATTTTTTACAAGCATTTTAACACCAATGTTATATCTACTTTTTTTCATGTACGAAACTATTTTTTATTATTTATATAAATGAGATTTCCTTAACAATAATTAGTACTTACATCGTATTAACTGGACCACTTCTGTGTGTGTAGAGGACACAACATTAACTCCGTTAACTCTAAGTATTTTGTCACCAGCATGTAAACCTGCCTTGGCAGCAGCACCACCTGCAAACAAAAGAAAATAAAATCAGCGTTTGATTATTTTTTTCAGTTAAACCTATTCAAAAATTGGAAACCAAAGATGATAGATACATGGCTTAGAATTTGTTCATTGGTAGTCTGCCTAGTGCATTTATTTCATTAATTAAAGCATCTACCAAAAAATGTGATGAAAGATTAGTTTCAATAAAATGGAACATACGGTATTGGGTTGGAATGGTTTGCCAGCTACCTATCAAACAGAAAACAATATACTAGATAAAACTAGAAAGGTAAGAAAGGTACGAAATATGCCGTCTTCTCTTAATACCAGGAAAGCCTCTGGCCTTGACGAGATCCCAGCAATTGTTCTCAAAAAATGCGCACCAGAACTTGCGCCTGTCCTGACTCGTCTGTTTCATTACAATAGAGGCATATTCCCTAGTAATTGAAAAACTGCTCGAGTACAACCCGTCCCCAAGAAAGGATCGAAAGCGCTTCCTAGCAACTACATGCCTATTTCTCTCCTTTCAGTCATCTCTAAAGTGATGGAAAAGTATATAAACACCGAAGTACTAAAATTTCTTGAAAAACACAGTCTAATCCACGACAGGCAGTATGGATTCCGTCAGCGCAGATCAACTGCTGACCTCCTTTCCTTTGTCACCCATTCTTGGAACAAATCTATGAACTTCACGGTGAATCCCAGATTGTCGCTCTAGACATATCCAAAACATTCGACCAGGTCAGGCACGCAGCGCTGCTTAATACACTACCGACCTATGGCCTACCACTAAAACTCTGTATGTGGACAGCAAATTTTCTCTCTAACCGGAGCATTTCTGTTGTCGTGGATGGCCATTCCTCTAAACTATACCCAATTAATGCAGGAGTTCCTCAAGGTTCAGCTTTAGCCCCTACTTTGTTTCTTCTCCACATCAATGACCTCCTCTCTAGCACATCCAACCCAGTTCACAGTTACGCGGACGACAGCACCCGCCACTCCAATATACAATATTCTAAGCCTGTCTCTTTAGCCCAACTAGATGAGGATCGCAGACTCATGGAGGGTTCTATCTCCGTGGATCTCCAAAAAATATTAGACTGGGGAAGTAGAAATCTTGTACAATTCAACCCCACCAAATCACAGTCTTTCTTTCTTTCTCATAAGAGATACACTAGGCCTAGACCCATCACAATAAACAACCAAGTTATTCAAAGAAATGAGTCCTTTTCACTTGTTCTCTGTGAATCGAAATGCCAATTGGCGCCAACATGTCACATCAATTGCAGAAGCGGCTGCTAAGAAATTAGGTTTCCTCTTCCGGGCTCGCAAAATCTTTTCACCAGCTAATCTCTATACTTTATATACTTCACAAATAAGACCAAACCTCGAATACTGCTCCCACATCTGGGGTGCTGATGCCGCTTCTACACTCTATATCCTGGACTCCATTCAGAAGAGAGCTATACGTCTCATCGGTGACCCTACCCTCACCCAAAGGCTGCCATCCCTTGCCCACCGACGTGCCGTTGACGACCTCTCTCTCTCTTTTATAGATATCTGCACGGGCACTGCTCAGAGGAGCTTTCTTCCATAGTTCCTCCACCTGCTGCCCCCAACAGATCTACCAGGGGAACAGAGCGAATGCACTCTTTTACTGTTCAGGTCACTAGACATAGAACATCTTGTTATGCCCGCTGTTTTGTCCCGAGGACTTCCAAGTTGTGGAACTCCTTACCGGCACATGTTTTTCCTTCTCCCCCGAACCTCCAAACTTTCAAGTCCAGAATTAACAAGTTGCCTCTTTCCTCCTTGTCGACACCCACGGTACGATAGTATTTATGCTGTAAGCCCTCGTGGTGTGTTGTTGAAATATAAATAAAAAATAAAAAAATGTACAGCTGACTGGGGAGTGTGATGATACTGCGAATGTGCAAAATAGAGTCTTCATTTAATAAGACTTTGAGAGGAGCCCCACAGCGAGGTGTCCTGTCCTCAATTCTTTATGTTTTGTATACAAACAGCCTGAAGCAATAAGTTATTGAGAATCAAAGTATTAATATATGTCAATTTGCCGATGACACTTAGTTTACTTAGCTAGAACCTCTTCGGAAGTGGAGTACTTGCACTTGCACTAAGGTTGTGAGAGGAAAGTCTCATTGGTGTAGGGAAAATAAACTTATTTTAACTCTTGGAAAAACTGATGATATAAAATTTGAAATTATTCACGCAAGACAAAACAGTGCTTCCAGTCTGTGTAATAAGAAAATACATACTCTACTTCGCTTTTCCAAAAAGGAACAAAATATAAGGCAAAAAGTGCATACTGCCATTTACCTGCGTACATAAGGGATATCATTGGGATTTTGCAATTTAAGACAGAGCTACAGAAATATTTTTTAATTTTTTAGATCACCCATTTTATTCAATAAATGAATATCTTAGTATAAGGTGATGCTTATTTTTACGCCTCTTTATTGTATTTTAAAGCATTGTATGTACATTTTTATGTGTACATATGGTGTATTTATTTGTACATACATTTTTGAGTATGTTCTGTCGGTCTGTATGTCTGTCTGTTTGTAGCCACGATAACTTTAGAACGAATTGAGATATCGTCTTCAAATTTGGTATACAGTTAGCACCCGACAAATGAACGGTTCGGACTGTTTTTAGGTAAAATCGCTCCAGAGGGTAGGGGATGAATGGGGGATGATAAGGTGAAAATTAACATTTCTTCGTTAAAACTGGAGTAATTTAACGTTCTATGAATTGTTTATTAAAAGACTTTTAATTTCATCAAACACCTGGTATTCTGTGCTGAAATTGAATTAGGCGTTGAATGTGTGGGGGTGGAATATTGGTGACAGAAATTTCGATTTTTTTTTTGCTAAACGGTAAAAAGTCTCAACACATATAGAAAACCAGGACGAACATTTTTTTGTGCCTCTGAACCGAAGGGTACTGGGTTCGATACCCAGGATTCCCCTTGCACTTTTTCCGTACATACTGTAAAATTAACATCAACCGAGGATGTGGCATTGTATTGGAGCAAGTTGAATGGCTGCACGTTCCGCCCTTGCGATAGAGCGTAAAGCCGCCGGTCCCGTGTCCATACGATGTTGGGCACGTTAAATATCCCTACCGTCCTCACAGAAAGGCAGGGGTTCGGCAAAAGTTCCAGGAATGAGATGAAACTACTCCCTGGCGTCGGTGATTGGCCATAGTCGCGGAAAGAGACCAACGTTAAGGGAGAAAGGAAAAAATATATATAAAATAATATATAAGTTTTCAGAAATGTCAAATCATACTTTAAAGTAACAGATTTAAGTAATGTTCTTATTTCTAACAGCTTGTGACATGAAAATGTGAGTATTTTTCCGCTTATATTATTCTTTACTTCCGCTGGTTTAAATTTCCGTAAAATGTAAAAAACATTACCTTTTTTTCTGTTTTACTTACGGATTAGGTACCTATATAATTTAAATTGTGTATGAGGCGAGCCTTCTACTACTGAACCAGAGATGCGCTAATAAAATGTGTATTTACGTGATACTTGACGGCAACTTGCTGTCCCGGGAAACGACTGTTTCTATCTTAGATGACGTCTTATTTTTAAATTTAAGTTCAAAAATAAAAGAACAAACTGTTTTAACATAATCATTTTTACAGAGACATGTCGCTTTTGTTTACAATATTTATATCATTTTCGCACCTATCTTCCCATATTCTTAAAATATGAAAATCATGGTTTGACCAAAAAGTCACACTTACTTTAAAAAAGCGATAGTTGCTTAAATATTTCTTTATTGCCTTCCTTAAACCTTGACCTTTCCGCTAGAAGCAACATTTTTAGTCTAAAACTTCAATTTTGACCGTTTGTAAAGCTACAAATATAGTCTATTTTAAAAATTTATTGAATCCCCACTTAAAAACAATAACTTTTTAATTTTCATGTCATCTGTCATTCTAACGTCGTAATTGCTGACAAACGATTTAAACGGTTCTTGGTATTTTTGTGAATGCTGACATCATAAGTTTTTTTTAAATAACAACCATATTTTTTGATGTTTTTCCATAGACCTGCTTACTACTTAAATGATGATAAAAAAATTAGTACCTTACATAGCCAACATTTAAGTTTATTTTCGGAAAATGATATTTTCAAACCATAAGGAATTTTGATAAAATATAGTACATTGTTTCTACTACATAGGCTATACCAGTAATCAGATTGATGCCTACTCGCATTTGCTATTAAAAACATTTTAATGAAAATTCACTTCCATATCACACTTGCTGCATCCAGACTTTTGAAAAATGTTTATATATTTTCAAACAATAAAGTTATTTCGATTAAATATGATACATTGTTTCTACTATACAGGCAACCAAGTTTGATGCATGCTTTCATCAAAGAAAGACATTTGCTATTAAAAACATTTTATGTTTTTGATTTTTCATTTTTAAGCTAACGTTAACAATAACAGTACTCATACACGAATAAGCCGTAATTGCTGACAAATGATTTAAACGTTTCTTGGTATTTTTGTGGCCGAGATTTCTCGATTGCTAGTTCGGGTAGTATTATGCGTGTTATTTGTATTGTTTGGTTATCGTTGATGTATGATTTAAGACTGTAGTATAGATCAATCTACAGATGGCAGTTAACTACTGTGTCTCGTGAGGCATTGGACTTTAACCACTTAAGTCGTTTCAATTCATGTATTTCAGATTTAATTTTTAATTTGGACAAACACCAAAATTTAAACCAAACTACTTAAATTTCACAACGTAGGTTTATTTACACCATTGCTAGCTACATGTAAAGTATCATTTAAGTTACTCTAACATTTTCAAAAATATAGCCTATTCAAAAATATTTTGTACATTTTTGGGGAAAAATGATCGTTATAGCTGATTTACGAACTCATCCGCAGTCTTAATACAATGAAGATACTGTGTACCAAGTTTTGTTCAAATTAGTTGAGTATTTTTTGAGTTATCGTTCGGAAAATCAAACGGACCTTGGATGTTGGTTCTAGCGCCCCCAGTACACGATTAGTTGCGAAAAGTTCTTAATGAAAATTCACTAAAAGACACATCTGCTATTAAAAACATTTTTATGAAAATTGACTACCATAACGTACTTGCTGCGTTGAGACTTTCAATTTTCCACCTTGCACAAGTTTTAAAAATCATGTTGCTGCGTGTTTACGACGTCTATTTGTATTTTGAAATGTTTATCAGACAGGCTATTAAAATTTGTTTTGTTTTATTTTTGGACTTCATCATACATTTTCAAATACTTGGAAATTCCACAGCTTGCAGTACAGCCGCCCAAACAGTAAAACAATAGAAGTTAATTTGAATAAAGTGTTCATATTTTATTAAACACAAAGATGTAATTCAATTTTAACAATGCTAAGTATTCAATTATTTTACAGACTTTCATGGTGGTCTTACCACAAGCAACTATTACAAACCGCCGGACAAACATGAAATCAAAAATTAATTACCTACTACATACACCGCCAACAGTCTGGACGCAGCAAGTACGTTATAGTAATGAATTTTCATGAAAATGTTTTTAACATCGAATATGTTTTTAATGAAAGCGGAAGCAGGCATAAAACTTGGGTACCGGTATAACCGATACAGTGTGATGGTAAAGTTTGGGACATAATTCATAAATGCGTTATTTAATTTTTTCACGAAAAACGCTCCGAGAGGTCAATTTTATCTTTTTGCCAACTTATGACGTAAAAATTACATTTATGACGTCACGTATTTCTGAATACTGACACCATACGTTTTTTTTAATGACAACCATATTTTTTGATGTTTTTCCATAGACCTGCTTACTACTTAAATGATGAGAAAAAAATTGGTACCTTACATAACAATTTTGTTTGGAAAAAATAGCATATTTACTTTTAAAAATGGAAACGTGAGTTTAATGTAAAAAATTATTGAACCGAGGAAAACAAACAAAATTTCGCCCAAATGTTCAAATTTTTCTCCGCCTACCATATGGCATTGACCGACTGGAGTGTAAACACTGTATACACTACACTTAAAAATGTCAGGACTAATTTGCTCCACTTCAGCGCGAATTCTTTGCTATAGCTCCTCTAAATTATTTGGTCTGTTGCAACAAACTCTCGATTTCAAATAACCCCACAAAAAGATCCAAGGGAGTCAAGTCTGGGGAACGCTTAGACTCCATAGCCTACTGCTTTTTGAACACTTTTTTTTTGTCATTTGTTTTCTGGTATTGGATTTCAACTATCCACAAAACGGTTTTTCTCAAAATTGTCAGTGCAATTACAAGATTTCTCCAGCATATTGTACATCATTGGAAAGATCTTTTCATAGGCAATCACATGAACAAAAAATCCAATAGGGCTGCCATAATAAAAACAAACGTTGACACCTGTAGCTCAAAAACAAATGACAATCCAAAGTTGAGAATAGCACAAAAAGATTAATCTGTAAAAAGTGTCCTGATAATGTGCAAGTCTTAGACATGTCAGATCAACGCATACTTAGATATTGAAGAAAAAATAAATCGACAAATTTTGGTTTTTTCAAAATAACTCGAAAACGAAAAAAGGCAGGGCAAAATACAAGCCATATTTGGTACGAGCATAAAATTCTACAAAACATTGCTAATTTAACCGTCTCCCTATCTCTAATAATAACGGAGATAGCAATACATTCCCATCCAGTTTGGGACACACACTATATATATATATATATATATATATATATATATATATATATATATATATATATATATATATATACAGGGTGAGCCACGGTGGATGGAGTATTAAAAGTATATGGAGAATGAATCAACCGATTGCTCTGAAATTTTGGTTACGGATGTAATGGCGTATGATCTCTCGACCTAAAATATTTTTGAAAATGCAGTGTTGCCACATATACGTAAAACTGGCAACATCTTCGTAATTTTAAATGGAACACCCTATATATTTTTGCTTTTTTTGAATTGTCGTCTCTTTTTGAGTAACTTTTGTTGATATTTTCCTATACCTATCTCAAGTCGTTTTCGAGATAATAATTATTTTCTGAATTTATTACCAAAAATTTGACTTTCATTAAATCGTGTTTTCTCCTACCGACGAAGCGATTTAAAGATAATTTTTTAGCTACGGTTAGGCAAGGTCTAGGGGCATCTCCTCCATTAATCAAATCTTTAGAATATCATACAGGGTGAGTTAGAGAACGCTTTCTATAAGTGACTCGGAGAAATGCACGAAAGTCATTTTTTTTAAATACAACGCCCTGTAGATTTTCACACTTTTTGGATCGTCTTCTCTTTTTGAGTAACTTTTGTTAATATTTCCCTATACCTATCTCAAGGCGTTTTCGATTTATGGTCACTTTTCTCTAACCTATCCAAGATTATTGGTCTTTTTGTATATCATAATGGGTGGGCCATGAAATTTCTATTTTGTCAATTTGACATGACAACAGACATGCTGTTTATCTAAATAAATTTGACTTTAGTTATATTTACATTCAATTTGAATAGCTATAGCACAAATATGGCAGAAAATAATTATACAAACACAGTTTTAATGGATTTGTTTATTATTCATGGACAGTGCAATAAGATTATCAGCAGAACTTGTAGAAGATTTAATGATAAATATCCGAATTTGCCGCAGATGAATAACAGAAAGTTTCTACGAATTCATAGAAATTTTATAAAATCTGGTGCGTCGTTAAGAGATGCAAGAAATCTACCCAAACCTGTGACATCTGACGAGGTAAATGAAATCAATGTGCTAGCGTATTTTCATGCGAATCCCCAGTATTCCATACGTTGTGCTGAACAGGATTTAGGATTGCCATATTCATCCATTCGAAGAATACTAGTAAATCATAAAATGCATAATTATAAATTTACAAGAGTTCAATTTCTCACGCCTCAGGATTATCTACAGAGAATAGAGTTGTGTGAAATGTTAGTTGTGCGTATGCAAGAGGACCCCAATTTTTTAAAGAAAATGATATGGACTGATGAATCCAAATTTTCTAGGGAGGGGATTTGTAACACACGAAATCGTCACTATTGGGCCACAGACAACCCCCACGTTACTAGAGAGGCTGGTTTTCAAGTCAAATTTAGTTTAAATGTTTTTTGTATGTTATTGGATGACAAAATAAAATATTACATATATGACGAAAAATTGAATTCCAGAAAATATTTAGATATAATTAGAACAATTGTGGAAGGCTTCCTTGATAATCTGTCAATTGAAACATATAGAACTTGTTGGTATTAACTCGACGGGGCTCCTGCACATTGTACATCCGAAATTAGTATGGAGTTGGACCGGCTTTTCGATGACCGTTGGATCAGACGTTTGGGACCGTGTAACTGGCCTGCGAGGTCCCCTGACCTTACCCCGTTAGATTTTTATCTTTGGGGTATTCTTAAAGATCGAGTTTATAAAACTCCAGTCCACAACAGGGCAGAATTAGAACGTCGAGTGATTCAAGAGATTGAAAACTTGGACCCCGCTGAAATAAGAGCTGCTACAACAAACGCCGTGCATCATCGTATACAAAAGTGTCTGGAAGTTAACGGTCAACATTTCGAACAATTATTATAGTTTTAAGATTTTTATACATATTTATTACTGTCATTGGTATTATTTGTTATTGCTACTTGGCCTTTTTTACTATTATCGCTGATTAGGTATTAGTTTTTCCAAATACTGATAGTGTTATTGTTCTCATAACGACGAACCAAAATTTATAAAATTCCTATGAATTCGTAGAAACTTTCTGTTATTCATCTGCGGCAAATTCGGATATTTATCATTAAATCTTCTACAAGTTCTGCTGATAATCTTATTGCACTGTTCATGAATAAAAAACAAATCCATTAAAACTGTGTTTGTATAATTATTTTCTGCCATATTTGTGCTATAGCTATTCAAATTGAATGTAAATATCACTAACGTCAAATTTATTTAGATAAACAGCATGTCTGTTGTCATGACAAAGTGACAAAATAGAAATTTCATGGCCCACCCATTATGATACACAAAAAGACCAATAATCTTGGATAGGTTAGAGAAAAGTGACCATAAATCGAAAACGCCTTGAGATAGGTATAGGGAAATATTAACAAAAGTTACTCAAAAAGAGAAGACGATCCAAAAAGTGTGAAAATATACAGGGCGTTGTATTTAAAAAAAATGACTTTCGTGCATTTCTCCGAGTCACTTATAGAAAGCGTTCTCTAACTCACCCTGTATGATATTCTAAAGATTTGATTAATGGAGGAGATGCCCCTAGACCTTGCCTAACCGCAGCTAAAAAATTATCTTTAAATCGCTTCGTCGGTAGGAGAAAACACGATTTAATGAAAGTCAAATTTTTGGTAATAAATTCAGAAAATAATTATTATCTCGAAAACGACTTGAGATAGGTATAGGAAAATATCAACAAAAGTTACTCAAAAAGAGACGACAATTCAAAAAAAGCAAAAATATATAGGGTGTTCCATTTAAAATTACGAAGATGTTGCCAGTTTTACGTATATGTGGCAACACTGCATTTTCAAAAATATTTTAGGTCGAGAGATCATACTCCGTTACATCCGTAAACAAAATTTCAAAGCAATCGGTTGATTCGTTCTCTATATACTTTTAATACTCCATCCACCGTGGCTCACCCTGTATATATATATATATATATATATATATATCTGTGTGTGTGTCCACGGATTGAGTGTGGGTAAGGTATAAGTGACAAAATTTTTTTGAATTAGATTATGATATTCTGGGAATCGCTCCTGCTTTCTCTTAAACTGAGATGTTGAGGAAATGGACAAAATCAATTAATATACAAGATGGTTTAAAACTGATTTAATTAAATGTGTTAAGAGTAAACTACCTTCGTTTATAAAGATAACGCAAAAAGTTATTAACAAAACTTGTTTAGAATTAAAATTTATGACAGGCTTCCAATTTTCAGCCAGATCAGCCTACTTTGAATTTTCAAGTAAATTATTAACATTTTTTCCCTATCAACATGGAGCTTTTTACCTGTGGTTTTCTGAACGCAGGTGCGCAAAGTAAGTAACCATGCAATGTTAAATAATAATTTATTAGTAAAATACAAAACGCTTATTGCTAACAAAAATCAAAACGAACAAGGAAAAATAAAGAAATTATTCAAATGTACTGCCTCCAACCGATACACATAACTCAGCCCGTTTAGTAAATGCTTTGTAGGCATTTTGAATATGTTGAATTGGAATACCGTCAATTGCCTCTCTGAACAACAAATCAAGATCGTTGTTTAATGGAGCCGCGTAGACTTTCTGTTTGAGATAGCAAAAGTCCATTATGGTAGGATCGGGACTTCTGGGAGGCCAAGGTATCCACCAATCCACCGCCCAAGAAATTCGCCATCTAACCATTCTCGAACGATTCCTGTTGCATGTGCTGGGTGGCCGTCATGCTGAAAGTATGCTGTCTGTCTATCTTCTAGTGAGTGTTATGCCAATGGCCTTGAAGAATATTTTCCAGCATTTCCAGATAACTCTACTGGTTCATATTCCGCTGAAAAAAATATGGCCCAATTATCCCAGTGTAAGAAACAGCACACCACACATTTACTTTTTTATGGCATTGTCTTCTGCAATTAACTCTATCATTTGGATTCTCCATAGACCAATGCCGTGCATTTTGGGAATTTACCACCCCATTAGTGGTGAAAGTGGATTCGTCCGAAAAAATAATACTTCTGCCAAATTTGTAATTTTGTAGATATTGCTCGCCGTACCATAAACAAAAATCTAATCGTTTTGACTCGTCATTTTCTTCTAAAGTGTGTACAAGTTTTGCTTTGAAAGCTTTTACCTTGTTGGTACGATAAATTTGTTGCAAATGCGATTTGCTAATATTGCCAATTTCTAATGCCCTTCTTCTTAATGATAATTTCGGAAAACGCCTAACAGAATCCATAGATAATGCAGCTTCAGCATTGTCTTCTTCATTTAGGTCGGATTTTGTCTTCTTAACATTTAAAACACTCCCAGTACTCATACATTTTGTAACAACTTTTTTTACACCAGTAGCGGAAACCGAATAATTTGGCCAGCGTTCAAGGAATTTTCTTATCACTCCCTGATAAGAATGTTCTTCACCCAAACCATAGCACTGCACAATAAACACTTTTTGTTCTGTTGTTAAAATTTTAAAATACAGAAACTTGCCGTTCGTGTCAAATAAAATGGACGTTTCAATTTTGCAAATAAGTAGTATCCGGGGAAACGAACAACAAGGCAGAGCTCAAGTAGCCATGCAACTCGCCAATTATTGATTCGAATGTCCAATTGTGCGTTTACTTTACTTTTTTTTTATTGGTTGAGATGAAAGCAAACCTACCCCAAGTTTAATTATGGTAAAGACTTTTTTTAATACAGTTTCAAGTATTTTTTAAAGTACACCTAAGCCGTCGAACGTCATTTAAATAAAGTCGCAGCTAAAAAAAAAATATTCATATTAGGCCGATCTATTTGAAAATTGAGAGCCTGTCATAAATTTTAATTCTAAACAAGTTTTGTTAATAACTTTTTGCGGTATCTTTATAAACGAAGGTAGTTTACTCTTAACACATTAAATTAAATCAGTTCTAAACCAGCCTGTATATTAAATTGATTTTGTTCATTTCCTCAACATCTCAGTCTAAGACAAAGCAGGAGCGATTCCCAGAATATCATAATCTAATTCAATTTTTTTTTGTCAGTTATACCTTACTCACACTCAATCCGTGGACACACTATATATATATATATATATATATATATATATATATATATATATATATATATATATATATATATATATATATATATATATATATATATATATATATATATATATATATAAAAGCGCTACCCACTTATCTCTTTGAACTTTTTTTATTCAAAATGCACCATAATTTTAATTTTTTTCATTATCTCAAATTCATTTGGTACAACCACATAAAAATGTCTTGTTACGTCGCGCCGCAGTTGATAATGTATTTTTATAATAATTTATGGTACGATATAATTTGCAAGCCCGCCCCTGATCACCGAATTGAATGTATAGATGCCCCAGCACGCAGCGCTTGTGTATTGCAGACTACTTCAGAGCGTTAAGCAATTGCAGACTGACTGAACCAGATTAGTTCGTATACAAATTCTGCATCTGTTTCGAGACGGTTGCCATGGCAACGGCACGCGCACTGGTAGGTTGGTGTTTTATTAGTCACAAAAGTGATGCAGAGTTCTGAGCCTGCTTCAAAGCTTAGTGTCCGTCGTTTATTTAGATTGAGTCGGATCGTCAGAGACGTATTTTTATTTTTACTATGTTGCCGTTAAATAATCTGGCATGTGTCACATTTACAGACTTTGAAAAGCTGCATTTTTCTTGTTTCTTTTTGGTAAGTGAAATTGATTTGTTTATTATCACCTCTAAAAGAATAATTTCAAAATAATAAAATATTAGATATAAATTGTCAAGTTGTAAAAAAAAGATCGGCCTTGAATTTCAAAATAAAAAAATGCTTGTAGCTCTTCCCTCTATAAACAGATTTTCATAGGTAATACGCGCCGTATTATATTACCGTATGCGCGCATGTACAGTATATGTGTACAGTGTCGTCTCATCGAATATTCCTGGATATTATTCCTTGTGAAAGTCTGAATTTTTGTACAAATGGATTTTTCATATAAATACTGGTGCCATCAGAACGCGTGTCCTTGAAAATTAAAAAAAATGTCTGCGGCGCACGGGGGTCTTCGTCTCCCTGGACCCCCATTTAGGGGCGAGGATTCTGCTTCACCTACTACCAAAGTCACGAGCCGCCACTGCCATCAATGTTAACGGTTTGCTTGCGAATTTCAAAATATGTTTTTATATGTATCTAGGGCACATCTCAGAAACCAATTATTCTAATCTTCTGAAGTAAAAGAGAATGGTCAACGGTATCAAACGGTCGAAAAATATAGCCAAACCAGGAACGCTTTCATCCATCACCTAGTTTTTTTTCCACAAAGGAGGAGACAGCACATCGAGTGGAAATATTTTTGGAAACCCATGCTGAGTGAGAGAGACTATCTGAAATATTACATGTTCTAGTAACACGACTTACCTTCTTTGACACTCTGGACGTAAACAGGGTTATCCCCAGACACTTTCATACCATATCCCTTGTCGTCACGTACGACGATGACGCGCACGACATGTGAGGGAGAGGCAGGTAAGTGGGGCGGCGTGTGGTGGTGAGGAGGTGTCTCCATGAGCGACGTCGGTCTCTGAGCTGGTGATACTTTACGCCCCGCTGTCCCGCTTCCACTACCTCCATTTACACAGCTAAATGATGATCTGCAACCAAAAAGTGTCTATTAGAAATTGTGAATACAAAACAAGGTTTAACCTGTCAACTAGAAGTTTCTGGTGAACATTTTGAGCATTTACTTTGATAATAAAGTTGTATTTGTTGTCTATTTTACAATCATACAAAATTTCACATTTCAGATTTCAAAAATCTTTTTTTCGAAATGTTCCTTATGTAACGTAACAAAAATTATATCACCGTGTGGGCAATTGAATGAAGTATTCAAATTCGGAGAAATGCTTTTTTTGAAAAAAAACATGGGTGACGTCACCATTCTTTAGCGCGCCACCCTGTATAATTTAGTATCAACATGTGAGCCATTTTTAACAGAATTGGCCTGTTTTTAGTTTGCTCAAAAAAATCACTTTCTGTTTTATTGCATTTATTCCTTACTTTAGACGCGCACTGTGTATATGTATATATATATATATATATATATATATATATATATATATATATATATATATATATATATATATATATATATATATATATATATATATATACAGGCTGTTCAGTAAAGAATGGACCAAACTTCAGTTTTAGTTACCTTTTTTTATTTATTATTTCAACAACACCCACGAAGGGGAAAGAGGCAACTTGATAATTGTGGACTTGAAGGTTTGGAGGTTCGGAGGAGAAGGAAAAACATGTGCCGGCAAGGAATTCCACAACTTGGAAGTCCTCGGGACAAAAGAGCGGGCATAACAAAATGTTCTATGTCTGGTGACCTGGACAGTAAAAGGGTGCATTCGTTCTGTTCCCCTGGTAGATCTGTTGGGGGCAGCAGGTGGAGGAACTATGGAAGAAAGCTCCTCTGAGCAGTGCCCGTGCAGATATTTATAAAAGAAAGACAGGTCACCAGCGGCCGTCGGTGGGCAAGGGATGGCAGCGCTTGGGTGAGGGTAGGGTCACCGATGAGACGTATAGCTCTCTTCTGAATGGAGTCCAGGGTAGCGAGTGTAGAAGCGACAGCGGAACCCCAGATGTGGGAGCAGTATTCGAGGTTTGGCCTTATTTGTGAAGTATGTAAGGTATAGAGATTAGATGGTGAAAAGTATTTGCGAGCCCGGAAGAGGAATTCCATTTCTGAACATCACACCCTCTGGGATTGCCATAAATAAACGTTAAATGAACGGCTTCTCCTCCAGACACCACAATTTATTTCAGATTTCTCTTACTCTCGACACTCCAATAGGTCATCTTCAGGGGATAAATCTGTTAAAGTGTCGTGTACGATCTTCAACTCCAAGTCAGTCTCCTCCTTTTTGGCGTATGCTGATCTGAGTTCCCTGTTCATTACTGGTCTACTGAATTTCTGAACAATACTCTGGAGATTGGATGGCACTGATCTGCTGTATAAGTTCTTGACAAATCTTGGTATTAGATCTCTCCTCAAACATGTTGACAGGAACCAAATCCTGAGCGACAATAGGACTGAACACCTAGATAACCTTCTGTAAGATTTTGTGACATAAAG
Source organism: Tillus elongatus (assembly GCA_964006375.1). NCBI lineage: Eukaryota > Metazoa > Arthropoda > Insecta > Coleoptera > Cleridae > Tillus > Tillus elongatus. Next base: position 73,616,826 of record OZ023263.1, on the reverse strand, counting down.
CCAGCCTCGCAGTAATGATTTCATTTCTGAACGTCACACCGTCTGGGATTGCCATAGGAGGAGACTGACTTGAAGTTGAAGAGCGTACATGACACTTTAACAGATTTATCCCCTGAAGATGACCTCTTGGAGTGTCGAAACGCGTCGGGAGTAAGAGAAATCTGAAAGAAATTTTGGTGTCTGGAGGAGAAGCCGTTCATTCAACGTTTAATTATGGCAATCCCAGACGGTGTGACGTTCAGAAATGAAATCATTACTGCGAGGCTGGCTTATGTCACAAATTCTTACAGAAGGTTATCTAGGTGTTCAGTCCTATTGTCGCTCAGGATTTGGTTCCTGTCAACATGTTTGAGGAGAGATCTAATACCAAGATTTGTCAAGAACTTATACAGCAGATCAGTGCCATCCAATCTCCAGAGTATTGCCATAGGAGGAGACTGACTTGAAGTTGAAGATCGTATACGATACTTTAACAGATTTATCCCCTGAAGATGACCTCTTGGAGTGTCGAAACGCGTCGGGAGTAAGAGAAATCTGAAATAAATTTTGGTGTCTGGAGGAGAAGCCGTTCATTCAACGTTTAATTACGGCAATCCCAGACGGTGTGACGTTCAGAAATGAAATCATTACTGCGAGGCTGGCTTATGTCACAAATTCTTACAGAAGGTTATCTAGGTGTTCAGTCCTATCGTCGCTCAGGATTTGGATCCTGTCAACATGTTTGAGGAGAGAACTAATACCAAGATTTGTCAAGAACTTATACAGCAGATCAGTGCCATCCAATCTCCAGAGTATTGTTCAGAAATTCAGTAGATAGGTGATGAACAGGGAACTGAGATCAGCATACGCCAAAAAGGAGGAGACTGACTTGAAGTTGAAGATCGTACATGACACTTTAACAGATTTATCCCCTGAAGATGACCTCTTGGAGTGTCGAAACGCGTCGGGAGTAAGAGAAATCTGAAATAAATTTTGGTGTCTGGATGAGAAGCCGTTCACCCGGAAGAGGAAACCTAATTTCTTAGCAGCCGCTTCTGCAATTGATGTGACATGTTGGTGTCAATTGAGATTTCGGCCCACAGAAATGCCAACAAGTGAAAAGGACTCATTACTTTGAATAACTTGGTTGTTCATTGTGATGGGTCTAGCGCTGGTCTCTTATGAGATAGAAAGCAAGACTGAGATTTGGTGGAGTGGAATTGTACAAGATTTCTACTTCCCCAGTCTAATAGTTTTTGGAGATCCACAGAGACAGAACCCTCCATGAGTCTAGAATATTGTATATTTGAGTGGAGGGTGCTGTCATCCGCGTAACTGTGAACTGGGTTGGATGTGCTAGAGAGGAGGTCATTGATGTGGAGAAGAAACAAGGTAGGGGCTAAATCTGAACCTTGAGGGACTCCTGCATTAATTGGATACAGTTTAGAGGAATGGCCATCCACGACAACTGAAATGCTCCGGCTGGAGAGGAAATTTTATGTCCAGGTACAGAGTTTTGGTGGTATGCCATAGGCCGAAAGTTTATGAAACAGCGCTGCGTGCCAAACCTGGTCGAATGCTTTGGATATGTCTAGAGCGACAATCTGAGATTCACCGTGTAGTTCCATAGACTTATTCCAAAAATGGGTGACAATGAAAAGGAGGTAGGCAGTTGATCTGCCCTGACGGAATCCATATTGCGTGTTGTGTATTTTTCAAGAAATTTTAGTAATTCGGTGTTTATAAACTTTTCCATTACTTTAGATACGACTGAAAGGAGATAAATAGATAAATAGGCCTGTAGTTGCTAGGAAGCGCTTTGTATCCTTTCTTGGGGACCGGTTGTACTCGAGCAGTTTTCCAGTTACTAGGGAATATACCTCTATATGTCTGAAACAAACAAGCCAGGACAGGAGCAAGTTCTGGTGCGCATTTTTTGAGAACAATTGCTGGGATCTCGTCAAGGCCAGATGCTTTCCTGGTATTAAGAGAAGAGAGCATCTTTCGCACCTTCGACAAAAATAAGTTGATTTAAGTTCACTTACCTTAGTACAATTTTGCTTTCTTAAGGAATGATAGGCCTGGGAAGAAAAACATTTTATTTATTTTTTTCACGATAATTGATTTATTTATTGGGTATTTGACTTCAAATTTTGGAGAAAGATGTTTCTTTTGGCGGTAAACACGAATATCTGGTTATATTTTGTGTTTAATGTACAGGGTGTTCTGAACTCCTGCACCACTATATTATTTTCTTCATTTCTTTTTAAGAATAGTGATTTTGGCAAACTTATCAGTTTTTTTGAAACACCATTTGATTTTATCTGAAAAAGATATACTTGTTGCAAGTCGCCAAAATGCACCATTTTAGAGAAAACCGAGTCGAAAATTAGTGTTGAAAACGTATGGATTGCTTTACAATTTCTCAATTTGAGACCGTTTATCAGTAAGTAGGTAGTGATTAATAGTAATTAGTTGCCAAAGAATAAAATACAAAAACTCTTTATTTACAGTTGTGTCTATATATGATACATTTTGAGGTGGTTAGACACCTCCATGTCTTAGATATAATATTAGTTTATGTTGACACCTATATTTATATGTACAATCTAACATTTTAAATTAAGAAAAAAAAAGGTTTTATTTGTTATCCTATAAATATTATTTTATTCTGGAAAATGAGTGGCAAAAAACCAGATGATCTTAATATGGGTGGTGTAATATTCTGTTGTGTTTGAAGTTTGTTATAGAACCATATGAGTTATTTTTGTAAGTAAGCCACGATGTTAGTTAAAACTTGGGGTTAGCAGTGTAATGTATGAGGTTTTGTTAATATATTGGGTTGGTTACTGTTATGTTAATAGTATTTGGTGTGGTAGTTTGTACTTTATTTTTAAATGGGCGTTGTGTTGGTTAGGGTGCCTAGATGCTTGGTAGTATTCGTTTGTTTGACAGTGTGGAAGAAGAATTTTGTAGTGATGTTTGGTATTTTATCAGAGATGGTTGGGATATGGGATAGGTTGTGTATAAGTCTTGTGGAAGTGTTTCGTGATTTTTTGAGGACGATTTTTAAGTTTATATTTTGTACGAGTTGGACTTTTTTTAGTGTTTGTTTTGTGAGTGTTACTGTATACCAGGCAGCCGTAAAGGAGAATAGGTCTTATGTAGGTTTTGTAGACGTGTAGTTTGATAATGGTGCCTAGGGGATTTTGTCTATTGAGAATTGGGTAGAGAGTAGCTAGTGCGCATTTTGCTTTGTTGGTTGTTTTTGTTATGTGATCATGAAAGGCGAGTCTTTTATCAAGTGTTATCCCGAGATAGTTTATGATGTCTGTTACTGTTATTTGGGTGTGGTTCATGATGGGACCGTTGGGTAAGAGGTCAGTTCTGTTGTCTTTTTTCCGTCTAAAAATATTTGTTTTTGTTTTGTCACCATTGATTTGTATTTTTCTTTTCTGAAGTAAGTTTCTATGAGATTGGTGTGGTTTTGGAGGTATTTTATTGCTTGTGATGCTTTTGTGGATTCTATAGGATTGCTGTGTCATCTTCGAATAAAGCCAGTTTGGTTTGTTGGGTAGAAGGAATATCGTTAATGTAGAACAGGAAGTGGGTAGGTGATAAGACGGGTCCTTGGGGAACCCCAGCTGTAATTATGTGTTTATTTGATAGCGTATCGTTGGGTTTTACTTGAAAGGTTATCAGTGATAAGAAGGAATAAACCATTTTTGTAAGGTATGCTGGGATGTTATATCTGATTAGTTTGTAAATACGTCCATCTGCTAGACAGTGTTAAAGTTGACTGAAATATAGTCTGATATTCGTGCTAACTGTAGGGTTGTGCTTTTCTTTGCTCTGAATCCGAATTGCTCGAAGATAATCATTTTATTTTATTTTTCTATTTTGTTTAAACGCTTTAGTATTAATTTTTCTGGTATTTTTGACCGTGCTGGCAATAGGCTTATTGGGCGGTAGCTTGTAGTTAGGGTGGGGTCTTTGTTTGCTTTTTGAGGGGAATGACTATGGCACATTTCCAGGATGAGGGAACGTATTGACATTTTAGACACGAATTTAGGATGTAATGCACTTGGAGGATAGCTTTTGAGGGGCGGTTTTTTTAGTAAAAGGTTACTTATGTTGTCATCTCCGGAAGCTTTTCTGTTTTGAGGTCTTTAATTATTTTTTTAATTTCTTGCGATTTGGTGAGGCCCTCTGGTGGGGTGGGTGGTTGAGTATTTCTGAAAGTTAAAACTGTTTGTTTTACATTGTTCATTGTTTAGGGATCTGAAAGGTTTTGTGTGAGATTGTGGTTATTTATGTAAGTGTTGGCTAATTCACTAGTTTTGTCGATGTCGTTTGTGGTGAGGCCGGTGGTGATTTTTAGTGATGGCATAATTCGGTTGTGGCTGGGATTTCTGAGGCTTCTGGCTATGAACCATACTTTCTGTTTGTTGGATTTCGTGATAGATGTCATCGTCTGGTTCCACTTGTCTGTTTCTATGGTCTTTATTTCAGAGTTGATTTGGATAGTGAGGGTGGTTATTTGGATTTTTTGAGATGGGTTGTGTGTTCGTTCGTACTGTTTGCGTAAGTGGTTTTTTTGTTGATTAGGTTTTTGCTGTGTTGAGGGAGATCGGGTTTACAAGGGTGTACATTACATATTTTTGTAGACACTGTGTAGCCTTTGAGTACAAATTTATTGAACTTTTGAATGCTGTTGTCGACGTCATAGAATGTCCGTGTTTAGTTTCATTTTGCTTGTGATAATGTGCTGGAACGTGTCCCAGTTAGTGTAAGACAGTGGGCGCTGTATGGGTAGGGTAGCATGGTTAAGTTTAATAGAAAATTACAGCACTGGACTGCTCCTGGGGTTCTGGTCTTGGTTGGGCATGCGGAAGTTAAATTAGGTTGGGTGTATTTCACGCATCTTGCTGGTTGGTTGCAGTTTCAGGAACCGTGACCAAAGTTTGGACAGCGGTGACATTGACTAACGGTTTTTTTTTTATGATAGTGTTCCCAGGTTATTTTCACAGTATTGAAATTTGCTATTACCGTAGATAAAATGCCGTGGTATAACTTATTCTCAAACATTGGAATGACCGATATATAAGTTTACACCCAATGCACACGCCGGGGCCAGAAGTTACGCAGATATTTATCCCAGTCGTAGACAGCCCAAACACAAGCTGTTTTCAATTCTGTTTAACAGATTAAGTGGAACTGGGAGTCTTCCCCCAAACAGACATTACGATTAACATTTTACGGGAACAAGAAATATACCCGTACCATTTTTCTCCGGTCCAGAACTAACTGCCAAGTCATCTTTCAGCAATAGGAAATTTATGCGAATTCATCTTAAATAAAAATAGACGGGGTCCACTTTTGGTAAATAAAATTCTATTCACTAATAAGTACACTTCGAGAAACCCAAATCACCACAACACTTATTTCAGAGACCTTACGATCGTTTCGTTGACAAAGTCAACATCTTCAGAGGAAGATAAATTCTAACCTAAACAACTAGCTACATGTATTTATATCGCGTCAAGGTAAACGAACTAGTCCGAAGTAAAATTGTCGTCCAGGAACGATCGTTTGTTTATTATGTGGTGAAACTACGAGGTCGAAGACCTGCTTTTAATCTTCTGGTCGACATATTTATGAGCCCTTATCTAATATACGGATAATAGCTTTAAAGGAACAGAGTTATTTAAAGAATCTGCACGTTCCCTTTCGATCTAGAAATTTACTAAAGTGGATATTGGAACACGCCGACAAACATTTGGCTAGATAAACAACATCAACTCCGCTCATCTTTTTTAAATAGAAAAACTAATACCGGGTGTTTGGCTCAACATGTTAATATTCTAACAAAAGATAAATAATTCAACTAAAATACTACATACAAACTGTATTTATATTGATACTAAGTCTTCGTGATAGTATTTATATTAAATTCATAGATACAAACAAAACAAACAGATCTTTAAGTCGAGACAAACGTATAGATTAGTATATGTATAAACCGGCCGAGTTATTGACATAATTTATTATTCTAAGACAAATTAGGAGTTTTTAAGCGGTCAAATGCAAAGTGAAAATAAAGGACTAGAAATTAAAGGCGCCGCCGAAATTATTTCAATAATGTATTCCCCCACGGATGGATCGGACGAGGAAGTGAACCTCCACGCAGTGCAGATTTAAATCGTCTGGATTTTTATTCCTGAGGATATATTAAGACCCTAGTTTATTCTAGCTCCACTGTTGATACCAGAAGTCGACTATGGCAAAAAATAGAGACAGCGACAAATGAAAAACGCAAATCCATCCGACATTCGCAGTTAGAAGACATTTCTTATAAAGGTGTAGAAAATGCATTGAAGCAAATGGAACATTTGGAGAGTCAACTTTACACGAAGATTTTCTTTCTGTTATTGCTTTTAGATTAACATAGTGTTTTTTTAATTGTTAGTTTCAAAAGTGGTAGATTTTTCATATTGTTATTGTTTTCATTGTGTAGTTTCATGTCGTTTTCGTTTTCTGTTGTTATAAGAAGGGCAGTTGTAACAGCAATACATTTTTTTAACCAATTTGTTATAATTCATGTATTATTTTCCAAACTTAAGAAATATTTTGAACTCAGTTTTCTCAAAAATGGTGCATTTTAGCGACGTGAAATGAGTAAACCTTTTCCAAAGCCAACTGAATGCTGTTTCAAAGTAAGTAGTCATTTTCCAAAAATCACTAATCTAAAAAAAGCTGAAGAAAATAATATATTGGTGCAGTAGCTCATAACGCCCTGTACATTAAACACAAAAGATAACTAGATGCTCAAGTTTATCTCCAAAACAAACACGCTTTCCCCAAAACGTGAAGTCAGTTACCCGATAAATAGATGAATTATCGTGAAAAAATTAAATAAAACTTTTTTTTCTGAGGCCTATAACTTCTTAAAAAATTGTATCAAAGTAAGTTGACTTAAATCACCTTATTTTCGTCCAAGGTAACTAAAACTGAAGGTTGGCCCATTCTTTACTGAAGAACCTGTACATATATATATATATATATATATATATATATATATATATATATATATATATATATATATATATATATATATATATATAAAATCTATATATCTATATATATATATATATATATGGGGCTCCATAACATGTGAGACACACGTCGTGGGGTCATTGGGGATCTCAAGATAGTCAAAAAAGTTCCCATAAATATACGTCCGAAACCCTGCTGTTTCCGAGATAGAGTTGAGTTTGAAAAAAAAATTGATTATTTTTCATATTTGGTGATAAAATTAGTATAGACAAACCAAGTTTCGTACACAATATCCACTTATAGGGTGCCATATTTGGTAAAAATGTCAAGTCTCTCAAGCAACCAGTGGTGGAGTTATATGGGTTCTTTATATTTCAGTTACGTAAAAAAATTGTAAGAACGGCCGTGCAGAAATCTTTTCTTGCTAATTTCAAATACAGTATTTAATTTGCCACAAAAAGTCTTTCTTGACTTAATTCCATATTTATCTTGGTTTGTCGGTAAAAAAAGGGTTGTTATTTTTGTTTGGCTTCGGACCGTCAGGTTCATTAGCCACAGACTCTTATGATTTATTATTTATAGTGGTATGTATAAGGGCACCATATACACGAAATATAAATGTATCAAAAAAAGTTAGAAATTTTTCAAAATTCGTGGAACATACCTCACAAGGTGATTGGGGACCTCAGAATAATCACAGAAGGTCATATAAACATAAGTCCAAAATCCTGTTGTTTTCGGGACACTGTGTTGAAAAAAAATCCGATATTACGAATTATATGACTTTAATTTTTTTGTATTAAATTTCATTACAAATATAACAAAAATAGAACTTACATAAAAGTAAATGCTTGGTGTGGCCACCTTGAGCGCGAATACAAGCCTGTATTCGCCTCATTGCTGGAGCTACGACATTTTCAAAAATCCCAGGGGATTGTTGGATCACTTGACACCCACCTTTTATGAGTTGACGAAGCATTTGAATATTTTCAATTGGTGAAGAATAAACTATATTTTTTAGGTGACCCGAGAGGTGAAAGTCTAAAGGATTTAAATCCGGTGAACATGCAGACCAATATTTTTATCAAATATGGCAACCTATGAGTGGATGTTGTGTGCCAAATTTGGTTTGTCTCTCTCAATTTTATCACAACATATAAAATAATCAATATTTTTTCAAACTTATAACAATCTGTATTTCGGAAACAACAAGGTTTTGGACATATATTTATACGCCCTTTTTCGATTATTTTGAGACCCTCAAACACCCCACGACGTGTGTCCCACATGTTATGAAACCCTGTCCGTATATGTATATATGTATTTGTGTGTGTGTGTATATATATATGTATATATATATATATATATATATATATATATATATATATATATATATATATATATATATATATATATATATATATATATATATATATATATATATATATATATATATATATATATATATATACATATATATATAAGTTCGATTAGTAAGTGAAGATTGGAACCTGTGATGAGCACGGATAAGTACACTTGGAGAACACAAATTACAACACATTTAAAAAACCCGACTAACCAAGAAACTCCGAATTTTTCATCCTCAGCTAACTTGGGTAGTGAAACGATCGTCAGGCTTTTTAAAATGTGTTGTGGTAATTTGGATTCTCCAAGTGTACTTACCAGTCCCATTAGGTTAACTAAAACGAAATCAGCCTGGAGATTAGTAAGGAAAAATACCTACCACGTTTATAATTTGACAAATGCATTCCTTTTCTAAATATGAATTAAATTTTCTTCTGGGAAGCTTTTGTAGCCTTAATGAAATTTGTAAAACAAGTTTCTTTTACAGAGACTGATCGGTACATAGTTCAAGTTTAGTTCAACTCAGTTGACTATTTTTTTTTTGAGCTATCGCTCGGATACACAGACACCTATATATATATATATATATATATATATATATATATATATATATATATATATATATATATATATATATATATATATATATATATATATAGGGTGGCGCATTGAAAACGAAATAGACGATTTGCGTCCAGAGAATTTTTTTTTTAAAAACGCTGAAACACGTCAATTTTAATATTGAGCGGGACATGTTTTGACATAAAACTCAACTTTGTCGCATCAACCCCATAAGGGTGGTGATAACAACCCTTATATTTTAAATAGGGAACATGGGTCGAGTGTTACATCATTTGAAAGCTCTTTCTTTTCTGAATTCAGCAAACTAATTTTTTTGGAAGTTTTATCAACTCGTTTAAAAATTATTTACAGTTGAAGATGCAAAAACGCATTTCACTCATTCCGATAAGAAATGTGCTGATAGTCAATGTTTTGTTGGTTTGTAAACAAAAAATTTACTATCAGAACATTTCTTATCGGAATAAGAGAAATGCGGTTTATTATTTCAGTTTATCGGTCGGTTTGATACTTGATAGTACTACCGAAAATTAATTTCACAATGGTGTATTCTGTAGAAGAAATAGTTGAAATAATTACTCTTTTTTTTTTTCAAAAACGATGACTGTGCCAACCATACCGCAAATTAATGAACGACATCCGAACAGACATGTTAACAGAAAATACATTTTGGAGTTAGTTGCAAAGTTTCGACAGAGTGGTTCAGTAGCCAACAAAAAACGGGATCGTGAACGTGAATTTCCGGTTAGAAATGAGACTACTGAGATTGAAGTTGTAGGACAAATTGCTGCAGACCCAACTTTGAGCACGAGGAAATTGGCCACTGTTTCAAACATCAAAAGAAGAACTATTCAGCGAATATTGAAGCATCATAAATTTCACCCGTATAAAATTCATCTTGTACAACAACTGGATAAAGATGATTTTGATCGGCGGCTGGAGTTTTGTGAAGTTATGACTGCACGAATAGCTGATAACGGAAACTTTCTGTTCAATATCTGTTTTTCAGACGAGTGTACGTTTTTATTAAACTCTGCAGTCAATCGTCATAATTGTTGTTATTGGACAGATAATAATCCAAGAAATTTTCACAAAGTCCACACTCAAAACTCCACAGAAATTGAATGTCTGGACTGGCATTTTTGGAGACCGTTTAATCGGACCAATTTTTCTTGATGGAAATTTGAGTGGCGAAACGTATTTGGAGTTACTCCTTTAGACTTCTATGGGGCCATTTAAAGAGTAGAATTTTCGCAACAGAACCGAAGTCTGGAAGAATTACGACGACGCATTGTTGAAAAATGCCGTCTAATAACTCCACAAATGCTCCAGAATGTCAGCTCGTTTTGAACAAAATTTGTACTTTTGTATGGAAGCTGGTGGTCAACAATTTGAACACTTAACTAAATAAACATTTTTGAACGTTTGGTTTTGTTTTTTTTAAACGAAAAATTGACTAATTAGTGCATTTCTTATCACAATGAATGAAATACGTTCTTGCAACTCCAACTGTGAATAATTTTTAAACGAGTTGATAAAACTTCCAAAAAAAATAGTGTGCTGAATTCAGAAAAGAAAGAGCTTTCAAATGATATAACACTCGACCCATGTTCCCTATTTAAAATATAAGGGTTGTTATCACCACCCTTAAGGGGTTGATGTGACAAAGCTGAGTTTTATGTCAAAACATGTCCCCCTCAATATTAAAATTGACCTGTTTCAGCGTTTCTTAAAAAAAATGGGCGGAAATCGGTCTGTTTCGTTTTCAATGTGCCACCTGTATATATATATATATATATATATATATATATATATATATATATATATATATATATATATATATATATATATATATATATATATATATATATAAACATATGAAAATTCAAACTGAGCCTAATTATGGGTTCTAGGGGGCCTACAGTGGCTTATGTTAAATAATAAAACATGGTATGCCTAAAATATTTTGAGTTTGAAAGCTTGTTCGTGTCTAAAAAGTAGACTAAAAACTTTTTAATACGCCTCGTAGTTTAAATTTGCGTCTTCAAAACAAAGACGTAGTTACAACTTCTTACTTGCGTATCTCGAAGGCGGCTTGAGCCCGGTCGTGCCATTTTTTATTATAAAAATTTTGGCGAGTTATCTATCGTTTTATGGTTATCTATCTCAGTGCATAGGTATATTAAAAGCAGCAAAATTTCGTACTTGTATTTTAGTGTCGGTGAAAACATTGCGTTTTAAATGTCAGAATGTTACAGAAACTTATTTATTGGCATTTGTTTAAATTTTAAAAAATAGTCAAGTACTATTATATTCAAGGTAAAAACAGTTGAGTAATCCCCGCCAATCCTTATCTTTTAAAAAGACAACATGCAATAAATTACCTGTGTATATCAACTTTCCTTTATCAAGGTTAAGGGTCAACCACATTTAAAAATTAAATAGGTAATAGGCAGCATATTTTTGATTAATTTGCGTAAACTTGGGTGTTAGTCAAGTTGGACATCTGCTTATGCGGTTTTTTTTTTCACACGTTATGATCGCTTTACTACAAAATTTAGTTAACGTCTTGGGCCTTAGGTTATAAAAGTATAAAAACATTTCGGCTACATTATGCGAACGACAAATAATCCAAAACATACTGAAACAAACAACGAATATACCTATTATCAAGAGAAAACAAAAATTAAAACTGAATGACATAAAAAACAAAAGATATAAAGACAGCGATGTTTTTCGATCAAGGCCTAGCCAGATTGTGAAAATGAGAATGAGATGCAACCACCCAACACGATTAGCATCACAATTCGAATGTCACAGGTTGATAAAAAACAAAATAATTTTAGAGATATATTGGACGATGATTTAATAAAATATTTGTGATAGAACTGACGTAATCCTGTAAATTTACTATTGTAGGTACACTAATGTCATTGTAATCGTCATCCGTCATTGTCCTAGTGAACGAGCTGAACAAATCAAAACACTGGCCAAATGAATATGCACCTACCTATCGGGGAAAGTGGGGCTGCCACTTTCCATAACTCCTTGGATATACCCTGTACAAAATGTGATACACTTAATTCAGCTGAGGCACTAGATAAATTAGTCAATTCATCACACTTTTTGTTCTGTTTACAAACTAAAACTGGTCTCATTCTGCTGGTCCCTCACTGCAAAAGATACACGACGGCGATGTTGACCACCGCCTCCTTGACGAACGAACACTCACACACATTACTTTACAATTCTAAGGCAACTGCTTAGTTGCTACGGTAATTTATATTTTTCTGACGCGGCACGGTTAAGGCACTTTGTTAATTAACAATGAAGAATTACCATTTATCTAACACCAACAAGTGGCAGCCATTTTTGTCATCATAAACCGCTGTCAGTTCTGGTTCTGATCTGAGATCTGACACAACAGCACAACAGAAACAGGAGTCTGTTTAACAACAGACAACCACAGGATAAAGAAACAAAATTATTATGTTCTGAATGCTGTGCTGTGACACAACTACACTACCAGTGTAGTACAGCACTACGCATGTATACAACAAATGATAATATTAATCATAATTATTAATTAGCAATTTATTATGACTCCAGAGTTATACAATTGTTAATTATTGTTGCTTTATTCAAACTGTAGTTAACAAATTAATCAAGATAGAGAGATGATTCCATTACGTTTATTATTATTTATTATTATTATTATAATATATATATATATATATATATATATATATATATATATATATATATATATATATATATATATATATATATATATATATATATATATATATATATATATATATATATATATATATATATATATATATATATATATATATTTATCACTTCGATAACTCAAAAAACAGTGGGCCGTTTCTGAAATTTGGCACTTGCCTCCCTTTTGTAAGTGGCTTGCATAAGTTCGTTAGCCAGGTTTTCCGGGAAAATTTTGTGTTTTCTTTCAAAAAAACTTGTATCTCGGAAAATAACAAAGCTAAAATAACCAAATTTGATACATAGGTTGACGTTTGAAAAAGTAAACTATATACCAAAAACAGAATGTTTCATCCTCTGATGACGCTAACTTGGTTAGTGAAACGATCGTCAGGTCTTTTTAAAATGTGCTGTGGTGATTTGGGCTCTCCAAGTGTACTTATCAGTGCTCATCACAGGTTCCAATCTTCACTTAGTTAGATTTCTATGTCACATAACAAAGGTATAAGCATTTAATTTTTTTTTAATGTTTGTGCATTTCTATGATAATTCACTACCATAACTCACTTGCTGCGTCTAGACTTTTTAGAGGAGGCAAATCGGGTGATCCTGGTGGTCATGGCGCCACCTATGTCCTCAATTACCTATTCAACGGTTCCTCGATGTAGATATTACAAATAGTCTCAGGCAATGCGAGTGGGATGGTTGAGAAACCACACGCAGTGGTAATATGTCTCAAGCCAAACGAAAAAACACGTTAAAAAAGTGATATAATGAATAAGATACAGTTTACCTTTAAACTATATCTTATTGGGCGATTATTTATCGGGTCCAGTATTTTCCCATAACCTTTTATGGGAAAATACTGGACCCGATAAATAATCGTCCACGATCATATATAAAACTTATTTTCGCTTAATCGATGCCTGTACCTCCCAGTCAACATATTTGTGATATAAATGTACTTGCAATATCGCACTAGTGGAAATTGTTTTTTTGTTTTGTTTTTGATACAGGAGGGGGGAATGCTCATGCAGACCCCATTCACGGACCCGTCGGAATGTCTGCGACAAATATATTTTACAGCAGAGGGGAGATAGCAGAACCCTGCGGGAGACCAGCCGTGGCTGGGTACGTTCTAGATCTGGCTCCCAGATGTTTGACCTGGTACTTCCTCTGTTGTAGGTGTGACCTGATTAGCAGAATCAGAGGGAGAGGATAATTAAATGATAGAAGTTTGTTTAGGAGGCCCGCATGCCAAACCCTATCGAAGGCTTGAAATGTCCAGAACTATTGCACCAGTTGACTTGTTTTTATTAAATCCTACGGTGATGTTTTCCACCACACGAAGGACTTGGTCTGTGGTGGAGTGCTGGTGTCTGAAACAGAATTGCTCATCCGGGAGGATATGATTTTCTGAGGTGAAAGAAGCTAGCCTTTTCTGAATCAGTTTTTCGGCGATTTTGCCGATGACTGGTAGCAGGCTAATGGGCCTGTAATTCTGAGGGAACAGCGGATCTTTGCTGGGTTTCGGGATGTTGATAATGTCGGCAAGATTCCACATGGAAGGAAAATGTTGAAATCGCAGCATGGCATTCATAATCGTAACTAGGAATACCACGGCTTTGCGGGGGAGGTTTTTCAGGGCTACGTTGGAGATTCCATCGTATCCCGGAGCTTTCCTATTTTTTAATGATTTGATTATTTGGGAAACTTCTTCGAAAGTTGTAGGCTCGATAGTTGAGTCTGTGGTGGCGCGAAGCGCACTCCTGACGTTCTTGCTACGTGCGACAGATCAACGTTGTTATAATTCGGGCTGAATTGCAACTCCAGATGATCTGCGAATGCAGTAGCTTTCTCCGCATCCGTGTATACGACAACGTTACGGCCGTGAAGCGGGGATATCGGAAGTTTTTGGGAGCGAAGGGCTTTTGCCATTTGCCAGACGGAATTGTCTTGGGTAGACAGGGTTTGCAGGCGCTCCTCCCAACGATTGTTGCGGTGTTCTTGTAGGGCGGATAAGTACTTGTTTGATGAGTCTGTTTGCGTCTCGTTTGTCGGTGGGGTTTCCGGTGCGTTGAGCTAGCCTACGCACGCGGTTCTTTTCGAGTATCATTTCCCTGATACTGGACGGAAAAGGTGGCAGATTGCTCTGGGCGGGGTACGTCCTTGATGCATGTTCGATAGAACATTGAATTTTGGACTGTAGATTATCCACTGCACCCTCGAGTTCGGGGATGCTGCGGATAACCGGAATATTACCAAGGTGATCTGTGAAAACTAGCCACAGTACCTTTTTCCTTGGGAGGTCGAGTTCGTCGCTGACGTCGCCGACTGCAAAATGACTGGGTGACAATGTGTGACTTAATCTTTGTAATACCTCTGCGATGTGTATGTGATGAAAACATCACAAACTATTATCATTACACATCTATGTGATATCTAAAATGTAACTTTATTTTAAGTCAACAATCTTGCCAAGAAGTATATCGTTGTTATAAAGCTAAGATATGTACTGGATATATTACTACAATTTATATACATCATGCACATCGCGTAAGCTACATCTCAAAGTTAGGTCTATAGGTAGTTAAGAGAATATTACGATATACCTTTAATATAAGAGCCTTGGTGGTTCAGAGGTAAGAAGTGTGCCTCTGAACCGAATGGTACTGGGTTCGATCCCAGGGTACTCCTTTCACTTTTTCAGCACATACTGTAACATTCACATCAACCGAGGTTCTGGCATTGTATTTGAGCAAGTTGAATGTCTGCACGTTCCGCCCTTCGGAGGGGGCGTAAAGCCGTCGGTCCCGTGCCCATGCGATGTTGAGCACGTTAAAGATTCCTACCCTTCTTACAGAAAGACAGGGGTACGGCAAAATTTCCAGGGTAGTGAGGTGAAACTGCTCTCTGGCGTCGGTGATTGGTCATAGTCACGGAAATAGGCCGACGTTAAAGAAACAAAACACATACATACACACACACAAATAATTTTAATATAAATAGGTTTGTTATAACTTTACTTAAATTGCTGCCTCGTGAAGAATTCGTTTCAGCTGTTTTGTTTCTTGTACGTATAGTTTGTGTGACGTGTTGAACAGTAGAATTGTGTGTTAATAAATACATTCAATATTGTTGTTAATTAAGCAATTGCAATTTACGTTCTGTATTTTTTAAGCGAAATGTTACATGTAAAAATATATATTTTTAATCCAAATGGTCTGAATGTTGAGTATTTTGGACATTTTATTTTTGTTGTAATGTTTTTTTCAGTTTTAGTGTATCTGTATCATTATATTATAAACTGCAACAAAACAGTTCACTTGGGTAAAGAGCTTACTTTGTTAAAAAAAATAGACATTACAAGAAAAACTTTTAGGGCTCTGATAAATTACATCGTACAAATAAATTAGATATCTATATAAATATATTAGTACACAATAATTACATCACGACTGTATATAAGATCCCATTACACATCATAAATTTGTATTTGAAACATTAAAGCGACATACTGGTAATATAATTAGATAGCATCAACAACATATCCTATTATTGTTATATAAACTTGCCGTATCTGAAATATCACAATGTGATATACCTGCGACATACTATTAGCTATGTTGCTGACATAGAGCGTATTCAGCGACTCCCATGTAATTTATATGTCTAGTACATCGATACGATATTAAAGTCACATTTGTTACATACTGTGTACATTGATGCGATGTAATTGTGTTGACTGGGCTTGTTATAATTAGCATGTAGATTTGCATTTACTCACAGGTGGCTAAGTGTGTGGTGGACGTGCCTCCACCTAGTTGCGGAACCAAGTAGTATGTTGTCACGGCAGCTCCAAATAACACGACGTGTTAAAAAAATAGAGACTGTATACAACTAACTAACAATTTAGTAAATTGTTAGCCCTGGCCCATTTCTACCCTAATATAGGGACAAAGTATGTAAGACTAGATGCATTCTCGCAACAATTAGAACCGTAGACCGGTTTCGCTCTCATTAGAGCTCTTCAGTACGGAATACTAATTGCAGCAAAAATACATCTATAAAGTAATACGGCTATAATAGCCAGCCTTTCAACACTAAGTGTGTGGTGGACGTGCCGCCACCGAGTTGCGGAACCAAGTAGTATGTTGTCACGCCAGCTCCAAATAACACAATGTGTTAAAAAATAGAGACTGTATAAAACTGACTAACAATTTAGTAAATTGTTAGCCCTGGCCCATTTCTACCATAATATAGGGACAAAGTATGTAAGGCTAATTTTTTAAAATGGACCAGGGCTAACAATTTACTAAATTGTTAATTAGTTGTATACAGTCTCTATTTTTTAACACTTTGTGTTATTTGGAGCTGGCGTGACAACATACTACCTGGTTCCGCAACTAGGTGGCGGCACGTGCACCACACACTTAGTGTTGAAAGGCTGGCTACTATAGCCGTATTACTTTATAGGTGTATTTTTGCTGCAATTAGCATGCCGTACTGAAGAGCTCTAATGAGAGCGAAACCAGTCTACGGTTCTAACTGTTGCGAGAATGCATCTAGCCTTTCACAGGTGGCTGTTATGAAAATTCATTATTCCGTTTTTCTAACATAAAAATCATTTTTCCTGCTATTTAAACAACCCAGCTAAAACCACTGTCACTTCTTCTTCTCGTTGCCTTCCTATCGGAGATTGGAAATCATCATAGCCAATATTATCTTATTTGTTGCGCGACTAAAAAGTTCAATAGGAGGTGCATCCGTACCATTCGCATAGATTGCGCATCCACGACGTTTTTCTTCTACCTACGCTCCTTTTACCTTTGATTTTTCCCTGCATCATATTGTTATGTATTTGAATAGTTTGCTGCATAACCATGGTCTAAATCATCAAAATGCTGGAAAAGATTGCACATAGCTTTTTTACAGTTTAGGGAATTCCATTTCCTAATTGTAGTTGACAGACACAGTAAATGGTTAAACATTTATTTAATGAAGAGGGGAACAGACGCTGAAAAAAACATTGAGAAATTGAGACAAAGTTTCACTTGTTTTGGAATGCCAGAGGAAATCGTTTCAGATAATGGGCCACCCTTCTTTAGTGAAAAATATAAGAATTTTTGTGTATCGAATGGAATTAATTGTGTCTTGTCCCCACCATTACACCCCTGTTCTAATGGACTAGCCGAAAGAAATGTAGATTGTCAAGCAGTCACTAAAAAAAACCTTAAGCTCAGAGAACGGTACAAAGCCAATACAGCTCACATTAGATAATTTTATATTGAAACACAGGAACACACCAAACACTACCACGGGATTGAGCCATGCAGCAATAATGTTGAAACAAGCACCCAGAACAAAACTGTCCATGCTTAAAACGAAACTTTCAGATAGTCAGAAAGAGAGAGAAGACAAGATAAAAGAAAATGAAGACAAGAGAAGAAGTTCTAGTATACATCTTGAGGGGAGGCAAGCCCTTGTGGAAAAGAGGGAAAGTAATGCAAAGAATTAGCCTTGTCACTTACTTAGTGGACATTGAGGGAAATATCAGATTAATAATTTGCCGACAATAGGCATGGATACAAAATGATAATGTTTTGTATCCCCCTACTATGTCGAAAAGCATAACTATTGGACAATTGATAGTCCCTTTATTAATCTTATTTTTAAAGGGGTAGACATTGATCCAATTCCATCCATAGCAGGTGGTAGTGGAATTTTCCTTTACGTAATAGTAAAGGATTATTTTCACGCCCGAGGAGGTACCACCCCATACATCAAGGGGCCGCTGAAGTCCCAACGGACGTTTCCGGTTCTGGTGTATGAATCGGTTTCCCTTATAAACAAAAATGATGATGGCTCCTCCTTGTACAAAATATTCCGGAGCCAAAATACCCCCCCATTAGGATCTCCGGGAGAGGGGTGTACAGGGGGCGCTAACATCAAGATTTAACATATCCTTTTCGAATATATGTGGCCTAAATTCTAACCTGAACTCCGTCCACCATTTCCTCCAGGCTAACAGGCCACAACTCCTCTTCCTCACCGAAACCCAAATCAGTGCCAAAACAGCCACTAATCACCTTAATTTCCCGGGGTATGAGCTCCTTACTTCCTTTAGATTGCATGGAGGCGTGTGCGCATACGTCCGTAGCAATCTATACCCTGCACCAGACTCCCCAATTTAGAAGCTGGAAGAAAAGACATACTATGGATAAAACTCTCTCTCAGGGATGCCACTAAATTCATCTGTTGCATTTACCGGTCACCTTCTGACAACAACTTTGTCCAGCTCTTTGACTACCTTTCTGAAAAAAACCGACTATCTGATTTCTGAATATCCTTCCTCCGAGGTCACTATTCTTGGTGACTTCAATGTCCATAATAGGGAATGGCTAGGATCTTCAAAAACCGATCCACAAGGGAGAGCAGCGGAGGCCTTTGCAATTAGCAATTCTTTAGCCAATATGGTTCAGCAACCTACCTACTTTCCTCGTATCCCAACACAGAGCCCAAATCCCTTGGATCTCCTTCTTACTACAAAACCTGAATGCTATAACATATCAGTCACTGCCCCCCTTGGTCGCTCAGACCACGGCATGGTCACTGCTTCCTGCGCAAAGCAACCCGAGGTCACACAGTCATCACCCACGTATCGTTTGGCACTACAACTCCGCAAACTGGGACGAAATGCGGGATTACTTTTCCTCATTTCGATGGGCGTCTGTCTGCTTCTCTCATCCTTACCCCTCTGATATCTTACAAAGCGTCACCGAAATTATCCAAACTGACATGGAATTATTTATTCCACGTACACAGAAAACCTCTTCAGCCACTCAAAAGCCCTGGTTCTCTGAATCCTGTGACAAGGCCAGACTTGAAATGATCAAAGCTCACAAAACGCTTCTACACAATCCCAGTCAAGAAAATCGTCAAGCATTTAACGACGCAAGAAACCGCTATGTCCGCATTTTTTCTGAGGCAAAAAACTCGTTTAATAACCACATCAAAAACAAAGTCCTCTCAAGCTCCAACGGCAGCAAACCCTTCTGGACTGTCGTTAAATCTATTGGGAATAATTTCTGCAAAAGCACGTTCCCACCTCTTGTCTCAGGGGATGAAATTGTTTCTACCGCCCTGGGCAAGGCTTAACTTTTTGCTTCGTTGTTCGCCGGCAATTCTACTCTCAACCCACCTCCAAATGTTCAACCACCAACAGTCCCCAATGTCGCGCATAAAATGACGGATATCATTTTCAAAACCAAAAAGGTACGAAAGATGCTCTCTTCTCTTAATGCCAGGAAAGCCTCTGGCCTTGACGAGATCCCAGCAATTGTTCTCAAAAATTGCGCATCAGAACTTGCTCCTGTCCTGACTCGTCTGTTTCAGATATCTTACAATAAAGGCATATTCCCTAGTAACTGGAAAACTGCTCGAGTACAACCCATCCCCAAGAAAGGATCCAAAGCGCTTCCTAGCAACTACAGGCCTATTTCTCTCCTTTCAATCGTCTCTAAAGTGACGGAAAAGTATATAAACACCGAATTACTAAAATTTCTTGCAAAACACAGTCTAATCCACGACAGGCAGTATGGATTCCGTCAGCGCAGATCGACTGCCGACCTCCTTTCCTTTGTCACCCATTCTTGGAACAAGTCTATGGAACTACACGGTGAATCTCAGATTGTTGCTCTAGACATATCCAAAGCATTCGACCAAGTCTGGCACGCAGCGCTGCTTAATAAACTTCCGGCCTATGGCCTACCACCAAAACTTTGTACCTGGACAGCAAATTTCCTCTCCAACAGGAGCATTTCTGTTGTTGTGGATGGTCATTCCTCTAAACTGTATCCAATTAATGCAGAAGTTCCTCAAGGTTCAGCTTTAGCCCCTACTTTGTTTCTTCTCCACATCAATGACCTCCTCTCCAACACATCCAACCCAGCACCCTCCACTCAAATATACAATATTCTAAGCCTGTCTCTTTAGCCCAATTAGATGAGGATCGCAGACTCATGGAGGGTTCTGTCTCCGTGGATCTCCAAAAAATATTAGACTGGAGAAGTAGAAATCTTGTACAATTCAACCCCACCAAAACTAAGTCTTGCTTTCTTTCTCACAAGAGATACACCAGCCCTAGACCCTTCACAATGAACAACCAAGTTATTCAAAGTAATGAGTCCTTTTCTCTTGTTGGCATTTCTGTGGATCGAAATCTTAATTGGCACCAACATGTCACATCAATTGCAGAAGCGGCTGCTAAGAAATTAGGTTTCCTCTTTCGGGCTCGCAAATACTTTTCACCAGCTAATCTCTATACCTTGTATACTTCACAAATAAGGCCAAACCTCGAATACTGCTCCCACATCTGGGGTGCAGCTGCCGCTTCTACACTCGCTATCCTGGATTCCATTTAAAAGAGAGCTATACGTCTCATCGGTGACCCTACCCTCACCCAACGACTGCCATCCCTAGCCCACCGACGTGCCGTTGGTGACCTCTCTCTCTTTTATAGATATCTGCACGGGCACTGCTCAGAGGAGCTTTCATAGTTCCCCCACCTGCTGCCCCCAACAGATCTACCAGGGGAACAGAGCGAATGCACCCTTTTACTGTCCAGGTCACCAGACATAGAACATCTTGTTATGCCCGCTCTTTTGTCCCGAGGACTTCCAAGTTGTGGAATTCCTTGCCGGCACATGTTTTTCCTTCTCCTCCGAACCTCCAAACCTTCAAGTCCAGAATTAACAAGTTGCCTCTTTCATCCTTGTCAACACCCACGGTACGATAATATTTAGGCTGTAAGCCATCGTGGTGTGTTGTTAAAATTTTAAAAAAATCCATGCAGACCATTTAAAGAAATGACATTTAACTGAGGAGATTGAATACACCATATTGCCAGCCTATGGCTTGCAGTTACCTGATAATGACAGTAACGAGGTGGAAGCTTCTCCAGGGGTAATAATTACCCCAAACTCAAACGGTCTCCCCAAACCAGATATAGACCCTACCATACCCTTACCTACTCCTCCAAGAAACCTTACCCCAGAGCCTGCACCCTTACGTAGATCTAACAGGCAAATTCGGCCTCCAAATAGACTGAATTTGTAGTGTTATTTCTATCTTAGAATACATATTCTTATTTGGAATGTCTTATTTTTAGAAGGGAGAAATGTTATGTATTTGTGTAGTTTGCTGCATTGGAGTAAGTTGACTGCATTGAGGTGAGTTGGCAGGACTGAGCCTCGAGGCAGTGTAACTGTCGAATGTGGTATAATGAGTTCCGAATAAACTATTGTTATATTGTTAGTAGTGTCTTAATAAACCCAGTTCCAGTCTAGGGAGAACACAGCACATATTTCTAAGTAACGCATACTTCGCTCCTCTCATAATGTATGACCCAAGTAATCCAGCTTTCTCTTTTTGATAGTTTTAAGTAGTTTTTTGTTGTTTGTTTAGTCTTTGCAGTACGCTTGCATTCATCATATGATCTACTTACAAGATTTTGAAAATTCACCACATTTTTGATGTTTCTGCTCTTCAATGCCCAAAAGGTTTTAACTCCGTAAACGAGAGTGGAGAAAACGTAGCATCTTTAGCATAACGTTTTTTTTTATACAGGAGGGGGAAATGCTCATGCAGACCCCATTCACGGCCCCGTAGGTGCCGTGGGATATCGAGATACTGCGAGACTGTACTCACTAAAACCCCCTCCCTGGGAGTATGGGATCTTAGTCCATACCTCCGTCGGAGAGATTTCACACAATGACTTTTTGGGTATGAATGTTTCCATTCTGTTTTTGCCGTGGGGGCGTTAGCGGGTAAGTATAAGCTTTGGACGCTTATGCTTATGTGGAAGTTGCTCGTCGTAGTCGGTGGCAGTACGGAGAAGAGCATTTGGGTGAGAAGCGGCTTTTGCGAACTGAGTTGTGGATAGTTGAGTTATAAACTCAAGTATCGAAGGCATTTCCAGATCAGAGTGAATCTGACTGTTTCGGACAAACCATGGCGCTCCAGTAACCATTCTCAGAATTTTGTTCTGGATGATTTGAAGGGTCTTGATGTGTGTTGCTGCCGCGGTGGCCCGTGCAGGTGATGCAAAGGTCAAGGCTGGCTGGATAATGACTTGTACATGAGCAACTTATTGTTCATGGACAATTTGGAATTTCTATTTAGAAGTGGGAAAAGCTTCGAGATGAACATCGAGGCTTTTTTTCGGGCGTGACCGACATGGGGGCGCCATGTTAAGTGTTTGTCGAGGAAAACCCCGAGGTATTTGACGGAATCTTGCCAGGGAATTAGACGGTTGTCTAATGAAACGTGTTCGAGAGGTGTGTGTCTCCTCTTGGAAAATAGGACAGCTGAACATTTATCGGGGTTGATATCGAATCACTGTTTTAGGTACAGTTGATTTTGCGGTCGGTGGACGATCTGGATAATTATCACTGAATATGTGAGCAACTTCCTCGTATGACCTTGTTTTATCGCCATACTTACCCTCGCACTATGGGCAAATCCAATGATATTCAGACTACTTATTTTTAGAACTGTCACGCGCATGGTGTCAAGTGGTGAATCCAATGCAACAATAATATGCTGTCGTACGGTGGGGTTTGCCGTTTCATCACAACCTCTTAACAAATTACGTATTTTACTAATATTTAAGTGCATACAGTTGAAAGTAATGTTTTAAGATCAGAATACTATACTGTGATTATGTGATATGATGATCAAATCAAGTTTATGAATGTTAACGCCCTCTAAATGTCCACGAACGTGTTCCGTATTTTTTAAGTTTGTATATCCCCAATGCTAATTAAGGGCTCCTCTAATTATTATACTTGTCTTGTGCGTATATATATATATATATATATATATATATATATATATATATATATATATATATATATATATATATATATATATATATATATATATATATATATATATGGAAAATTACTTCAATCAGCACATGATTTTAGTTATATATATATATATATATATATATATATATATATATATATATATATATATGTAATATAAAAATGAAAAAGACAATATAGGCGTAACTTCAACCGCATAGAACTGACGTATAGAAACTTTTTGATTGCTGATGACTTTGTTTTAAGTGTGTAGTTGGACTTCTATAACATTACTCACCACGTGACGTCATAGGAGGGCGCCGGGCATATGCGCACTATCATATTTCTTCTAAGTCTTTATATCATGGGGCATATCTATTCTTTCATTTTTCTGACAAAGACATTATGCCAACTAGCACAGTAATTACGCGTAGTCAGATATTGATTAAAACGACCTGTAATGAATAACAACAATACTTTTGGAGTGTGTTTCTGAGGTAATCTAATGTATTTTCTGGACTGGGCCAAAAAATAACATTTTCCGGCTCGAATAATCTAAAATAGTAATTTCCAATCAAAAAATTCTGATTTTTTTTCAGAATATACCTATGTAAAGAGCAGCATTTGAAGGTTTCGTCACTCAGCTGCTTTAGCTAGGAGAAAAAATTGCGAAATAATAAATAAATATTTTAATGATATGAACACCTGAACCAATAGCAGCCCGATGGTGTGAGGCGAGGAAACTCACTTAAATTAAGCACCTAGCTAGCGAGATGCGAAGGGGCCCACATAAAATCGGTGAAAAAAAAATGAATTTCGTCGATTACAGCGCCATCTGCCACGAATCGAAAAATGTTTTAAATAAAAGTTACGTAGTTTTTAGCGTAGAATGCGAACCTGCAATCAAAAGTAAGAGTATGTATCTAAGATATTAAAGATGCCCCCTCCCTCACCCTCAGGGGTTGTGGTGGGTGGTGGTTATAAGTTTTGGTATCATTTTATAGTTTTTTCAAAAATATCAGATGCGTATTTTTTCATTTCCCGATCTAAAGTGTATTTTTCGAGATATTCAACCGTCTCCAGATTTTCAGAACATCCGGTAGCATATAACCGAATAATCTTTGGCAAAATATACCTAAGTAGTCTCTAAATGTTCAGACAATTTGTCAAGTTCATTTAAATTAAATGTTAAACGCACAGGCTTTACAAATGAACTGTATGAGAAAGGTGATGCTTCCAACAACTTCTAGCTTTGTCATAACTTTAACATTTAAACGGTGTACTTATTTATCATAGTTAGTCTATACCTATAGTTTATTCATTGTTTACTATTTTATTCATGCATAATTAAAATTCGTTGCTATTATTTTTAACTGTTTGTATTTAACTTAAATATTTGAAAACAATCTAATTGAGAAAACTTATATGGAGAAGCTTCGCTACACATATAATTCAATCTCCGTTTGTCACTGATGACGTAGGCAGTTTCGCAGAATACAAT
Source organism: Tillus elongatus (assembly GCA_964006375.1). Lineage (NCBI taxonomy): Eukaryota > Metazoa > Arthropoda > Insecta > Coleoptera > Cleridae > Tillus > Tillus elongatus. The sequence goes on along the minus strand of OZ023263.1, from coordinate 73,591,746 downwards.
TTGACTTTTATTAACATCAGTAACTACTGGTGGCAGTGGCAGCACTGTAGTCGAAATGCTGACAGAAGAGGAACGTTGAAAACTCGAATTCATTTCCCTCTTCAATTTTATTCTGACTTAGCCAGCCGTACAGTTAAAGCGATTGTTGGTTAGCTTCATAATTTTGGCGCTTAATTGTTAATTGTATTGAGTGGTAGAAATTACCGTACAGTATTCATAAAAGTACATCGAGATGTCTGGACGAGGAAAAGGTGGAAAAGTCAAGGGAAAACCAAAATCCCGATCAAATCGTGCCGGTCTTCAATTTCCAGTAGGAAGAATTCATCGTTTGCTGAGGAAAGGCAACTACGCTGAACGCGTCGGTGCTGGAGCCCCCGTATACCTCGCCGCTGTCATGGAGTATCTAGCCGCAGAAGTATTGGAATTGGCGGGTAACGCTGCCAGGGATAATAAGAAAACTAGGATCATCCCTCGTCATCTACAGCTTGCCATAAGAAACGATGAAGAACTTAACAAACTATTATCTGGGGTTACCATTGCACAAGGAGGAGTGCTTCCAAACATTCAAGCAGTTCTACTTCCAAAGAAGACTGGAACTTCGTCGACAGCCGCCAAGGGTGGAAAATCCCAGTCTCAAGACTATTAAACTGAACTGATTACCTGTTATTTGAATGTATGTTTCTTTTATTTTTGTAACGTGTTAGCTTGTTTCATACATATTATAGCATGTTGTATTAGTCACTTGGACTTAATAAATTTTTCCTATATTTATTGATATTATTGATTTTATAACCAGTGCATTTCTCCTCTAAACTTTTCAGTATATCTACAAAGTTTTATGCATCTCTATTCTTGTAGAGAATATATCAATATCTTGGGCAGTTGCTAAAATTACGAAACAATTACTTGCTTTTTTTTTAGTCAGTGAAATTTCAGATCATTGGAATTTTAGTAGGTCTTGTGGAAAAACATTCATTTTTAAGTTGTAGTACAGGCCTTTAAAAATATCTTCAATGTGTATTGTTTTACTACTATGACTGTTAATTTCAATTAATTATAAAATGGAACTATTTTGTGTAATTTTTTTTTTTTACTGTGACCCTTTTAATGTTTAAAAAGCTAACTGGGATATCTACATCTGGCAATTTATTAAAACAATAACAATAAAAACTGTTAAAACACTTCTGGACTGTTTTGCTGTTGGCGAACTCAATGGGTTGCTAGACTTTCTGCCAACCATAGTTGCTGACTTCAGAAGCTAGACTGAAACTGTTTCTGTTTTAGAAGTCTGCTGCTGCTTTTAGTGAAATGTCTAGCAACCCATAAACGAGTCACTTAGCATTGATTCCCAGCAATACTGGCTATCAAAATCTGTAATTGTAAGGGACAAAAATATTTGTAAAATGAATTACCAGCTCCGTTTTCAAGCAAAACTGTTCCATCTTTTCATTCATTTAAATAATGAATGAAAAGATGGAACAGTTTTGCTTGAAAACGGAGCTGGTAATTCATTTTACAAATATTTTTGTCCCTTACGATTTAATAAACAAAAAGATATTATAAGAACAAAGTATAAGATCTACTAATATGGTGTTTTGTTAAATATTCTATTTGTAAGAATACTTTTATAGAGTTTTCATTAAGGCATCTAGATTTATATACCAAAGCTGACCACTTTGTTGACAAATGACAAATAAATAGAAAATTCACATGATACACTCAAATATCAAATCAAACAATACATCCAAGTCCTGAAGTTCACGGTAATAATGCGGGTGAAATTATTTTTGCATAGCTTAACTATTTAAATGCGAATTGGTAAAGTTGGTAGGCAGACTTACAACATATAAAACAAGTTTTAAAAAAATGTTGAAATATGTATCTAGCACATAACACTGTTATTATTTTTGTGGTGATTCTGTTTTATATTGCAAAAGTATAGAAATGAGAGATACAGATCAAGAAATCTATGCATTGTAAAATTTAAGATAGCCCCCTTTTCAACGGTATCAAGACTCAAAATCGTTGATGATTCAAGTCAACTTATCTACAACCTAAAATACACCCTTTCCATGTGCCTTAAGGGCAGTTACTCTGAAACCATAACTTGAGAATGGTTTGTCTGGAAAACTTGAGATTTACCTACCTACTTTGAGAACGAATAAATTGAAACTTTCCAAAATTTTGTGTTATAGGCGTTCATTTTTTTGTGCAGTGCCACGTTTTTATCTTTTAATTTTTTATATCTGTACATCCCAGGATTTGACTGCTTTATTTTAATACATCAAAGTACTACAAAACTTCTTTCACAGCTTTAAAGTTTTAATATATTGCTCCTATGGTTTCTCAGTAAAAGCAATTTTCTAAAACTCCACCCAATTTTGCCTAATCTACTACAAAGGCTATAACATGTACTAGTGGAAGAGACAGGAGTTAAGGACAAAAATTAGTTGATTTAGCCAAACGTACCCCTACACGAAACACAAGCCTTATCAAGATACCACTAAAAAAGTCGCATTTTGATTGCAGTGAATTTTTTTATTTTTATATGGGTAAGCTGACTGACTCATTTTTGTACTAAGAATTAATTTCACGAATTTTTACATATTACAGATTTGCGATATGTTCTCAGCCAACCCCATCTTCTAGTTTGTAACGTCACATTAATTATTTTTATAAAGCACATATATGCACACGAGGGAAAAAGGACGAGGGAGGCTTCTTCACAGCATGTAACACCTGCTGGGCAGCACTCCCAGAGTCAGCGACCCTGGTTTTCTCTCGGCTAGGATAGGTTAGCTTATGCTTTATTACATCATTACTTATAAAACAGCATAGAATCCCTGATTTAAAGGAAAAAGAAATTAAAAACTGTTGAACAATTGCAAAGATCATTATAAACTGAACACTATACAAAATGTGTATGGTGTACAGCTTCAAATAACACAAAGTCTTATACTACCATAGCCGTATTACTTTATATGTGTGTCACTGTAATTAGTACACCTTACTGACGAGCTCTAATTAGAGCAAAACAGGTCTGCAGTTCTAATTACGGTGAGAATACATCTAGCTTTACATACATTGTCCCTTTATTAGGGAAGAAATGAACCAGGGCTGATAATTTATAAAATTGTTAGTTGTACACAGTCTCCATTTTAGGAGCTGTCGTAACAATATCTACCTGGTTCCGCACTGAGATGGCGACCCTATCGTACATCTCACAATGTTCTAGGAGGCTGGCTACCATAGCCGTATTACTTTATAAGTGTGTTATCGCTGTAATTAATATACCGTACTGACAAACTCTAATTAGAGCGAAACCAGTCTGCGGTTCTAATTATGGTGCGAATACATTAGCCTTACATTCTTACATACATTGTCCCTTTATTAGGGCAAAAATGGGGCAGGGCTGACAATTTATAAAATGGTTGGTTGTACACAGTCGCTTTTTATAACATTTTGTGCTATTTGGAGGCAGCGAGAAGGCGATCCTATCGTACATCTCACAACGTGCTACTAAAAAAAATGATTAAACCTCATTACTTCAGAAGTTGATCAACTACTTCTGATATTGGCATTTTGTGACAATTTATTGATCGTTTTTTACTTGCTTAATTTAAAATGTTATGTGCCATATTAAATATTAGAGCCTCAGTGGTCCAGGGGTAAGAACGTGTCCCAGGACCGAGGGTAAGTCATAGTATTTCCCTGCCCATGCAACAGTCTTTCAGGCCGAAATGTACGCCATCCTGCACCGTGTGCGGGAGAACAAGAGGAGGGGCTACACCAGCAAGTGGATCCTCATAGCCACAGACAGCCCTTAAGGCCCTAAGTAGCCCACAGGTAAATTCCGGGCTGGTAAGTGAATACCGTGACAAGACGAGCGACCTGGCTGGGCAGAATAAGGTTACCCTCATCTGGGCGCCGGGTCACTCGGGGGTCAAAGGCAATGAAGAAGCTGACAGTCTCGCGAAGAGAGGGTCAGCAGAACCGGTTCTGTGGCGTAACAAAGAGCACTGTCAGGGGAGCCATTAGGTCCTGGGTGAGAAACGAACACACGGTGTGCTGGGCAGAGTCTCTAGCGCTCAGACATGGAAAGTCAGTAATTGAGGAACCCAGTTCAAAGAGAGCTGTGGAGCTGCTAAATCTTAGCAGAGGACCGCTCAGAAACATAACAGGACTTTTGACGGGACACATGGCCGTCAAGGAACACCTGCATAAAATGGGGCGGTTCGAGGGGGACCTGGCATGCAGACTCTGCGGCAAGGGGGAAGAATCAGCCCAGCACATATTGTGCGAGTGTAAAGCTCTGGACCGCAGAAAACAACTGATCTACGGTCAGCCTAGACCGGAGACAGAGCAATATAAAACTTCACCCTACCAATTGCTGTGCTGACTAGTTCAAGACACAATGATTTTGGAATGGGTGCAGTAGAAAACACAAAGACACATGCACAATAAGCCAAAGGCTGCGGTGCTATCGGGGCGGCAAAGATGCGGACGAGCCCTGAGGGAGAAAAAAGAGTGTGTTCCTCTGAACAGAAGAGTACTAGGTTCCCCTTTCACTTTTTCAGTATAGGTACACTGTAAAATTAACATCAACCGAGGTGCCAGAGTGCGGATGTAAGTAATTTTAGTAATTTTATTGTTCTTATAATTTTTTTTATTATAGTTTTGCTACACTGGCACTCGACTTTGAGGAATCGATTGTTGATGCATTTTGAACTTTCTTTTGGGATACCAATGTACAAGGTGTTTTGTTCAAGTCAGTAATTTATTCATTAATATAAAAAAGTCTGGACGCAGCAAGTTCGTTATGGTAGCGAATTTTCGTTAAAATGTTCTTAATGTCAAATATGTATTGTTTTTAAAAGGACATTTGGTTGGCAGTATAACCTATATAGTAGTAACAATGTACCACATTTCATTAAAATAACTTTGTTGTTTCAAAAAGTACAAACACTTTCCGCAAATAAACTTAAGAAGTTCCAGAAAAACCTGGTCCGATTTTCCTGGCCAACGTACCTGTTCAAGCTATTTACACACCTGCCAAGGTATAATTATTGACAAACAGCTTTATGATCCAAGGAGAACTTTTTTTATGAAATTGTGCAAAAATTTCTTTTACAAATATTCACCAATTTTTTGGCCGAAATTGCCTTCAGTAATGTTACACTATATTATATTTTTCACAAAAACCCGACAACTTTTATTTACAATAACTTACTAAAGATTTATTATTAACTACCAACATTTCACAAAAATGTTACAAGAAATGATTTCTACTGAAACACTAAAAACATTTTAGCAAAAACTTTTCAAATTCAGCCACTATTTGAGAGCGCAAAAAAAGCTCTCTGAATGCATCATTCCCATAGGGCTCGGCTCTCTATTTGTACAAATGCCTTTTTACAATTTGTGATATGTGTTGGTGCAATGTGCCAAAAACGTTAAAAGTTGCAAAATAATTGAAATAACTCAAAAACGATGAATGATATAATTTTTTCTCCTTACAAACGCGCATTATAATTCAATGGCAAATGCAAACATGCAATAACATAAGGTGTGTTCTATTAAAAAAAGAAATTGTATGTCACCAACGACTTATGAGCCACGTGTGATTATAAAAATAATTTGATAAAATGCAGCTCAAAACACCCAGTAATTAACGTATACAATTTTTGCTCGTATCTTGTATATGAACAAACATTTTGAGTTTTACCGTAGAAATGTGTCCCCCTGTAGGTATATGTGTAAACAGACAACAACTGAAACTTACTCCGTATATGGGTTTTTAGTGGTTCGGGTTCGCGCTAATTTGAACAAATCTTTTCAAAATTCATAAGTCTACGAAAATTTGCTAAAATATAGACTATTAAATCATAAACTCTATAGCTAAAACTACTGCCAAAGCATCAGAAAGAGGGTATATTTGAAATAGATTTTCCGATAATATTTTAGTAAAATGAAGGACAATGATGGTTGAAGCTGAAACTCAAGGCTTTGTAAAACACACCTATAATGACATCTCTTCTGCACAATCCGTATTTGCTTCAGATTATTTATCTGAAAATTGCAAATTTTGACGTTTCAAATCGCGACTTTGACGTTCTAAGAAGAAAAATTATAAAATTTTTAAAATATTTTTTCTGCTACTTCTTGGCCTTTTTGGGTCAAGAAAACTTAACCGTTGTAAGTAATATTCAATTGGTTTTGTTAACCACACAAAATATTTTGTTCTTGTGCTATCTTTGATCACCAGTGGCACCCAATTTTTTTTCTTTAAATGCCTATAACTTTTTTGCCTTTTAACGTAGAGATCTGAATTTCGGCATGTAGAATAGGTTTGATAGTAGAAACGTACATGCCCAATTTGGTTGTCATAGCTTTGTTATTTTCGTAGATTTTTTTTCCAAAAGAAAACCCAAAATTTTCCTGGCTAACGAACTTATCCAAGCCACTTACAAAAGGAAGGTAGCTACCAGCAGATATCTCCTTATTAGTGAATTTTTCGTTTTACATTGAATGAAGCATATTATGGTTTCCTTGGTTCTTTATTTTATTTTACTAGATATAATCAATTTTTATTGCGTTTTCTTGGGCTCATGAACAAGGCCTTATCTAAAATATATTTTTTCTTCAATTTTTTTTTCTCTTATCTGTGAGTAATTTTGATTTAAAGCAATTTGATTATTAATATATTTTTACTGATACAATTTATTTAGTGCTTTAGAATATTTCTGTTAACGGCTTCCTTGCTTATCTGTTCTGTCATTGCAGAGGAGAGTTTTGATTGATTACATTGCATCAGAATAAATTAAATTTATTTAATACATTTAAACAAATAATCTTATACTTTGGTTTAAAATATTTGGGTCACTTGAAACATTATCTTACATTTAAACTTTAGCGAATTTTTATTTTATGATACACAGAAACATTTTGTCTGATTAATTTTCGTGATAGTTTGCGAATCGTAGCATTTCATTTATTTTATATACAGTGTGGTTAGTATGTGACACTTATGCTTGCTTCATTAAGTTTAATTTAGCAATTTTTGTTGTTGACTTTTGAGTATTACATTTAATTAGTTAAATTTTTCTCGTGCTACGGACAATGTTTCGGATGTTACTATAAAGTCATTTTCTAAGTCATTCGGTTCTACACCTTAGTAACTACTAAATATTAATTTTTAGTATCTGTGTGCCAAGGAGTGGAAATGTACCTAAGGTAATTCGGTTCGACACTTTGGCAATAAATACATTTCAATTTTTTGTCTCTTTTTGCCAAAGAGTAGAAATGAACCTAATAGTGTACGGGTTTTAGGCGTGGGTCACTTTAATCTCTTATGTGTCGTCTTCAATGGCACATTAGATTCTAAATTGGTGACAACTGTCTTCAGAGACAAATAATGGCAACGCCAGTCATTTGGTATACACAACAGCATCATCTTTTCATTCATTTTTTAAAATATTAAATTAGCTCACATATATACACACACACACACACTAAGTTTTATCTAGTTTTTGTTTTCATTCGTATCATTTGTTGAAGTGGTCAGGCTAACTTTGTTTTCCATTTATATCATGGATCGTTCATTATATTTTGCATTCTGTAATTTGTCTTTACGTACCTATAACTGGTATTTTTGTGATTTTATGTATTAATTGATATATATATATATATATATATATATATATATATATATATATATATATATATATATATATATATATCTAATAATTCCGACAAAGCAAACTGTTAATTTAGGTGTCGTTGAACCTTCCCAAAATTATTAGAGATGGACACATTTTAGATAAGTTAGTAGGGACAGTGCAGACCTCGTCCAGCGATAAAAATACAATGCACTGCAGAATTTGCCTGCGTTTATTTTCCCATCTCAGTTCAGTCCCTTTACCTAAGATCCGGTATATAAGGTGATGTTAGTTTTTAAAATAGTTAGAATTTTGCATCCTCTGATGACGCTAACTTGGTTAGTGAAACGATCGTCAGGTCTTTTAAAATGTGTTGTAGTGATTTGGGTTCTCCAAGTGTACTTATTCAACACTTAATCAAAGAGCCCACCTACTATTCCAGCTGTAAAGTAAAAATGAGAGAAATATTTTTCAAACATACTGTTAAGCACATACTGGAAAATTTAGACAAGAAAAAGAAAAAACGTCCCGATAGAATCCCAGCAATAGTCTTAAAATGTAGGCTCCTGCACTGACTTCAATTTAATATAGCCTCTTTTTGATGTCTTATAAGATGGTGATACTTCCATCTTCCTGGAAACAAACTTGAGCTCAGCCTGTCATTAAAAAAAAGGTCTGGACGCAGCAAGTTCGTTATGGTATGAATTTTCATTAAAATGTTTTTTAATAGCAAATATGTTTTTTTAAGAAAGCAGGCATCAAATTTGGTTACCAGTATAACCTATATAGTAGAAACAATGTGCCATATTTCATCAGAATAACTTTATTGTTTGAAATGTACAAAAATTTCCGAAAGTAAACTTGAAGGTTCCCGAAAAAACTGATTTCTTGGTCAAGCTTATAGGTTAATAGCATATTGAGCTATTGAAATTTGAAGCATTTAATGAATATCTGCTACCATAACGCCCTTGTTGCGTCCCGAATTTCTTTTCTTACAAACATGCAGTTTTCACAGGGTGGAAATTTAATACCGGCATATTAAAACTAAACAGTTTACCCTTAAATTCAAATTTCGAAAATAAAACTTAATAAAAACGTCCCTTTCTTATAATAAATGTTCAAAATGTTCTCCATTCACTTGCACACAACGAAATAATCTGCTCTGGAATTCTTCCCTGACTCTTACCTTAAATTTCTTATCTTGTCTTTTATCTAAAACGTACTTGGTATCATTAATCATTTCTTATCAACTACCAGGTTTTGCAGTGTGAAAGGTGAAGTTCTATTTTTTTTTGTGGTGTATTGTGTTGAATGCACGGTCTCCTAATAAATTAGTTGTAATTTTGTTCTGATAATTTCAATTAATTTTTGGTCTAATAATGCAATACTTAACTGAAACTCTGTGAACAGAAATATTAATGATGATTGGGTATGGTGATAGATGTAGAACACAGGCACAAGTTGTTAACCTATTCAATGAAAAACATCCAGATTTGTCCCCACTAACCCAGGTAACTGTGTCTAAGATACAGTCACAGTTTCGTGATTATGGTCACGTTAAACCACTGACTAGGAGACCCAAGTTTCTTGAAGAAGATGTAAAACTCTATATTTTATTCGCTTTTAAGGAGGAACCAACAACTTCTACCCGTCAAGTTGCACGTGAAAATGTTGTTAGTCAACCAACAGTTTTAAGGTGTCTCAAAAACGAAAAAATGCATCCCTATAAACTACAACATGTTCAAGAGTTGATTGATGGTGATTCTGATAGAAGACTGCAGTTTTGTTGAACAACTGCTGGACATGTTACATAGAAATGTTATTTCTTCTGCTGACGTTCTGTTTTCCGATTAAGCAACATTTCTTTTGAATGGCGATGTAAACAGACAAAATTGCAGATACTGGGCTGCCGAAAACCCCCACAGGATGCGACAAACACACACTCAGCGTCCTCAGAAGTTGAATGTTTGAGCTGGTATCATTGGTGATCACGTAGACCTGCTTTTATAAAAAATCTAAACGGTCCAAGATATTTAGAAATGCTAAGAGCACAGGTTATCCCAATGTTAGCAGAATTGTATCTAAATGTAACGGAACCTAATATTCCCCATGAAAGGATATGGTTTCAACAAGACGGTGCAGCGCCCCACTTTGCTCTTCAAGTACGGGAGTATTTACACGAAGTCTTTCCACAAAGATGGATTGGATGAAGAGGTTTCATAGAATGGACCGCTAGATCACCAGATCTTACACTTCTTGATTTCTTTTTATGGGGATATCTTAAAAACAGAGTGTATAAAACGCAACCTGCTAATTTAGATTATTTGAAAATGAAAATAACAACAGAAATGAGGAACGTAATGCCTGACGTGTTGAACAGATTCAGGGAAGAATTCCAGAGCAGATTATTTTATTGTGTGCAAGTGAATGAAAATGAACCTAGAAAATTACAGGCCGATAAGTCTACTTAGCCACCTCTACAAATTATTTACTAGAATAAATACCACACGATTTGAAAAGAAGTTGGACTTTGTCTAGCCAGTGGAACAAGCCAGTTTTCGAAGTGGGTTTGGACCCATGATCATCTCCAAAGCATCAAAACAGTGATTGAAAAGACCATCGAATATGGCAGACCTCTTGTCCTTGCTTTTGTGGACTTCCATAAGGCTTTCGACACTGTGGAGCTGGACGCAGTGTTGCAGTCCCTAGAAGCATGCCGTATTGACTATCGCTACACCAAACTGATTTACAATATATATATATATATATATATATATATATATATATATATATATATATATATATATATATATATATAATGCTACTCTTGTGGTAAAACTACATGAAAACACGAATCCTATAAAAATTGGGAGAGGAGTAGGCCAGGGAGATACAATGTCTCCAAAACTGTTTATCACCGTCCTGAAATATGTGTTCCAAGAAGCCAGATTGGGACCAAAAAGGTCTAAGAATAGATAGTCAAAGTCTGTCAAACTTATGGTTTGCAGACGACATTGTCTTACTGGCTGACAACTTGGAAGATATTATAGTGATGCTACAGGAACTTCAGGAGGCCTGTGCAACAGTAGGTCTAAAAATGAACATTGGAAAAACAAAATTTATGACAAACCTCGTCCCTTGTAACAACCTAAAGAAAAACCTAGAAAAATCTTAACGGGAAAGAAATTCGTATTATATAAAATATATGAAATCAAAAGAACAATGAATCTGCTGGTGATGGAATTTATTATTATTATTCTTATTATTATTATTATAATAACAAAATGTTTTACATGTACAATGTTCACACCTATATATTTCTAATCAAGATATTTTAGGCTTACTTTTGAAGTAGTAAAAGATGTAACTATAATGAAACATATTTATTTACAAATTAACATTTATATTTACTGTGTACAAAACATGCTTAAACTTCTATCCTTTTTGGTCCACACCTTAAATGCCTGCTTTAGGTTCTGCCAAGAATGTTGATATTCAATAGCAAGTTGTTTAGCATCATAGTAACACATTGTTTTTAGTTCGTTTTTATCGGTAATATCAAGGGGAAATGTTTCGATAATTTGTATAAATAACTTGAAGAGTTCAACTTTGCAAATGGACAGTCTTGCAGCAGCAGTGTTGATATGCTTTTTGGTAACGCCCTGCTTTTTACCATCTACTGATACTTCAGTGTGCCTGTAAAACAATAAAAGATAAATAAATAACAGCTTTATCCAAGCAGATCACTTACAAACTGGAGAAATCGTGACAAAAGAACGCCTCAGGCAAGGAGTTCTTTTTAACATATTAATGCATTATCATGAGACATGAAGATCAAAGTAAAAAGATACAGGTGGGTTATCAAAATATAGATATAATAACATTATAAATGAGTTCATGTTTATGGATTTTATGAGTTTTTGTTTTTTAGAATTTCTGGTTTTGTTGCCAAATCTATTCTCCATGTTTGAATGGAAATACAATAAATAAAATTTAAAAGGTTTAAAGCTCCTGCTTAGGATTTGCTTACCATATTCTAAAGTTTGAACATAGCATTTTAGGCAAGCTTTTCGAAAAATTGATACTAAGGCGACTGAACAAATTTATGGAAAAACATAATACCCTACCACCCACACAGTTTGGGTTCAGAAAAAAGCATTCAACTCTTCATCAACACTTTCATTTAAATGAAATTATGGTCAAAGGATTCGAAAACAAAAAATATACCACCGTAGCATTTCTTGACGCAACAAAAGCTTTTGATAAAATATGGATCGACGGGCTTCTCTTCAAATTAGCTAAAATCTTTTTGCTCTGGTCCGTTGGCTCTCTAGGCTGTGTGCGTCTTGCTGCCCTTGTGGGTTGTGTGTTGGTGCTCTTGTGTTTTAAGATTCTATCGCTGATGGTGTGGTGACCGATTTGTTTCTGTTGTAACTGTTTCTGCTGGATAATTACTGTAGATTGGATAATTTACTTACTTACAAGCTTAGGATTTGGTGAATTATTACGATGTTTTGTTAATTTTTATAGATTATTTTATGGTTTTAAGTTTCAATTATGTATGTTTGAATAATAAATAAAGGTTATTATTATTATCTCGCATAAACGAAACAAAAAGAATGACCCCAAAAACCACAAAAGTATAATAACGTTTTTTTTTTGTTTTTTTTAAGTTTTCTTACCCGTAGTATGTATGTTTCTGTTTCTCTGCACTAAAAGTGAAATTTACCTAGTTTATACTAAAGTGTTTTAACTGATTTTTGCTGAAATTGTGTGTTATCTGCTGCTGCACACGTTGGTGTAATTTACACATTGGTGTTCTTGCTTATAACATAGTTCTAACAGTTTAATTCTGGTTTGGATTATTTTCCATCTTTTTGTGTTATCTATAACCTTATCAGGATTTTGATAAGTCTGCGATCATTCCTGGCCCAGGTTTCAGAGATAACTGCTGTTTTCAACTTTAGCTGAATTTATGAAAATAATTATATACAGCTGTTTCTAAAATACTCTTCCATTTCCTCTTCCATTTCCTCGTGTACAATGATTTGTTGTAAACTTTGTAATGGATCTGAATCCTCTGAACTCCAGTTTGTTGTGTGTGATAAATGTGCTACGAGTTTGTGCCAAACATGTTCTGGCCTCACATCTACAGAGTTGAGGGCAGTTGCTCTCCGCAAGAGGAAAATAACTTTTTATTGTGAAGAATGTACTCACTGCCTCAGAACTGGTCAGGATAGTCTACCATTGCTTGGTGACAGCAGCATTGTTGGTGCAGCATCACTAAATGCTTTGAAGGACATTGTCAGAGATGCATTTGATGCTTTAATTCTGGATCTTCAGCCCAGATTTCAGGCAATTCATAGTGAAATATCTGTCTTAAGGGACAGCAACTTGTATATGGTCAAACTTCTAACTTGCAATGATTCTAAGCCTAGTGATAAGGATAAGACTAAACGTCCTCAAAAAGGAAGTACGAATACTTATTCAACTGATGATAGACCAAATTTAACTGGGATGAGATCTCATGTCAGTGTAGATTCTGAAAAACCTATTTTAGGCCAGACCATTGAGGCATCTAATAGAGCTGGTGGTTCAGGTTCTGTCTCTGATGCAGTTTGTTCTCAAACCCAACATGTGAATGATGGCAGTAGCCAACATAAGATGAAGCCTCGACAACGTGAGATAATTCTGGGATCTCGTAAAATTAGTGAGACTGAAATTTCTGCTGCCACTGTTCATAGCAAGGCTTCGATTTACATCTCAAGATTGTCACTGGATGTGAATGGGTCCAAGCTGTTGCAGTATTTGAATAATACCTTTGGTTCGCAGTATGCTTTCAAGATTGAAGAACAATCTGTGCGTTCTGGTGACTATCGCGGCTTTAGACTTGAGACTTGTGCTGACTTGCTACCTCAACTTTTACTTTCCACCAACTGGCCTGAAGGTGTTGCGGTGAAGAGATTTCGTTTCCCAAAATTCAAGTCAACAGCAGTATGAACCTTATGTTTCTGTGTCTTCAGTCCATAGAAGATTTAGGGAACAAAGACTGAATATTTATTATCAAAATGTTAGAGGTCTTAACACAAAAATGCAACAGCTTTTTGTTACTTCTTCTTACTTAGACTATGATGTAATATCTCTTACTGAGACTTGGCTAAGAAGTGGTGTACAGGACTCTGAATTATTTTCTGATGACTATTATGTATTTAGATCTGATCGTCTCTCTAATATTGCTAATGGGGGAGGTGGCTCTTTACTTGCTGTTCGTAGAGAACTCAATCCAATAGAGATTAAACTTTCTGACAAAATTCATGATATTTTACCCCAGTTTGATGTATCCTGCTGTAAGATTTTCTTTCATAGTTCAACTGTTTTCATTTTTTCTGTTTACATCCCTTCATCCCCATTGTTCCTTTTCTGATTACCTCATATTTTTTGAATATCTTGAAAACCTTGATTTCTTGCAGAACCATAGTTTTACAATAATTGGTGACTTCAACATCGCTAAATTGGTACTCCATTCTTTTCCCTGTCATAAAGTCAACTGTAGATGCTGTCTTTTTATTTGTTTTCTTAACTTTTTTGATGCTAAACAGTTTAACTCAGTTTTGAATCATCAAGGTAAGCTTTTGGATCTTGTAATTTCTAACATATCTTGTGAAGTTTTACCTGAGCCTCCTATTCTCCGTGTAGATCCTTTTCATCCCGCATTATGCATAACACTTTCGATACCTTCAGAGAGGGTAATCAGATTCAATTATCTTGATTGTCCCCCTCTTTATAATTTTAAGAGGGCTGATTTCTCTGGTCTTTATAACGAACTGAGTTTAGTTGACTGGTCTTTCTTGTATAATGGGGATGACGTGGATGACGTTGATGAAGTTTGCACTCTGTTTTATAATAGGCTTTATAGCATTCTTGACAGATTTGTCCCGAAAAAGAAGATTTCTGGGTCTAGGTATCCTGTGTGGTATGATCGTAACATTATTCAACAACTTAAATTCAAACGTATTTTGCACTCAAAATACAGAGTATCCCGCTCTGCAGTAGACTATGCTGCCTTCTCTGAGTGCAGGTCAAGAGTAAAAACTGCCACAACGTCAGCATATAAAAAATATCTGAGCAGCACTGAATCTTCGATACGTAGAGATCCTAAATCTTTCTGGTCGTATATCCATTCTAAGAGAAATAATACACGCATTCCTGGCTGTATGTGTTATAATGACTCGTGCTACACCTCTCCCCAGGATATTGTCAACTGTTTTGCTGACTTTTTTAGTAGCTCTTATACTAATGATAATGATTATACTGATGTCTTTCATGGTTGGTCTTCTGTTTCTAATAATGTTCTGTTTCAGCTTTCCAAGTTGGAGCTGTCTGATATTCAAGAGGCCATTAAAAAACTTAAACCTAAACTATCTCAGGGACCTGACAATATACCTAGCTTTCTTATTAGAGACTGTTCTCCAACCTTTATTGAACCTTTATTACTTATCTTTAACCTTTCTCTTAAGACATGTAAGTTTCCCAAGATCTGGAAATCATCGAAAGTCTGCCCTGTTCATAAAGACGGTGATATGAGCCTGATTGAAAATTACAGACAGGTTGCGATAATGTCTAACTTTGCTAAGGTTTTCGAATATGCTGTTTTTGCTCAAATTTCTCCACATGTTTTGCTTTACTTGTCACAGAGTCAGCATGGGTTTGTTCGAAATCGTTCAACTACTACTAACCTTTGTTGTCTTACACAATATGTGTCAGATGTCCTGGATAAGAATGGACAGGTTAATACTATTTATTTAGACTTCAGGAAAGCATTTGACTGCGTTCATCATGGTCTGCTTCTTAAGAAACTCCATTTATTTGGGTTTTCTGATACTCTGGTTTCGTTCTTTGCATCATACTTGTCTGAGAGGTCTCATTTTGTTTGGTATTCTGGATGTTCTTCAGTGGAGTTCCCTGTTAGATCTGGTGTTCCTCAGGGTTCTGTTCTTGGGCCTCTCCTTTTCAACATTTTTATCAACGATATGGATGATGTCTTAACTATTCCTAGACTTTTCTACGCTGATGACCTTAAGATTTTTCTTTCTATATCATCCATTTCAGATTGTACCATGATTCAAAAGAATATTGATGCTATTCTTCATTGGTGCAACTCTAATAAGTTATTCTTGAATGCCTCAAAATGTAAGGTCATGTCTTTCACTAATAAAGTTAACCCTATTCTGTTTGGTTATGTCACTGGTAACCACCATCTTGAGCGTGTTTTAAATATTAGAGACCTTGGTGTAATTTATGACCCCCACCTTCGTTTTACTCTCCATGTTGCTTATGTTTTGTCAGTATCAATGAAAATCTTGGGCTTTATTATCAGAAACACCAAACAGTTCTCAACTAGTGACACACTAATTATACTGTACAATTCTTTATTACGTTCTAGACTTGAATTTGCAAGTTTATGCTGATTTCCACTTTATGAGTGTCAACTGCATTTGTTAGAATCTATTCAGCGAAGATTTCTGAAATATCTGGTCTACTTCGAAGAAAGACAGTATCCTCCACGTGGCATCTCCCAACAAATTCTCCTTAGTAGATTCAACCTTATGTCTCTTGATAAAAGAAGAATTATCATGGGACTCTCATTCTTGTACAAACTGATTCATGGGTTTGTTGACTCTCCGGAGCTTCTTTCTTTGTTACCTTTCCGGGCACCCCAATTTCCTCACCATACCCGTTGTACGGACACCTTCTCCCTTCCTACGCCCAGAACTAATATTCTAGTAAAATCTCCAGTTTATTTTATGTGTTCTAACTACAATAAAATACCCCTTGACGTCTTTATGGATTTTGGTAGTACAAGAGCCTTCGAAAAGCAGCTTAAAGAGTTAACTCTCTCTTAAATTTTTCTAGATTTTGTATTATTTAGTGTTAGATGTAGATTTATCCATGTAATTGGGCCTTTGGCCTGTCTTGGATTTTTGAATAAAAAAAATAAAAATAAAAAAATAACAGAGAGTTATGCGCTAGGTACGTATTTCGACAACGAAATTGTATTCATCAGTAGCTGTCGCTAAATTAACTGTATGGGCAAAATGATCCTATTTATATACCTAAACTATACACTAAAAATGATGTAATACTGGTATTGTATCACCGGTATTTTTAGTGTAGATAGTTTAGGTATATAAATAGAATAATTTTGCCCAGACAGTTAGTTTAGTGACAGCTACTGATGAAGACAACTTCGTTGTCGAAATACGTATCTAGCGCACAACTCTCTGTTATGTCAGCCAAAGTCTCCGACCTCAGTATTATATCACAGCATAAGAAGAAAACTCAGCACTGAAGCTTCTATGTCGGCACTTTGATGTTGCGAGAATAGAATATTTGACCTTGTCCACATCGCTCCGCTTAACGGACCAGCGTGGGACTCGGCATACAGTTATGCTGTTCTAGAATCACAGGCGTTCTCGCTCATTTTATCGTCAGGACCGTATTATCTTTCTTAAAGCAATGTTATTATTGATTTGTATACAGCAAAATATTATGCAATTGAAGCAACCATAATTAAATATAGTCTAAAATATAGTGTTAGTAGAAGCAATATAACTAGATCCTCGTGAATAGCATCTCACATTTGGACATTTTAAAGTATATATATTTTTTTATTTTTTTTAATTCAAAAATCCAAGACAGGCCAAAGGCCCAATTACATGGATAAATCTACATCTAACACTAAATAATACAAAATCTAGAAAAATTTAAGAGAGAGTTAACTCTTTAAGCTGCTTTTCGAAGGCTCTTGTACTACCAAAATCCATAAAGACGTCAAGGGGTATTTTATTGTAGTTAGAACACATAAAATAAACTGGAGATTTTACTAGAATATTAGTTCTGGGCGTAGGAAGGGAGATGGTGAGGAAATTGGGGTGCCCGGAAAGATAACAAAGAAAGAAGCTCCGGAGAGTCAACAAACCCATGAATCAGTTTGTACAAGAATGAGAGTCCCATGATAATTCTTCTTTTATCAAGAGACATAAGGTTGAATCTACTAAGGAGAATTTCTTGGGAGATGCTACGTGGAGGATACTGTCTTTCTTCGAAGTAGACCAGATATTACAGAAATCTTCGCTGAATAGATTCTAACAAATGCAGTTGACACTCATAAAGTGGAAACCAGCATAAACTTGCAAATTCAAGTCTAGAACGTAATAAAGAATTGTACAGTATAATTAGTGTGTCACTAGTTGAGAACTGTTTGGTGTTTCTGATAATAAAGCCTAAGATTTTCATTGATACTGACAAAACATAAGCAACGTGGAGATTAAAACGAAGGTGGGGGTCATAAATTACACCAAGGTCTCTAATATTTAAAACACGCTCAAGATGGTGGTTACCAGTGACATAACCAAACAGAATAGGGTTAACTTTATTAGTGAAAGACATGACCTTACATTTTGAGGCATTCAAGAATAACTTATTAGAGTTGCACCAATGAAGAATAGCATCAATATTCTTTTGAATCATGGTACAATCTGAAATGGATGATATAGAAAGAAAAATCTTAAGGTCATCAGCGTAGAAAAGTCTAGGAATAGTTAAGACATCATCCATATCGTTGATAAAAATGTTGAAAAGGAGAGGCCCAAGAACAGAACCCTGAGGAACACCAGATCTAACAGGGAACTCCACTGAAGAACATCCAGAATACCAAACAAAATGAGACCTCTCAGACAAGTATGATGCAAAGAACGAAACCAGAGTATCAGAAAACCCAAATAAATGGAGTTTCTTAAGAAGCAGACCATGATGAACGCAGTCAAATGCTTTTCTGAAGTCTAAATAAATAGTATCAACCTGTCCATTCTTATCCAGGACATCTGACACATATTGTGTAAGACAACAAAGGTTAGTAGTAGTTGAACGATTTCGAACAAACCCATGCTGACTCTGTGACAAGTAAAGCAAAACATGTGGAGAAATTTGAGCAAAAACAGCATATTCGAAAACCTTAGCAAAGTTAGACATTATCGCAACTTGTCTGTAATTTTCAATCAGGCTCATATCACCGTCTTTATGAACAGGGCAGACTTTCGATGATTTCCAGATCTTGGGAAACTTACATGTCTTAAGAGAAAGGTTAAAGATAAGTAATAAAGGTTCAATAAAGGTTGGAGAACAGTCTCTAATAAGAAAGCTAGGTATATTGTCAGGTCCCTGAGATAGTTTAGGTTTAAGTTTTTTAATGGCCTCTTGAATATCAGACAGCTCAAACTTGGAAAGCTGAAACAGAACATTATTAGAAACAGAAGACCAACCATGAAAGACATCAGTATAATCATTATCATTAGTATAAGAGCTACTAAAAAAGTCAGCAAAACAGTTGACAATATCCTGGGGAGAGGTGTAGCACGAGTCATTATAACACATACAGCCAGGAATGCGTGTATTATTTCTTTTAGAATGGATATACGACCAGAAAGATTTAGGATCTCTACGTATCGAAGATTCAGTGCTGCTCAGATATTAAATTATTTAGTCAAAATTTATAATAAATTCGCGTCTGTCAAGTACGGCATTGTGGCGTATTTTTATAAAATTCATTCAAACTTAAAATTCAATTTAAAAAAAATCTGAAAGTGACCTCTGATATACCTCGCTATAAGAAATTCTGGACGCAGCAAGTGCGTTATATTGCGCGAATTTTCATAAAATTGTTTCAAATCGCAAGTTTAAAAAAAAGGTTGATGAAACTTGTACACATGTTGCCTTCACAATTGCTTCGTTACATGCCAAAATTGAGGATACAATAACAAATATCACATTGCTAGGTCTTTGCGTTAAACAAGCTATACTAGGTGTACTTCAGGGTGAAGAAAGTGCGTGTTCACAAAAAAATATTTAAAGTTACAAAGTAAAATTGAAAAGATTCGTGGAGCATAAAACGACAATGATCACATATTGTCATGTTCTTATGTGAAACAAAACATTTGAAACTATATAATGCTAACCTACATAGGCTTAGCCGTTTATAAATATATCAATTAATAGACGAGTAAATGAACATATAAATAAATAGAATAAAATTGAAAAGATACGTGAAGTATAAAACGACAAAGATCACATATTTTCATGTCAAACAACACATTTAAAATTATATAATCTTAACCTATATAGGCTAAGCCGTTTATAAATATATAAATTAATAGGGGAGTAATAAACGTATAAATAAATAAAATTAAGCTAATTATAAAGTAACGTAGATAATTAAAATTAAATGAAAGTATTTGTCAATTTTAAATCAAAAATTATTGCCATTATTACTACACTATAAATGACGCCATATAATTAACTTACTTCTATTGATATTTTTAAAGTTTTTATTGACGTTTTTTAAAGTGTAATATAGTCTGACTCTTATGTATAATTTAAATACATAATGAGCAGGAAAAGCAGGACAGGGATGACTATAGGTAGTCTTTTGCAAACTTCTAAGAAATTGTGGCAAATCTTTGGCCCAAGGATAAAAGTTTCAAAATTGTGTTGGAATACTGTTTCAATGTTTGTTATATAATTAACAAAATCATCATGGGGGTTGTTTAAATTTCCAAACGTGTGTTTTTGAGCATTCTCATATGCTTTGAAGAAGCAAAAGAGAGACGAGTCATCTAACTCTTCACGTGCTTTTGAATATTTGATACAAGTATCACAACTATGGACCTCAATACTTTTTTTAAGTAGATAACCACAAACATATCCAATCAAGTTTTTCTGCAAAAGGTCGTTTGTTTGGTAATTTAAATCAATCTGCGGAGATGGATTTTTATGTTCCATAACACTATGCACTTCTGGAGGAATATCACTTAATCTCAACAGTATTGAGTCATGATCTGCCTCACAGTTTTCAGTTCCCACGTGAAACAACTTCAAACACAATAGTTTCTTAAAGGACCTTTGGAACTGAATGGGAATTGGATTGATACAATTCCCGTTTTGTTGTCTAATGGTGCCAAAGAAAATCTCTAAACAATCCTGATTCAATCTTCTAGTAAACACATACTCAAAACTCTCTTCCTTAAGGTTACCCCATAGACTTAAAATACTATTAATTGTGACTTTAAGAGCTTTAAAACATTTGATTCTATTTGTAACAGCTATGAGGTTTTTAGTTCTTACTTCGAGACTGTTAAAAAATTGTATATGCTAAACACGACTCGTGTATGAGAGGCACTCGGTCGCTTATTTAATAGTGCATTCGTGTTTTGTCAAAAAAACATGGTTAAGTAAATAATTTAAAATTTGTAAGGCTGATCAGGTATAATTAATAGTTATATTTTGACTAAGTGCACCTTCTTTCCACAAACCAGTAATATAACGGGCCGCCTTTATACATAATTATTATTATTATGGAATCTTGTAGTGCTATTGGAGCGCATAAAATATTTATAACAAACACTCCTAGGAAAGTTACAAGTTTAGTATTTGTGGCTGCTATATAAACAGAGTAAGTGTACTCCATCACTGCTTTTGTAAAAAGCAGTTTCGCCCGCGCCTACTTTATACTATTCTACTGGCAAGACTAACACCAGAATAGCGGTCTCAAACAAAGAATGGTTATTCTCAAATGGGGTGTGTCGAAGGGTTGCGCTTAACATATTTTAGGGAGAGATTTTTAGCAATGACTGTTCACTATGCTGTGCTTATATCTTGCATAAACTAAGGGATTATAAATAGTTGACTATGAATATGAGGTTTAAACTATTACGCTCCTGCTTTTACATTCAACCCCGTTCGAGTGACAGTTCTAACCGCCAAATTTTTAAATAAGAAAGTAGGGGCTTCTGATACCTCATTTGAAATATCTCTTTATTCTGTATTCAAGAATGCTATGGTTTTAAAATTGATTGTAAATATTAACAGTAACACACTAAAACGTCGCTACAACAAACTAAAAAATTAATAACTAATCGCGTTTCATTCTTGATGGGGAAAAACAAAAACACATCAATATTAATGTAAGAGATGTTCAAAATGCATGCCTTCAATGTCTTGGCTGCATCTTAATTGTGAATAAAAATGTCTTCTAACGTTAATCAACATCTGAGGTGTGATCAAACTAATCGTAATCATTATTTTTCTTCTTAAGTCAGTTAAATCGTGTGGTTTAGTTTTGTATGCCATGCTTTTCACATATCCCATTTCCCATAAGAGTAAGTCTAATAGCGGGGTTTAGGAGTCGCGGGCCAAAAGACTCCAGGGGGCAAGCTGAGGAAGTGGAAATAACAACATAAACTTTCGATGAAGCTTTCCCGAAGACCGTCATGCGCTGTGAAAAGCCGCATCCTCCACGAGGTGACCCTGCTAATAACTAAACATGACGGATCTAGACAAGGAGGTCGAACTAAACTCCCCGAATCTACGGTGTCACGTGACCAGGGGTGGATGGCACCAGGGCGATGGTGTCGTGAACGGAACCTCTGGAGTACTGGGCAACCCTCCAGAGTAACCCGCCTTGCACCACACAGGGGGTTCTGATGGTGTGGACAGTATTTCCCCCATTCTCGTGTGAACAACATGAAGATAATAAATACATATAAAACCAAAACCAATGAGGCTCGAAGAGTCTCTCTCTTCCGCCCACTGGGGAAGCAACTACAGGTTAATGGGACTTAGGTTCCTTCAGGTCAACCTCCAACACAGTAGGGCAGCCACGGACGGACTACTGATGGCTCTGAGGAACACGGATGTGGCCCTCATCCAGGAACCGTACTCCTATAAAGGGGAGATCAAGGGACTCGGCGAAGCTGCTGGAAAGCTCATCTACAGCAGATCCAGCAAGAACCCGAGGGCCTGCATTTTCGTCAGGGAGGGATAGAGTTTCTGCCTTTAATGAATTTCTGTTCCAGGGACCTGGCAACGATCAAAATCCGATGTGGAGGAGCGGATGGGCTGAGGGGCATTACTGTCGCGTCAGCCTATCTGCCAGCACGAACCCTCCTCCACCCAACGAATTGGAGCAGCTGATGGTGTGTAGCAGAGCAGGTGGATGGCAGACCATCATCGGCATGGATGCGAACACGCACCATGAGTTGTGGGGTAGCTCGGACACAAACTCTAGGGGTGAGGCACTTTTACAATTCTTTATGAAATTTAATTAAGCCATCACGGCATGAGGAAGTTTTAGATCTAACAGTTTCCACCCAGTTTCTGGGTGACATTGTTAAGAGCTGGGCTGTGTCTGGGGAAGTGAGTAGCTCAGACCACAGATACATCCGGTTTGAAATCGCCAAAGTCGAAAGACAAACGGTATGGTACCGGGATCCTCGCAAGGCGGACTGGGAAGCCTACAGGTCAGACCTAGCAGTGGAACTGCGGGGTGTTAAGAGTACCATAGACAATTCAATAGACCTCGAGATTGCAGCAGTCCAATTGCGAGATGCAATCACCTCGGCCTATAACGCCAACTGCCCTCTGAAAATGAGGGTGTCCACCAGGAACGTCTCGTGGTGGAACAAGGACCTCAGGTAAAGGAGGACGCAGGTTCGTAAGCTGTTTAACGCGGCCAAAAGGTCGGGAGCATGGGATGAATATAGACAGGCCCAAAGACCTATAACAAAAGACTGAGGGACGCCAAGAAGGAGTCGTGGAGGAGGCACTGCGAGGAAGTGGAAAACACGTCAGAGAGTGCTCGACTACACAAGATCCTGTCCAAGGGCCCCCAGACTAACATAGGCTCCCTTAGAACATCCACGGGAGGCTTTACAAGCTCGGGGGAGGAAACTATCGAAATTTTACACCAGACGCACTTCCCCAGCTGTAACATAATAAACCAATCACCTCCGGACTGGGAACACTCAGAAATAGAGGCGCTCTATAGGCGGGCATCTAGAGTAGACTGGACAGTCGCTAAAGAGGTAGTTACCTGGAGCAAAACAGATGGGCCATTAACAGCTTTAAGCCACACAAATCGCCGGGATTTGATGGAATAATGCCCATCGTGCTCCAACAGGGGATATACATACTGGCGCCGGTGCTTACGCTCATTATGAGGGCCAGCCTGGCCCTGGGGTACATTCCGAGGGCATGGACACTGGGCAGGGTTGTATTCATTCCTAAACCTGGGCGTCCAACAGACCAGGCAAAGTCCCTGAGGCCAATAAGTCTCATGTCCTTCTTGCTAAAAACAGTGGAAAAACTGCTCAACCGGCACATTAGGGGAGGTGTACTGGAAGCATATCCCCTACACTGCGGACAATATGCAGGATTCTCAACAGAAACAGCACTGCACCAACTGGTGCTGAAACTGGAGAATACGCTGGAGAACAAGGAGGTGGCGCTGGGGGCCTTCCTAGACATAGAGGGCGCCTTTAGCAACACCTCGTTCGCATCGGTTCTGGCAGCTGTCCGGGAGCGTGGAATATAGGAGACCTGTTGCAGGTGGATCGGTTCCATGCTCAGAGACAGGGCGGTGTTCACTTCCCTCGCGGGAGGGACTCTGCTGGCGGCGGTGTGTCCGCAGGGGAGCGTTCTGTCTCCCTTGCTCTGATGCCTAGTCGTGGACGGCCTGCTGGGGAGGCTTTTGGGAGGGGGGTATGAGGTAAAGGGCTATGCGGACGACATTGTCATCATAGTCCGAGGAAAAGTCACACAGGTAGTGTGGGAGCGCATGCAGACTGCACTGAAAGTGGTGGAAGGTTGGACGGTTGATCAAGGGCTCGGAGTGAGCCCCGAGAAAGAAACCGTCATGCCGTTTACGAGGAGGAAGGGTGACAGCCACAGAACTTCCACTCTATAAAGTAACTGCGTAAGGCAGTCATGACCTTAGCCGTCACTAGGCATCTATATGGAAAAACGTGGGGACTAAGACCTAGTATGGCCCACTGGCTGTACACAAAGGTGGTGAGACAATCGTTAACATACGCGGCACTGGTCTGGTGGCCTAAGGTGACACAATCCAGTGCCAAACAAAAACTAGGCAAGATCCAAAGGATGGCTTGCCTAGGCATCACAGGGGCCATGTCTTCAACCCCAACAGCCGGCATGGAGGTGTTGCTGGATCTGACCCCCCACCCCCTACACTTAGTTATTACGGGGGAGGCCAGGCTAGGACTATACAGACTAGCCTGAAATGGTAGACTGAAGATCAACCCACGCTTCAGGGGCCACTGCAAAATTCAGGAGATCGTGCTTGAAATTAGGTCAGACTTCGCGAGCCTGCGAATGTGCAGGGAAAACAACTTTACAGTGGAAATCCCCGACCGCGATGCATGGCAGGAGGAGACGCCGGGCATACCACGGGACGCGCTCGTCTTGTTTACTGACAGATCCAGCGGGGAGCGTAGGACGGGGGCAGGTGTTTACTCGGAAGGACCGAGGGTAAGCCATAGTATTTCCCTCGGAGCCCATGCAACTGTGTTTCAGGCCGAAATGTACGCCATCCTGCACTGTGTGCGGGAGAACAAGAGGAGGGGCTACACCAACAAGCGGATCCTCATAGCCACAGACAGCCCTTAAGGCACTAAGTAGCCCACGTGTAAATTCCTGGCTGGTGAGTGAGTGCCGAGACGAGACGAGCGACCTGGCTAGGCAGAATGAGGTGACCCTCATCTGGGTGCCGGGTCACTCGGGGGTCAAAAGCGATGAAGAAGCTGACAGTCTCGCGAAGAGAGGGTCAGCAGAACCATTTATGGGACCAGAACCGGCTCTGGGCGTGACAAAGAGCACTGCCAGGGGAGCCATTAAGTCCTGGGTCAGAAACCAACACAAGGTGTACTAGGCGGACTGCCCAGGGCTCAGACATGGGAAGTCAATAATTGACGGACCCAGTTCAAAGAGAGCTGTGGAGCTGCTAAATCTTAGCAGAGGACAGCTCAGAAACACAACAGGTCTCTTGACGGGACACATGGCCGTCAAGAAACACCTGAAATGGGGCGGTTCGAAAGGGACCTTGCATGCAGACTCTGCGACGAGGGGGAGGAATCAGCCCAGCACATCTTGTGCAAGTGTAAAGCTCTGGACCGCAAAAGACAACTGATCTATGGTCAGTCCTGACTGGAGACAGAGCAATATAAAACTTCACCCTATCAATCGCTGTGCAGACTAGTTCAAGGCACAGTGATTTTGGAATGGGTGGAGTAAGACTAAAGGTATGCACAATCAACCAAAGGCTGCAGTGCTATCGGGGCGGCAAGGCCGCGGACGAGCCCTGAGGGAAAAAAAAGACCCACACTTATTTTTTGTAAAAAGAGTAATTAGGATTTTTTTCTTAATTTTTTTGTATTATTTCCGGTGCATTAAGCTGCCAAAACAAGTATTTTGTGTTTTCTTTAGGAACATTTTTATATTTCCGAAAATAACAAAGTTAGGGGAACCAAACTTGGGTCACTGGTTTACGTCACAAAAAGTAAACTATATAAATATAGATCTTTAGGTTGAAAGGCAAAAAAGTTATAGGCATTTAAAGAAAAAAAATGGAGATACCACTGACGACCAGATAAATGCACAAAAGCAAAATATTTTGTGCAGACAATAAAGTCTACTGTATATTACAAACAAAGACTACGTTTTTTTTGCGCAAAAAGGTAAAGATGTGCTAGAAAAATTACTTTGAAAATCTGATAACTTTTCCTCTTAAAACGTCAAAGTCGCGATTTGAAACGTCAAAATTGGCAGCTTTTAGGCAAAGAATCTAACGCGAATACGGGCTATGTAGGGAAAATGTCTCAAGAAGTGGGTTTGACAAGTCCTTAAGTTTCAGCTTTAACCGCCATTTTTCTTAATTTTACTAAAATGTTTCCAGAAAATTCATTTCAAATAGACCATTTCTCGGATGCTTTAGCAGTTGCTTATGGTTTAATTGCGTATAATTTAAGCAAATTTTCGTAGAAGAAATTCGCCAATGAAAAGACCACAATGTTTGAATTTGAAAAATATTTTTTCAAATGAGCATGAACTAGGTCCCCTAGGACCAATACCCAGAGTTAGTTTCAGTTTTTACATATATACAAGGTGACGCATTTCTACGGTAAACCTCAATATTACTGTTATGATACAAGATACGAGAAACAATTGTATATGTTAATTATAGGGTACCTTCAGCTGCACCTTAAAAAAATTACTTCGAAAATCACAGGTGGCCCATAAGCCGTTGGCAATACAAATTTCCTTTTTTTTTTAATCGAACCCCCCCTTATATTATTGCATTATCGATTTGTAATGCATGCTTGTTTTCGAGTTATTTCAATTGTTTTCGCAACTTTTCACTTTTTTGGCACATATCAAAAATTGTGATATGGAGTTTTGACCAACAGAAAACAGAGGTGTTTCGTTTATATTATTTCATGAAAAAATTGAGATGCCGTATACAGGAGCTCTCAAATAGTGGCTGAATTAAAAATATCAAACCATCGTAACTCAATTGTTTCAAATAGAACAGCCTGAATTTTGTGTTTCAGAAGTGAAGGGCATAATAATAAATGTTTAATAAGTTATTTAAAAAAATGTTTTCAAATTTTCGTGAAAAATTGGTTGTAAGTTTTCACACAAAAAACTTTTTTGGGAGTTTTATCAAAAAAGCTTATTTGATGAAATAGGGTACATTGTTCCTACTATATAAGGGTATACTGGAAACCAAATTTGATGCATGCTTTCATTAAGAAAAGACATATTTATTGTTAAAAACTACAATAACGCATATATTGATGCATCCAGACTTTTTTCTAACTTGTTTACATAAAGGAAACAGAGCTTAAAGCGCTGTCTATCTATCTGTGATGTAGTATTTATATGTTTGATCAGTGATGTAAGTTTCAGAATTTGTCATCCGCATCCTAGCCACACGCTCGCAATTGTCGCAATCAAAACATTGAAAAGAGACTCAAAAAAAACGTTTATTTCTTTATTTTTCCTTACCTCTGAGGCGCCCTCTGGGACCGGTGCCCAGAGCCGCCGCTCTATCCTAGTAGAGCCGACACCGTCTATCAGAGCCAGCTTCTAAATGACAGCTTAAACCAAACCCCACCAAAGGACCGTTAATAATAAAATGGCTTCTTAGACATTACAATGTGGATGAAAAAAAATTGTAAACAACCCCCCGGTTTCTAGCTTGCCGTTCGGAGGAGCTTAAGCTGTGTGACTAGTCTTTAATATTACGGTGCTTTATTACCGTATTTGCTAAAGAGCAATGTTGATTCAAAAATTCTGCACAATACAAATATTGTAAAAAAAAGTCTCTCACATGGAGATTTCTGTTTTAGAATATCCATTTTAACAACATGAATTACACAAACCTTTCTGGTTTTGACTTCCACCACAAAATACTAGCAGCACTTGGAACCTTGTCATTTTCTTTGGAATATGCGAAGTTCTGTTCAGCTTGACCAACCTGCAGTTTCACAGTGTGATAAGGTTTTACAAGCTCTGGACTACTTATTCTACTGAAAACAGCCCTGTTGAATGCTTCTTCACAAAAAGTAGTACCTCCAGTAACTGTAAAACTGCCGATATAGACAGGTTCTGAAAGAAGCAACGAAAGAAGAGCACCTTGTATGCCCACGTGACACCATCTGCTTATCTTGTCACTGCACGATACAGACAGTGTAGGATCACCTCTTCCTGTCAAAAAAAAACAAAAAAACAATAATAGTTGTAATCTGGCCAAAAGCAATAAGTTAGAGCAGACAGCTCAGGCCAATTGCCTTTGTAAATACAAGAATAAAAATTGACAGAATTGGTAGTACTTTCAAACATGAACATATAATAATAATAATAAGAATAATATTTATTCTGGCAAAAATTACACAGCCTTGTCAAACAAATACCAAATATAAGATTATAGAACTAAAATTGTGAAATAAACGTCAAAAACAAACAAAAATACAAAAGACAAAAGAAACAAATTTACACACATAAAAAAAATGGCATCTTATGTTGTCTCTAGTGGCTCTACTCTATCTACTCAATGTCCATATTGAGGTATTCACTTAAAAAATAAAATGCATACTTCATAAGAGTGTTTTTCACATTTCTCCTAAATTCTCGCTTATGTTTTGATCTTATATTCTGGGGGATTTTATTGAAGAACTTGACACCCCAGCAATTCACCCCGGTTTCAGCTCTTTTTATTCTATGATAAGGAATGGATATGTTCTGTCTGCCTCGTGTACCATATTCGTAGTAATCACCGTTTTGGTTGTAGTCCTCTTGATGTTGGTAAGTATATAAGACACTTTCCAAAATATATGCTGAAAAGATGGTAAGTATGCCTGTCTTCGTGAATAAGGTTCTACAACTTGTACGGCTGTCTACAGAACAGATTATTCTTACTGCAGCTTTCTGTTGCAGAAATATTTCAGACACTCCAGGGCTACTCCCCCATATTAGGATACCATAGGTAGCCCTACTTTGGAAACATGCATGATAAGCTGTCAACACTGTCTGGTAATTACTGATGTTCATCAGACGCCTCAACAGATACAGACACGACGCCAATGTGCCCTGGAGCTTTTCAATGTGCATTGACCAGCGAAAATCTGATTGTATATATACACCAAGAAATTTCACAGATTGTTTTTGTCTTGGTTGCGTTTGGTGGGAGCTGATATTCAAGACTTTTGTTTTGTTTACATTGAGTTTCAGTTTATTATTTCTAAACCATTCTCCTGCTTCCGACATTGTGATATTTCTTCTCTCATTAAGTTCAGCTTCATTTCTGCCAATGTTAACAAATGAGGTATCGTCTGCATAGAGAGAAACTGCATCAGACGAAACGTTCTCTGGAAGATCATTTGTGTATATAATGAATAGGAGAGGCCCTAGCAGCGAACCCTGAGGTATACCGCATGTTTGTGTCTGCCAACTCGAGTACTGTTCATTTAGCTTCACTCTTTGGTAAGGTATGACTTAAAGAGCCTCAGTGGCAAACCCCTAATGCCATAGTGTTCCAATTTGGTTAGTAATATCTCATGTGATACTGTGTCAAATGCCTTATGTAAATCACAATATATGCATTGTGCCATATTGCCAGAGTCCAGCGCCTCACTTAATTTATTTGTTGTGTTTACCAGCGCAGTGACTGTTGATTTACCTCCTCGAAAGCCATGAAGCTCCTCACTGAGAAAACCTTTTGCTTCTAAATATTCTTCAAGCTGTTGCTTTATTACGTACTCAAATATTTTTGAAAGTGCTGGCGAAATGGAAATAGGTCTAAAGCTATCCAAAGAGGCAACATTGCCACCCTTATATGCCATACTTACGTCTGCTTTCTTAAGTTCTTCTGGAAACAGGCCAGCCTGCAAACATTCATTTACTAAATCTGTTATTGGATCTAGTATGCTGTAAATAACTGTTTTTAAAATTTTTACATTTATTCCATAACAGTCTGGCGTTAATTTGGCTTTCAAGGCACATACCACTCTCCAAACCTCCAGCGACGTCACCTCCCGCAGATAAAATGAATTCTTTGTATTAATAACTTTGGTCTTAATATATGTTCGTGGTACTATATTATTTCCGTTTATTTGTTGAAAAATATTTTTACTTATATTAGCAAAATAACTATTACATGCTTCTGGTGTTAATGAAGATAACTGTTTACGTTTTTCTTGTGTTTCACCCTTTATAATCTTCCATGCAGCTTTTTGCTTGTCTTCCGCTTGCTGAATAGCCATGGCAACCCCTTCAGCCTTTGCCGCTCGAACTTTGTCGCGATAGCAGTCTCGGTAGGTTTGGTATGCCATTAATGACTCGTTATCACTTTTCACCAACCATATTGTGTAGAGTGCATCCAGCCCGTTTTTATGACATTTCAATTCATTGGTATACCAGTTTACCTTTAGTGTTTGAGTTTTTATCCTAGATTTTCTTTCGGGAAAATATTCGTTGTAGCACATAAGGAAGAACTCATGAAATCTGGAGAAATTTGTCTGCGGATCACTGTTGACAAAGTAGGCCTCCCAGTCAACAGAACACATATGACACGCAAACCGTTTTAAGTTTTCTTCAGTAAAGTATCTTTTGTGTGTTTCTGTAAAACTTTGTCTGATAACCTGTTTTTTGTAGGTAAGCACCTGTCCAAGATGGTCAGAGATGTGTAAATTTAGTGTTTCAGTTTTTATGTGCTGCTTTGAGATATCTGTAAATATATTATCCAGGCATTTGGAACTAGTACTTGTAAAATGTGTTGGTTCTTCAAATAAATGATAAATATTAAATGACTGAAGCATTTTGAGGAGTTTCTTTTTTGATGATGAATTATCTGTGTGTCCAAAATCTTGATTCCAATCACCTGCGATGATTATGTTTGCCTTAAAGACTTTAGTCAGCTTTAACAGTGTACTCTCTAGTTTTTCTATTAAGATGTCAATATCACCAATTGGCGACCTGTATACTGTAAGGATTATACAGTTCATCATTTTGATATAAATACCACATATTTCATAGTGCTTCTCCAATGAAGTTTCTAAGTAATTATCTATGTTTTGAAACTGTACATTCTTCCTTACCATTGTAAGCACTCCGCCATGCTCAAATGTATTGAGGGTAAAGTAAGTGCCAATTTCAAAGTCTTGAAAATAAATATATTAACTTTCGAAAAAATCCGAACATCCCGTAAGAGTCAACCAATTGCAATTAAATTTTCTATACTACTCTTGTTTTGTTTCTGCTAAGGAATGATCACTTGAAATTTGCGTTTTCTTCAGTTTGAAGCAATATTTAGTAGAGACTTGTGCTCAATTTATTAAATCATTAAGTCACTATGCCTAGGCGCCATTTACGGAACAATGATAATCATTTAAGTAAATTGTTGGTATGCAAGAAGCTGGTTTTTCAACCAGTTAAATTTCTGACCACTAGGACGCAGTGTTTCAACAGTGTTGGTCAAGGTGATCTGAAGAAGAAATCCATAACCGTCGTCATGGATCCAGACGACCTCGAGCAACTTCAGAACGAGAATATCATTATTTGAGGATTGCGGCTTTATAAGACAGAGTTTCTACAACACAGTAGATTGGAAATGCTTGATTGGGAGTTTTACAACAAAGCGTCTCTATGACAACAATATATTGCAAAATGCGCACTTTTTAGCTTTGTTCGTATAGACCATTTTTATGTATCCCACTGACACCTTGACATTGTGCTACTCGACTGAGTGGTGTAATGGCAGATCAAATTGGGATGATGAATTGAATCCTGATGTGTTCTGTGACGAGTTCTGATTCTGTCATGATGGTCGCGGAAGAGTAAGAAGATTACATGGAGTGCGATAATATACGGTAGCAGGTTATCTCTAGTTTTTATTGATGTAAATTTAAATGCAAATGATTACATATGAAACGTACTGCAGCCTGTTGCACTGCCATACATACAAGGGTTAATTCAACCTCTTTTCCAACAAGGCAACGCACGTCCTTATACAGCAAACGTAACTACAAGCTTCTTACAAGAAAATAACGTGCCCCTGCTTCCATGGCCTTCTCGCTCCCCAGATTGTCACCAATCACACATGTGTGGGATATGATTGGCAATCGACTGGTTAATTTACACCAATCACCAAATACCCTAGTTGACCTTCGTCATCGAATTCAAGAAGCCTGTGATGACATTCCTCAGAATACCATAAATCATTTAATTTCAAGCATGCCTTTATTTATTTATTTATTTATTGAATACATGCCCAACAGGATAATCCCATTAATAGGGCACCAAACAAAAATAACAATATGTAACAATATGAACAAAAAATACTTCTAAAACAAAACTAAAATACTGTGCAAAACATCACAAGGCATAAATTCCACAAAACAGTACATATAATGGCCTTAATAACTGACAAAGTAAGATATAGCCACCCTACGAATAACTGCAGCCTTATCCGAATAGAAGTCGCACAAGTTTGCAATATCATTAAAGTCAGAGCTCATTGTGTACACAGGTGATTTCATATACGAGTTAGTCCTTGGTATTGGAGGCTTAAACACTCTCATCACTCTAGATGCAGCCCGTGGAACTGAGAAATTTAATTGCATCATTAAGTCTGGACAATCAACTCTACCATGAAACAAGTTATGCAGGAACATCACAGATGCAACTTTTCTACGCGAATACAAACTGGGTATGCCAGTTTGCATCAGCAATTGGCCATGATCGCATCCCCTCTGTGGGTAGGTACCAGATGCCCTATATACAAGGTGTTTCAAAAACTTACGCTGAACATCTTCCAGAGCACCAATATGAACACTATAAAAGGGATCAAAAACCAAGCTACAATATTCAAGCCTCGATCGAATATAGGCAAAACAGAGAATTTTCAAGCTATCCAAATTGGAAAATGATCTGCTATTCCTCATAATGAAACCCATCAACTTCAAACAGGATGCTGTGATTGTTTGAATATGTCCAGTAAAACTTAAATGTTCATCATATAAAATGCCAAGATCCTTGTGCATTCCAGTCCTAGCCAATGGTACACCACCCACTTTGTAGGGAAAAGCTATACGGCTAGTTTTTCTAGTGTATGTCATCAATTTGCACTTCGAGACATTTAATTCAAGTCTGTTCTCAACACACCACAGCTGCAAGTTGTCAAGGTCCACCTGGAGTCTTGAACAGTCACCAATATCATGAACACTGGAGTAAAATTTGAGATCATCAGCAAATAATAGATGATTACCATAAATTACAGAGCTTATGTCGTTGATAAATATTAAAAAGAGGAGCGGGCCAAGATTGGAACCCTGTGGAACGCCGGAGCCAGCAGTGAAGGGTTCAGACTTAAATCCATTATAAAAAACATATTACACACGGTTAGTCAAGTAGGATCGAAAGAATTCTATCAGCCGTCCATCAAGGCCCGCCAAATGCAGCTTGTACAAAAGTGTTGAGTGGTCAACACGGTCGAACGCTTTGGAGAAGTCTGTATAAATGACATATGACATACTGTGTGAACAGGGATAAATTCGTCAGTGTTGAGCGCCCCTCCATAAACCCATGCTGATATTGTGAAGAGCGACACTTCACGGCAGGATAGATACAACCATACAGAACTGCCTCAAAAATTTTAGCAAAATTACATAGGATAGCTATAGGCCTGTAGTTGCTGACCCTCGAACAGTCCCCAGACTTAAAAACAGGACAGATCCGAGCAACCTTCCAAACCTCAGGGAAGCAATGTGTGCGCAGCGACAGGTTAAATAGGGTTCTAAGAGGTTTGAGAAGAGCATGCGCACAGTCCTTAATCAAGAAGGAAGGCACCAAATCTGGTCCAGCAGTAAACTTGTTGTTGAGCTTCTTGATGGCTTTAAGAATTTCCTTATCACCAATCACTGTCACACTGACTGCCATATGCGATGGTCCAGGGGTATCCACTGGTTCAGTGGTGCATTGAGGATGGTAGACACTTTTAAAATGGTTTCCAAAACAGTTAACAATTGTTTGTGGCACCAAATCTGGTCCAGCAGTAAACTTGTTGTTGAGCTTCTTGATGGCTTTAAGAATTTCCTTATCACCAATCACTGTCACACTGACTGCCATATGCGATGGTCCAGGGGTATCCACTGGTTCAGTGGTGCATTGAGGATGGTAGACACTTTTAAAATGGTTTCCAAAACAGTTAACAATTGTTTGTGGCTTATTATAAACCATGCCATTTTCGTCAGACACAGTACTTGGAATGTTACTTGCTCGCCTCCTTTCCTGTATGTGAGACCAAAATCTAGAGGGGTCAACCTTAAGAGACTCTTCAGTTCCACGGACATACTCAGCATATGCCTCTCGTAGCTTGTTTTTAACTATAGATCTAAGAAGACTATACTCTGCATGATCACTGTCACGTTTATGCCTCCTATATCTTGCATAGCACCTCTCCTTATTTTTGATATCATTTATTACTTCATTAGTAAACCAGGGAGGAAATTTTCTAGATGACCTCTTGCACTGAGGAACATGTTGTTCAAAGATACTGTAAAGTCTGCCATAAAAGTAACTACAAGCCTCATCAGTGGTAGTAAAGGACTCCAGTTCAGACCAATCTTCATCAAGTATTGCAGCATACAGTGCAGGGTAATTGGCCTTTCAAAAGTTGTAAGAGACCTGGTTGTTACATGGAAAGTATTTAGGACCATTGTAACTTTCCCTGAATTCAGGAAATATGCCTAAAGCAGGGTGATATGCATCCTCGGGCACTAGTGGATCCATATCATGGAAAACCGAGCAATTACAACTGGCAAGGACAAGGTCAAGCAGCCTATTGTTTCTATTGGAAATATTATTAAACTGCGACAGATTTAAAAAATTTGAAAAATCATGGATGGCTTTGGTTTTAGCATCAGTAATTTGTCCATAAACAAACTGAGGTGCATTAAAATCACCAATAATAACCAAATTTTCCAACAGCGGAATAACTGACTGTTCCAGCACATTAAGGAAATGTTCAAGCTGAACTGCTGACACATATGGTGGTATATATATATATATATATATATATATATATATATATATATATATATATATATATATATATATATATATCACTGCATTTGAATGCAAAAAAGTCTGCAGCAATTGTTTTTGGTCATAAATCAGGTATTGATATTATAAAGCCGCATATAATGCTGAGTGTCAATGGGGAGCCGATACCTCTGCTTGAAGAAGTTACGAATCTTGGCCTCACCATGGACGCTACTTTCAGATATCGGAGACACGTTTCCAAATGTTTACAGCGAGGATATGGTGGTTTAAAGCTACTGTACCCACAGAGATCGTATCTTTCGCGTGGACTGAAAACTGTGCTATGTGATTCACTGGTCCTATCGCAGCTGGAGTATTGCTCGCAGGTGTACTATCCGTGTCTTGATGCCGAGTATATGAGTAGAATACAAAAGTTGCAAAACTCGTGCTTGCGGTTCATTTATGGGGTGCGTAAGTATGATCACATATCGCGTGAGCTTAGGGACAGTGGCTGGTTGAACATGAATAACAGAATGACACTACGTAGAGCCTGCTTTTACCATTCTGTAATTCAGTCAGGGTTGCCTCGGTACTTGTGCAGAAGAATAAGATACCGCACGGATGTGCATAATGTGAACATACGAAAGAAGGATTTATTGTCCGTGCCTAAGCATAAATTGAATATTTACAGGCGATCCTTTTCATACGATGTTTGTAGCGTGTACAATAATATACCAGAAGACATGAAAAAGTTATCGGTGCGATCCTTCAGGAAGGCAATGACTGGTTATTTGCATGGTAGGCAGTGATGAATGAGCGTGTATGTTTTTTTGTGTGTGTAAAACGTAAAACAGGTGCCCTGCCTTTTTCTCTTTCTTTTTCTTTTTGCTATCATTCTCATGTTCTTTCCCTTTTCCAGGATACTTTTCCGTCCCACAGCCGAGTTTATTATTTGCTCACTAGATGAGGTGCTGATGAGTGTTCATTGTTTTTGGCCTTGACTGATGTCTCCCATTGCGGTGTGCCAGTATATGTATATAGTATATAGTGGATAGTGTGTATGCTGGGGTTAAGTGGTAGAGCAGAGCACACGCTTATGTGTTGCACTGAACTTCGCCCCTGTACTACATTGTAGGTTATATTCTTGTTGTGAATTTTGTATAGTTTAGTTTGGTTGTAGTACAAATAAAGACATTATTATTATTATTATTATTATATATATATATATATATATATATATATATATATATATATATATATATATATATATATATATATATATATATATAAATCACATGAAACACAATCTGATCCAAAGTGCACCTGCATGCAACAATATCAATAACTGAAGAGTCATCGAATGCATAAGAAACCAGCAGCAGACCCGCTCATTATTAAACAACTTTCTTACTTTTTAATACTTTAGTTTGAAACTGTAATCATTTTGAAGGTTGATTAGACACACATTACGTATAAATTTTATTAAAATTGACCAACTCTTACTGGGTGTCCAGATTCATTATTATTTATTTATTGTTCATTTCATTATACAGCATGTCTTAACAAACAGTATATACAATAAAAAGTAAACCTATGAAGTCTCCAATCAAATTTGGCATAAAATGTACATGTTAATTACATTTTTGTGGCAAATATAGATCATTAATAATAGCGCACACAATTTAGAACTAGTTTGTTATTTCTTTATAAGCTTTAAATAAGGTTAAGGGAAGTAATAAAAATGAGGAAATTAAGAGAATTTATAAGTGTTCAAAACAAATTTGTTTGGTATTCAGTGCGGGGATGGCTTGTCCATAAGTGGTGTGGTGCTGCAGAAAAACCAAAAATAATTTAACAAATATTATTCCTACTTAGATGAAACCATTAAAATCCTAATCTATTGTAAGGGAATAGATACGTTGTTGTTTGAAACTTCGCGGTTTTCTGGCGTTGAAGATTTGAGCAGGCGATCAAGCGCCAGATGCCAGTCCCAGTCAGTCAATTGGATATTGAAATAATGCAAGTCTCCTAGACCGGTCAAAAAAATTGCTGTCTAACATTGTTGTTCTGTAAGTCATAATCAAAACGTTCGATGGGCGCCGCTGGTCATCGGACGGCTTCGGAACCGCCGAATATATGCTAGAAAAGAGCTGCACATAACGCAGATTGCATCAGTTTACCTCTTTATCTCTCATTTAGCAAGACTGCATCCGTGTTCCGTATAGTATATATTATCAGGGTACCCAGCAGAAATCAAAAATCAAATTCCCTGACATTTCCAGGCCCCTCGAGTGATGTTTTCATGAACGACACAGATCTCTGAATATTTTTTTCAACAAATTAAATAAAAGTTCTGAACAAACATGTTTTAAGACACATACATTACCAAAAACACA
Source organism: Tillus elongatus (assembly GCA_964006375.1). NCBI lineage: Eukaryota > Metazoa > Arthropoda > Insecta > Coleoptera > Cleridae > Tillus > Tillus elongatus. Next base: position 73,554,245 of record OZ023263.1, on the reverse strand, counting down.
AATATGCCTAATTCTGCTAAACTAATACAGAAAAGTGACAACCTTCTACCTCTTGAGTGACTTGAGTTTATTACACATTTATACAGTAACTACTTAAAAAATTGTCACTCATTTTAATCTAAACGAGCGACAAGCATTCGCATCAAACACGTCTTCTTACTCACCAAATAAAGTCAAAAAACAATAGTAATTCACATCTCAAATGTTTACTATCGAGAAAGGCCAAGAGAAAATCACCTCATTGAGATAAGACAATAGGAATTATTCAAACATATTTTCTCAATGTGGTAATTTTAGATCTTAAAACTTCAGTGTCGTATTTTATGTTTTCTTTAATGTGTTTTTTCCTCATTTCTAGTTGTGATATTTTTCTACATGCCTTTAATTTTCTCTGCTTTGCTTGTCTCAAGCATTGTCTTCTGATTTTCATCAAGAAATCTTATATATTCCTGATATAAATTTTTGACATACTACCTCTGCTTATCGTGGATTTCTATATTTCCCACCCCTGCTAATTATTTTAAACTATCATACACAATCCTTTGCAATAATAAAATTTTCTCTTGTCGATTAGGATATAATTACCCATAACTGCCCAATATTTTCACTCCAACTTTAACTTTATGTTACATGGTCATAAAGGTTAAAATCGAATAAACACATTCACAGTGCAGCTCTACGCCGCCAATAACTAGAATGTATTTTGCATTTTATGCATTCAAGGAAGAACATTCGAAATGACATGAATTAACAGACATGTTTGAGATGAAGAAGATGCTATATTTATATCAGCGCATGTGACATTTGCTGAGTTTATTCGCAGTTTCAATTAATATACCAAACAACAGCTAACTATTTACGTGAAAGGAATTCATATAATATATAAGTTGTCAAATCAAAATGTCAAATTTTTTGTGTTGTAATTAATATCAGTATTTTGGAAGAATTTTCTGGTTTAAGAGGAGGAGTTATTGTAAAATGATAGCTGAACATTTAGAGTGGTAGTTCAACTGTTAGTGGCGGAAAGGAAGTTCAAAATTATATAATATCTAACAAAATTGTAAATGTGGCAGTAGCAAGATTTGGCAGTTCCCTTTAGGCAAGTCAGAAATCAAAATTGTGTTTATTGCAAGCACAAGCATTAGGCTTATTTGTGAAACACATTGTAAAATTATGTAAATATACTAAATATACTATATATGAAATCAAAATAACAATGAATATGCTAGTGACGGAATTTTACAAATACATAATTTTCAGGTTTATTGAATAATTTCCCTGAAATTTGAGCAAGATCACAAATTTCTATGACATTTTAGGGGTATTTCAAATTCACTGATTTTTCCAGGTTTTCCTGGTCGCTGGGTTCCCTGATTATATACATATGATCGTATTATTCGTAGGAGTTGCCTGTTTGTGAATCGTGTTAAAATGATGTAATGTTTGAGTTAGGTAAGACTATGTTTTGTAAATTTAGCTACCAGGGACAATTTAAAATTTAACGTAAATATACAGGCTGTTCCTTAATGTTATGCGAATATTTAAGCATGTGAATCTACATGAAAAATTAATAGTTTCCTTTACAAACTATGGTCCAAAAATGTTCTGTTATGAAAATACGGGGTGATAAAGTTTTAGGAAAAAAATAATAATAATAATAATAATAATTAATATTTTCGATACCGCTTGAGATATTTCAGTGATATTTAGTATGGAGAGACAGTTAATAACTCTGTATATTTTTCAATAGAAACATAATTTTCAGGTTAAACATACTTAGATAATTTTGAATAAAAAAAAATGGCATGCCAATAATTTTTCCTCAACTAAAAATTATTTTTGCATTCCCCGTTCAATTTTAAATATAAGAGCTCACTTGAGATGGCTTCCTGCAATGCGCCATTTTTGAGTAAAAAAATTAAAATCGTTATGTTGTCCGAGAAAATTAATGTAATTATTGTGCCATAAAATTATCAGTTTTCTTGAATAAGCATTTTATTTATCCTTACATTTTTTGATGCAGCACACCCAAAAATCTTAGACATCAGCTGCCACTGATTCAGCTGACGAACGGTCAGTGCTTACTTGATTTAGATCAAATTGTTGAATTCAAAGTTCTATAGCTTGAAGAAAACTTGACATAATATATAACATGTATGCTGCAATTAGTATGTCGTACTGACGAGCTCTAATTAGAGCAAAACCAGTCTACGATTCTAATTGTGGTGAGAATGCATCTAGCCTTACATACTTTGTCCCTATATTGGGAAATATGTGGAAGTAAAATAATGTTGATAATGGTTATTTCTTCGAAACGAAACATTGTATTGAAAGTTTGTAAACGCTGTCTTGTAGAGTGGAAAAAGTGGCAATAAAAAAGTGGCAATAAAAAAGTGGCTTATCTTTTTTTATACCTTTTCAAATAACTACAGAAAAAAAAAGAAATTCTCAAAATTTCGCTGTTTCATATAACTTCAAACGTGAGTGGAATTTTGGGGGTTGCTCGACAAGTATAATATTGACACTTCGACGACACATCTTGTTAACTTTGTAACTTTTACGGTTATCGAGATCCTCATGCTGTTCATTCTTATATTGGACAAATCCTATAAATGGAATTTTAAAAATGCAGACAACAAGTAATAATATACAGAATGTTTCAATTAAAACAACATATGTTTAGTTTGTATTTTAAGCACACGATGCTCAATTGTTTTTCTCAAATGCTAATTGAACTCAGAAGAAAATCCACTAGAACTTTTTTATTTATGATCTTACTTAAACTGCAAAATAAAAAAGTTAAGGGGGGACATAACTATGTAAAACACAGAAAAAACTTGTACAACTGACCTGGCTTTGTTCTAACAACACCAGTTATGTGATATCCAAGACCACCCAACATTGGATCTTGTTGAAGATCTTCAGTCAAGCACTTAGCACCAGTTCGGTAGATATCTTCAGTTTTTGTTTTTTTATGTGGTTGCTCTGATTCAGATTCACTTAGTCTTTTCTCCCTTTTTTCAGTAGAGCTATTTTCCACTTTACTTGATATAATACTTCCAATGTTATCTATAGAAGATTCTTTAAGAAAAATAGCTGCATCACCACAGGGCACATGTGTTGTAAAAAAGTGAAATTTCACATTTTGTAATTTAAATTTTCGCACTGCGGCATCATAAACACAAATGTCACTTTGATTTTCACTACACCACTTAATTTGTTCGTATAAGTATCTAATAAATGCTCTACGACAAATTATTTCTGCATGAGAATCATTCAGAATATCACCCCTCCCTGACAACTTATTTTTACCAATACATTTGGAGCCTGTTCCTAAAGCAACCACTTCTAAGTGAGAATTATACTCTTGTACAATACAAGAAAGTACTGTCCATTCACTCGCTTTAGGCTTACCAGTTTTACGTAATGAATTAAAATATTCTAAGCAAATTTTTGCTATTTTGTTATGAAAAACACTACCCATTATACCCTTGCAACTTAAAAACTAGGTAAAATTGTTATCATATGTAATTAAGCAATGGTCTCTGGATTCCAATCATATTTCTTAGATTTTTTCATGGAATACAAGGTTTTCATATCTTCTTCAGGAATAACAAAATTGAGGTTTATGTTTTCTTCAAGATGCGCTTTGGAGCTTGCTTTTGGTATTATGGCTATATTTTGTTGTATCAACCAGCGAAGTAACACCTAATAAACAATAATATTATTTTTTTACCACTCAACTTGAAATTAACACTGAATTCATAGAAAATTACATTTTCATACCTGAGCAGAACTTTTTCCAAGCTTATTAGCTATCTGGACCACAATGGGATCTGTTAATAGTTCTTTGTTACCTGGCCCACCCAGAAGACTGTAAGCTTGCAGCTGTATTTCATGCTCTTCACAGAACTTTTTTAATTCTGGTTTCTGCCAATATGGGTGCCATTCAACCTATCAAAAGTAAACTGGTTCAAATTTATTAATAGACATCACGGTGAAATAAAACAAGCTGAACACTTCTGAAAGGCTGGTTGACTGTTGAGAAGCTAAATGACAAAACCTTGTTATCACAGCCAATGACTGTCGGCTAAATTGATATTTTTTATACAAAAAGTAAGGTTCCTAAAAGTTGCAACAGTTGAGTCAACTTTTAGTTTTCAGCTCTGTTGGCCAATTCTTCTATTGAAAAATGCCAATTATTTTACTTAACACCATTATGAAGTTTTTTAACATTACAATACATAATACTTCATTGCAGAACCATTATTTGATATGGGATGAGACAGTCTCAGGATGTGGTGAAAATAAAGTGGCATCTTGTTTAATGAAGTGGATTCATACCACTGAAATTACTATTTGGTCAGACAATTGCGCTGGATATATATATATATATATATATATATATATATATATATATATATATATATATATATATATATATATATATATAGGGTGGCGCATTGAAAACGAAACAGACCGATTTCCGCCCAGAGAATTTTTTTTTCAGAAACGCTGAAACACGTCAATTTTAATATTGAGGGGGACATGTTTTGACATAAAACTCAACTTTGTCACATCAACCCCTTGAGGATGGTGATAACAACCCTTATATTTTAAATAGGGAACATGGGTCGAGTGTTACATCATTTGCAAGCTCTTTCTATTATGAATTCAGCACACAAATTTTTTGGAAGTTTTATCAACTCGTTTAAAAATTATTCTCAGTTGAAGATGCAAAAACGCATTTCACTCATTCCGATAAGATATGTGCTGATAGTCAATGTTTTGTTGGTTTGTAAACAAAAAATGGACTATTAGAACATTTCTAAAGGAATGAGAGAAATGTCGTTTATTATTTCAGTTTATCGGTCGATTTGATACTCGATAGTACTACCGAAAATTAATTTCACAATGGTGTATTCTGTAGAAGAAAGAGTTGAAATAATTACTCTTTTTTTAAAAAACGATGACTGTGCCAGCCGTACCGCAAATTTGTTTAATGAACGACATGACGACGTGAATTTCCGGTTAGAAATGAGACTACTAAGATTAAAGTTTTAGGACAAATTGCTGCAGACCCAACTTTGAGCACGAGAAAATTGACCACTGTTTCAAACATCAAAAGAAGAAGTATTCAGCGAATATTGAAGCATCATAAATTTCACCTGTATAAAATTCATCTTGTACAACAACTGAATGAAGATGATTTTGATCGGCGGCTGGAGTTTTGTGAAGTTATGACTGCACGAATAGCTGATAACGGGAACTTTCTGTTCAATATCTGTTTTTCAGACAAGTGTATGTTTTTATTAAACTCTACAGTCAATCATAATTGTCATTATTGGGCAGATAATAATCCAAGAAATTTTCACGAATGTCTGGACTGGCATTTTTGGAGACCGTTTAATCGGACCAATTTTTCTTGATAGCAATTTGAGTGGCGAAACGTATTTGGAGTTACTAGAAGATATCGTTTACCCTCTACTAATTGACATTGTTGAAAATTATGATCGCTATCAAGAAAATCAATTAGTGTTTCAACAAGATGGAGCTCCTCCGCATTTTTCACGAGGTAGGGAGTTTTTGAACAGAGAGTTTCCAGGACAATGGATTGGGCGTAGAGGTGCTATTGAGTGGCCCCCTAGATCACCGGATTTAATTCCTTTAGACTTATTTCTATAGGGCCATTCAAAGAGTAGAATTTACGCAACAGAACCGGAGTCTCTGGAAGAATTACGATGACGCATTGTTGAAGAATGCCGGCTACAAACTCCACAAATGCTCCAGAATGTCAGAGCTCGTTATGAACAAAATTTGTACTTTTGTATGGAAGCTGATGGTCAACAATTTGAACACTTACTTAACTGAATAAACATTTTTGAACGTTTGATTTTGTTTTTTTAGTTTTTTTTAACGAAAAATTGACTAATTAGTGCATTTCTTACCACAATGAATGAAATACGTTCTTGCAACTCCAACTGCGTATAATTTTTAAACGAGTTGATAAAACTTCCAAAAAAAATTAGTGTTCTGAATTCAGAAAAGAAAGAGATTTCAAATGATGTAACACTCGACCCATGTTCCCTATTTAAAATATAAGGGTTGTTATCACCACCCTTAAGTGGTTGATGTGACAAAGTTGAGTTTTGTCAAAACATGTCCCCCTCAATATTAAAATTGACGTGTATCAGCGTTTCGTAACAAAATTTTCTCTGGACGCAAATCGGTCTGTTTCGTTTTAAATGCGCCACCCTGTGTGTATATATATATATATATATATATATATATATATATATATATATATATATATATATATATATATATATATACATATATCAGTGTGACATTCAAATCTATTCTATCAAACATCCAGACTATTAATCATAAGTATTTACTAACTGGTCATAATCATACAGAGGCTGATGTGGTGCAGCGGTCATAGAAAAGAAAATGAAAAGATTTTCCAGCATGACGATACAAACTCCAAGGGAATTTCTTGTATAGGAGTTAACTCAGTAAGAATTGTTGGTTGGGGACTTCAAATCTAACACCTATCACATAACTTTGGGAGTGCCGCAGGGTTCCATACTCGGTCCACTACTGTTTAATATATTTATCGACCCAGTTAAACCTGTTTTAGATGTTCCTTTTTTAATGTATGCAGATGATATTAAGATCTTTGCAAATATTTCGAGTGTTGATGACTGTTTGCAACTTCAAAACTGCCTTCAGATCCTTGATGAATGGTGTTGTTGGAGTGGTCTTTCTATGAATGTTTCCAAGTGTTATGTGATGTCCTTTACTCGAAATAAGCATTCAATTACGTTCAGGTATAATATAAGGGGGTTTCGCTTATCGCTCCAGGACAGTTAGGACCTTGGAATTGTTTTTGATGGTACTCTATCTTTTAAACCACACTATGAGGAGACTGCCAGTTCTGCTTACAAAACTCTTGGGCTTCTGATAAGAAACAGAAAATGTCTCACAGGCTGGCATCCTCTTCCTGCTCTTTTGTTGTTTGGTTAGGTCCCGACTTGAATATGACGCAGTTGTGTGGGCTCCTACTCATGAGATACATGTGGCAAGTCTAGAATCAGTGCAAAGGGAATTTCTAAATTTTCTTAGCTTTCGTGAGGATGGTCAATATCCTTCTATTGGTTTTCCTCAGGAAAGTTTACTTCTTCGCTTTAGTCTGCAGAGTCTGGCAGTGCAGTTTCGTTATAATTTTATACAAACTGGTTAATTCTGTATTCGATTGCCCTAATCTGCTTCAGCAACTTAATTTCAATGTGCCGCGTGTTGCAGCACGTTTTCAAGGCACATTCTATCTCCCGACTGCTCGTACGCGATTGCTGCGATCGTCTCCAATATACCAGATGTGCAGTGATTACTCTGTACTGCAAGACCGCCTAGATATCTTCTTATGTAATATATCAGAGATAAAAATGTTTTTCAAAGCAATGTAATTAGTGAATCTCTCTTTTGTGTAGTTTGTTTGATTATTGTTTGTTATTATGTTTTGTGTATTGGCCCATCCCTAATTTGGCTTTTAAGCTGTTGGATGATGTATGAATAAATAAAATAAATAAATAAATAAATAAAAGAATTTATCAACTGAGACAAAGTGTATGTGTAAAAAGCAAACCTGATTGTGCTTACAAAGAAAGGCAAACCCGGAAATTTGCTGCACAAGATATTGTTTGATCAGCATAAATTCAAGGGTTTTTTGTAAATTTGGTACTGTGTATCAATCATAACTGATTTGGGACTTGATAGGCTCATGACGTCATTAAGGTGTTAAGACAAAAACATGCTGGAGGACACGGCGGTATGTATATGTTCATACAAGTATTCCTTACCGCATTTAAAATGTATTAAAATATAATTTTGCATACGTTCTCTCATTTTGTACACACTTATTGAGCTTAAATCAGAATGAGCGCCAAACTAAAAAAACTGCAGAATATCCACTTGTATCATCAGGATGAAAAAAAGGGTTCTGTGGGGGTACACTATTCATATAAAGATATAGAAACAAGTTGAATGGATAAAAAGAAAACTGGGCTACAAAAAGTGTAATATAATAATGCTCATAAAGTAAGAAGGAACATTTTATTTTATACAGGGTCTTCATTAATTCCCGAACCCCACGTGACCGATTAAGTTAGGCAACCCGGCATACATGGTTGTACAACCTGAATTAATGAAATCCCTATAAGATTGCCAGTGTTGTCTCATATTTCCTTTGGGGTTTTATAAAAAATATAAAAATCATAATAAGGTGAAACAGTAAATGTCTTAAATGTATTTATTATTTAGTATTTTTAACAGCAAGTCTGTTCATGTATGGTTTACTGTTATTGATTGTTAAAAAAATAAATTAAAAACAATAAAATATTACTTTTATTTTGTCTAGATATCAAAATTTTGTAATGTACGTAAACAAAGTGAGGTCTGATTATTTAAACTTCTAATTTACGGGTTTGGGAATGTGTATTGTGTAACATTGAACAAATATGTACCTGCTTGGGCAGATTACAGACGAACAGATTTGGTAGGGCTTCGTTCCATGCGATGTTGAATATCGTCAACAACATAACCTTAACATACCTACACTTTTAACTTACGTAAAAACGGAATCAAAATGCTGAGTTTTGATAAATATTTTTATTGTCCAACAGATAAAAAATTATTTGAAGAAGTTAAACACTGGTCGAACTTGGAAAATGCACAATATACATACAAAATAACCGTCAAAAGGAATTGAGCCCCAATGGACTGAACTGTCAATTGTCAATTGATTTAGTAACTTTAGGATCCCTAGTCTAGTGGTTTTTTTGGTTACTTTTTGGACTGACAACTGATAAAATCATATTTCACTAAGAGAGAGACAGAATCCGTTCACGTGGGGTTCGGGAATTAATGAAGGCCCTGTAGTATGTAATTCCAGTAAATTTTCAGATTATCCCAATGAAGGTTTCAGAGGGTTTTTTTCAGAAACATGCTTAAAACAACCCCTGTAGGTATTAACCACAAAAGAAATGCTATGAATTTAACACACAAGAAAGTTACAGGTCTTGGAGTGAATGGGGTGCTGGGCGGGGAAGGTGATTGTAAGGAAATATAATGCACAAGGTAGAAAAAGCAGCTTAACTAGACTTCTAAAAGCTGCTTTTTCACATTTTGCAGCTTTATTTCCTTTTAACTTTGTTTACTCCGCACAGCACTCCTATTTTTCCCGGGTATACTGTACCTTTTCCCCAACATGACAAAACCTATTTCCCTGACTTTGATCTTCTACAATCCACCCCCAAAATCTGTAGCACACTACTACAGAATACAGTAGGTCTTCACCTCATGGCGGAAAACACACTTATACATAATTACATTTATGAAACATACACATTTTTCCTTACAAATAAACAAAAACGCTACTTTATACAAATATGCACCTATCATTGTGTTTCAATTATTTATCATAAAAGGAAACAAATAATTTTTTCCTTACATGGAAAAAAATTCCCTGACTCAGTCAATTTTCACAATTTTTTCCAATTTTCCCTGATTTACCTGAAAAAATTTTTCCTTCTACAAAATCCCTGACTTTTCTCAGTTTTCCAGACAAGTAAGTACCCAGGAGTTGAAACCACAACATTTGTCTTGTGGCTTATTCATGCAGAGGTAGTAGTAGTAGTAGCAGTGGTGGGGAGGCCAACGCCAAGCAAGTAGGCCACAATGGGCCCTTTTTGCCATCATGCAGAGGTAGTTTCATGCATGTTTCACAAAAAAAAAAAACACAGAAAGCTCCGTCTCTGTTCATCCTAGAAAGACCTTTGGTTTGCCCAGGTGAAAAGAAAAGCAGAACGGTACTGGGAAAATATTAAAAAAGCGTGAAACATTTTAAAAGTTGTAATGTTAATAACTAGGCATTGAGAAAGAACCACAAGGTGAAAATAGTATCAACATGCATGTAAGATGCCAAGCTTTACCTATCAGCAGTCTGTGTATCTAAACTGTCTGTGGAATAATCTGCAAATTCCGTAATTTCTAATAAACTTTTCATACTTTGTTAAGTAGTTTTTCTATTGTTATTGTTTATGTTCATATTAAAGTAGCCGTTTACAGTTTCTATTCATCACTCTGACTATTTAACTCAACCCCTTTTGCACCCTTTCCCACACATATTGTTGTTAATGAACTTCCCAGTTTCATCCTGCTCCAAAAAAAAAATCTGATTGGTTATTGTTAGGTCATCATTAGTATTCACAAAAAAAATACTAATATCAGTGCAAGAATGGTAAACTATATACTTAAGCCAATTGTTGACAATTTAAATATACTGCCCTTATGTCAATAATAATGAACTATAGTATAGAAATTAATTCGTTTTTTACTATACCTGATTTAAAACAGGTTTGATACCATAATCATTTTCTAATAATTCTTTCAGGTGATTAACTGTATAATTTGAAACTCCTATACTTTTAACAAGTCCTTTTTTCACTCCTTCAACTAAGCATTCCCAACTTTTAGACCTTAACTTAGAATTTTCAGAACTTCTGTTGGACACACCATATGTCCCTGGCCAATGAATCAAATACAAATCAATATAACCACAATCTAAATGCTTCAGAGACTTTTCCAAAGCTGCAAAGGCTTTACTTCCTTGATCACTAGGATCTACAAAAAATGTTTTCTATAAGTATTATATATATATATATATATATATATATATATATATTATATATATATATACATCACTAAGTGAGTGGTGGATGTGCCGCCACCTAGTTGCGGAACCAAGTAGTATGTTGTCACGCCAGCTCCAAATAACACAAAGTGTTAAAAAAATAGAGACTGTATACAACTAACTAACAATTTAGAAAATTGTTAGCCTTGGCCCATTTCTACCCCAATATAGGGACAAAGTATGTAAGGCTTGATGCATTCTCGCAACAATTAGAACCGTAGACCGGTTTCGCTCTCATTAGAGCTCTTCAGTACGGCATACTAAGTGTAGCAAAACACTAAGTGAGTGGTGGACGTGCCGCCACCTAGTTGCGGAACCAAGTAGTATGTTGTCACGCCTAGAGCGAAACCGGTCTACGGTTCTAATTGTTGCGAGAATGCATCAAGCCTTACATACTTTGTCCCTATATTGGGGTACAAATGGGCCAAGGCTAACAATTTTCTAAATTGTTAGTTAGTAGTATACAGTCTCTATTTTTTTAACACTTTGTGTTATTTGGCGCTGGCGTGACAACATACTACTTGGTTCCGCAACTATGTGGCGGCACGTCCACCACTCACTTAGTGATATAAGGCTGGCTATACTATAGCCGTATTACTTGTGCATTTTTGCTACAATTAGTATGCCGTACTGAAGAGCTCTAATGAGAGCGAAACCGGTCTACGGTTCTAATTGTTGCGAGAATGCATCAAGCCTTTATATATATATATATATATATATATATATATATATATATATATATATATATATATATATATATATATATATACATATAAATATTACATTAATTCTAGAATTTTTCACTACAGAAACTAATGTGTTTAACATCATCAGAAGAACCTCGGTGGTTCAGGGGTAAGAACGTGTGCCTCTGAACCGAAGGGTACTGGGTTCGCTCCCGGGGTACTCCTTTTACTTTTTCGGTACAAACTGGAAAACTAACATCAACCGAGGTTTTGGCATTGTATTTGAGCAAGTTGAATGTCTGCACGTTCCGCCCTTCGGAGGGGGCGTAAAGCCTTATGTCCCGTGTCCATGCGATGTTGGGCACGTTAAAGATCCCTACCCTCCTTACAGAAAGGCAGGGGTTCAGCAAAATTTCCAGGATAGTGAGGTGAAACTGCTCCCTGGCGTCGGTGATTGGCCATAGTCGCAGAAATAGGCCGACGTTAAAGAAACAAAACACACACACATCATCAGAAAATTATCAGAAATTCAAAGTGAAAATTTATGTAGATGAACTGCTGAAACTATTAAGCTGATACAAGAGCAACCTTGTCCTATAGTAAAGGGACAAATCACTACCTAATGAAGTCATCACTTACATAACTTGGAAGTAATAAAAACATCTTTCCTTTCTAAATTATGTTTGGGTAACAATATTTTCAAAGCTTTTCCAATGTCAGTTTCATTTTCATACATAACAGCAGTATCTGTAAAATATAACTCATTAATCGGCGTGACTAATCTGTTTTCCTTGACATACCTATCAATCGATAACCAGCTGCAAATGCATGATCTAGAACATCTACAGTATTTTTACCAACAATTTGGTAGGATCCCACTAAAACAAAGTACATTTAAGATATTTGCAATAAATGCATTAACTGTTTGATAAGTAGGCTTAAACAAAGTAAGTAAACAACATACGTCCAATCAATGGCATATAATGTCCACTTGTTAACTTTACTTTCAGATTTTTGCAATCCATTGAAGACATATAAATTTAAACCAAACAGAAATTGATACAACAAATTGCCTGGAGGGTCCACTGATACGAATCCAAGATTTAATAAATTCTACGCTGAAGCATACAATAAACAATAATGATTGGTAAATACCTTACACAATTAAACAAATTGCTTATTAAGTGATTGCAATTTTTAAAATTGTATTATTGTTTTATAAAAAGGCAGCCAACCGAGACAATAACCACAACAACTGTACTAAATATGTTAGATGATAAAAGCAATCAAGTCAGATAATGATTTGATTAGTATTTAATTCGCAAATTTAAAAATAATTTCCCATTTTCACAGTAAAGAAAACATCACATAACCTCTAATCTCAGCTCTAATCAGAAAATTAAGGTCTGGTGAAGAATACCGACATTAGAGCTACGACCTACGAAGCACGAACTTCGAACTACAGAGACCTTTTTAAACTAAAAAATATATTTTGTGATATAGAACATTTTTAAGTACACTTGGACACTTGGAGAATCCAAATCACCACAACACATTTTAAAAGACCTGACGATCGTTTCACTAACCAAGTTAGCGTCATCAGAGGATGAAACATTCTGGTTAATTTTTTAAACAAACTATATGCCTCTATTTCTAACATACTACGTTTCGAGTACAAATATTGCATTTCTAGATCCAGCCATTTTTGTTTAGCTACATTTTTTACCTTTTGCCCTACTTTTGTGTTATTAGAAATTTTTAAATTGAAGTTAATAAAATTCGGAACAACGATTTTCTTTTGCAAGATTTTAAAAAAGCAATATCTGTACCTATTAATCTAATTTTGCAACTTAACTTACGGTATAGATTTAGTTCCGTTGACCTGGGTGCCATAATTCACTAAGTGAATATTGGAACCTGTGATGAGCACTGACAAGTACACATTCAGAATGTTTCATCCTCTGATGACGCTAACTTGGTTAGTGAAACGATCGTCAGGTCTTTTAAAATGTGTTGTGGTGATTTGGGTTCTCCAAGTGTACTTATCAGTGCTCATCACAGGTTACAATCTTCACTTAGTATAGAACATTTTTCGGACTTTTGTCGAGGTACGTGAAACCATGATACAAATAACGAGAGATATGATATTCAATCTTCAGCATTTAGCCTACTTATTTTTAGATCTGTCACGCGCATGATGCCAAGTGGTGAGTCCAATGCAACAATAATATGCTGTCATACAGTGGAGTTTGACGTTTCATTTTCTAAGTCATTATATCATACGGCGTGAAACAATCGTAGCAAAAGTAATTGCCCATCTAAAATACGTTTTAAAAGCTTAGGGTGATCGCTTGAGGAATAAATGATCTCATTAGGGACATGATTTATAATCACAGAATCACCGTTACTCTGGTATTCACTAACAAAATCGAAGAGTTAAATTAAATAACTCTTCATTGGTGGTCTTAGTAGGGGCTATTTATGCAAAACAACTAAATACTGAGGCTGATACATAACATCTGAAATCATGCATTGCGACTTCACTTTGTCATCACATCCATCAAATATAAAAGTTCAAAGATAGGTACTATAATTTCAATAATATATTCGTAGTGTTGAGGTGTTCAGTAACGATCCTTTCAAAACTTCGTTATTAATTGATTTAGTTTAAAAAAAAAACGGTAAAAAAAGGTATTCGGGAGTTAAACTGCAAATTCACCAAAAATACAAATATAACTATTAAGCAATGGAAAAAAGTCTGGACGCAGCAAGGGCGTTATGGTAGTGAATTTCCATGAAAATGTTTTTAATAGGAAATATATTTTTTTAAGAAAGCTTGCATCAAATTTGGTTACCAGTATAACATATATAGGAGAAACAATGTACCATATTTCATCAAAATAACTTTATTGTTTGAAAATGTACAAAAATCTTCCGAAAATAAACTTAAAATGTGCCCAAAAAACTGGTTTCCAGGCCAACGAACCATAGGTTAATAGTGAATGAAGCTATCGAAAGAAACATTTAATGAAAAATCGCTACCATACCGCACTTGCTGAGTCCCGAATTTATTTTCTTGCAAGCATGCATTATCTTTTGATGGAAAATGCAAAAATTTTGTGTTTTGTTTCTTTAACGTCGGCGTATTTCCGCGACTAAGGCCAATCACCGACGGCAGGGAACAGTTTCACCTTACTATCCTGGAAATTTTGGCGAACCCCTGCCTTTCTGTAAGGAGAGTAGGGGGACCAGAACCGGCTCTGGGCGTGAAAAAGAGCACTGCCAGGGGAGCCATTAAGTCCTGGGTCAGAAACCAACACAAGGTGTACTGGGCAGACTGTCCAGGGTTCAGACATGGGAAGTCAATAATTGACGAACCCAGTTCAAAGTGAGCTGTGGAGCTGCTAAATCTTAGCAGAGTACAGCTGAGAAACATAACAGGTCTTTTGACGAGACACATGGCCGTCAAGAAACACCTGCATAAAATGGGGCGGTTCGAGGGGGACCTCGCATGCAGACTCTGCGGCGAGGGGGAGGAATCAGCCCAGCACATCTTGTGCGACTGTAAAGCTCTGGATGGCAAAGGACAACTGATCTACGGTCAGTCTAAACCGACAGCATTATAAAACTTCACCCTACCAATCGCTGTGCAGACTAGTGCAAGGCACAGTGATTTTGGAATGGGTGGAGTAAAAAGACTAAGGGCATGCACAATAGCCAACGGTGGCAGTGCTATAGGGGCGGCAAAGCCGCGGACGAGCACTGAGGGAGAAAAAAAATGTATGCAACTATATAGATCATAGGCATTTATGATAGGTCATGTTGTATTATAATTACGGGAAGTTTTGTTCGGCTCAGACATGGGAAGTCAATAATTGACGAACCCAGTTTAAAGAGAGCTGCTAAATCTTAGCAGAGGACAGCTCAGAAACATAACAGGTCTCTTGACGGGACACATGGCCGTCGAAAAACACCTGCATAACATGGGGCGGTTCGAGGGGGACCTCGCATGCAGACTCTGCGGTGAGGGGGAGGAATCAGCCCAGCACATCTTGTGCGGGTTTAAAGCTCTGGACCGCAAAAGACAACTGATCTACGGTCAGTCTAGACCGGAGACAGAGCATTATAAAACTTCACCCTACCAATCGCTGTGCAGACTAGTTCAAGGCACAGTGATTTTGGAATGGGTGGAGTAAAAAGACTAAGGGCATGCACAATAGCCAAAGGTTGCAATGCTATAGGGGCGGCAAAGCCGCGGACGAGCACTGAGGGAAAAAAAATGTATACAACTATATAGACGATAGGCATTTATGATAGGTCATGTTGTATTATAATTACTGGCAGTTTTGTTTCAGATTCCAACCAATCAGATTGCTCAAATGGAATTATAGGGATCTATATGGAGTTCCGTTTTGGAATATGGATTTCCATACTATTGTGAGAGAGTTTATGTGGAATTCCATATAAGCCACCATATTTTCCCTATTTAATTATGGGTTTCAATGGGGATTTCCATATGAAACCCCTCTATATTTATATGGAAAATCATATATGATACTTATGTGGTTTTTGTCGGAATTCCTGGTTCAAATACTCATATTCAACCATATAGAAACCTGTAAGTTTTTTATATGTTTCTATGTGGCATTTTTTGCAGGGAGACAAACCATAAAACGTTATATTACTAGAGTTTTAACGAAAAAATATCACTTTTCATCAAATCATCCCCCATTCGTTCTCTAACCCCTGGAGCTATATTCTACCCCAAAAAAAAAACCGAACCATTCGTTTGTCGGTGCTAACTGTATACCAAATTTTAAGACGATATCTCAGTTCCTTCTAAAGTTATCCTGGCTACAGACTGACAGACACAAAAAATTTTCGTTCCCAAATCATGTTTTCTATATGTTTTGACACTTTTTGGGAAGTTTAAGCGAGTTTTTTTTTTGAAAATTTGTCGCCGATGCCTTTCTTCCACACGTATTGACGATGTGGAAGTAATTCACTAAATGAGGAGACCGCGACTTTTGAATTTTGACAACATTTCTTCAAATGAGCGCGAACTAGCCTATCTGCTGGAACCCATATCCGAGGTCCATTTCAGACTTTAAATGTTTTTATATATATATATATATATATATATATATATATATATATATATATATATATATATATATATATATATATATATATATATATATATATATATATATATATATATATATCTGTGTGTGTGTCACACTACCAATAACTCAAAAAATAAGCCGCCGATTTTGATCAAATTTGGTGAGTACCTTCCTTTTGCAAGTGGCTCGAATAAGTTCCTTAGCCAATAAAATCTGCCATCAAATTTGTTACACGAGTTTATACCATAAAAAGTAAGCTATGTACCAAAATTTAGATCTGTGAGTTGAAAGAAAAAAAGTTATAGTTACCTATTTAAAGAACAAAAATTGGGGTTTTCCTCTTAAAACGTCAAAGTCGCGATTTGAAACTTCAAAATTGGTAACATCTAGCCGAAGAAACTGAAACAAGTACGGGTTATGCAGAGAAAATGTCGCAAGAAGGGTGTTTCACAAATCCTTAACTTTCAGCTTCAGCCGGCATAGTCCTTCATTTTACTAAATAGTTTCCAGAAAATTCGTTTAAAATAAACCCTTTCTCTGATACTTTGGCAGTGGTTTTAGTTATAGAGTTAATGTTTTAATAGTTTATATTTTGTAGCGAATTTTCGTAGAACAAATTCGCTAATTAGGAGACTGCGGCTTTTAAAACATTTATTCAAATGAGTGCGAACTAGTTTCAGTTTTCATGTTTATATATATATATATATATATATATATATATATATATATATATATATATATATATATATATATATATACAGGATAATGCATTTTTACAGTAAAGCTCAATGTATCCATTATCATACAAGATACGAGAAAAAATTGCATATGTTAATTAAAGGATGTCTTGAGCTGTATCTTATAAAATTATTTTGACAAATACGGGGTGGCTCATAAGTCGTTAGTGATACAAAGTTTCTTTGTTTTTCAAACACCGCTTATATTCCATCGAATTATAATGTATGTTTGTAGGGAAAAAAATTTGATAGCGTTCATTGTTTTCGAGTTATTTCAATTGTTTTGCAACTTTTCACATTTTTGACACATAACAAAAATTATGATACAGCGTTTTTACCAATAAATAGCAGAGACATATGAAAGTGACACATTCAGAGAGGTTTTTGTGTGTATTATTCGTCGAAAAAATCTAGATGCCCTACACAGGCCACTCTCAAAGAGTAGAGCAGCTTGTATTTTGTGTTTGAAAACTGAAGGGCATACCCTTTGTGGTGATACTCATTTCACTAGCGGCTACACCGGTTTCCAAGGAACAGTCCATTATGTTAGGTATTGGATTCAAAATTGAATCAAAACAACACCCCAGCATAGAAATTCTGATCTCATTAGGGCTACCCTTATTTGATAGTTGAGACACAACAAGTCTTAGCTCTGTCAAATCAATCAATTTGAAACCATGCTATGTATTATTACTCTGACCAATAGAAGTTCCAAATGTTGATTTATCTCTATCAGTGTTATTTGGTATACCTACTATTTACAACTGCTTTAATACTGTTCAATAATTCTGGTATAAACATGATGTCATCATATATTTTTCCATTTTATATTATTTCCCTAATGCTATCATCACCACATCCAGATATAATGTTTTTCAAAGTTTTCCACATTAACTTTGCATCCGATCTAGCTCCATCAATGTTATTTTCATAGTATTCACATTTATTTATTTTTTACAACACTTGTGACCCCATTTGTCATAATTCTATAGCTATGATAGTCATTAGGATGATTTGTAATCTGATATCAGCGAAACAATCTCTTTCTTTCATTTTTTCAAGGACCTCTATTAATCCAAGGTTTGGAGGAACCCTTGCATATGATTGTCTTTTTTGGCATCAATTTGTTAATCACAATCATAGTGCCGTTACAGTAGTTACTACACTTCGGATCTAAATCTAATTCCCCATAATTAATATATGTACATAACTGTCATATATGTTTTCTCACTTATGTTTTCCAATTTCTCTCTATACGTAACAGTTTTATACACATTATTATTTGTATTAAAGACCGCAACCCCAAATCAATGAATAATTATTAAACATTGGTGTTGCCAATATATCACATTTCATTATTGCACTGTGGTTACATACAACTAAGTCTATACGAGATTTCTGACCAGTATATGGAATGTGAGTATTTGTTTCATTTGCTTAAATAAATACCTTACATAATAAGATCTAGAAGTTTTGCAGCACAGCATACTGTCTGTCTGTTAGCAGACTGTACTTGACATCGTTTCTAATGTAGCACATAACACCACCTCTCGCCTGTGAATTGGAGTCTACAATTAGTATCGAACAGTTGTTTATATTCACTAGGGTAGAAACACCCTTTGTGGCCATTGCACCTGCTGTGGCCACTTCAATATTCTATTTCATCTATATAAAAATTGCTGCCCTTTTTATCCAATCAAATTGCAACCTTTATTTCCAAATGCATTTCTGTATGTAGTAATCTGCAAAATTAGACTTAAACAGCCGTCTAGATGATGCTACATGTAGATGTGAGTGAGTATACTGAAGAAGACTGTGTTTTATTAACAAAACTGTTAAGGCAAGTGTTATAAATTATTACTTTTTAAGAAATGTGTTTGCTGTTTTTTGTAAACTTTCGTTTAGAGCGATTATTTAAGTTTCGTTTTTTCCACATTTTTAAGAGTTATAACCTCAACTTCATTATAATTAACGGTTTTTAGTGAATTTTCTTACCATCTGTACAATGTAATTTTAACATGATTAGGAATAACCCAACAAGGGTCATTTCTTACCTACAATTGGCAGTACGTCTGCTACCCTATATCAGGTAGATAGAGTAGAAATATTCAATATTCATTCAAAGCAGTTCTTATATAGACTCCGAACAAGCATCACGCTTGTCAGCATAATCATAATCAGTTCGTAGAGTTCTTCTACAGACTCGAGACAAGCACCACGCTTGTCATAGCATAATCACTAATCATTTCGTAGAGTTCCCATGAACTCTAAAGCATAACATAACATTAGTAACTTTGTATAAGTTTAACAGGTTGTTATTAAATGTTAAGTGTTACAACATCAGCGTTTAATTTAACACAACATAATCAGGTCCTTCGAGCTATCAACAAACAAAAACATATAAAATGTGGTACATCAGTACAAAACGTAATTAAACATATATATATATATATATATATATATATATATATATATATATATATATATATATATATATATATATATATATATATATATATATATATATATATATATATATATATCACACCGATAACTCAAAAAATAATGGGCCGATTTTGATCAAATTTGGTGAGTACCTTCCTTTTGCAAGTGGCTTGGATAAGTTCGTTAACCAGGAAAATCTGCTCAGTTGAATTAGATTAAACAATGTTTTCTTTTAATTACACAGACGGATTCCCCCTATCAGTGTCAGTTCTGAGCCAGCCTTAAATGTATGGAATTTAGACCACGAAATTATAATGCATGTTTGTAAGAAAATAAATTCGGGACTCAGCAAGTGCGTTATGGTAGCGAGTTTTTATTGAATGCCTCAAATTTGAATAGCTCAATTTGCTATTAACCTATAAGGTTCGTTGGCCAGGAAACTAGTTTTTTCGGGAACATTTAAACTTTATTTTCGATTTTTTTTTTAACAATCTAGAGAACCATTTATTCCCAGGTTGATTATTGATATATGGAATCTGATTTTTTTCTCTTCTACCACCTTTTTGATTGAGAACGCGAGTCCGTCCTTATCTACAGAAAATCCTCTCGCAGCAGAGTCAAGAACGCCGAGACGAGACGAGCGACCTGGCTGGGCAGAATGAGGTGACCCTCATCTGGGTGCCGGGTCACTCGGGGGTCAAAGGCAATGAAGAAGCTGACAGTCTCGCGAAGAGAGGGTCAGCAGAACCATTTATGGGACCAGAACCGGCTCTGGGCGTGTCAAAGAGCACTGCCAGGGGAGCCATTAAGTCCTGGGTCAGAAACCAACACAAGGTGTACTGGGCGGACTGTCCAGGGCTCAGACATGGGAAGTCAATAATTGACGGACCCAGTTCAAAGAGAGCTGTGGAGCTGCTAAACCTTAGCAGAGGACAGCTCAGAAACACAACAGGTCTCTTGACGGGACACATGGCCGTCAAGAAACACCTACATAAAATGGGGCGGTTCGAAGGGGACCTCACATGCAGACTCTGCGGCGAGGGGGAGGAATCAGCCCAGCACATCTTGTGCGAGTGTATAGCTCTGGACCGGAAAAGACAACTGATCTACGGTCACTCTAGACCGGAGACAGAGCAATATAAAACTTCACCGTACCAATCGCTGTGCAGACTAGTTCAAGGCACAGTGATTTTGGAATGGGCGGAGTAAGACTAGGGGTATGCACAATCAACCAAGGGTTGCGGTGCTATCGGGGCGGCAAGGCCGCGGACGAGCCCTGAGGAAAAAAAAAAAAAAAAAAAAAAAAAAAAAAAAAAAAAAAAAAAGTCAAGAACCCAGTTGACTATTTCTTTTTCTATGTCTTCTCCGAGGCAACACTTTGGACCAACACGACGACAGTTATAGGAAGTTTTTCCCGATAGTCTGTTTTGAAGTGACGTTCTGGGTAGACCAAAAGTTTTACTGGCTGTTGCAATTGGTAGTTTTTCATCCCTAACAGCCTTCAGAGCCTTATCCATTGACTCATTCGAGTAAGCAAATAGTTTTCTTGGAGCCAAGTTATAAATAATCTAAAATAATTAGAATATTCACTTTTCTAAAACTAGTGGGGAGTGATTAAAAATAAAGATTTAGCTTTTTTTTTTCTCTGTTTGTTATAAATAGCAATTAGATTTCCATCCCTTTCTAGATCATGACCACAACTGGCATGATATATTCCAGGTTTGGCCATTTGATGTCCATAACTAGAAATGTGTAATCATTTTGCTCCAGTTGTGGCCACTTGAAAAAGCCTGGACGCAGCAAGTGCGTTATGATAGTGAATTTTCATAAAAATGTTTTAAATAGCAAATATGTGTTTTTTTAAAGAAAACAGACATCAAATTTGGTTACCAGTATAACATATGTAGTAAAAATAATGTACCATATTTCATCAAAATAACTTTATTGTTTGAAAATGTAAAAAAAAAATCGAAAATAAACTTTAAATGTTCCCGAAAAAAACTAGTTTCCTGGCCAACGAACCTTATAGGTTAATAGCAAATTGAGCTATTCAAATATGAAACATTTGATCAAAATTCGCTACCATAACGCACTTGCTGCGTCTAGAATTTATTTTCTTACAAATATGCATTATATCTCGATGGAAAATGCAAAAATGCAATAACATAAGGCATGTTTGATTAAAAAAAAAAGGAAATTTGTATCACCAATGACTTATGGGCCACCCTGTGATTGTAGAAATATTATTTTAAGATGTAGCTCAAGACACCCTATAATTAATATATACAAATTTTTTTCATATCTTATATAATAACGGATATATTGAGCTTTATTGATTTTTTACGAATATTCGACAAAAATTATATACCATTAAACGATAAACTCTATAGCTAAGGCTACTGCCAAGCATCAGAGAAAGGGTCTATTTGAAATGAATTTTCTGCAAACATTTTAGTAAAATGAAGGACAATGATGGTTGAAATTAACACTTTAGGGTTTGTAAAACATTCTTCTTGAGACATTTTATTTCTATAGCCCGTATTAGATTCAAGTTATTTGCCTAAATGTTGCCAATTTTGACATTTTAAATCGCCACTTTGACGTTTTGAGGAAAACCCCAATTTATTTTTCTTAAAATGCCTATAACTTTTTTGTCTTTGGACTTACATAGCTAAATTTTAGTAGGTAGCTTACTTATAAGGATATAAACCAGCGTACCAAATTTGGTTGCCCTTATTTTGTTAATTCCAGAGATATAAATTTTTTTCGAAAGAAAACACAAAATTTTTCGGGAAAACCTAGGCAGATTTTCCTGCTTAACGAACTCATCCAAGCCATTTGCAAAGGGAATTTTTTCACCAAATTTAATCAAAATAGGCCCATTATTTTTTGAGTTATCGGTGTGATACATATATATATATATATATATATATATATATATATATATATATATATATATATATATATATATATATATATATATATATATATATATATATATAAACATATAAAAATTGAAACTGACCCCGGATATGTTTTCTGGGGGGCCTAATTAGCGCTCATTTGAAGAAATTTGTTCAAAATTCAAAAGTCGGGATCTCCTCATTAGTGAATTTTTTTTTAAAGAAAATTCACTAAAAATACAGAAACTGGTGTTGAGGACAACACTTACCCAAACTTAAGTGAAGAAATAAAAAACAAATATATAACATCATTTTCTGAAAGTATTAATAGTCTAGAAGCAGAATCGGGGTTAAAACAAGAAGAAAGAGTTACACATATAACAGATAGTCAAAAGAGTGTCACAGATGTTTTGAAGTCTGTTGTGTTGTGACCTCAACTGAATCAAACACCGAAAAAGAAGCGCAAGAGAGAACAATTGTCATCTGTAATAACGTCAGACAAGTGGATAGAAATCATCCAGGCTAAAGAAAATGAAAAAGAAAATAAGGAAAATAAGAAAAAACAAAAAATATGAATAAGGGAAAAAAGATAACAAATAATAATAAATCTACTGATGAGTCTAAACAGGTCACAAGTGTAGAAAATAAAGAGCAAAATAGAAAAGTTTCAACGCAGAAAGCAAAAACTGAGACTATCTCAAAGGAAAACAATTTTGAAACTAAAAATATCACAGTTGGCTCATACGTAATAGTTAAGTATGAAAATCATTTTTATCCAGCAAAAGTTCTTGTGGAAAATAAAGAAGAACTGTAATTTTATTGCTGTGTTATGCGAAAGAGTGTCGACAATTGGAAATGGTCAGATAAAAATGATGTTTTGTGATATGAAAAGGAAGACATCATCCGAAAAATCAAAGAACCACGCCAAATTAATGCAAGAGGAATGTATGAAGTCCCAGAAATTAAAGATTTTATGTGAACTGGAGTTCATCATTTCGTTGATTTCTTTTCCTTGTGCAGTATCTTATAAACGTTTAGTGCAATTTAACCAAAGACTAAGTTGTAGAGCTAATTTTTATTTTTACTTTATAGAAAATGTAATAATTTTTGACTTTCTCATAAAATTATTTTATTCATTATTTTATAGTTGTATTTAAATTGACACCAAAGACTATGTAAAGACTTGTAGTTAATTTTTTTTATTTCTACTTGTTAGAAAATGTAATAATTTTTTACTTTGTAATTAAGATTATTTTAGAGTCTTCTTTAAATTGAGTAAACATTTCTTACAACCCAAATTTTAAATAATTTAGCTTTAAAATTGCAATATCTACCTATAATTTAATCTTATTAAAGATGGCCACAACTAGTGCATGCGACGACCGCAAATGGTGCCGAGGTGGCCACCACTGGTGATGTGCGGTCTGACAAATATTTTTCTGGATTAAACTATTTTACTGCAATCTGTGTTTAATTTTTGTTAAACGAATAATCAAAAGTAAAATATATGAGGAATCAAGAACACTAATGTTAATCATTCTAACCTCGTTTCATTTTAACAAAGAGCTACTGCAGTTAGGAATTTTGCTTAAGATGGCCACATCTGGTGCTTCTACCCCACTTTATCATCGATTCCATCTGTGAGGTGTTTCTGTCAGACACATAATTGCTGGTTCCCTATCTGAGAGAAAATGAGAAAACTCACCAAAATTAGCTATGATACTTTGGCAATTTTGTAAGTAAATATTACTATTTGCTATTGTTTGTCACTCATAGTCCGTTCTTCTTTTGTACATTTTATGTTTGTTGATAAACCTTGCACATTCTATCGAATACTGTATGGTTAGTGTCCACATTAAGCTTCATATGCTGATTTATTTTAATGCAATTAACACACTAATTGACTTCCGAGGAGCAATCTTTAGTTATGTGATCAGAACAGCCACATCTCCCACATATGTTCTCTCATTTTTACAATCTTGACGTAAGCAATTATAATTGTTACATTTGTAGCATCTAATCACACTCACATGCTCATAAACTCTACATATACTCAATCCTATTTTCAACTTCTGTAATTTCATATCACTGAAAAGATCTGGTGCTACTTGAATTATTGCCGATTTGTTGTACTTGCTGTCATACATACTCTTCACGTTAATTTTGTCATCAGTAGCACTCAACACTTCTGTTTGCTTATCATTGCAGGTAGCTCACGCTGAATAACATCTCTCTCGACACTATTTTGGTACAGGTCTTTTCATTCTAGCATCTTTAACCCCAACTTGTTCTCCAAGCGATTTTTGTATCTCCATCTGCAGGTATGATATATCATTCGGCCAGCGGCATGTAGCTATATATATATATATATATATATATATATATATATATATATATATATATATATATATATATATATATATATATATATATCAATTTTTTTTTGCCACGATACTTAGTTCATTGACATAACCACAATTATCATTTTTCTTTACTAAACTATACCCTATTAATAATAACTGTTATACAATATTCGTTACCATAACACACTTGGTCTGTCGATGGTTTTTTGTATGTAAGGGAGTAATGAATTAACCACAGAATAACAATTTAATCATAGTACATATTGCGATACCTTATTTGTTACTAAAACGCACTTGCTGTGTCAATATTTAAATTCAGTTTTTAGATCAAGTCAATACAGAGAAGGAAGTGGTAACACTGTGTGAATGCTACACATAAATTCTTATGTGGAAAAAAAACAGGTAAACCGTAGGATTATATATTATCTTTCAATCAATGCAGTAAATAACACTTATCTAAAATAAAACAGACAACACAACAAATAAACATAATATAAAAACACACTGCTCTTGATGGGAGTTATTTGTCAGTCTCTGTGGTATCCTGAAAATGTGATTGTATAAATTCAAATTTTTTCTGCAACTCTTTATACTTTTCCATTATTATATTCTGCCTAGCATTTAACTGTTCTGTTATATTCTGGCATGTCTTGTTAACTGGTTTTGAACAGGATGTATAGATTTGATTGAAATTTTCGAAACAGGTTAAAGCATCTTTTTGACACTGTAAGAAATGAGCTTTCAATGCAGACTTTTGTAAAGACAGCCTTTCTATATCAATATGAAGATCATCTAATGCAGGCTCCTTATTCTGCAATTCTTGTATGGCTGCAACATATTCCTTTTTCAGTTCCTCGGATTTTAATAAAAGTAACCTGATATCTTCTTCGGCTACATTTATTTTTCCCTCTATTTCTTTCTTAGACTGTATTAATTCTTGAGTTGTTTGTTCAATGCCATCTATTGTATTAACTAATTCAATGTTGGTGTGTCCAATTGAATCTATTTCAGCTTTAACTTTTGTAATGTTTTCATTAACTTTGAGCTCTAGGGCTTGCTTAGTTTCTATACGTGCATCAATTTCATCTCTAAATGCCTTCTGATGAAATGCTTTATCCCTCAGTTGTAATGGTTCCAATTCTGGATATAGTATAGTCATTTCCATCAAAGATGTATTGAAATGATGAACTTCCTTTTCGACTTTTCTTTTGACTTCCATAAGTTGATAATCATACTGGTCTCTGAGTTGCATACATTTTTCGATTTTATCTTTTTTAAGTTCAATTGTGTATTTCATATCCTCTATTTGAGTAAGGATCTCTTTTTTATCGTCAAAAGTACATGGTT
Source organism: Tillus elongatus (assembly GCA_964006375.1). Taxonomy (NCBI): domain Eukaryota; kingdom Metazoa; phylum Arthropoda; class Insecta; order Coleoptera; family Cleridae; genus Tillus; species Tillus elongatus. The sequence goes on along the minus strand of OZ023263.1, from coordinate 73,527,885 downwards.
GTTTGGATATCACATTCTTTAAATGGCTTATATTATTTTCAACACTTTCAGTGGCTTGCATCACAGTGTTCTTCTTTTGTAGAAGCAGCTTCAATTCATTTTCTAGCTTCTTCTCATAAAGAGGATCTTCAATGTAAAATTTGTTTATATCCAAATTCTTCTGATCTATATAATTCTGCAATTTTTTATTATCTTCAGTTAACCTCATGTGCTCTGCAGCTTTCTGTTCTTTGAGAGCCATCGTAGATTCTTTTTTCTCCCTGTTTTCAGTCAACTTTTCTTCATCTATATTTAAAATTGCATTCATTCGTTTTACAAACTGTTCATTTATTTCATCAGTAGTAGACTCACTTTCAGACATGTTAAACTGCCTATATCTTTCTACAAAAAAATTGGAAAGTGTTTCTTCTAATCTAAAATCAGAATGGCCTTGATCACAAGTATGTATTTTTATGAAAGTTAACAAATCAACCAGCCAAGAAAATACACTAATTATTTGAGGCCAGGCATGCATTGTGTTAACCGTTTTTAATACAGAGTTTGAGATATTTCCAGGATAATGCAAAAGCTTTAGATATGTTAAAATCTTTTCTTTATAATCAGCTATTGTTATGTTAATTCGGGGATCAAGTTCTTTCAGAAGAAAATTACAAATATAAACAAAAGTATTTAAGGAAGGAGGTTTCATGTTGTTTAAGACATTTGGGTCAAACCCTGGATATTCCTCTAGGTACCTCCGAACTTTGTTAAACTGTTCCATTACCCATCTTTTATCGTTAACTGGGCGTTCTTTTTTAACTGAACTGCCCTGGTAAGGTGACCGTGCAGTTGAAGATGCAGCAGACAGTTTCTGTGCAGAAGATGTTCGACCGAATGACAGCTTTACAGCACTTAAACCGGTTTTCTGTAGTGGAGTAGTTCGGGTACGCTGAATGCTTTGACTTGATGGTTGCGGATGCTGAAGCTTCTGATCTAAAGATACTTTCTTCGGTTTAACAATATTATCAGTTCTTGTTACGGACTTTGACCTACTACTTCTAGAATCTCTTTTAAGAGTCGGGATGTGAGATAAGCTGTTTGACCTTCTATACAATAAGCTATTTTTTGGTCCTGCATTGTGCGACATGATGCCTTAATAAGAATACACCTGCAAATGCAAAATATTAATTTAATGTCTATAAACATACATTAGCATCTTAACTTACCAAAATCAAAATTAACCGTTTTATTATTATTATTGATACGCTACAGCATTCAACAAACTTAAAAAATAGTATCGAAGACCAATACCCTTGACCGTTATTAAAGTTTCAATGTTCAATGTTCTGGTTTGTATTGGCCTTAGCTGCATAGGCTCTCCAGCCAGTGGTGGTCTTCTTATTTGCGCTACACCTTCTAAGGTGTGTCTAAAACATAGGAAAATAATTTAACTCTTCTCTTCCCGGTGGGTCAGCGGGGCATTACACATCCGAAAGACGCATCTGGATCAGAGAAACATTATTAGGATGATAGTGGGATACATTTAAAACGTAACACATCATAATAGGTGTAGAGCTTTTTTTTCAAATTTTCTGCCCTATGTTTTTAAGAAAATGTCTTACTGTTTGAATGACTTCTATGGAAGCCGAGAATAATACCTGATCTAAATGTATCAGTGTGTCTATTTTAAGGTTAATCAAATTATTATATAAGTTACTAGAGAGATCTCTCACATCTGAAAAATATATGTTGGAGACTTCCCACCTCTCCACAACTGCACAAATCATTCTCCTTGACATTTATTCTATATAAATGCGTAGGAATTGCACAATGTCCACTCCTTGCTCTTGATATGGTAGTTATTGCCCCTCGGTTTAGTTTCAACTTATGAAACCAAGGACTATTGGGGGGATCTTTATAGTATGAATAATATCTTTTTCCCTTATGGGCTCCTTAAATTTTCCAATGTCTTTTCCATTTATCCATGACATTCGCTTTTAATTAAGACAAAATTTCCCTGTAAAACGTTTTTATTATTATTCTGCTACTATAGCTTCTTCCTATTGCAGCTAATTTATCTGCTTTATCATTAAAGTGAATATTTGTGTGACTTGGGACCCATGATAAGGTGATATTTATGTTGTTATAGGGAAATTCAAAAATAATTTTTCGTATCTCTAGAGTGATTGCATCATTTTTGGTTACTATGCCATTTCTACATATTCGACTCAAGGCACTCATTGAATCACTGAATATGACACAATTTGAACTGATGTCACTTGTTTTCAGTATTATTAAGGCCTCTAGAATAGCAATTATTTCGGCATTGCAAATGGACATGGGATTCTCAATTTTCTTAGCAATGTTCAAATTAAGTTGAGAACTATATATTCCTATTCCAATCTGTTCTGTTGATGGATCAAACGAAGCATCAGTAAAGATTAAAAGATAACCGTCCCATTGGTTGGTGCAGATGTCTCTAAATAGAGCGCTATTATCTACATTTTTTTCCAGTTTTGTATTTACGTAATTAACATTACTTAATTGTATGTATGGGTCATATCTAAAGCAGGGTAGTGTTGAGGATGTTTCAATATATGGCCTATGTACATTTATCAGATCTAACGCTTCAAATAGGGCTGGAGGGGTTGGATTTCGCCAAAAGGACACATTAATATTATATTGAGGCCGTAGTTTCTCGATTTCCTCTGTAACTCGGTTATTCAGCACTGATACTGATTTACAAAAGAATTTTTGTGCCATCCACAGATTTTGGAATTCTAAGGGCATCTCACCTGTGAGTCCTAACAATATGTTAGTAGGTGTTGATTTCATGGCTCCCACCACAATCCTTAAGGCCATATACTGGGTTTTGTTTAATTGATACATGTTCTTTTTAGACAATTTGTGTAGAAACTGTAGTGCATTAAGTAGATGAGACCTCACCATGGATTTATAAAAGGTTAAAAGTACCAGAGGATCTGCACCCCACCAGGTTCTGCACAATGTCTTCCATTATATTAACCCCTCTTAAGGCCTTAGAGCATGCTGCATTGATTTGATGATTCCAAGTCAGTTTGGTGTCAAAGGTAACCCCTAAATACTGCAGGTTATCTTTCCAGGGTATTATATGGTTATTGATCATAATATAAGGTAGTGAGCCACTAAATGTTCCTGATGAGAAAAGAATAGCTTCGCATTTATTAAAGGAAATTGGCAATTGGAGTGTTTCCAGACATTGTGCAATCCTGTCTAGAGTATCATTAATTATATTACATAGATTGTATACGTCCCTACCATTGGCAATAACACATATATCATCTGCATATTGAAGTAATTGTACATTATTATATGAGCCACTTGACAGAAGTATGGTATACAAATTGAAAAGTAAAGGTGACAGTGGTGATCCTTGAGGCAGGCCCCTTGAGGTCTGCCCAGGACCAATCACCCCCCCTGTTCGTGGGTTTCTAAGAAATATTCTTCTATCAGAAAGTATCTGTTTGATTAAAAGTGCCAAGTCTCGAGGACAGTTCATCTCTGCCAACCTTTGATACAATATATCTATATTTACATTATCATATGCTGCTTTAACATCGATAGTTACCATAATTGTCTTCCCACCCTTTACTAATCGCACCGTAAATTATACTAGTCACCAGGGCTATACAATCATTGGTGCCACGTCCCCTTCTGAATCCCAGTTGTCTTTTGGGTAATAGTGTTTGATTTTCAACCTGCCATTCTATCCTATTTTTGATCATGGACTCCAAGCTTTTGATAATGCTTGATGATAACATTATTATGTGATAGCCACTTACTTTCGTTATGCTCTTGCCAGGTTTAGGAAATGCGATCCCCCGATACTTTTTAACTTCTCCTTGTATATTATGTCTTTCTTGAAGTAATCATTTAAAAAATCTAGTAAAATTTGAAGATATGAAAGAGGTAAAATTTTTAGCATGGAATATGTGATGCTATCTATTCCTGGTGTTGTGTCTTTTTTATCTCTTAAGACTGTAGTTAATTCATCCATGGTAAAAGGAGCGCTATCTATATTATGAAAGTAGGGTTCTGCCATATCCATTATTGGTGGAATTAAATGAGGGGTGAGGGAATCCAGCATTTCATCAGCTAGTGAGTCAGGAATATCCCATCTGACTGTTTTTGGTAGTGCAATATTTTTAAAGATGCGGACAGTTCTCCAGATTTGCTTGATGGGTGTATCTCTATTGATTTCTCCACAAAAGTTTCTAAAGCCCATTATTTTTTTATTTTTTATGGTTTTGCGAGTTTGTGCTGTAATTTTTTTTAAATTGATGTAATTTTCTAGTGTTCTATGGATTTTGTAAATATGAAAAGCTTGTTTTCGCTGATATATTGCCCTGTGGCAGTCTTTGTCCCACCATGGTTGCAATTTACATTGGGGTTTTCTATTCTGCAATTTGGGTATGCTCATGTCAGCAGAGCTTTGTATTATTTTTATCAGGTCATCCAAGTTTTGAGGATTTGTTGTCGTATGTGAAAAGGCTTCCCTATATTTTTGCCAATCTGCCCTTTTCATATTATATTTAGACAAGGTCGGCAACAAATTATAAATATTGTAATTAATACCAGTTATCTGAGTTATTATAGGGAGATGATCACTATTGCCAGGATCAGGTACCGTGTACCAATCCGCCCTGCTAGCCAAATCTGGATCACAGAGGGTTAAGTCTGGGGAGCTGTTGATTTCAGATGGAGCTGTTATTCTTGTAATAGATGTACCATCATTTAGGATTATTAGGTTAAGATTATCCACTATATCTAGGACCAATTGTCCATTATGGTTGCTAATGCTGGATCCTCACATGGGATGCTGGGCATTAAGATCACCCACAACCATAACTGATTTTGTTGTTACCTGATTTATTAATTGTCTGAAGAATTGTAAAACTAGATAGCAATCGGGAGGTTTGTATATATTTACAATAGTTATTTCCCATATTTGTATAATTTGAAATTGGAATTTGGTGGGTTAAACTATATTGGGGAATTTTACTCATTTACTCATTTATTACTGGTCAAAATTATACAATATGCCTTACAAAGAAGCAGTGCTTGTGCTTGTATTAACATAATTTTGTCAAAATCCTCTAATAATCAAACTGTCAAAATTTTATTTTAATGTCACTTTCTTAATTTTGATCGATCTTGCCTTTTCTTCTCTTTCTTCTTCCACAAACATTTATATAGCCGTTACAAATATTTATCTTCACTCTCGCCTCACTCTTTCTCTTTATTTCAACCAAACCATCTTTAAAAAACATAATTCTTTAGCACATAAATTTTGACATTTTACATGACATATCTAATGCCAGGAAAAAATTGGAAGGTAAGATTTCGAAAAGGAATTGAGGTTTTAATCAGTAACATGATTCCACCCTTACCATCATCGCGGTCTTGTCTAACTTCATAATAACCAGATAGCCTAAACCTATCACCCACCTTAAGCCAGGTTTCAGAGAGGGCCACAATATCTGGATTATAATTTTTTACCATGCGATTTAGATTTTCTTTGTTGCTGGCCATACTTCTCAGGTTCCATTGTAACACTATGAATGAGTTCATAATATATATATATATATATATATATATATATATATATATATATATATATATATATAAATAAGTAAAAGGAAAGGGCCCTACCCTTCCTTTTGTACTAGGGGTTCTGAGAATTTTGTGTTTGATACAGTTGTTGGTTTAGTGTGGTTATTTTCAATTAGGCTTATAATGCAGTTTAAACTACTTTTCTCGTTTCTGTTAAATTTTCCTAATTTAATAAATTGTTTAAAATTGATATAATATTACCCGATTGGGTAGCTAAACTTTCATTACGTTTATTTATATTGTCCTTCGGAATATTCAGACGTGTAAAGGTAGGGAACAGCAACTCATGAGCTTCATGGTCATATCCCACACTGTTGTTTTTTCTTTTCCTATTACTAGCAGTTATTGGTGAATATGCCCGTTTAGGGCTTTTGTTTTTAGGAATGTAATTGGCTCTATCCTCTACCGTGATATAGTTATTTTCGTGAAGTGTCGGAAGTATTGGGAACTCCCGTAATGAGGTATTTATTTTTGTACTAGCATTGACTGCATCATTAGGTGACATAATGAAGGTCCTAGGGAACATTTTGTTGCCTTCATAGAAGGATACATTGTTAATGGCGCAATACTGATTAACTTGTTTCTGTCTCGAGTATTCAGGACAGGTGCAGTTTCTAGCCACATGATCTTTTTTGCAATAAATGCACACTGGAACAACTTTATGACATACTTGGTGTGTTTCGTTTTTATCCACTCCACAGGCATTGCATCGACTTTTACCTCGGCACCAGTGGCGGCTTGACAATAGGGTCAAATGGTCATTGACCTCCCAATCAAATAATCAAATCAATCCAAAAACTTATTTAAAAATTAAAAAAAAACATCTATAAAAGTAAGAGTATCTTTAACAACAAACCATCCAAAAATATCTAAAAAAGTGCATGGAATCTTCAATTTTCATCCTTACATTACTTATGCAGCTTAAAAGTCGCACATGTTATGTCCCGGTCAAAAATGAGATTTGCCAAATATGCCTGTCCGTTTAAATGTGTATATATTTCTCCAGTGCGGCTGGAGACTACCAGAGAGCGAGAAAGAATAATCATAAAATCAACGTGTTAAAACGAGCGAAAACGTCGGAGCTCAGGCATTGACCCAGAACCGAGACCACCCAATGTGTTAATTGGCGTCACTTCCCTCGGCAGTTTAGATATATGTTTGTTTACTTTTGCAGTCTTCCCGTTGAACTTGTTGTTATCGGTGTCATCGTCATCCAAGGTGTCGAACGTAGATTTCATAAATTAATAGTTGCTAATTACAATTACTATATTAAACAAGTTATTAAACATTAAATTTTTAAAATGTCGGATCGTTGTATTGCTTGTGAAATTGTGTTATTGGAAGAAAGCAATAGTTTATCATTCGAAAAACGCCTAGAATTTAAACAGCTTGGGCGGCCCTTACCCGAACTTACGTTAAAGCAAGTGACTCAGGACAAAAATAAAAGTGTAAATAGGTATTTCAAAAAAACGATAAAACGATGTATGATTTGTGTGATTTTATATGTGGCTGCAAAGACAAGGACATGTTTTTTGCTTTCCGTGTTTGTTGTTTTCCTCTTTGTCCGATGTTTGGAGTAAAACAGGTGTAAATGATTTAAAACATTTGAAAGAGAAAATTAAGAAACATACTTTAGCTGCAGAACATATCAAGTCCATGGTGAGTTTTTCAGCCCTTGGCAGAGTGGACATTAGACTTCAAATCGATAGTGCCTACAAAAAATCTGTGCAAGTTTTTAACGAAACTGTAACTCAAAACCGGTACATTTTAAATAAAATATTAAACTGTATTAAATTCTGCGGAGCGTTTGAACTCGCTTTGAGAGGTCACGATGAGACTGAGACTTCAGAAAATCCAGGGATTTTTCGTGGACTTGTAAATTTTGTGGCAGAGTTGGACTTAATTTTTAAAGACCATTTGGAAAATAGTAAATCATTTAAAGGAACTTCAAAAACTATCCAAAATGATTTACTGGATTCGATATTGTTTGTCTCACATGAATGTATCAGAAAAGAAGTGAAAAATGCCCCATTTTTGGGAATTCAAGTAGACGAATCCACAGATAGTTCCAATAAAACACAAATGGTTTTAATAATTCGTTATGTTCTGGAAGGAATAATTTTTGAAAGGTTCTGGAAATTCATAAAACCAGAGGGAAAAACGGCTGACGATTTGGCAAAAGTAATTTTTCTAGAATTGGAAAATTTGGGGGTTGGAACAGAAAAATTAATTGCTCAGTGTTACGATGGTGCTTCAGTAATGAGTGGAAAATTTGGAGGGGTTCAAAACAAGATTAAAGAAAAATATCCAAATGCTCATTTTGTTCATTGCTATGCTCATCAGCTGAACTTAATATTACAAAAAGCCGCAAGTAAAGAAAAATGCATTAAGATATTTTTTGCTAATTTGCACGCATTTTCAAGTTTTTTTGGAAGGTCTCCTAAAAGAACTGAAGTCTTGGATGAAGTAGTACATAAACGCCTTCCCAAAGCCGCGCCAACACGATGGTACTTCAATACCAGGTGTGTAGAAACAGTTTTCGAACACAAAGAAAATATTAAACTATGCTTAGAGAAAATCATTGATTTAGAAGACGATAACAGTACTTTGCAACAAGCTACAGGATTATTAAACTATTTAAATAACAGCGACTTCTTATATTGGCTTGATATTTTTCATTTAATTTTACCACACGCTGAAATATTATTTAATGGACTGCAGAAAAGAAAATTAGTTGCCACCGATGTATATAGACTGATACTTAATTTTAAACAGCCCATTCAAAAAATTCGAGAGAAACTTTCAAACGATGAAAAAATTCACGAAACGGAAAATCCCAATAAACGACAGAAAACAGGACAAGAATCGAAGAAAAGAATATCTTTAGAAATATGTGATATTATTGTAGTAGAAATTGAAAATCGATTTCAATTCTGTGATCATCTTGTCCTAGAACAACTATTTCATAACAAAAATTATATTGAATTTAACCAACGAATTCCAGACGATACTTTAAAGTTAATTAAAAACGCATTTGTTAATATAGATTCTTTTAAACTAAAAACCGAATTGAGCGTAATTTATGATAGAGACGACTTTTGTGAAAAAGATGGCACAGCAGCTCTTTTAATGCTGTTTTACAACCTGAATTTAACGGCTACTTTTTCAGAAACAGTTAAAATTTTGAATATTTTATGCACTCTACCAATGACGACAGTGGAAAGTGAGCAAAGTTTTTCCACTTTAAAAAGGGTTAAAAGTTTGTTGAGGAAGACAATGGCACAGGACAGATTATGTGCTCTGGCAATGTTAAGTATGGAAAAATCTTTTATCAAAAACATTCCTAATTTTAACGAGCTAGTTATAGATCATTTCGCAAAATCAAAAGACAGAAAAATTTACCTTATATTTTAAAAACTGTAGATAGGTATGAAATTCAGTATGAAAGTGAAAGTACTAAAAAAAATTTAAAACGATATAAATGTTGTTAGTCTTAGTGTTCCTTATGTTTAGTGTTTGTTTGAACCTCGCATAAAAAGCCTTAGGGTAAGTTTTTCATTTTTTTTATAAATATTAACGTATTAACAAGTTCCTTGCAATTTCTGCTTATTTTTTCAATTTAAAAAGTAGCAAAATTGCATCGCAAATTTCATAGGCATATCCAGGAGGGGGGATGGCAAAAAAAAAATTCGGCCTACGGCGCTTTTTTTTCAGAAAACGTTTTTTTGTAAATACAGTTGACCTCCCTATCAAATTAACCTCGAGCCACCACTGCTTGGCACAATGACTGCGTATGTCCATATCACAAGCATTTGGTACATTGTAACACTGGAGTGAAAAATACTCCCACCTGTCTTCTTATTTTGAAAACAGTAACATATTTGGGCAGAATTTTACCCTTAAAGGTTATTAAAATACTATTTGTGTTAATATATTGAGGCACATCATTTTCAACAACCCTTCTTTTTAGTCTCCTACATGTTAAAATTTTAATATCACTTGCACTGGCATATTCGATTATGTCATAATCTGTGATTGATGGTCCCACATCCCGAATGATTCCCTTGCAGGTAACCAAACGCAACAGAATGCTTGTTTTATACCCTTTAAGTTTAAATTCTTCATTTTTCAAAAAATTATTAGCTCTTATAGCCGTGTCAAATTCAACAGATACTCTGTTTATCCCCTTTTTTTTTAAATATCTTTGATCCCCTCAACCCCAGAAAAATGCAACATCTTCCCTAAGTCTGTGGGGTGTAAATTTGCCTCATTTTTATTTTGTAATGTACTTTCTACCATGATGATATATGGGCTTAAATCAGTTTTTGTGTATTCAACATTATTGAAAATATTATTATTAGGTTGAAGTAAGGAAGGAAGTCCTGAAACACTAGTCTCCCGGGGTGAATTATTATTTTCAGACTCCATAGCCTGGTCATTCTCAATATTTAATAAAATTTTGTTACTTTCATTTTGTGTTAATTGATATGATTTTTTGTACTGATAAATTTTATCTTGAGTGTTTTTTACAATATCAACTAAAGCAGAATCATTATTTTGTTCAGCTAATTTTTCGACTTGTATTAGTTCATTTTCAATGAAATTAAAATCTGAAAGTGAAATTGGAGATAAAGATTTTATATTTTGGAAAATATCTTTACTTTTAGGTGATAACTCAACAGGACGGGGGCCACCCGCAGGCCACCCCGAGCATGAACCCATCGGCTTTTACCTGCTGTTCATTTAATTTTATTTAATATATGTAGTATTCATTCGGTTTTTAGTTAGAGCGAACAGAAATAAGGGAAAGAGACTCACCAACACCACACGTAAGGGGATGAGATAGGAATTCTTATCTACATTGAGATCTTCTTTTAAGTATTAGTAAGCAAATGGAACTCGCTAATACCAATTCACTATTTAGTAGCAACCAGTCCAATTTAAAGCCATACAATACGGAATAAATAATATACTTGTAATCTTTGGATCAACTTAAAATCTTCAAAAAGCGCACAGGTCCTTCTACTTCGTTAACGTGTTCGTTATTAAAGTTTTAAATTTTAAATTCAGATTTGACAGGTATTACCAAACCAGTGTTGCCACTAGATCGACACAAAATTACTGGCGAAACTTGATTGCATTACTGCCATTTCGTGGCAAAATTTAAACATTTTATTACATGCATTCCCTGGCAATTTATTAATTTAGTTTATTATTTTGGTGATCATTACTTTTGTCCTAATGGGTACGTAAGTCTGCATCTGTAAAATTATGGTGTGATTATTGTGAATTTGCGAATTATGTAAAATTACGTCAGGGCGTCAATTTTAATCTTATACAGCACGGCTACTTTTCAGAATACACCGGTGGATTGAATTCATGATATAATATAATGACTTAGAAGAGATATGATATTGCGCATATGCCCCGCCCCCTCCTATGACGTCACGCGGTGAGTAACGTTATAGAAGTCCAACTACACACTTAAAACAAAGTCATTCGCAACCAAAATGTTTCTATACGTCAGTTTAATGCGGTTGAAGTTACGCCTATATTGTCTTTTTCAGATAGTATAGTTCGCAGCACTAAATTTAATCTTTTTTTTTGTTATTACTTCCAACTGTATACACTTAAATATTAGTAAAATACATAATTTGTTAAAAGGTTGTGATGAAACGTCAAACCACACTGCACGACAGCATTGTTGCATTGGACCCACGACTTGACACCATGCGCGTGACAGGTCTAGAAATAGGTAGTCTGAATATCATATCTCTCCATGATACAAATAACGAGAGATATGATATTCAGACTACTTATTTTTAGACCTGTCATGCGCATGGTGTCAAGTGGTGAGTCCAATGCAACAATAGCATGCTGTCGTGCAGTGAGATTTGACGTTTCATCACAACCTCTTAACAAATAAAGTATTTTACTAACAGTTAAGTGCATACATTTGGAAGTAATAAAAATAAAAAAGATTAAATTTAGTGCTGCGATCTATATTATCTGAAAAAGACAATATAGGCGTAACTTCAACTGCATTAAACTGACGTATGGAAACTTTTTGATTGAGAATGACTTTGTTTTAAGTGGGTAGTTGGACTTCTAATAACGTTACTCACCGCGTGACTTCATAGGAGGGGGCGGGGCATATGCGCAATATCATATCTCTTCTAAGTTATTATATCATGACATCTCTCGTTATTTGTATCATGGATTGAATCGGTAGGCAACAATAACATTATATGATTGGTTAGTTTAAAGAACGCAGTTCGCAGTATAGGTAGCAATCAGTAATGAAACTCGGTCGTTTCCCGCTCGTCGGATTTTGGAATATCCATAGACAGTCTTATATGGAATTTATCTGTCTGAACCAGCGGAGGGCGTCGTAAGCGCTTTCAACTCATCACTTATCTGTCACGGTCGTTTTTCAAGGCTTTAAAATCCTCAAATAATTTTTGTTTGATGGAGTTTGTAAGCAGTATTTCAGTGTTTATGAAACTTAATAAGATAATTTGTGGCTACCGCATGGTATAATAGGCTATAAGGGATTTCAAGACATTTCTAAAAGCGACCTCTATCGGTAATGATATCAAATTCCGTATTAGACTTTGTCTAAACCTTTGACTATCTACCTACGGATACACCAGGCATCACCCAATGCGATGCGTTGTAGTGTTTGAAACCAACATTGAATAAAATGTTTGTTTACACGGTCCTCGACACCATAGGCGTCTCGAGAATTAGGATTGAAATTTTGTTAAATACGATTAAAATTATAAAATAAAATTAAAAATATGTTTAACTACCTATACATTATTTAAGTATACTATTAACTAAAAAGTCTGGACGCAGCAAATGCGTTATGGTAGTGAATTTTTATAGACATGATTTCTCGAATAAAATGTTCGAAAGTCTCAATGTTGTAATGTTGTGATCTCGTCACAAGCGATTTTTTTCTACGCAAATTCCGTAAAAAGTGTTTGCAACAAAAAATTAAGAAAACAAATCAGAAAAAACCGTGCAGCTCTACCAGTTTTTCTAGAAATGACCACCTGACTGCCAAAGACTGCCATCCCTTGTCCATCGACGTGCAGTTGGTGACCTCTCTGTCTTTTACAGATATCTGCACGGGCACTGCTCGGAGGAGCTTTCTTCCTTAGTTCCGTCACCTGCTGCCCCCAACAGATCTACTAGAGGAACAGAGCGAATGCACCCTTTTACTGTCCAGGTCATCAGACATAGAACATTTTGTTATGCCCGCTCTTTTGTGCCGAGGACTTCCAAGTTGTGGAATTCCTTGCCGCCACATCTTTTTCTTTCTCCTCTGAACCTCCAAACCTTCAAGTCCAGAATTAACAAGTTGCCTCTTTCCTCCTTGTCGACACCCACGGTGCGATAGTGTTTAGGCTGTGAGCCCTCGTGGGGTGTTGTTGAAATAATAAAATAATTTTCTTCAAAATTCAAGTCGCGATCTTCTCATTAGTGATTTTAAAAAAAAGAAAATTCACTAAAAACATTTTCTTTTTTGAGTATCCCTTCTAAAATCTCCATTGCGGTGGAAATATATCTCTTTAAACATACCTAGAGTGAATAGGGTGAGTCTAAAATAATAGATTTTCCGATGAGCCACATATCGCATCCAAGACACACGAGCAAGCTGTCGAGCACGAAAATCACTCTTAAAAAGTTTAGGCTATACTGCCGAAGACATCTTGCCAGGAAGCAAGAAAAAGTGGACGCAGGCCCATACCAATCCATCACAAGTCACCCAACAAAAGAGGTCCCATTACTAATCCATTAAGTGACGTAAAACGTAAAGTTCTATTCGGCAACGACCTTAAATAAAAATGACGGGCCATGGATAAATAGATCCGATGAGCTGGTCTTCTAATTTATGAACATCTTGACAATAGTAAGTAAAAGAATACAAATTAATATTCAAAGTTAGTCCTTGTCCTTGTTATGTTGTTCATTTAAATAATCAAATACTCCATAAAAGGCGTCTGATCCACACAGTAACTTACTGTCTGGATCAGAAGCCTTTGTTTCACTCTGTTGTTGAGTTTGGATACTATTGGTTAGGCAGTCGCCGCCATTCCAGTTCCAGTTATAGTTTGAGTTCACCGTTTCAATGTGACAACACTGTTCTGTCGATAAAACCACAGCATAGAAAAATACTGTGTTTAAATTAAACTTCAAGAGGAACTTCAATACATATTTTAGGATTTTCATTTGTCATTATTATTGTCATTTATATGTCAAATGTCAATTATTATATGAGTCAAGTCAATTTGTCAATGTCAATTATTGTCGTTAATTTTCTCATTAAATTAAAACTGGTTAATAACAATAAAATTTGTCACCAGCATCAAAAATCATTAATGTTATTTATTGTCCCACTTTGTTTTCCCGATGTTTGGTTGTTTTGTTTTCCTCGCTAGTTATCATTTTAGCTTTGACTGTAATCATCAGATCATCAGTCAACTAATTTTGGAAAGTGTCACTACGTCCAGTAAGTGCGAAAACTGGATAGGGAAAGGTTTATTTATAGATGGTTCAGGTACAACTAGGTACCTAACTAAAAAGTATTAAGAAATTTGGAATCTATAAACAATGGATAAGTAAACCTGTGATAATTGCTGTTAATTGTTACGCTAATTTTACTAGATCTCATCATGAATAGTGAACTCAGATCAGTTTTTCGTGATATTTATTATTATCCCTATAACCACAAATATTTCAAATTGAGTAAAAATGCCAAAGGTATGAAGTACATTTTTATATCAATTTTTTTAATTATTGTTAATATTAAACATGTTTTGCAGATGATGAAAGCCTCATCCAGAGACTTAGTTTGTTGAAGAAACTTGAGATTCATCAAGGATGTGTCAATTCAATATGTTGGAATGATACAGGAGAATATATTTTGTCTGGTTCAGATGATCAGCATCTAGTTATAACCCATGGACATAATTTCAAAGTTTTGTTTAACCATTGTACTAGTCATAATGCTAATATTTTTAGTGCAAAATTTCTGCCTTGTTCTAATGATAAACAAATTGTTTCATGTTGTGGAGATGGTCTCATTTTGCATACAGGTTTGAGTTACTTCATTCTTTTATGCCATAGACATATTTTTTAACTTTTTGGTATCCTATAAGGAGCTACTAATCTTATTTTTTTTATTTTTTTTAAGACCTTGATAACCCTGAAGAAACTAACACCCACCAGTTTACTTGCCATGCTGGGACAACATATGAAGTTATCACAATTCCCAATGATCCAAATACATTCTTTAGTTGTGGTGAAGATGGTACAGTCCGTTGGTTTGATTTAAGAACCAAGACAAGGTAAACGTTGTTGCTCATAATTTTTGAATAACAGTCCTGAGTTATTGTTTTTTTTTAGCTGTTTTAAGCCTCGCTGCAAAGAAGATATTTTGATTTCATGTCCACGAGCTGTTACAGCATTGGCAGTAAATCCACAGTTACCTCAGCAGTTGGCAATTGGATGTGCTGATTCCACTGTTCGTATTTATGATAGAAGATATCTCAGTCTTCATGAAGATGGTAAGTTTTTATTTTATATGCAGCTTTATAGAATAAGGGACTTATAAAAATCAAACTGATTAAATGCACATACTTTCCAAAATTAATGTTTTATTTGGCTATTATTTAAACAGCATAATATTGAGGTTTTGGTTAGGTATAAAATATTTAAGGGGACGGTGCACTTATCCGCAACCTGACTGTAGCAAAACGACACACATCACGAGAAAGAGTATGTAACGTAGATTAATAATCGTGACAAAAATTTACGGAAAAACTATAATTAACAGAATAATTGAGAAATGAAGTTCAAAAAAATGCACCATTTTAACGCTTTGAACTGTCAATTTTCAGGCTTTGAACTGTCAATTTTCAGCAGCATTGCCACATTGAATATCTAATCCCAAGAGTGTTTCGCCACTGTAACGAAATAAAAGTCTAAAATGCTTTTTACACACAATCCTGCCGACCTGACCTTCTGGACCTAACAACACCGCCTATCTGCAATTTAATCCCAAGAGTGTTTTGACGCTTTAACAAAATAAATGATCTAAAATGCTTTTTACACACACTCTTGCCGACCTGACTTTCTGGACCTGACAACACCGCCAA
Source organism: Tillus elongatus (assembly GCA_964006375.1). Taxonomy (NCBI): domain Eukaryota; kingdom Metazoa; phylum Arthropoda; class Insecta; order Coleoptera; family Cleridae; genus Tillus; species Tillus elongatus. Next base: position 73,512,088 of record OZ023263.1, on the reverse strand, counting down.
TCTGCATGAAATATGTCAACCAACAACAGTCATAACCTCAGGTGCAAAAATGTACATTTTTCGGCAACCGTCCGGGAAGTGCCCACTTCCCGAACGCTTTTTCTTTGAGAAAGTAGCATTTCTCCGGCCTAGTCCGGGAAGTACGTTCTTCCCGGACTAGGCCGGGAAGAATCACATCGTTGTTGTCATTGTGAATATGAAAATCTTGGTAAAATCGAACAAAAAAAAAAAAAAAAAAAGTATGATTTTGATAAATACAGTTGAACATTACCATAGCAACGAAATAACGACTGACAGCTGTCTGAAATGAAATTAGTTGACATTTTAATTTTCGAAAGTTTGCATGGTTTTTGGTCGCAATTGTCTCAATAAACTATGGAAAGCAACAGCGATAGTGAGTTTGAAAATGTGCCTTACGAAATTTCCAATGCAGCAGCTGCTGCTACAGCACAATTATTGCCTGAAAAATCAAACTTCAGGTATGAAAACGTTTATGATTTGTTCACGAGATGAATGGATATGAAGAAATGCAAAACTATTACAGAAGATGTAATTTTAGCTTACTTGGCACAAAAATCTGAAACTGTCAAATCCTCTACCCTGTGGAGCATGTACTCTATGTTGAAAAGTACCATTTTAGTGAAGAAAAATGTAAACATAGCCACTTTTCCAAAGGTAATCGCATTTATTGAAAGGAAGAATGTTGGTTATAAAGCAAAGAAATCAGTCTTTAGCAGCGAGCAAATCAACAAATTCATTAGAGAAGCAGATAATGAAACATATCTAATGCTAAAGGTAATTTTAACAAAATATTACGATTGTAGGATATAAAAGTATCAACTTAATTCGCTTCATTTTCAGGTAGCAACAATTATTGGGTTAGCCGGTGCATGTAGACAGGAAGAATTAACAAAAATGTCAATTGATCTAATAAACGACAAAGAAGACATGTTGCTTGTGAAAATACCAGATTCTAAAACACATATTGAGAGCACTTTTGTTGTAATTGGGCAAGAAAACCTGCTGTTGTATAGGCAATATTTGTCTTTACGGCCATCCCATACTCCACATAAATTTATTATTATTCGTGAATTACAAAAAAGGAAAATGTTCGATTCAGCCTGTTGGTATCCACAATTTTGGGAATCTCGGATTAAGAATTGCAGAATTTTTAAATTTACCCAATCCTAAAAATTACACAGGCCATAGCATGCGTCGAACTTCAGCGACAATATTTGCTGATAATGGTGGAAACATCACAAATTTGAAGAGACACGGTGGCTGGAAGTCTACCAATGTCGCTGAAGGATATATATATATATATATATATATATATATATATATATATATATATATATATATATATATATATATATATATATATATATATATATATATATATATATATATATATATACCGACACCGTGGACCATGGGAGGCTGCTAGATGTTTTGGAATCTGTCGGGTTTACAGGAAACATACACAGGTTGCTAAAGAGTTACCTTCTGGGAAGAAGACAATGTGTAAAGATAGGTGAACACATTAGTGAGCAAAAAATAATAGAATATGGAGTTCCACAGGGCACAGTCATCGGCCCCGTAATGTTCAACATATACATTAACGAATTGTTTGCACAGTCGTCTCAGGGTACTGTCGTTGGCTTCGCAGATGATACCGCCATATTCTACAAGGGGGAAACATGGGAAGAGCTGAAAAGTAAAGCCGAAGATGACTTCAGAAACATATCAGCGTGGTTTGACTCCATATTGCTCACAATTAACTTCAACAAGACTAAATGTTTGCCTTTTTGTAGCTACGACAGCGGCTTGCCGTTATACGCGGCTTTGGAGATTCAAGATGGAGATCATGGAACAGTGCGGATAGATGTCGTGAGGACGGTGAAATACCTGGGGGTGACAGTGGACTGTCATCTGAGATGGGATGAGCACATAAACAATCAGGTGTACAAAATACGATTTTTGAGCAGCAGGTTTAAAATGTACCGAGATATGTTTGACCTAAAGCATTTAAAGATCATATACAAATCTCTGGTTGAGACACATCTGCAGTACGCTAATATCATCTGGGGAGGAGCTGCAAGATGTTATATAAAAAGACTGGAAGTCGCTCAGAAGTGGATTCTAAAAATAATTGGGAACAGATGTTATACTTACCCAAGTGATGACCTTTATGCGGAAATGCGTGTCCCGGATCTCTCTCAGATTTACCTTGGGTCTGTGGGTATTTGGCAACAAAAAAATAGAGGAAGACACTGAAGCATCCCATGGCTATCAGACTCGATCGATTGGGAGTGCCACCATGATCCCGAGGTTTAATAAGTCTCAGACCCGGCGTTGTCATGTTCAAATGGGACCAAGACTACGCAACTTTTTGCCACCGAATGTACAATCTGTATATGACATGCGATTGTTTAAGGTACTGCTGAAGGCTTGGATACTCGACTGGCCAAGACTGAATGCTCGTAGAATAATTCACGAGTAATGCCTGTTTTGCTGAAGCCGTGTCATGTGAGCATGTGTTGTGTGAGAAAGTGAGTGAGGAATGAGCAAGTAAGTCATTGAGTGAGTGAGCAAGTGAGTGAGTGAGTGAGCAAGTATGTGTGAGTGTGATTGTTTCTAATTTGGTACTGTGTTTATTTGTTTTGTCGTCGATCTTAAATTGTTGCCATTTTAATTGGATTACTTAGTTAGGATTGTTTAGTTTTGTAAATAACGTTTATATAGTGTAAGTGTAATATGTCTTGTAATCTTCCTTGTAGCCATGCGCTGTCTGTATTCTTGAGATAGCGATGTTGCGCTGGATTGAGGATTGTTAAATACAACATTTATATTCTAGACCCACGCACAAGTCTTTGACTTTTGTGGGATAGTTCTGATTTATTCCCCCTCTGTTGGTATTTTGTATAATCATTGTAACTGTGAATAAATCTATATTATTATTATTATTATTATATATATATATATATATATATATATATATATATATATATATATATATATATATATATATATATATATATATATATATATATATATATATATATATATATATATATATATATATATATATATATATATATATATATATATATATACAATTCACTAACAAACATAATTAAAATTGCCAATACCATTCAAAAATTATTAGATGAAGACAATCAATATGAAACGGAAACTTTACCTTCTTGTTCTGACTACAAAAGGCATTTAAATATACCAAGCATTTCAAACAAATTAAATTCTTTCAATATTAGCAATTGCTCGAATTTTAATATAAATATTAATATAAATAAAAATTAGAATGTTTCTGTTAGTACCTATCTTCTGTTCGAATTTCAATATTTAATACAAATAAGAATTAAAATGTTCAAATTTTTGTTCTACAAAGAAATATAATAAAGACATGTGTCTCATTGATTTGTTATTCTATACGGTTGCCGAAAAATAGTGTACGCAACACGTCCGAAAACAGTTTTTTTGGACTCGCAGACTTCCAGGACTCGCCTACGGCTCGTCTTAGAATTTTGTCGACTCGTCCAAAAAAATTACTACTTTGTTGCAAATCGAAACTTTTTAATTGCGTTTATATCATTGAAAGGCTATTAAAAACGAAATATACATTGTTTTACTTTACTAAGGTATGTACAACTGTTTTTAGGCCATATTTTATTATAATAATAAACGTTAACATCTAGTTGCGGTTAAGTGCAGCGTTCCCATATTTTCTGCCCGCAAATATAGTCAGTTTAGCTGCCGTTTATAATAATAATATTTATTAATATTAATTGTGCATTGCACCATGTAGCAAATACATTTTAAACTTTGCTTGCCTCTAATGCAAACAAGATTGTTCAACAAATAATGTCATATTAGACAACTATAAAGTTAGTTTATTAGTTTTATTCAACTGTGAAGTAAGCTATACATTTATTACCGAATTTTCATTAAGAATCTTGTATGGGCGAAAACTGAGGTCGAGTTCGTTAATCAGCCTTTATGCTCAAGTTTTTCCGGTGGAAAATCGAGGAAAACTTTTTCTATATTTGTGTATCAGCGTAACTGGAATGAGACCTTACATATGACTAGAAATAGTGCAAATAAACCTATGTTGAGAATTTTAAGTAATTTGGTACACAATATTTAAAGTTTTTTCCAAATTAAAAATAAAATTACAAAGACATGCGTTGAAACGATAGAGTAGTGAACTGCCAGGTGTATATTAATTCATACAATAGGTATAAACCATACATCAAAGGTAGCCAAACTAAATATATACCAGGATACCAGGCAGAAAACATACTACCAGAACCAAAAATCATGAAATCTCGCCCGCAATTATGAAAAAAGACAGATGACATTAAATTAAAAATTTGGGAAGTGATTGTTATTTAACTGCGGGATTCAATCAATTATTAAAATATTTTTATTTTTTATTTTTTATTTATTTATTCAACGGATCAACCATTTACAATAATAATAAGAACATCTAAAACTACATTAGTCTTAAATAATCACAATATGAGAACATAAAAAAAAAGCAAAACATACCTGTACACCATATGTATGACAATTCAATCAATAACACCTCTCAAAATTCCTCTAATTACACGGTCAGAATCATTAAACATGTCCAAGAGCTCCGAATACTCATTTGCAGTTCTCGCCACTCTCGACATCGGACTGAAAAAGCCATAATTGGTTCGATGGAAGGGAACCACAAAAACCTCCCTCGCTCTCGTGCGGTCCGGAATCCTTAGAGAGACTAACTCAAGCAAAGAAGGACTATCAATTTTATTCACTAATAATTTGTGCAAAAAACAAACATCACTGACAATCCTTCTACCTCTCAGTGACTGCAAGTGCAGCCGATTCCGCAAATAAGAAAGGTTAAGATCATTTCTCTGCAAGCCCATTCTGTAAGCACAAATTCTTAAGAATCTATTTTGTACGGCCTCAATCTGATTGATATAAATATTGTAATTCGGGCTCCAGACTACAGAAGAGCATTCCAACAAAGAGCGAACCAGACCACAATACAGCCTTCTCAAGCTATTGCATGAAAAATCCAGAGTTGATCTATGAATAAATCCTAACATTTTATATGCCTTAGATACTATGTACTCCATGTGATCCTTAAAAGATAATTCTCTATCCAATACAATGCCCAAGTCTTTAATCATTTCCTTCCTCTGTAAAGCACCAGAGCCCATGGAGTACACAAAGTCAATGGGAAACTGAGCTCTAGTGAATGTAATGCAGAAACACTTATCAACATTCAGAGTCAGAAGATTGTCACCACACCACCAAGCAAAACGATTTAAGTCTTCCTGTAAAAGTAAAGCGTCCTGTCTGGAACGAACAATCTTGAAAATTTTGATATCATCAGCAAACATCAAAATCTGACTATGCTTAAGTGAATGTATGACATCATTGATAAAAAGATTAAAGAGGACTGGTCCACAATGTGAACCCTGAGGAACTCCTGAAGAAACAGTAATACTACCAGAAATGAAGTTTCTGATCTTTACACTCTGGGACCTACCCGTAAGGAAGCTGCGCACCCAAGACAACAAAATACACTATATTTGTAGCTTTATTAACAGACTCAAATACAGTTTAAGCGCAGCATACATATATTATGTTGTCGCATAATATAGCAGAAAACTAAACAAAATCAAGCCAAGTCTCTATATAAATGATTCTAAAATAGTTTCTTTTATCTTTAAACTTGAACATAAGATGTCATATAACACCGAAACAGTCATGGGATGTGTTTTAATGGTAATTCTACTAATTCTGCAATTAATAATTGTAACATATACTATGAATATACTTTCCAAAGAACAATAAGGAAGGTGTAAATTTTCAATAGAAAACAGTTAAAGAACTGGAAACATAGGAGTATGTGTGTCTCGGTCTGAGTGTTGCAACAGGATATGTTCTCCTAACAAACCTGTTGGACCTGTCGCAAACTTTGGACATAATCATCATTCTTCTTTTGCCTCTTCTACAGAGAGGCAATTTAACATATTTTATCAAAACGTCAGGGGCCTCCGGACACGAATCAATGATGTTTACTCTTTTGTTTGTTCGCAGGCATACCCTCTTGACTGTTTTGCTTTCACTGAGACTTGGCTGGATAGTGACATTTATAGTAGCGAACTGTTTGATGATCAATATATTATCTACAGATCAGATAGGGATTTTTTTTCCTCTTGTAAGACTAGGGGAGGTGGTGTTCTGCTTGCTGTGCAAGCTCGCTTTGCAACTCGTCGCCTTGATATTCGGAGGGACTGTGGCGGATTTGATGCTCTTTCTAATATTGACATTGTGGGGTTTTTTTAATGTATGCAGATAATATTAAGATTTTTGCAAATATTTCGAGTGTTGATGACTGTTTGCGGCCCCAGAATTGTCTTCAGACCCTTGATGAATGGTGTTGTCGGAGTGGTCTTTCTATGAATGTTTCCAAGTGTTGTGTGATGTCCTTTACTCGAAATAAGCACGCAATCACTTTCGGGTACAATATAAGAGGGCTTCCACTTGATCGCCTTGGGACAGTTAAGGACCTTGGAATTGTTTTTGATGGTACTCTATCTTTTAACTACACTATGAGCAGACTGTCAGTTCTGCTTACAAAACTCTAGGGTTTCTGATAAGAAACAGCAAAAATTTCTCACAGACTGACACCCTCCTCCTGCTCTTTAGCTGTTTGGTTAGGTCCCGACTTGAATATGGCTCAGTTGTGTGGGCTCCTACTTATGAGATACATGTGGCTAGCCTGGAATCAGTGCAAAGGAAATTTCTAAAATTTCTTAGCTTTCGTGAGGATGGTCGATATCCGTCTATTGGTTTTCCTTAGGAAAGTTTACTTCTTCGCTTTAGTCTGCAGAGTCTGTCGATGCGCAGGCAGTGCAGTTTAATTATATTTTTATATAAACTTGTTAATTCTGTGTTCGACTGCCCTAGTCTGCTTCAGCAACTTAATTTCAATGTGCCTCGTATTGCAGCATGTTTTCCAGGCACATTCTATCTCCCGACTGCTCGTACACGATTGCTGCGATCGTCTCCAATTTACCAGATGTGCAATGATTACTCTGTACTGCAAGACCACCTATATATCTTCTCATGTAACATATCAGAGATAAAAATGTTTTTCAAAGCGATCTAAGTTGTGACTTTTTTTTTTGTATTGTTAGTTTGATTATTGTTAGTTATTATGTTTTGTGTATTGGCCCACCCTTAATTTGGCTTTTAAGCTGTTGGATGGTGTATGAATAAATAAATAAATAAATAAATCCCGGGCATGAAGCCCATCTAAAGTATCACGCAAATAAAACGTTAGTTGACCTGTGTCTCGATGGCGCAGGGGGCTTCACGCTTGCCTCCTAAGCAGAAGGTTACAATCGAATCCAGTTTGATGAATGTATGTTTTTTTAATGTTTTATTTTGATATTTGGAGAAACAATAGTGCACAGATTTCATATGTTTTGAACAAGCTCTCATTTTTGTTTAAAACACCTAAATAAGTTTTGTCACCTTTGAGTCTGAAATTATACTTTTGTTATTGTTGATATTGAAAAAACCGGTTTGATTAGGTTGACCAAAACGAAATCATACTGGCGATTAATAAGGAAAAATAACTGCTACATTTATAATTTGGCAGATACTTTACTTTTCTTAATATGAATTAAGTTTCCTTCTGTCAATCTTCCGTATAACTTTTTTTTCTCTCCGTCAGGGCTCGTCCGCGGTCTCGCCGCCCCGATAGTACTGCAACCTTTGGTTTATTGTGCATTCCGTATAACTTTGATGAAATTTGTAATACAAGTTTCTTTTAAAGAGACTTACACTATCTACAGATATAGCAAAATTTAGTTCTTTAGCTTCATAGAAAATTGAGTTTTGGGCATTTTTTTCAAAAGGAGTTGGAACACAAGATTTTTTTGATAATAGAGAGATATCGATGGTAACACTTTCAAAATAATTCTTCAAATGTGCGCATACTAGGACCTCTAAAATAGATCTTCAAGGTCTGTGTAAGTTTAAAGTATTAACTTTATTAATATGCCGTATAATAATAGTGTACAATTCATATGAAAATTCGCTACTATAACACACTTGCTGTGTTTTGAAATTTTTTTATAGTTAATTAAATACATTTGCAGTAATAAAGAGGAAACTCGTGTCAGATTTAATACAATTTTGACAAGCTGTAAAATTTATTTTATTCTACTAATAAACTATTTATACAGCAACAAATGTGTGCAACTTTATTGCTGCTACTTATAGTTGTTGAAAAATAATGCAGAAATGACTAACCTACCTACAGTGGTCTTATTTTGGAAATTAAATAAAAATAAATCATCGAAAAATATGAAAACAAAATGCACTATTGAACAGAAAACAATGCGGTCAATTATTAATTATAGGAAATGTAATAAAATCCATTCAAAATCGCCTATTCGGGCTTATTGAATAGGTAATCAAATACATAGTGAATAATAAAAGATTGTTTCACTATTGTTGGAAGGGTTGGTTTGCTTTTTCTCCTAAATAATATTCTAAATAATTTTTCCGCTCTGGACTAATGGGCGGGGGGATCGGCAACACAGATAATTGAAAAAACACAAATAATATGAACATAATACAATTTATATATATATATATATATATATATATATATATATATATATATATATATATATATATATATATATATATATATATATATATATATATATCCCCTGTTGGAGCATGATGGGCATTATTCTATCAAATCCCGGGGATTTGTATGGCTTAAAGCTGTTCATATTTTAATATTGTAGGGGATATGTTCTGACATAAAACTCAACTTTGTCACATCAACCCCTTAAGGGTGGTGATAACAACACTTATATTTTAAATACATCATTTGAAAGCTCTTTCTTTTCTGAATTCAGCACACTAATTTTTTTGGAAGTGTTATCAACTCGTTTAAAAATTATTCACAGTTGAAGATGTTTTGTTGGTTTGTAAACAAAAAATTGACTCATCAGAACATTTCTTATCGGAATGAGAAAAATGCGGTTTATTATTTCAGTTTATCGATCGGTTTGATACTTGATAGTACTACCGAAAATTAATTTCACAATGGTGTATTCTGTAGAAGAAAGAGTTGAAATAATTACTCTCTTTTTCAAAAACGATGACTGTGCCAACCGTACCGCAAATTTGTTTAATGAACGACATCCTAACAGACATGTTAACAGAAAATACATTTTGAAGTTAGTTGCAAGGTTTCGACAAAGTGGTTCAGTAGCCAACAAAAAAACGGGATCCTGAACGTGAATTTCCGGTTAGAAATGAGACTACTGAGATTGAAGTTTTAGGACAGATTAATGCAGACCCAACTTTGAGCATGTGAAAATTTGCCACTGTTTCAAACATCAAAAGAATAACTATTCAGCGAATATTGAAGCATCATAAATTTCACCCGTATAAAATTCATCTTGTACAACAACTGAATGAAGATGATTCTGATCGGCGGCTGGAGTTTTGTGAAGGTATGACTGCACGAATAGCTGATAACGGGAACTTCCTGTTAAATATCTGTTTTTCAGATGAGTGTACGTTTTTATTAAACTCTACAGTCAATCGTCATAATTGTCGTTATTGGGCAGATAATAATCCAAGAAATTTTCACGAAGTCCACACTCAAACTCCACAGAAATTGAATGTCTGGACTGGCATTTTTGGAGACCGTTTAATCGGACCAATTTGTCTTGATGGCAATTTGAGTGGCAAAACGCATTTGGAGTTACTAGAAGATATCGTTTACCCTCTACTAATTGACATTGTTGAAAAGGATGATCGCTATCAAGAAAATCAATTAGTGTTTCAACAAGATGGAGCTCCTCCACATTTTTCACAACGTGTTAGGGAGTTAACAGATAGTTTCCAGAGCAATGGATTGGGCGTAGAGGTGCTATTGAGTGCCCCCTAGATCACCGGATTTAACTCCTTTAGACTTCTTTCTATGGGGCCATTTAAAGAGTAGAATTTATGCAACAGCACCGGAGTCTCTGGAAGAATTACGACGACGCATTGTTGAAGAATGCCGTCTAATAACTCCAAAAATGCTCCAAAATGTCAGAGCTCGTTTTGAACAAAATTTGTACTTTTGTATGGAAGCTGGTGGCCAACATATTGAACACTTACTTAACTGAATAAACATTTATGAATGTTTGGTTTTGTTTTTTAGTTTTTGACTAATTAGTGCATTTATTATCACAATGAATGAAATACGTTCTTGCAACTCCAACTGAATAATTTTTAAACGAGTTGATAGAACTTCAAAAAAAATAATTGTGTGCTGAATTCAGAAAAGAAAGAGCTTTCAAACGATGTAACACTCGACCCATGCTCCCTATTTAAAATATAACGGTTGTTATCACCACCCTTAAGGGGTTGATGTGACAAAGTTGAGTTTTATGTCAGAACATGTCCCCCTCAATATTAAAATTGACGTGTTTCAGCGTTTAAAAAAAAATTATCTGGGCGCAAATCCGTCTGTTTCGTTTTTAATGCGCCACCCCGTATAGTAGAAAATTCGCTACCATAACGCACTTGCTGCGTCCCGAATTTCTTTTCTTACAAACATGCATTATATTTCGATGGAAAATGCAAAAATCCAATAAGGCATGTTCGATTAAAAAAAAAAAAGAGAATTTGTATCACCAACGTCTTATGGGCCACCCTGTGATTGTAGAATTTTTCTTTAAGATGTAGCTCAAGACACCCTATAATTAATGTATACACATTTTTTTTTCGTATCTTGTAAAGGATATATTGAACTTTATTGATTTTTTACGAAAATTCGACAAAAATTATATACCCTTAAACAATAAACTCTATAGCTAAGGCTACTGCCAAAGCATCACAGAAAGGGTCTATTTGAACGGAATTTTCTGGAAATATTTGAGTAAAATGAAGGACAGTGACGGTTGAATCTAAGACTTCAGGCTTTGTAAAACATTCTTCTTGAGACATTTTCTTTCCATAGCTCCTATTAGTTTCAGGTTCTTTGCCTAAATGTTGCTAATTTTGACGTTTTAAATCGCGACGTTGACGTTTTGAGGAAAACCCCAATCAATTTTTCTTTAAATGCAAATATATATATATATATATATATATATATATATATATATATAAACATAAACATATAAAAATTGAAACTGACCCTGGATATGTGTTCTAGTGGGGCCTAATTAGCGCTTATTTGAAGAAATTTTTTCAAAATTCAAAAGTTGGGATCTCCTCATTAGTGAATTTTTTTAAAGAAAATTCACTAAGATAGGATGTTAAAAATAAAACGAAATAGTGCAATAGACTTCTAATGTGATGCTTTCTAAAAAAGTCTAATAAAATTTTGATCTAAGATAACCTGGGCAGCCAATATTTGAGCATTTAAAAGTTTGCATGCAAAACTCTATGTTGCGTTGTCAGTTGAAGAACCGTATATGTATTGAGATGTTTTTTCACTTCCGAATAATTTAATAGATGTTTTTTCTTGCTATCCCAATATTTAAATGGTGAATCATTTAACAACTTCTCGTTTTATTCATTCTCTAATATAGCCACCTGTAATCATGACACAAACATTAGATGTTGAATTGTGTTGTGGTAATTCAGACTTTCTTCATAACAGTTTTTATGGGTTACCTTGAAAACGCAATATTTAATGTTTGGTGTGTTTCATTGTAGAATATCAAAAAGCCCGGCCTTTCTGCAGTTTCATAGCTCCGCACTTGGAAGATGGCAATTATAGAATAACCTCACTTAGTTATAGTCCTGATGGAGAGGATATACTAGTCAGTTACTCGTCAGATTATTTGTATCTTTTCAGTGTGCAGGTAAATAATTAGCTTAAGGTGATTGTATAAGTTAATTGTAATTCATATTCCATAGGGTCATGAAAGAACAGAATTAAAGAAGTCGACAAAAGCTGCTAGCTTATGGAACAAGGCAAAGAAAAAGTCATTGAGTGATGCTCGTGCAAGAGTTAATCTTTCACCACCACCTGTGCGAAGATTGAGATTACGAGGTGATTGGTCTGATACTGGACCAGATGCTAGGCCTGAGAGAGATACAACAACTACTGTCAGTAAGTACTCGTCTTTTCTACTCTGTATATTCCATTTTTCTTCACTATGATAGTGAATTTAAATAACTAAACTCTGAGTTCATGATTGTTGTCAGTTACCTCGACAGTCAGTTCCTAGATGGGTGAACAAATTCCATAGGCAAGCATATGTATCTTTCATAAGGGTTCATATTTTATATGTGCAGTGTTAAAAGTAATAATGAACTTTTGCGATGTCCTAAATATTAAATTTTTATAGCTTGAATGTATCAGACAGATAAAATGTTAGGTTAGGTTTGATTGTGAGTGGGCCATACCGGTCCCTCCACCGCGACCATAAGGTCTATTGTGGCTCACGCCTAATAGTCTATATTTCGCCCAACAAAGCCAGCCTCCTGCAGAGGTCGATAATCTTTGTGGGAGAAAGTTGATCCAGATCCTCCGGAGCAAGCTTTATCTTGCCAAAGAGCAGGTATCTAGTCCTGTCCGCTGCTGGACAGGAACACAGTACGTGCTCTGCTGTCTCGTCACTCTCCCTACACAGCCGGCACTCGGTCTCCTGATTGACTCCAATACGGTGCATGTGGTGACGCAAGTGGCAGTGTCCTGTATACAGGCCGACTAGAGTACTCAGTTGTTGTCTGTTTAACTCTAGAAGTTTTTTAGCCCTTGACTCAGACAGGCCATTTATGAAGGTCTTAGAGTGAGCTAATCCTGGAAGATTTTGCCAATACTGGATTGTCATTCTTTCTGTCCAGGTCTTTAAGGTGCGTTTTGCTGTGCATGTTATCCCCAGCACCGGTTCTGGTCCGACAAAGTCTCTGTGGGCACCACTCCTGGCAAGCGTGTCGGCCGCAACATTGCCATCATGGTCCGAGTCACCCGGTATCCAGACCAGCGACACCTCATTACAGCTGCCCAGTTTGTTGAGGGCAGATTTACAACTCCATACCGTTTTTGAATTGCAACGGTAGGAACCAAGAGCATTTATTGCAGCTTGGCTATCTGTATATATCTTTATCGTTTTATGTGTGCACTGGTTTTCTATACTTTCCCTCGATGGCATACACTTCTGCCTGGTGTATGGTTGCGTACTTGCCGAGGATAGTTGATAGTCTAGCATCGATGTTGCCCGCATATGCGCCGACTCCTACTCCCCCATATTGGTTTTGGAGCTGTCAGCATACCAGCAGAGATCGGCTCTCAATAGGGTCGTTTGATTTCGCTCCCAGTCCTCCCTTGTTGTACTGTGTTAGAGCGGATCTATATTGTTCCCAGTTGCCTGTTTTCTTAGCACGATTGAAGAGACGTCTCACTTCTCTTCGTAGTTTTTCGAGGTTATTGTTCCATCAAGTAGACCCTCGACTATCTTTCTTTGACTTTAGTGGACAATTTTCGTGATATGCTGAGACCACAGCATCCCTTACCTGTTCTGCCGCAATCTCAATCTCTTCACGATCCCTCACTGTGGGGATAGCGGACACAAGTCGGGTGGCGAGGGATTGCTTGTACCCCTCCCAATCTGTCCTCCTCGGGTCGCGATACTCCACCACAGGTCTAGGGCGTGTTTCAATCTCAAATAGGATGTGGGCATGGTCCGAACATGAGGGTTCAGACGACACCCTCCATTTGAGGATTTTGGAGCTCAACAGCCTTGAGCTGATTGTAAGATCTAAAACCTCTCTTCGATTGACCGTTAGAAAGGTGGGTTCCGAGCCTATGTTGTTGACAACCAGCTCCTCCCCTAATATGTATTCAAATAGTGACTCACCTCGTCTGTTAGTGTCTGTGCTCCCCCAAACCAGATTATGGAAGTTCGCATCACACCCCATTACAAGGTGATAATTGTTCCTCTTGCAGTAGGTGATCAATTTCCTCACCTCTGCTGGAGGTGGTTGTTCTGCATTTCTGTCTCCGGGGAAATAGGCAGAATAGGCCACTACTTCCAGCCTCTTCCCCCCGGTTGTGATCATGAGATGGATGGCTGCCATGTCCTTGGTGCAGTATTCTGATAGTGTAAAATACTGAAAGTTGTTTCTGATCCAGATACAGGCTCTGGGGTTGGTACCAGAGCCCACCTCTACCATCTTACCAGAAGTGTTACCCAGCCCTTTAGTTCGGTCCGACCTGGCGGTCCAGGGCTCTTGGAGAAGAGCAATGTCTATCTGCTCCTCCTTTAATTTCATGCTAAGGAGGTATGTCGCTGCCTTAGCATGATGCAAATTTGCCTGTATGCACCTAATAGGTCTGGTGGCAAATTTGCCTGTATGCACCTAATAGGTCTGGTGGAAGGATGTATCCTGCCACCTCCTCTACTGGGGCCCATTTTTTGGTGGATTTGATTCCCCCTGCGGTGCCACTTCCCGAGGGATTAGCCGGCGGGGATTGATCCCCCCACTCTCGGAAGGGCCCGCTTCATTATACAGTGAGGAGGAGGGATATTCAGAGTGGATAATGCCCACTCCCACCCCTCCAGTCACCTCACTGAATGTCTTCCTGACAGCACCATCTCGGGGCTTTTTTGCCCTCTGTTGTGGTGTACTGCAGTCTAACCGGAGTCGCTTTCCGCTGACGGCGCCCTAAGTAGCGGCATCAGACTCCTCGGGTCGTTTTATCGTACCCTCAGAACCCTCAACCCCCACCCGAGCCCGTCAGGACCTGACTTCAGTTAGTACCTGACTCAAGGCGGTTGAATATGGCACCCCTGCCTTGAGCGGACGACTAGGCTGCCTTCTTGCGGATCCAGGCAGTCGTTTTTTCCTTCACTCCTCCGAGTGGCTCACGGGAGATATTAAGAGCTCCCACCCCTCATCGGAGGACAGAGATTTGGAGGATAGGGAGAGGATGACCCTCGACCAGCCCTCCATCGGTTTGGCGGTGAGAGAGGGGACAACCCCCATTTCTACCTCTATGTGTTCTCCAGTTGCCTGGAGATCGAGAGTATTATTACCCATATTGTTTGGGTCTGTGTCTATCGTGTTCACATTCTGATCCCACGAGCAGCTGGAGAAAATTGTGGTTAACCTCCATGGAAGAGCCCCGCATCCCATGGAGAGGGATTTATACACAGGGAGGTCGCCCGGTTTCCCTGGGGAGGATTACGTAAGGGGCAGAATTACCAACCTGCCAATGCCCGGCCATATTGGCCAAAAGCATCATCGCTTCGGCACCAACCCTCCAACGACCTTGCGAAGTGGGTTTTTATAGAGGTCTCTCCTCGCAATGCCGGCCAATTACTTGCCTGGGTAGGGGTACGGTATAGCTCTCCTCCTTTCTCAGCCGGGCTTGGGACCGTCCATGGCGGAGATAAAATGTTAGTATAAAGTCAATTAGTAGCTATTACAGAAACATAAAAAACAAAATTGTGAATGTTTCATTGTAACAATAAAAAAGATAATAGAATAAGAAAGGCCATAATGATGATAATAATGGGGTTTCCAAAAGTAAGTCATTTTAAATAGCAAGGCGTCCCCACATGGTCGCAGTTGGAATGTCTGTAGTTGACAGATCACAGCTCAAAGAAGGTGGTTTGTGAAAATGGAATAATATAGTCGAGCAACACAATGAAGTTGTTAAAATTTGCTATAAAAGCGGTAAAAGTTTCACAGAAACGGTCTGGAAAGTTCATACTCAATTTGGTCATCATGAAGCACCAAGTTGCAGTGTGATTGCACAAATAATCAAGAAACTGGCTCTTTTACAAACCAAAAAAAGTCAGGATGTTCTTATACTGTAACATCAACTGAGAATTTGCACGCAGTTGAGGAAAGTAATAGTAATCGTAACATTTATTTTGTAAATGAAATCATACAATGTATAATCATGCATATAAAAGCATTGCTTGTACACGATGGATACAATTTTTAATATAAATGTCCAATAAAAGCGTCAAAACTATTTCACACTGCCAGCTATAATTTTCTTAAATAAATTAAGTGGAAACACGCTGTTATCTTTTCTACCAATACTTCTGCTGGATCGATATTATTTGGCATCCATTTACTATAAAACTCTATCCCATTTATAATTCAATTGCCCAAAAAATATAAATATACTATCTTCACAATAATTTTTTTTGTCTTGCTAATTATTCAGGCATGTCATACCAAGGTGTTCTCAACAATTGAATATTTCAAGGATTCTTCATCGAGTTTTACATCTTAGTCTTTATCTTCACCAGTATAAAATGTAGGTGACACAAGAATTAAAACCAGGTAGACCCTGCACATCATGTATTTTCAAATTGGGCGCTGGAAATGCAAGCAACTGATGATCATTTTTGCAACAAAATTATCATGAGTGATGAAGCTCATTTTCATCTAAACGGATTAGATTAGATTAGATTTTATTGTGAGTGGGCTATTTCAGTCCCTCCACCGCGACGTTTGGTCTATTGTGGCTCACGTCTAATTATTTAGATTTCACCCATCAATTCCAGCTCCCTGAGGGATTCGATCTTTTCTTGAGGGTGAGAGTTTGTTTGGCAGGTGTACTGCCATCTGAGTAAAGTCGCTTGCCCGTTTCGAAGCTCAAAGAGAGATAACCTCTCTCCGAGTTCGTCTGGACCCGACATCCGTCAGTGTTTGCCTCGAGGCGGTATCATGAAGTCCCGCTCTCGAGCAGCATCTAATCTCCAGTTGTAATCCACCCCTAGAGATCTCAGCTCCCCTCAGGCTCTTCCAAACCATACACCTAACAGTGTTAAGACTCAAGGCAACATCCCATCGAGTCCCGCTCCCGAGCATCACCCCAGCGAGGCCGTCCGTCCGTTTCGTACCACACAGTATGGGCTCCAAACTCCGGGTGTTTACCACTCATCAGAGATCAGAGCGCCCCGGGACGTCTGGACACACGACACACGCCAGGGCTCAATCCAGGGCGGTATCATCTGGAACCCCGCTCCCGAGTAACAACCAAGCGAGGCCAATTGTCAGTCTCTGAGGCCACAGTGGAGGCGCCAAACTCCGGGTGCATATCACTCCCCAGAGATGTCTGCCTCCCCCCAGCCTCACCTGCACCAGACCCCCGCCAGTGTTTCATTGACTCGAGGCGGTATCATGAAGTCCCGCCCTCGAGCAGCATCCAGGCAGGGTCGTTAGCCTGTATCGATGCTCACAGAGTAGGCCCAAGTCTCCAGGTGTAATCCACCCCTAGAGACCCCAACCACCTCCGGGTTCGTCCAGGTCCAACACCTGCCAGCGTTAGCTTAAATTTCACCAAACAAATCGAGCTTCCGACAGGAGACGACACCTGCGAGGTGAATCTTTGTTTGACAGATGTACTGCCATCTGAGCGAAGTCGCTTGCCCGCCTCAAAGCTCAAAGAGAGATAACCTCTCTCCGAGTTCGTCTGGACCAGACATCCGTCATTGTTTGACTCTGTGCAGTATCATGAAGTCCTGCATCCGAGCAGCATCCAAGTGAGGTCGTTTGTCCGTTTCGAAGCTCACAGAAGAGGCCTCAACCCTTAGTTTTATTCCACCCCTAAAGATCTCAGCTCTCCTACGGGTTCGTCTAGACCCGACACCCACCAGTGCTAGACTCAAGGCGACATCCCATCGTGCCCCGCTTCCGAGCATCGCACAAGCGAGGCCGTCCGTCCGTTCCGAAGCACACAGTGGGCCCCCCAAACTCCGGGTGTTTACCACTCATCAGAGTTGTCAACCCTCTCCGGGTCGTCTAGACACACGACACCCGCCAGCACTCAACCCAAGGAGGCTCCCATCCGGAACCCCGCTCCCGAGTAACAACCAAGCGCGGGCAACCATCCATTTCTAAGCCCAGAGTGGAGGCCTCAAAATCCGGTTGTACATCACTCCCCAGAGATATCCGCTTCCCTTCAGGCCCACATGGACAAGACCCCCGCCAGTGTTTAATTTCAATTAGTCGCCTTTTACGACAGGCAGGAGTTACCTTGGGCCTATTCTTTTAGTTAGTCCCCGGACCCACAGGGGACATCTAAACGGATATGTTAACAATCTAAACTGCTGCTGTGGGTCTCAGGAAACGCAAGGATGATACTGCAGCGAGCAGTGCATTCCTAAACGTGTGACAGTTTATGTGATGTTGGTGTTCATTCGGTCGTATTCTATAAAGGTGAGCCGGAAAAGGTAGTTTTCGCCCATGGGCTGCGTTACTGTGCAATGTTAGTCGACCTTTTATAACCTGAATTAGAAGCTATGGACTTGAGGGACCTTTATTTAAAGCTAAATGGCATTATATGCTGCACATGTTGTGAAACAATTGGGCTGTTGCCAAAGTCATTTAACACAAACACATCAATTAGCTGCCTATATCGGATGATTTGCCATAACCGGATGTACATTTTTCAGTCAAAGTTGTTTTAAAAATTTACTTACAGCAATTTTGAACTTGGAATCATAGTTGTGGTGTGGTGAAATTTCTACCTATAATTTTTGCCATTGACCAGCAGAGTCGGGTATTGTTTAGACAACAGATGATTTTTGTATCTTATTAATTGGTGGAAGCTTTATTGTTGACTTGATCAATTGTCTGTTTGCACCTGTTCCTTGCTGATGCAAAGGCGGCGTGAGTTTCGTTGTTCGGGTTTTTGCGTCAAAGATTGTACGCAGAATTTTTAATAACTAATGCTTTTCAGTAAGATTTATTGAACCAGGGGTTTGATTTGGAATTGACATGTTTAGATGAATGAGGAATATAGGTATCCATGCCTAATAAAATAATTTCTTTAATGGAGTTGGCATCTGCCCAAGGAATCGATGAGAAAACATTTCTTAATTTGTCCCATTCAACATACATTCCTTGACAAATTTAACCCAACAACATATTGAAGCATACAAATCTCTATAGTGAATTAATTTTAATAATTTTTTATGGACAGTGGTTGCATTGAAAGTTACAAAAAACATATTCTGATACTTTAAAAGAGAATTAGCTACAATATGTCTCTATAAGACTTTCTTGAGGTGATCCCATACATGTTCGATCGGATTCAGATCCAAGCTTCTTGGTGGCCATTGAATAACTGATATACCAACTTCATTAAGATAGTCTAGTACCTACCCAGCCATGGGAGGTCGAGCGTTGTCTAGCCTTAACAGGAAATTGCGTCCCACAAAATGACCAAAAGGCATCACATGTTCTATTACAATATTCTCAAGATAGTAATCAGCATTCGTGGATCTTGTACGAACAGGAACTAACTCTGTGCGAGCGTCAAAGCAGATGCCACACCAAAACATAACAGAGCCACAGCCGAATGGAATCCTTTCAGAAATAATGCAAGGAGCAATTTACTCTCATGGTCTTCGCCAGACTAACCCTAGTTTCATCTGTGAATAAAACTTGTTTCCAATTATCAACAGACCAATTTTGATGATTTCGAGCAAAATGGAATCTGGCAACTTTGTTCTCTCTAGTAAGCAAGGGTGCAATGGATGGTCTCCTACTGTTTAATCCAGCTTCATTTAGTCATCTTCTAACTATTTTAGAAGAAATTGCGACATTACGGATAGCTTCGAGTTCATTTCTTATAACTAGTGACAGGTGACAGTCCTGTTTCTTAAAGCACACTGTCTAATAAAACGTTGATCTCAGTCATTAGTGCATTGTTTTCACCCTTGCCCTGGCCCTCTAGAATAAGTTCCTAGTTCATTCAAGCGTCTTACCATAGGACTTATTGTGGAACGATGTTTACCTAACAAATTGGCAACATAACTTTGACAGCATCCCTAGTCTTTTTTTTTTTTTTTTTTATTTCAACAACACACCACGAGGGCTTACAGCCTAAATACTATCGTACCGTGGGTGTTGACAAGGAGGAAAGAGGCAACTTGTTAATTCTGGACTTTAAGGTATGGAGGTTCGGAGGAGAAGGAAAAACATGTGCCGGCAAGGAATTCTACAACTTGGAAGTCCTCGGGAGAAAAGAGCGGGCATAACAAGATGTTGCATATCTGGTGACCTGGACAGTAAAAGGGTGCATTCGCTCTGTTCCCCTGGTAGATCTGTTGGGGGCAGCAGGTGGGGGAACTATGGAGGAAAGCTCCTCTGAGCAGTGCCAGTGCAGATATCTATAAAAGAGATAGAGGTCACCAACGGCACGTCGGTGGGAAAGGGATTTCAGCCTTTGGGTGAGGGTAGGGTCACCGATGAGACGTATAGCTCTCTTTTGAATGGCGTCCAGGATAGAGTGTAGAAGGGGCAGCTGCACCCCAGATGTGGGAGCAGTATTCGAGGTTTGGCCTTATTTGTGAAGTATATAAGGTATAGAGATTAGCTGGTGAAAAGTATTTGCGAGCCCGGAAGAGGAAACCTAATTTCTTAGCAGCCGCTTCTGCAATTGATGTGACATGTTGGTGCCAATTAAGATTTCGATCCACAGAAATGCCAACAAGGGAAAAGGACTTATTACTTTGAATAACTTGGTTGTTCGTTGTGATGGGTCTAGGACTGGTGTATATCTTATGAGAAAGAAAGCAAGGCTGAGATTTGGTGGGGTTGAATTGTACAAGATTTCTACTTCCTAGTCTAATATTTATTGGAGATCCACGGAGACACAACCCTCCATGAGTCTGCTATCAACATCTAATTGTGCTAAAGAAACAAAGTAGGGGCTAGAGCTGAACCTCGAGGAACTCCTGCATTAATTGGATACAGTTTAGAGGAATGGCCATCCACAACAATAGAAATGCTCCTGTTGGAGAGGAAATTTGCTGTCCAGGTACAAAGTTTTGCTGGTAGGCCATAGGCCGAAAGTTTATTAAGCAGCGCTGCGTGCCAGACCTGGTCGAATGCTTTGGATATGTCTAGAGCAACAATCTGAGATTCACCGTGTGGTTCCATAGACTTGTTCCAAGAATGGGTGACAAAGGAAAGGAGGTCGGCAGTCGATCTGCGCTGACGGAATCCATACTGCCTGTCGTGGATCAGACTGTGTTTTTCAAGAAATTTTAGTAATTCGGTGTTTATATACTTTTCCATCACTTTAGAGACGACTGAAAGGAGAGAAATAGGCCTGTAGTTGCTAGGAAGCGCTTTGGATCCTTTCTTGGGGATGGGTTGTACTCAAGCAATTTTCCAGTTACTAGGGAATATGCCTTTATTGTAAGACATTTGAAACAGACGAGTCAGGACAGGAGCAAGTTCTGGTGCGCATTTTTTGAGAACAATTGCTGGGATCTCGTCAAGGCCAGAGGCTTTCCTGGTATTAAGAGAAGAGAGCATCTTTCATACCTTTTTAGTTTTGAAAATGATATCCGTTATTTTATGCGCGACATTGGGGACTGTTGGTGGTTGAACATTTGGATGTGGGTTGAGAGTAGAATTGCCGGCGAACAACGAAGCAAAAAGTTCAGCCTTGCCCAGGGCAGTAGAAACAATTTCATCCCCTGAGACAAGAGGTGGGAACGTGCTTTTGCAGAAATTATTCCCAATAGATTTAGCAAGAGTCCAGAAGGGTTTGCTGCCGTTGGAGCTTGAGAGGACTTTGTTTTTGATGTGGTTATTAAACGAGTTTTTTGCCTCAGAAAGAATGCGGACATAGCAGTTTCTTGCGTCGTTAAATGCTTGATGATTTTCTTGACTGGGATTGTGTAGAAGCGTTTGTGAGCTTTGATCTTTTCAAGTCTGGCCTTGTCAGAGGATTTAGAGAACCAGGGCTTTTGAGTGGCTGAAGTGGTTTTCTGTGTACGTGGAATAAATAATTCCATGCCAGCTTAGACAATTTCGGTGACATTTTGTGAGTTATCAGAGGGGTCAGGATGAGAGAAGCAGACAGACGCCCATGGAAATGAGGAAAAGTAATCTCCTATTTCGTCCCAGTTCGCGGAGTTGTAGTGCCAAACGATACGTGGGTGTGATGACTGTGTGACCTCGGGTTGCATTGCGCAGGAAGCAGTGACCATGCCGTGGTCTGAGCGACCAAGGGTGACAGTGACTGATATGTTATAGCATTCAGGTTTTGTAGTAAGAAGGAGATCCAAGGGATTTGAGCTGTGTGTTGGGATACGAGGAAAGTAAGTAGGTTGCTGAACCATATTGGCTAAAGAATTGCTGATTGCAAAGGCCTCCGCTGCTCTCCCTTGTGGATTGGTTTTTGAAGATCCTAGCCATTCCTTATTATGGACATTGAAGTCACCAAGAATAGTGACCCCGGAGGAAGGATATTCAGAAATCAGATAGTCGGTTTTTTCAGAAAGGTAGTCAAAGAGCTGGACAAAGTTGTTGTCAGAAGGTGACCGGTAAATGCAACAGATGAATTTAGTTGCAGCCCTGAGAGAGAGTTTTATCCATAGTATGTCTTTTCTTCCAGCTTCTAAATTGCGGAGTCTGGTGCAGGGTAGATTGCTACGGACGTATGCGCACACGCCTCCATGCAATCTAAAGGAAGTAAGGAGCTCATACCCCGGGAAATCAAGGTGATTAGTGGCTGTTTTGGCACTGATTTGGGTTTCGGTGAGGAAGAGGAGTTGGGGCCTGTTAGCCTGGAGGAAATGGTGGATGGAGTTCAGGTTAGAATTTAGGCCACATATATTCGAAAAGGATATGTTAAATCTTGATGTTGACGCCCCCTGTGCACCCCTTTCCCGGAGATCCGAATGGAGGGGTATTTTGCCTCCGGAATCTTTTGTACAAGGAGGAGCTATCATCATTTTTGTTTATAAGGGAGACCGTCGAATAAAACTGAGGCTTGCACCACCTTGAGTTTAGTTAAATTCGCTGTTCGGTTCATTCTTCTAATTTCTCAAGGTCAAAAATAAAAGTTTACCACAAAAACGCATTACTTTAAAAATGAACAATTTAAGCGTGCTTTTAAAGAAAATTTGTCGCAAGTATTGCACAAAATTGTTCATCTTCTGAAACATTCTTTAAAACTGGCAATCTCAACGAATCGTGTTGACAGTTGTCATTAACAACGAGACAAAATATGCATCCTTATGTTAAAATACTCTATAAACTTCAAAACTGACATGAAAAAATATAAATTAATTTTTTGGATAATTACATATTGTTGCATTAATTTTGTCCAGGAGTGTATTTATAAGGCCAGATTTGTCATGTAGATCCTTATGAGCAGTTATTTGTTTGTAGGGGATGTGTTGCGGAGATGAGAAAATGATCAGATTTGCCCTAGGGGAGCTGATGTTTTTTTCAAGTCTGAATGACCTACTAATTGTATGGTTTTTAAAAACGATTACTTCCTATTCTAAATGACTAGTCAACCAGTGCTGCAGATCCATAACTTCTGCTTTTCTATCAAATTATGACTGATCGATCAGTTAACTGGTTTTAGTTCGCAGCAGTAATTTATAGACATTATATAGACAATTTATAGCACTTTACCATGTTTGTAAAGTTATTGGTCTGATCCAAAAGAAGTACAAGATTTTTACAAAGCTGTACTCAAATGGAAGAAAACTGCAAACACAGCCGCGAGCTCCAAAAATTGGCGTACATGCTTCTTTATATTCTTTCTATCATCATGGTGAAAATGAGTGGGGGCAATTAATTTATAGTCTTCATTCATAGTGCTGTCTAATATTTATATGAAGACACTTGGTATCTCATATAATTGATTTCATAAGGTCCATAGCTTATATTATTGATTCTTTTCATTTATAATGTATTGCATATTCATGATGAAAGGTATAGGTCAGGCAAGACCACAGTTGCAGCAAACCCTGATGCGCCGCATGACTGAAGTGCTATCCCGGATGTTAAATGACCCGATGACCAGAGCTGCGCTAAGTGCTGGTGGTGAAGATTCGCTGAATTCTGAAGCCGCAGGCAGGGGCGGAGAGCTAGGCGAGGGTCAAGAAGCACAGGCTGAGAATGTGACGAACAGTGCCAACCAGCAAGAGGAAGGTGCTGCACCACCTGCAGAGCAAATGGAGACAGACCCTGAACCTGCTGCCAGGTAATAAAAGGTTGGATTATTAATTAAGTATGAACCTCACTTATACTGGGTCGTTTAATGCCACATCTGAAAGTTGATACATCTAAGTTTGCCTAATTCCTAAGTTCAGCTAAAATATTTTTTGACTTTACTAAAATAATAAAATATTGGCAAAAATATAGGTAAATAAAATAAATTATTACCTATTTAAAACATTTCTGCTGTGGTGTTCAATTATGGCAACTGTTGGTGTTATTGGTGGCAAATTTTGTTTTATTTGTAGAATTAAATTTGAAGTCTGTCAAGTTTGGAAGCTATGTGTCAAATATTTTTGGAGAAAACCTTATTTAAATTATGAAAAAATATACACACAATTGTTTAGCTTTTTTTATGAGCATATTCTATAGTGTATTTAAATAAAGTATAAAAAAATACATTTTCAGTTTTGTAGTACTTCTGGCTCTACTGGTAGTAGGTACAGTAGCTATACACTTATGACGCCGCCCTTCCTTTTATACCAGATGACGAATGCTCAAATAATTCCCAATCTATTCACAAACCTAATTTGTCATTGGCATAAGCTAAGTTACCAGGAAGTTAGAGGGCCGCCAGCTTTTATACAGTGGAGATGGGCGTGGGTTAAAATAAGATGTTAATTAGGGGCGCCACTTGATTGTTTAACCTCCACTCCCGGATATTCTAACTTTTCCCACTTTTCGTGCACGCAAAGCTCACAACTTATTTCCCCAAATATTAATTAATTACACGTTAATTAAGATAAGTGGCCTGATTAAAGATCAAGTCCCAAAGAATAATCAATAAGCTTGACTAATGCTAACAATATATGATAACTGATGGTACTATCAAAAGTGAAGCAATTATATTAACAAAGGTTTCGTAAAAATCTGCACCACATTTATTGAAGTTTAAATAAAATAAACTCAGTTTGATTTTAGCAAATTTAACAGAGATGAATATTTAAAATTTAGCTTATCAAGATTGTCTCTCTTATCACTCTATTCTTTATCACAAAACGGAAAATTCTTACTTGAAATTCCTGGACTTCTAGGCCATCAAATTACCAACAATTTCCATACCAAACTAAGGCCTTTAGGGGTACGGGACTGCAACCACGGGAATAATGCAACAATGGAACGGCAATGCGACAACGGAAAGCGAAGACCTCCTCACTGAGATCCTAATTCATAAATTCCAGATTCCACAGCTGACGGGAATTATCATTGCTCTTGACTAGCACATAAAACTCCATTTAATTCCATAGCCATACTTCGTTCGGTACATGAAAATTCGCTATTCCATGCGAGACTTATTCCACTCAAAATTATGATACGTGAATTTGCCAAAGGTACTGCCCAATACAAAAACTCTCTATCCAGTACTAAAATCGCCCAACACAAGAACTTTCCACCCGCTACTAGAAATTTTCCATTCACTACTAGAATCGCTCTATCCGGCACAAAAACTCTTCTATCCGGCACAAGAATTTCTCTATCCAGCACAAGAATTTCTCTATCCAGCACAAGAAGTATCTGGCACAAGAATTTCTCTATCCAGCACAAGAACCCTAAAAACAATAAGTAACGGAATGCTAGAGGTGTTATAGTTACGAGAGAGGATGATTTCTTACCTCCCAAAGAGGGAAACGAAACTCCAACGTGACAAGGTCAATGTGGTCCTTAAATCCCCTCAAACGGGTATCTCTACAGTCTTCAACATCAAATACGCAAATTACGATATCACCAAAAAGACTGCAGATGTGTTCTGAGTGCAATTAAATCCACAAAGGGGGATAATTAATATCCAACTTGCTTCTCAGAACGAACCACGTGTTAACTCCAACAACTGCCAACGAAAAATCCCCCTCTCGAACCTTCCGGAGTATTCACATTTCCTACCTGAACGCAGGTAACGCCACTCGTTCGCTCTCACTTGCATCCCATACGTCCCCAGCCATCTATCCTTCTCAACATGCGGACCATTCTCGAACCACCGACAAACTGCAACGCAAGCGTGGCAGCCGATACGATATACCAGGGGTAGTACAAATAGAAATGATTTAACAAATGATCTCAATTTTATTCCGTATACGAGGGATAGCCAGAAGAAATAACCACGATTGTCGCCAATAATTCTCTGTTCAGAGCAGAGGAGGAACCACAAATACGTCCAAACTAGCTTAGTTGTTTAGCTATTCAATTTATACTGTTACACACTGTGTCTATAAAGTAACACATAAATTCAATAAAATTGAATGTGACTATTATCAAATACTTTATAATGACAATACAGAACACTCCGGTTGATTTCGTGTTTCAAGAGTATCAGTGCCCCTAGCGGATAGTACTGATGTTACGTCGTTCGAGAACGTGCAACACTAGCAATTGCTGGTGTTTAACTGTGTATAATTAAGTTTGAGCTGTGTTTTTTACAATAAAAGTCAGTGGTTGGGTGTGTGCAATCTATAATTGTTCGAATTATAACGTGCTAAATCTATCAAAGACATTTTCATAGGTTTCCAAAGGATGCAGAACGTGAGTATGATTTTTTGTGTTTTCTTTTGTTAAAGGCTATTTTTTTTTACAAATTCGCCTAATAATTAATATTAAACAATAACTATAACATGGATTGACGATAATTTTGTATTATAGATGCAAGAAAAGGGTACTGTTATCAAAAAGAACTGATTTGGATATAGTATTGAAGACACAAGGTGCATTTTACATTTCAATGTCACTTCCAAAAGAATTAATTTGTTGAAGCAGAAGACAAATTCAGAATCACTTTTATGCCAATATGTACAGTTCACAGAAGATAATTTATTGTGTACCTATTTATTGATAAACTTCGTAAACGGATGGTTCAAATAAGGCTTCAATCATAACTTGCCATCCAGTGCACTAAAAAAAAAGAAATATGAAGGCAAAAAAGTTTTGCATTAATAATAAATGACATAAGAAAACTGTTTTTATATCTTCTTCTGTGTCCTTTTTATTTCGGTATGCCATGAATTGTCACATTTTTTCACGTTTAAAATTACTTTACTTGGTAAAGGCTTTTAATTATCTCCCCAAGACAAGTTTTTAAAGAGACAAGTAGAAATAGCAGATTCAGCCCTATAATAGATTTATTCACGGAAGTAAGAGTTAGTCTTACCTTTCATCTGTACAATTTCTTAATTATGTACTAAGTATATTAGTTACATATTTTAAAATATTTGATTAATAAAACAGTTTTCATGTAGAGATGTAGCAAATTGAGTACTGTGCTACCATTTATACCTAGAACAATTATTTATAGGTAAGTACAGATTGTAACTTAATATCCTCAGACAGCTTTCAGTATATTCCTATACATAACCTTGAAACAGTAGTTTAACGACGGTTTCAAGGTAGTATATTAAATTCTGATGAAATAAGATTATGGGTAAGAGAAATTTGCAGAATTGTTCATGCTGAATTCATTTAGATTTCAAGCTGATTGTTGATGCAAATTCTATTTATAACTATATACTCAGACAATTTTACTGTTTTGTTATGTACAAGTTTTTATATTCATCTATAATAAACCAATTGTCTAAATTAAGACTATGAAGGTAAATATACAATTCAAATTACTCGCTCAGTTGTCAGTACTTCACGTGAGGTGGCGCTAGTGTACTTGTCACAAATATCACCAATGCTGAAGCATAGGAGTGTCCCGTATTGTCATTATATAGTATTTGCTATTATTAAGGAAAATTCAAAAACAGCTCGATTTTTATTGTCAAAAACTAACTTTTGATATAAAAGTCTCACCCCTATCGTCATACCTCTTCAAAGGGTAGCTACCCCTTCGAAACTTTGAAATTGGATGGTGGGTAGTGTAATATTCATTGATTGTTGTTGCCCTTACTTGGTGAAACTTGTCCATACTGCATACAGACTTGGAGACTACTTCTCTGGCTTCACTGTTGGTTTTTAGTGGTGAAGGACGTAGCCAGCGCGTGAGCTAACTGGAGCAAGTGGCCCTTCGAATTCTGGAAATTCTAGGATGTTCTTCAATGCTTCTGTGACTATAGTTTCGCTGCTTGACAGCATTTTCAGACAGATTAAAATTGAATTAGTACGAAATCATGACAACTACAAATAAATATCTGTTGCTATGTTATGATATGATGTTTTGATCAAAAAAATAAAAAATTATCAAATTGAAAATAAAATGAAACACAGATGACAGATGAGGTTTTCAAAATGTCTATGTGATGTATGTCAATATTTAACATAAAAACTAGAACTAGCCTATAATAACTATGATAACAGTTACAACAATAAAATAACTAAACAATAACAGTATAAAAGTAGTCTCTATACAACGAAAATATCGACATACATCAACTCATTATTATATTAGAACTTTTTTGAAATAATAGTTAAATTTATTTTCTTTGACATATTTAATTAGAAAGAAGAATATCCAAGAAAGGGGAATTCATTAAATCAGTTTGCTCGTTTAAAACAAGGTAGTTATTGTCGTGTGTGTGCCTTTTGACTTCTAAAGCTTCAAAAAAGTCTAGTTTACGTTTGTCATTATAAAAATGTAGTGGTTGTATGCGGTTATTTATTGTAGGTCTATGTTCGGTATCAATAATATCTTTTGCAAATGTAGATTTGTCAGCGTGGTTATTTCTAAATGCAGAAATATGTTCTTTGTATCGGGTGTTAAAATTTCTAGAAGTTTGACCTATGTAGATTGCGTTACAATGTGTACAAGCTAATTTATAAACTCCAGCTTTTGTCAGGAAACAAGATTTTTCTTTCGCGTTAAATAACAAATCACGCGTCGTGTTGTAAGATTTAAAAGCTACCTTTGTATTTGTACAAGTGTTTAAAATTTTTGAAATGTTTTCTGAAATGGTTCCAAAATAAGTTATCGAAACGTATCTGTTGTCTTCTTTGTCTCTAATATTTGGATAAATTAAATTAATCGCTAATTTGTATTCTTTTCTCTCTATCATTTTATCTATTATTTTAACAGAGTAGCCATTATTAAATGCTGTTTGCTTAATTATTGAAATTTCTTTTTCAAAACTGTTTTGTGACATAGGTATTGAAAATGCACGATGTATCATAGAATGATAGGCTGACAGCTTTTATTCAAAAGGGTGACATGAATCATATGGTATGGTTGTGTCAGTGTAAGTTGGTTTCCTATATATATATATATATATATATATATATATATATATATATATATATATATATATATATATATATATATATATATATATATATATATTGGATATTCTTCTTTCTAATTAAATATGTCAAAGAAAATAAATTTAACTATTATTTCAAAAAAGTTGTAATCAAATAATGAGTTGATGTATGTTGATATTTTCGTTGTATAGAGACTACTTTTATACTGTTATTGTTTAGTTATTTTATTGTTGTAACTGTTATCATAGTTATTATAGGCTAGTTCTAGTTTTTATGTTAAATATTGACATACATCACATAGACATTTTGAAAACCTCATCTGTCATCTGTGTTTCATTTTATTTTCAATTTGATAATTTTTTTTTTTGATCAAAACATCATATCATAACATAGCAACAGATATTTATTTGTAGTTGTCATGATTTCGTACTAATTCAATTTTAATCTGTCTGAAAATGCTGTCAAGCAGCGAAACTATAGTCACAGAAGCATTGAAGAACATCCTAGAACTTCCAGAATTCGAAGGGCCACTTGCTCCAGTTAGCTCACGCGCTGACTACGTCCTTCACCACTAAAAACCAACAGTGAAGCCAGAGAAGTATTCTCCAAGCCTGTATGCGGTAGTGTAATATATTTTTTAAAGCTAATCCAATTCTCTATTTAGCAACACCAATTATTTTTTTTTGTAGGAATAAAATAAAGCAAGTTATAACATTTTTATTATCAGTAACACCAAACGCAAGTGAAGCCTGTAAAGAACTACATAGTCCAGTCTTATATACTTCAATACCTCAAAGTCTCTAAACAATGTTCAAAATGTTGGGCTTCTTGTACGAAAAGATATCTAGAGATTTTGTTGTACACTATGTCGTATCTGTAACAATGACTCTGTACAAAGTGTCTTGATAATGTGCGAGTCTTAGACATGTCAGATCAATGCCTACTTAGATATTGAAAAACAAATCGACAATTTTTTTTTCTTCAAAATAACTCGTAAGTGAAAAGAGGCAGGGCAAAATACAAGTCATATTTGGAACGAGCATGAAATTCTACGAAACATTGCTAATTGAACCGTGTCCCCATCTCTAATAATAACGGAGACAGCAATACATTCCCATCCAGTTTGGGACACACTGTATACAGGGGCTTTAAAGAGGACACAGATGTCAAATTTAGAATTAGATTCGAAAAAATAAATGGGTTGGATTGAAAATGGGTATAAAGGAAAATGACGTGCCAACAACCAACAATCTGATCCACAGCTTCACTTGATGATAGTGTTCTTCATAGCATGTCCTCATCGGATAGTCCAATATCTGATTCAAGCTCCTTATCAACGAGAGGTGAAGTAACCAACCCCCTAAATGATGACCTGTGTGAGATCTTGGGGCTCTGCAAATCTGGTTATGCTTCAAAAACACAGAATTGCCTCTTCTCTAGGAAGAGTGTCCTACAGGGCTCAGATGTTCAAACGCCTGGCAAAATATTGCGCAAAAAATTTACAATCTCAACATTGGGTAGGTGGTAGTGGAATTTTCCTTTACATGATAGTAAAGGATTTTTTCACGCCCGAGGAGGTACCACCCCTTACATCAAGGGGCCCGTGAAGTCCCAACGGACGTTTCCGGTTTTGATGTATGAGTCGGTCTCCCTTATAAGCAAAAATGATGATGGCTCCTCCTTGTACAAAATATTCCGGAGGCAAAATACCCCTCCATTCGGATCTCCGGGAGAGGGGTGTACAGGGGGCGCCAGCATTGAGATTTACAATATCTTTCTCGAATATATGTGGCCTAAATTCTAACCTGAACTCCGTCCACTATTTCCTCCAGGCTAATAGGCCCCAACTCCTCTTCCTCACCGAAACTCAAATCAGTGCCAAAACAGCCACTAATCACCTTAATTTCCCGGGGTATGAGCTCCTTACTTCTTTTAGATTGCATGGAGGCGTGTGCGTGTAGGTCCGTAGCAATCTACCCTGCACCAGACTCCCCAATTTAGAAGCTGGAAGAAAAGACATACTGTGGATAAAACTCTCTCTCAGGGCTGCAACTAAATTCATCTGTTGCATTTACCGGTCACCTTCTGACAACAACTTTGTCCAGCTCTTTGATTACCTTTCTGAAAGAACTGACCATCTGATTTCTGAATATCCTTCCTCCGAGGTCACTATTCTTGGTGACTTCAATGTCCATAATAAGGAATGGCTAGGATCTTCAAAAACCGATCCACAAGGAAGAGCAGCGGAGGCCTTTGCAGTCAGCAATTCTTTAGCCAATATGGTTCAGCAACCTACTTACTTTCCTCGCATCCCAACACACAGCTCAAATCCCTTGGATCTCTTTCTTACTACAAATCCTGACTGCTATAAGATATCAGTCACCGCTCCCCTGGGTCGCTCAGACTACGGCATGGTCACTGCGTCCTGCGCAATGCAACCCGAGGTCACACAGTCATCACACCCACGTATCGTTTGGCACTACAACTCCATGAACTGGGACGAAATGCGAGATTACTTCTCATTTCCATGGGCGTCTGTCTGCTTCTCTCATCCTGACTCCTCTGATATATCACAAAACATCACCGAAATTATCCAAGCTGGCATGGAATTATTTATTCCACGTACACAGAAAACCTCTGCAGCCACTCAAAAGCCCTGGTTCTCTAAATCCTGCGACAAGGCCAGACTTGAAACGGTCAAAGCTTACAAAAAGCTTCTACACAATCCCAGTCAAGAAATCCGTCAAGCATTTAACGACGCAAGAAACCGCTATGTCCGCATTCTTTCTGAGGCAAAAAACTCGTTTAATAACCACATCAAAAACAAAGTCCTCTCAAGCTCCAACGGCAGCAAAGCCTTCTGGACTCTGTTAAATCTATTGGGAATAATTTCTGCAAGAGCACGTTCCCACTCTTGTCTCAGGGGATGAAATTATTTTTACCGCCCTGGGCAAGGCTGAACTTTTTGCCTCGTTCGCTGGCAATTCTACTCTCAACCCACCTCCAAATGTTCAACCACCAACAGTTCCCAATGTCGCGCATAAAATGACGGATATCATTTTCAAAACTAAAAAGGTACGAAAGAGGCTCTCTTCTCTTAATACCAGGAAAGCCTCTGGCCTTGACGAGATCCCAGCAATTGTTCTCAAAAAATGCGCACCAGAAGTTGCTCCTGTCCTGACTCGTCTGTTTCAGACATCTTACAATAGAGGCATATTCCCTAGTAACTGGAAAACTGCTCGAGTACAACCCGTCCACAAGAAAGGATCGAAAGCGCTTCCTAGCAACTACATACCTATTTCTCTCCTTTCAGTCATCTCTAAAGCGATGGAAAAGTATTCAACACCGAATTACTAAAATTTCTTGAAAAACACAGTCTAATCCACGACAGACAGTATGGATTCCGTCAGCGCAGATCAACTGCCGACCTCCTTTCCTTTGTCACCCATTCTTGGAACAAGTCTATGGAACTACACAGCGAATCCCAGATTGTCGCTCTAGACATATCCAAAGCATTCGACCAGGTCTGGCACGCAGCGCTGCTTAATAAACTACCGGCCTATGTCCTACCACCAAAACTCTGTACGTGGACAGCAAATTTCCTCTCCAACCGGAGCATTTCTGTTGTCGTGGATGGCCATTCCTCTAAACTGTATCCAATTAATGCAGGAGTTCGTCAAGGTTCAGCTTTAGCCCCTACTTTGTTTCTTCTACACATCAATGACCTCCTCTCTAGCACTTCCAACCCAGTTCACAGTTACGCGGATGACAGCACCCTCCACTCAAATATACAATATTCTAAGCCTGTCTCTTTAGCCCAATTAGATGAGGATCGCAGACACATGGAGGGTTCTATCTCCGTCGATCTTCAAAAAATATTAGACTGGGGAAGTAGAAATCTTGTACAATTCAACCCCACTAAGTCACAGTCTTGCTTTCTTTCTCATAAGAGATGCACCAGCCCCAGACCCATCACAATAAGCAACCAAGTTATTCAAAGTAATGCGTCCTTTTCACTTGTTGGCATCTCTGTGGATCGAAATCTCAATTGGCACCAACATGTCACATCAATTGCAGAAGCGGCTGCTAAGAAATTAGGTTTCCTCTTCCGAGCTCGCAAATACTTTTCACCAGCTAATCTCTATAATTTATATACTTCACAAATAAGACCAAACCTCGAATACTGCTCCCACATCTGGGGTGCTGCTGCCGCTTCTACACTCGCTATCCTGGTCTCCATTCAGAAGAGAGCTATACGTCTCATCTGTGACCCTACCCTCACCCAAAGGCTGCCATCTCTTGCCCACGACGTGCCGTTGGTGACCTCTCTCTATTTTATAGATATCTGCACGGGCACTGCTCAGGGGAGCTTTCTTCCATAGTTCCTCCACCTCCTGCCCCCAACAGATCTACCAGGGGAACAGAGCGAATGCACGCTTTTACTGTCCAGGTCACCAGACATAGAACATCCTGTTATGCCCTCTCTTTTGTCCCGAGGACTTCCAAATTGTGGAATTCCTTGCCGGCACATGATTTTCCTTCTCCCCCGAACCTCCAAACCTTCAAGTCCAGAATTAACAAGTTGCTTCTTTCCTCCTTGTCGACACCCACGGTACGATAGTATTTAGGCTGTAAGCCCTTGTGGTGTGTTGTTGAAATTTAAAAAAAATAACTGTTGCAGATGATCTTTGCTGGTGCTTGTCTGTTTCGAATATTGCTAAAGAAGCTTGGGTTTCTGTTTCGGGTAAAGAGTTTGTGTTCATCTCAGCAGCTTTTGACACTGTATAAAGCACAGATACATCCACAGTTGGAATATGGTTCTCATCTCTGGAGTGCTGCCCCAAAGACAATCTTGTCCCTCCTAGATTCTATTCAGAAACGAGCTGTTCACCTTATAGGATATTCATCTATCATGCTCAATGTCACTTTTTTCGACCACAGGAGAAAGGTTGGAGATATTTGCCTCTTCTATTGATATTACTATCAACATTGCTGCTTAGAAATCACTTCGTTAGTACCTCCGCTTGCGACCTTTAATCCACCAACCAATTTTAATCAAACAACAAATTACCCACGTGTCGAATGGTTCCTTATGAATCTTCATTCTTTCCTACAGCATCTAAGCTTTAGAATGCCTTTCTGACAGTCATATTTCCGAATACATATTTATTCATTCATAAACTTTACAATGCAGGCACAGCTACATAAGTTTCGTCAGTATTGGTAGTAAAAGCTAAAAAATTAGAAAAAAAACTAGACAGACCACCAGGTAAAGGTAAAAACCTATGCTTAATCAATCTCAATACTAAGACAATCATGAGCAACACTAAAACATACATAAAGTACCTTACACAGTACACTTTAATAAAATACAGAATCACACAAAGACAAGCTGACTCCCTCAGCTAATTACAACAATTTCATTACTAAAAATCCAAGAATTTATCATGGCAGTTGTAGAAAAAAATTCCTGGAGTAAGTGAAACTGTAGTTGGGCAATAATTCCTTTAGTTTTTCTTAAGTGCTGGGATTGTGGAGGTATCTCTAACAGTATGTGGGATATGATTAAATATCTTAATTGGCAGTACGTAACTGCTATTTGCTTATGGGTCCGAGTATGTGGAGGCAACCGAATAAATGACATTGATCTTAAGTTATGGTCTTGGGTAACATGAGCTGTCGTTGTGTATTGACTGAGATTATCCTTGACAAATATGGCACAATGGAGGATGTAAATGGAAATGGAATATAATCCCCAGCTATTCAAGATGCGAGTAAACATCCATCTTATGGCACAACAATCAAGTTCGTGATATCTCAAAGATACATAGGCTTTGCCTTTCGTAAACCATATAAAGAAAAACTAAAAAGACTAGAATATAACCTCATATTGTGAACTCTTACTAACCTACTTAATTAAAAAGCGCTAAAATATAAGTATGGAATTCGACTATAATCACGACACATTACCTCAAAAAGGCCAAATATATATGCAGTATTTGGCAATGTCGAATGTAATCTTGTATTTTAGTGAATTTTCTTAAAAAAAATTCACTAATGAGGAAATCCCGACTTTTGAATGTTGAAAAAAAAATATATTGTTACAAA
The DNA here is from genome assembly GCA_964006375.1 of Tillus elongatus. Taxonomy (NCBI): domain Eukaryota; kingdom Metazoa; phylum Arthropoda; class Insecta; order Coleoptera; family Cleridae; genus Tillus; species Tillus elongatus. The sequence continues at coordinate 73,476,742 of OZ023263.1, read as the reverse complement.
GCACTTCAATAGATGTATGTGCGGTGTTGCCACATCTACAGAACTTCCCCCAACATTTGGCAATTTTTGCACAATCTGGCAACACCGCCTCCCCACCCCCGGGGGTGCCTGAGGTGACCCCCACAGGCGAAGTCTCAACCCTCTAGGACCAAAAATAACGAAGTTACCAACTTGTACCCCGTCGGAACGAATAACTGAGGTCTGCGCATTCCGAACACCCTGTATATACACCCTGTATACGCAGAGAACCCTTACACCCCGTATACGCAGACAGATCTTATAGTACGTGATGACCACATTTGGATCTTCCTGTATATACATCCCCCTGTATACACACGGGGCCGATCTGCATTCACAAAACCTTCTAGCAAAAGAAGGTCCTGGAACATTCTGGAATGGAACACTCGAGAAACGAGGTGGAAGGTGCGACGGCTATATAAAGGTGGAAGTAAGCCAGCACAGACAGTTCAGTTCAGTTAGAGAATGTCGAAGTGACTTGAAGAAGCAGTAACCAGTGTGAAGTGTTAGACTGTAGTTCTAATATAGTGAGTTGTGTCCAGATTAGTGATTGTAAGGCCAGATAAATTAAGTGTTTTGTGAAAGAGACATACTAGAACTTTTATTGTGTCCATATTTGGAGAGTAAATAAAGTTGTTTTGTTAAAATTTAAAGTCTCACTTATCCAGAACCCGGAGAAAACGCAACAATATATATTACACCAATAACTCAAAAAATAATGGGCCGATTTTGATTAAATTTGGTGGGTACCCTTCTTTTGCAAGTGGCTTGGATAAGTTCGTTAGCCAGGAAAATCGACCCAGGTTTTCCCAGAAAATTTGGTGTTTTCTTCGAAAAAAATTCATATCCGGAAATAACAAAGTAAGGGCAACCAAATTAGGTACGTGGGTTTATATCATTATATGTAAATCATCTACCAAAATTTAGCTCTGTAGGTTAAAAGACAAAAAATTTATAGGCTTAAAAAAATTAATTGGGTTTTTCCTCAAAATGTCAAAGTCGGAATTTAAAACGTCAAACTTGGCAACATTTAGGCAAAGAACCTGAAACTAATACGTGCTATGGAAAGAAAATGTCTCAAGAAGAATGTTTTACAAAGCCTGAAGTCATAGCTTCAACCGTCATTGTCTTTCATTTTACTAAAATATTTGAAAATTCATTTCAAATAGACCCTTTCTCTGATGTGTTGGCAGTAGTCTTAGCTATAGAGTTTATTGTTTAATGGTTTAAAATTGTTGTCGAATTTTCGTAAATAAAATTGATAAAGCTCAATATATCCGTTATTATACAAGATACGAAAAAAATTATACATTAATTATAGGGTGTCTTGAGCCACATCTAAAAAAAAGTCTACAATAACAGGGTGGCGCATAAGTCATTGGTGATACAAATTTTCTTTTTGTTTTTATTCTAAGATGCCTTATGTTATTACATTTTTGCATTTTTCCATCGAAATATAATGCATGTTTGAGAGCAAAGAAATTCGGGACGCAGCAAGTGTGTTATGGTAGCGAATTTTCATTAAATGCTTCAAATTTGAATAGCTCAATTTGCTATTAACCTATAAGGTTGACCGAAACCAGTTTTTTTCAGGAACACTTTAAGTTTACTTTCGGAAATTCTTGTACATTTTAGTGAATTTTCTTTAAAAAAATTCACTAATGAGGAGATCCCGACTTTTGAATTTTGAAAAAATTTCTTCAAATGAGGCCCCCCAGAACACATATCCGGGGTCGGTTTAAATTTTTATATGTTTATATATATATATATATATATATATATATATATATATATATATATATATATATATATATATATATATATATATATATATATATATATATATATATATATATATATATATATATATATATATTTATATTTATATATATATATATATATATATATATATATATATATATATATATATATATATATATATATATATATATATATGTATCACACCGATAACTCAAAAAATAATGGGCCGATTTTGATTAAATTTGGTGAATAAATTCCTTTTGCAAATGGCTTGGATAAGTTCGTTAGCCAGGAAAATCGGTCCAGGTTTTCCCGGAAAATTTTGTGTTTTCTTTCGAAAAAAAATTATATCTCCGGAATTAACAAAGTAAGGGCAACTAAATTTCATATGCGGATTTATATCATTATAGGCAAGTTACTTACCAAAATTTAGCTCCGTAGGTTAAAGGATAAAAAAGTTACAGGCATTCAAAGATTGCGATTTTAAACGTCAAAATTGGTGAGTACATTCCTTTCGCAAGTCGCTTGGATAATTTTGTTAGCCAGGAAAATCCGCCGAGGTTTTCCCGGAAAAATTTGTGTTTTATTTCGTAAAATATTTATATCTCCAAAATTAACAAAGTAAGGGCAACCAAATTTGGTAAGCTGGTTTATATCGTTATAGGTGTACCACCTACCAAAATTTAGCTCTGTAGGTCAAAAGACAAAAAAGTTATGGGCATTTAAAGAAAAATAAATTGGGGGTTTCCTCAAAACGTCAAAGTGACAATTGAAAACGTCAAAATTCCCAACATTTAGGCAAATAACTTGAATCTAATACGGGCTATGGAAAGAAAATGTCTCAAGAAGAATGTTTTACATACACCGAACTCTTAGTTTCAACCGTCATGGTCCTTCATTTTACTAAAATATTTCCAGAAAATTCATTTCTAATAGACCCTTTCTCTGATGCTTGGCAGTAGCCTTAGCTATAGAGTTTATTGTTTAATGGTATATAATTTTTGTCGAATTTTCGTAAAAAATCAATAAAGCTCAATATATTCGTTATTATACAAGATATAAAAAAATATTGTATACATTAATTATACGGTGTTTTGAGCTACATCTTAAAAAATTATTGCGACAATCACAGGGTGGCCCATAAGTCGTTGGTGATACAAATAAATTTTTTTTGTCGAAAACGCCTTATTTTTTTGCATTTTCCATCGAAATATAATGCATGTTTGTAAGTTAAGAAATTCTGGAGGCAGCAAGTGCGTTGTGGTTGCGAATTTTGATTAAATGCTTCATATTTGAAAAGCTCAATTTGCTATTAACCTATAAGGTTGACCAAGAAACGGATTTTTTCAGTAACACTTTTGGTTTACTTTTGGAAATTTCTGTACGTTTTCAAACAATCAAGTTATTTTGATGAAACATGGCACATTGTTTTTACTATATATGTTATACTGGTAATCAAATTTGATGCCTGCTTTTTCTATATAGGTTATACTGGTAACCAAAATTGATGTCTGCTTTCTTTAAAAGAAAACACACATATTTGCAATAAAAACATTTTAATGAAAATTCACTACCATAACGCACTTGCTGCGTCCCGAGATTTTATTCAAACAATAAAGTTATTTTGATAAAACATGGCACATTGTTTCTACTATATAGGTTATACTGACAACCAAATTTGAAGCCTGCTTTCTTAAAAAAAACATATTTCCTATTAAAAACATTTTTATGAAAATTCACTACCATGACGCACCTGCTGCGTCCAGACTTTTATATGTGTTGTTTTATTATTTTATAAGCTCAGCCTAAATATAATTTTAGCGATTTTAATTTTAGCAATGAAGTCATACTTGTTTTGTTTGCTTAGGACACAGGAACCCCAGTCTTCTTCATCAGGGGAGCAGCCTGCAGATCAACAACCCAACTCTGAGTCAGGTGGATCTGGTGAGGGGTCATCCTCCATGACTAGTCACCTGCACAATCACCTGACTGCACTTAGGAACCTCAGGGATGGCTTCATTGAGCAGCACGGCTCTGAACCGTCGGTAAGCTTCAAATATTCAGAACAGAGCACTTCAAAGGCAACAATAAGTTTAAGAGTCAGTGATGAGGTGAATAGGGCAAATAATAACCTCTCTGAGTCCAACGACTCTCCAGTGCCTTCGACATCCAATGCTAACAATACCAATGCACCACCTTCCACCACAATGGCCACAGATACTGTAAGTTGAAGTTCAGCTTTTGTTAGTCATTTCTCTTTTCTTTACTCTATCATGCTGTAGTTTGCACAGCTGTTGAGTAGCAGCCTGCCGCTTACATATTTATGTGCTTTGTGGTAGAATGGCGTTATTAGTTGTATGATTTATATTTCAGTTTTAGTTTGCCACTTGGCTTTTTTTAAGTCCTCTTTGGTTTTTACATTAGTTTTAAGTTGCTTCTAAGATGTGTATGGGATCTGACAGTGTATACGTTCAAAGAATGGAGTGATAAACACTGCTTATTTGTTTCAAGAATTGATGTTTTTTGTTATATTCAAAATATTTTCCTTGGATCATGACAGATTTGCACAAACAAGGCAAGTTTCAAAGAACTTTTTTCAAAGTGCCTTTCAGTATTTATTTAATAAGGAAGTATCATTAAAGAGGCATCAGGATCTGATGGAATTCCAGTAGTACTTTATAAAATATGTATGTCTGCCCTGACTCCAGGTTTATGTTATCTTTTTTCAATGTCTTATGAGATAGGGGGTGTTTCCATCTAAAGAAGTCTGAGTTTAGATATTCTGGATATTTAAAAAGTGAATATCCACTCATCTGAATCTGTGGATCGAAATCTCAGTTGGCACCAACATGTCACATCAATTGCAGAAGCGGCTGTTAAGAAATTAGGTGTCCTCTTCCGGGCTCGCAAATACTTTTCACCAGCTAATCTCTATACCTTATATACTTCACAAATAAGGCCAAACCTCGAATACTGCTCCCACATCTGGGGTGCTGCTGCCGCTTCTACGCTCGCTATCCTGGACTCCATTCAGAGGAGAGCTATACGTCTCATTGGTGACCCTACCCTCACCCAAAGGCTGCCATCCATTGCCCACCGACATGCCCTTGGTGACCTCTCTCTCTTTTATAGATATCTGCACGGGCACTGCTCAGAGGAGCTTTCTTCCATAGTTCCTCCACCTGCGACCCCCAACATATCTACCAGGGGAACAGAGCGAAGGCACCCTTTTACTCTACAGGTCACCAGACATAGAACATCTTGTTATGCCCGCTCTTTTGTCCCGAGGACTTCCAAGTTGTGGAATTCCTTGCCGGCGCATGTTTTTCCTTCTCCGAACCTCCAAACCTTCAAGTCCAGAATTAACAAGTTGCCTCTTTCCTCCTTGTCGACACACATGGTGCGATAGTATTTAGGCTGCAAGCCCTCATGGTGTGTTGTTGAAATAAAAAATAAAAATAAAAAATCTTGTGGCAGATCCATCAAGTTGAAGGTCTCATTGAGACACATGCCACAACCAATTGTCTTCAGTAGGCAACTGCCAAAGCTGTTAAGGTATTACTGGTTGTCTAGTCAAGTTCCTGAATTCCATGGTTCGTACTTCATTATAAGCTACAGATCCTTACCACATGTCTATTACTGTAAGATGCCCAACAAGATACAACAGTCTGGGATAGGTTACGCAGGTACTTGAAAATGAAATACGATTATCTTGTTCATCAGAGCAAATTTTGCATGTCTTCTTCATGCTTTAAAACTTTAAAGTTTTGTTTGTGGCTGATATCGAAAATAATTTTCATCTTGAATTGCTCATTTCAGAAATTGTGATACTTAAAACGTAATAAAAACTCTAGTGTTATTATTATTCACTGAAATCTTATATTTTCTCATAAGAAGCTTCTCAAATGTAAATATTTCTCATTTCCTTGTTTTAATCTTGTTACACATTCTAGATTCACAGATGTTATGAACCCCGATGTAAATAGATTCACATCTTTAATCTTTTGAATTGTCTTTTATACATTGCAATTTTCTTAATGGCTATTTGGTTTTTGTTGCACTCTTACCCAGTTAAGCACTAAAATTTTCACTAACCTGTTTTTCAACACATTTTGGGCTAATAAAACAAACAGGCATGTGAATCTGGCACTGTGGTTTGGTAACTTATAACATGATTGAAGTTTAGCGAAGTTTCATAAAATAATTTGCCAAGGAAACAGTCCCGACTTTCGAAATTTACAAAAACTTGAAATGAGCATGAGTAGGAGCTCCTGGAACTCATATTTAAGATCCATTAAAATTTTCTTAATAGCTATTTCTTTTTTGTTGCACTCTTACCCAGTTCAGCACTAAAATTTGCACTAACTTGTTTTTCAACACATATTGGGCTAATAAAACAAACAGGCATGTGAATCTGGCACTGTAGTTTGGTAACTTATAACTTGATTGAAGTTTAGCGAAGTTTCATAAAATAATTTGCCAAGGAAACTGTCACGATTTGCGAAATTTGAAAAAACTTGAAATGACTGTGAGTAAGAGCTCCCGGAACTCATATTTAAGATCCATTAAAATCTTAATATGTTTAAATACATATTTTCTTATCCGTACTGGCCGTGCATCATATCCATACAGGACATAAAATAAACTTCGACTGTACCAAAACAATAAACTAAAATAGAATAGAATAGAATAGAATAACTTTATTAGCCACAAGATCACACAAAAATGAAATTGGCCAGTCAACACAAAAAATTATACATCAAGGACATGTAAATGTACACAAAAATTAACAAAAATACTTTCACATCTAAAACACACAATTTCTGCTTATCACCAAGACAATGGATCACCTGGCTGTCGAGAATCTCAACTGCTGCACTACATTAAAATATTCATTTGTTCTATATGGACAGGCCTGTATTAAAAAATATCTAATAATTGTTCTGAATTTATTGATGGGTTCATTTCACAACCACCTTGGGAGCGCATTGAAAAAGTCGACCCTAACCGTTTTAGTTTTCCTTAGTTGATGCCTCGGTTGGATTAAATTATCTCTATGTCTGGTGTTATAACTATGCACTTCAGAATGTGTGTCAAAACTTTTACTTTTCTCTCTCACCACCAACAATTGTCTATAAACCACCAGTCAGTATAGTGACATTATGTTAAGTTCCTGAAAGATGAGTTTACTGTGGGCACAGCAACCCGCCCCGACATGCACACTAAGCCAAAGGCTGCAGTGCTATCGGGGCGACAAAGACGCGGACGAGCCCTAAGGGAGAAAAAAAAACCCGCCCCGACAACACCTCTGACAGCTGCCTTCTGCAGCACAAAGAGTTTCTCCAAGTGCACCCTCGCTGCATTTCCCCATGCAAACAAACAGTAATTCAGATACGAGTAGAACAACCCATAATAGGTGATCAAAGCTGTCTCAGGTCCAGCTATTGCAGAAATCTTACGCACTGCATACACTGATGAGGCTAGCCTACCAGCCAATGAGTCTATTTGGCTCTTCCATACAAGAGCAGGGTCGATGTTGAGACTGAGAAATTTCCTAGCAAATTTTGACCCATTAAAAGTTACTCTGGCATAAAAACTGATTACAGCTGTCTTATCCTCATGAAGGAACAGTTCATTATCATCAAACCAAGCTCCCACCTCACAAAGAACATTGTCCACAGTCTCACCGACATCGCTACCAGCATCACCAGTGATAATAAAAGTTGTGTCATCTGCAAAGAGGGCTGTTGCTATCCTGCTCTGTTGGATGCCATCAGGGATGTTAGGATGAATATCATTTATATATATATATATATATATATATATATATATATATATATATATATATATATATATATATATATATATATATATATATATATATATATATATATATATATATATATATATATATATATATATATATATATATATATGAGAGTATACAACCCTGAGGCACCACTCTATCAAAGTATCCCTCTTCTGGGAATGGTCTCAGGCTTGATGCCTACAAAGATCAGTAGAGATCTGTCTTTCAAGACCATCCTCCCGGAAAAGGGAGGACTGGGATCGAAATCAAACGACCCTATTGAGAGCGGATCTCTGCTGGTACTCTGACGGCTCCAAAACCAATATGGGAGTAGGAGCCGGCGCATATGGGGGCAGCACCGATGCTAGACTATTAGCTAGCCTCGGCAAGTACGCAGCCATAAACCAGGCAGAAGTGTATGCCATCAAGATGTGTGCAAGGGAAAGTATAAAAAACAAGTGCAAACACAAATCGATAAAGATATATGCAGATAGCCAAGCTTCAATAAAGGCTCTTGGTTCCTACCGGTGTAATTCAAAAACGGTATGGAGTTGTAAATCTGCCCTTAACGAACTGGGCAGCCGTAATGAGGTGTCGCTGGTCTGGATACCGGGTCACTCGGACCATGATGGCAATGTTGCGGCCGACGCGGTTGCCAGGAGTGGTGCCCAGAGAGACTTTGTCGGACCAGAACCGGTGCTGGGGATAACATCTTGCACAGCAAAACGCACCTTAAAGACCTGGACAGAAAGAATGACAATCCAATATTGGCAAAATCTCCCAGGATTAGCTCACTCTAAGGCCTTCATAAATGGCCTGTCTGAGTCAAGGGCTAAAAAACTTCTAGAGTTAAACAGACAACAACTGAGTACTCTAGTCGGCCTGTATACAGGACACTGCCGCTTGCGGCACCACATGCACCGTATTGGGATCGGTCAGGAGACCGAGTGCCGGCTGTGTATGGAGAGCGACGAGACAGCAGAGCATGTGCTGTGTTCCTGTCCGGCAGCGGACAGGACTAGATACCTGCTCTTTGGCAAGTTAAAGCTTGCTCCGGAGGATCTGGATCAACTTTCGCCCACGAAGATTATCGACCTCTGCAGGAGGCTGGCTTTGTTGGGTGAAATATAAACTATTAGGAGTGAGCCACAATAGACCGTATGGTCGCGGTGGAGGGACCGGTATGGCCCACTCACAAACAAACCTTACCTAACATCCCTCTTCATTGTATTCCCCACCCTGGAAAACTCTGTGCTCTATTACTAAGGTATGACCGCAGCAATTCCAGACAGACTCCCATAATACCATAATGACTCAACTTTGCCAAACATATTTCATGTGAGACACAATCAAATGCCTTTGTTAAGTAATCCAAAACTTCACAGCACTGCTTTCTCTGTTGTTCAAGAGCATAATTTACCATCTCTAGAAGATACAATATCGCAACCATGGTGCTGCATCTCTTGCGAAAACCATACTGATGTTCATAGAATAGATGGTTATCCCCAAAGTAACTATAAAGTTGTGGAAAAATAAGGAATTCAAAGATTTTTGAGAATATCGGCAAAACTGAAACCTGCCTAAAATTGCCAGGATCACTGCAGTCCCCCTTCTAGAAAACGCAGGTACCTTTGCACACTTCATCAACGCAGGGAAACAACCCTGCGTGATGCACAGATTAAAGATATGTGTCAGTTGCAGAGTAAGAAAATCCCTAGCACCGGCCTACAACTTCCAAACCAGAATTATCTCAGAAACAATCGAGTCGAAGAACATCCTGATTGTTGAGACAAGAGAGATGATGGTCTTGGGAGTCGGATTACCTGGAAACCTATTATATCCTCATTGTGTGTATGTGTGTGTGTGTGTGTGTGTGTGTGTGTGTGTGTGTTTTGTTTGTTTAACGTCGGCCTATTTCCGCGACTTTGGCCAATCACCGACGCCAGGGAGCAGTTTCACCTCACTAACCTGGAAATTTTGCCGAATCCCTGCCTTTCTGTAAGGAGGATAGAGATCTTTAACGTGCCCAACATCGCATGGACACTGGACCGACGGCTTTACGCCCCCTCCGAAGGGCGGAACGTGCAGACATTCCCTAGAAAATCCCTAGCACTGGCCTACAACTTCCAAACCAGAATTATCTCAGAAACAATCGAGTCGAAGAACATCCTGATTGTTGAGACAAGAGAGATGATGGTCTTGGAAGTCTGATTACCTAGAAACCTATTATATACTCATTGTGTGTGTGTGTGTGTTTTTTGTTTCTTTAACGTCGGCCTATTTCCGCGACTATGGCCAATCGCCGACGCCAGGGAGCAGTTTCACCTCACTAACCTGGAAATTTTGCCGAATCCCTGCCTTTATGTAAGGAATGTAGGGATCTTTAACGTGCCCAACATCGCATGGACACGGGACCGTCGGCTTTACGCCCCCTCCGAAGGGAGGAACGTGCAGACATTCAACTTGCTCAAATACAATGCCAGAACCTCGGCTGATGTTAATGTTACAGTTTGTACTGAAAAAGTGAAAGGAGTACCCTGGGATCGAACCCAGTACCCTTTGGTTCAGAGGCACACGTTCTTAACCCTGAATCCTCCGAGGTTCTATATCCTCATTGCAAACACATAAAATAACTACTAATTGAACAGGCAATTTAACTGCCGCATTACCTGACAACAAATACCCCTAACCCCCCTAATCCTATAAGTACCGTTATGAAGCTACCCGATTTAATAAACATTACGGACCAGACTAATTAACCAGATAACGAGCGAGGTAGACGAAACACTATAAATAATACAAGCCTTATGACGAATGTTCGGATCTCTCCCAGGTCTAGTGTTGAACACACAGACCTTAGAGATGATCTCCAGCAAGTTTTGGAGTGTAGGCAGATTGAGGGCCCGAAATAGAGCTACAATAACCAACCTACTGCTCTAAGGAGTAGGCAGATTGAGGCCTTAGAGTACATGTTTTTTCTAACCTTTTGAATGGCTCCAAAACAGGAGCTGAAACGTCCAGTTTTAATAAATTCCAGATATGGTTCAATCTCAGAACAGTGCAAAAGTAATAATGAATGTATTTTTTACAGTATACATCTTCTAAAATAAATTTGCGTAATTGTTTTTTTAATTCTAGGTAAGACACAATAAAAAAATAAAATAAAAAAGTTTCCCATTACTTTATATTTTATCACATCATCAAATATAAAATAAAATTCATTCTGGCAAAAACTAGAAAACAGCCTTGTTTAAAACTGGTGTCGTTGAGATAAGGGGGGAAGTGTTGCTTACATTTAATCCATCTATTTATGAACTGCAATAAGGGAATGTAATATTTATAACATTGTTTCAAGTTTTCTTGCTAATTTAATAGTTATATAATTTATTTCATAGACGCCTTTATAATAACAACTAAAATTTACAAACATTACAATATTTAATTTTATGATACTTAACATTGCTCAGAGTTATAAACATAACATTTCTGCTTTCTCTTTTTGAACGGTCTTATGCCACATTTGTCTTCTTACTTGATTGCTTCCTCTTACTGATAGATTTGAATGAAGGGCTTGTCAAATTTCTCGTTCGCGCTGTAGAATTTAAATAACTTTATGGGTTGATAATATTCTATGCATCTTTGTAAACCGGGAAAAGGAATACAGCTTACGAAGTAACTAACGTCTCAACTTGCTAAGTAAATTATGTGCCATCTAGTAACATATGCACACTGTTCTCTCATTGGTTAAACCTTTGTTATTAGGGGACTAGAGTAATACATAATGGAAACGTTCTCTTTCATGGTTCTGTGCAATGCTATAGATTTTTAAATATTCAAGTAACGATACGTAGCCCCCCATACGGAGATTTCTACAACTACCACTTTCGAATCCCGCCCTTAACTGTTTATTATTGTGAAGCTTCATATTTGTGTTGTTTCAGAGTTCTGACATTGAATTAGATTATGATGACGAAGAAAATGATGGTGTACATTCTGACTCTGCTGATAAGACTGACGATAGCTGTAATAGGAAAATATATGAAGCTGCTATGAAGATGAAGTATACAGGACATCGGAATGCTAGGTAAGTTGGATTTGCTAGTTATTAATACCCAAGATAACTTGCTACTTCAATATATTTACCACCTCAGGTTTTTTCTCTTGGTGCTTTTATGGATTGTCTTACAATCATTTTTAATTCTGTAATTCATATTCTTCAATTTTAATTCATGTTAAGTTTAGTTATCTTTTATTAATTTAGTGTTGCCTGTTTGTCACCATAATCTACAGGCTGATCAGTAACTAATGCCCAGTCTTAATATCGGGAAAACTCCTAGTTTTACTGACACTATCCCTTTTGGGTATGCAGTGGAGTGCCATAAGTATTTTAACCTGTGTAATATCATTTGTTGAAAAGGACACTCAGCATCACAACGAGAACATACCTCTTGTGATATGCCACTGACATGATATCATTTTTCGCAATAATTTTTTCTCAATAAATTTGTTCTCTACTTTACCTTGTTCAAGTTATAACTAAAAATATCTAATTAATTATATTCTTTATCAATCAGCTAAGTTAAGTGAGCACCTCGTTCAAAAGTTATGGCTAAAAATATCTAATTAATTATATTAGTTATCAATCAGCTAAATCAAGTGAGTTCTAAGACCTGCAGTGGAAAATGGTTTGACAAATGTCACACTGATTGTAGAAATTATGTATTCACCTATTTAATTGTGCAGTTGAAGTCTGGTATACGTCTAAAAAGATTTCTCATTTTGAGAAGATTGATATGCTTTTGGTTTTTGAGAGGCTAATGTCTACACAGGCATCACAAGGGGTGATGCCTTACTGGAAATATTAATTTTTCTGGATCATTTCTATGAATTACATATTATGGTGGTGCATTTTATGTATATTTTCACTGTGTTCAATTGTCTACTTTTAAGTGGCTATTAATACTTGTTATTTTGACTATTTTGTCCTTTATAGGGTCCTGTTTTATATTATTTTGAATGCATATTTCTTGTGTCATATTTGTTTACGTATTTAATAACGTCTGTTATAAGTGGATTAATAAATATTATTATTATTATTATTATTATTTATATAATATTAGATCAGACCAAGGTTTTAACGATATTTTAGAAGAGTCAAAAAATATTGCTGAAGATGTAACCTCTAGAATTGGACTAGGAGGTTTCAGGTTCAAGTCCCATATTCAGACAATCAGTCTTTTTAACTAGAATGGAAAGGCCGGCTTCTGATGATGTATAGGTGGTGTCCTTTGTCTGTATATGTATGTAAGCTCCCCCGCACAAGTCAAAGACTTCTGGGTGCGGAGTTTGTGTATTGTGGTATTATTATTATTATTATATTATAGCTCAAGGCTTATGTAATGAAATCGACAACATTGCACCTTATATTTTTCCTGAAATGAGCCCCTGAAATATTATACAATGCCTATTTACAAATAACCTCAGCTGTCTGTTTCCAAACTTAGTGATGCTATACAAAAAAATTTAACATTACCTGTGACAGTCGCTAGCGGCGAGAGAAGCTTTTTAAAATTTAAAATAGAAAAAATTATTTGAGAACAACAATGGAGTAAGAAATGCTTTCTAAATTAACTATTATTAAAGAAGAAGAAAAACTTCAGAAAATATGAATGTATCAGACATTATATCAAAATTTGCATTAAAAAACGCAAGAAAGGCAAGTTTTATGTACTTACATATTATATGTATAAGTGTTATATATTTAATACTCATGATTCATGTTGCTACGACCGTTCGCTACTAAATACCGGAGAGGTGGAACACACCACAATTCCCTCAATAAACAGCGAAGGCCTAAGCAGAGCTTAAGCATTGAGACATCTCAGAGGGGTTCGGGTGTTATATAAACATTCTGAGCTTATCAAAGTCTGAGAGACCTAACTTACTAGGCGCCAGCCACTTTCCGCAACCCGTGGCCAGGTTCAAGGTGTCAGTACCTACACGGGAACTATGATGACTTGGTAACTTAGAATCAAGATCAATAATACTTCTATAATCCGCGAAACGCGAGCTCGAACGACACAAACACAAGCAATGGTATATTCAGCAAATAATACCACCAGAAACAATATTAACCCATATATTCACAATATAAATACAGCGGTGGCATAGAATTATGCTACGATAACAGTAGGCTGTATGGCAATAGGGACTGACATAATTAACAGCTATTAATTGATATCAGTTGTTTAAATCTCTGGCGAATGAGCTCATACACCGTTCACAAAGGTAATATAACCTAAACAGGTTAAAATGATCTGCCTGATGGGCCTCAACAGTAAATTATTGTTCTAAAGTTAGTGTTACTTATGTAACAAGTCAGTTATCCCTTCAGAATAAAACTGCAAGAAGCGTGAAGCACATCTCACAAGGTAAACAATAGTGCACTTCACTGGTGGGGTAAAACTGACTTAATTAAACACTTAGGGGTGACGCCCCCTCGTGGAGTTCATGTCGTGATGAACAACCATCTCAATAAACGACCCTATAGGTCAGTGATCATATATAATAACAACAAATAATCAGTAACCGGCCCTATAGGTCAATAATCATCAACAATATTAACAAGCATAAAGTAAACGATTCTGAAGGTCAGTGATCAGGACTCATAATAACAAATAATGCCGTGAACGACCCTATAGGTCAGTGATCATAAATAATAATAACAATTAATAAAGTTGAATGACTGGCCACAATGGCACTCATTGTATTCCTCAATAAATTTATGGTATGGTGGCGACCACTAGGTTCACCGACTGTATCGGTAGGTAATGACGTTAACAGGTGCTAACTGTCACACTAGTTCAAATGATATTGAAGATAAGCGTAGGCACAAAAAAGGATATCTGCACGTGGTAGTGGCACATTACTTAAAACACACAATTATACTGAAATGCCACGATGAAGTGGTTGTTGTGTTAATACTCATCTGTGGCGGCTGGGCAGCTACACCATCGCAACTATGGCCTGCAGTGGAACCAGATCCAATCAACCTGCAACTAACAGCGACCCATCTACGCTCGCAATTCTCTTGCTATACTGGAATGGCAGTGACCCTTAAACGTAATCACACTAGTCTGGATGGAAGCACCAGCTAGCCCTGAAGAACGACGTTTCTCATCATCTTAACGTGGTGGCATTACTCTACACAAATGCAAATGGCTACAATAGCACTCTTGCCCCTATGACAGCTGAAACCAGAAGGACTCGACGGGGAAGGCTCCCGACGTGACTCAATGCACATGCGCTCAGTCATGCCAACTTATAGACAACGGATCGTCTCTGCGCTATGTAACTAGCCGTTCACCAGACATAGAAAGACAGCAGATGACCCCCAGTTCCGCTGTATTTTAATCATAGACTTAATAGAATTAAACGAGCAGGGATGCTGAAGGTATCACCCTCTCGATGATCATTATAGATGAAGACAGACACAGTCTGTGTCATCCTAAATACTCACTCGCGTGAGAACACATTAAATAGAAGCAAAACTTTAAAAAAAATGATGAGAGATTAATAATAAAAACAAGTTACGACATCTGGGTCGTAACAATGTGTATTATTTACTTTATATTTTATACAAGTATTTACTTCATTTTGTTTTTACATGTTTGGTTATTATAATAAGAGTTTGTAAGTATTTTTTATAAATAAAATGTGTATTTTTTGCATTCTTGTGTTTTATTGAAGTAGACTTTAGAAAAGTAATTAATAGACAGTGGGGGGTGTTGACAAAGTTATGCTCGCACACTGGCGGCAGATACCCTAGGAACGGCCCTGTACAATATGGTAAAAACTGTATCAGATTCAAACTGACAGTTTTAAAGATTAGCCCAAACAAATATGTATAATTACTCTGGTACAATCAACAAGTAAATAATATATGAAGAGGATGCTTATTAGTTATTAATTTTAAATATTATCTTGTTATTTTGTATATGTTCCAGAACTATGATTAAAGAGTCAAACTTCTGGGGCAACAATTATGTCATGTCTGGTTCAGATTGTGGGCATGTGTTTATCTGGGAGAGGAAGACGGCCAAACTTACTATGTTACTTCAGGCAGATAATCATGTAGTCAACTGCCTACAGCCTCATCCGACCCTTCCTCTATTAGCAACCAGCGGAATTGACCATGATGTTAAACTGTGGGCCCCGATATCTCCAGAAAGTAGTTTCGATCGTAAAGTTGCAGAAGATGTAAGTAATTATTGTTTTATTTCATTATATAATATCATTTCAATACCCATCACCTTGAATTTACTTTCTATACAAATGTCTCGGCATTCGTGAGCTAAACCATATATTTTCGTTATCAGTGGATATATACAGAGTATGGAACAGCCAAATGGAATACATTCAGTATATCAATTATTGTGCATGTTTATGAAAAATTCCGAAACAGGTCAATTTTAAATTTAAAAATGACATCCTGCAACCTGAAAACTTCACCCCTACATTCAACCCACTTCAAGTGACTGTTGCAACCCCCACATTTTTAAATAGGAAGTATGGACTTGCGATACCTCTTTTGAAAGATCTTTTCATTCTCCATTCAAAAATGCTATGGTTTCAAAATTTATTGCAAAAATTAACACTAAAAAAAAAGCAAATTATCCGACAAACTTCGCAACAGTACACAATTTTTTTTTTTTAAATAATCCTGTTTCACTCTGGATAATGAGAAATCAAGCAAAAACAATTCCAGTGTCCTGAAAAGGTCTGAAAAGTTATCAACATTCTTCATATTTGGCAATGTTAGTTTTGTTTAAAATGCCTCAGCAACTTTTGTAATTGTACCGCATGACACCAAATTGGATGTAATGCTTGAGGTTGGAGAAAATCCACATACCTCGAGATGACAAGCAGTCACAATATTGGTTGTTAGCCATTCATTAATTATTCGAATATTTAAAGAAAATAAAATGCATCCCTATAAATTCATACAAAATCAGGAGCTCATTTTTAGTGAATTTTTATGAAAAAAAATTCACTAATAGAGAGGTGTCGATGGTGAGACTGCAAATTTTTTTTGAAATGAGCGTGAAGTATATATATATATATATATATATATATATATATATATATATATATATATATATATATATATATATATATATATATATATATATATATATATATATATATATATATATATATGTATATGTATGTATGTCTACAGGGTGTTTGGCGAGTCGCATTCATTAGAAGTTTATGACCTTCTAGTCCGAATTCGAAAGAGAAAATTTGGGTTTGGCCATAAGCGGCTATGTGGAAGCAAAGTAAATTACTTTTAAGCAAATGGTACCTCCGGTTATACCGGAAGTACCATGTACTATCGTTATTTTAAATGGAACACCCTATATATTATTGCAATTTTAAATTCCGCATTGAATTTCAGAATAAATTTTATAAAGGCACCATATGTCAAAAATGTGCCGTTTTCAAGTTATTTTGATTTTTTCGAAAATTTTAAAAATGTCACTACCATGTTTGATAAGACATATCTCCGATATTAGACAAGATCGGAGATTCTACCTTAGTGAGTGAGCTAAAAAAAGCTTAGTTCCAAGGATGCGGTGGATAATATCTTTAAGAACTTATACATAGCGTTCTATACTAAGCATCCAACTTGAACAACTTCTTTCATTCATAACTTGATAATTTTAACTAGAACACCCTATATTTTTTAGCCCATCTTATTGGCCATTTAAATCTCTTTAAAAATTGTTAACACTTCCCTATACATATCTTTTACCATTTCTGAGATATATCGATTTTTCTGTCATATTTTGGCGCATACATCAGATATCTGATCATATGTAGTTGCCTTTGACTGAAAATGTCAGAAACAGAGTGAAATTCAACTGACACTTCCTAGGTGATTTCATTGTTCCATGTTTGTTGTTAATTTTTTGTTATCAGAAGTGCTAAAATAATATGGATAACAATACTTTTTATTTTCGTTATTCTGCAGATGATGTTTTCAATTTGTTTTCAATATATGGTGAATGTATTTATTTATTTATTTATTGAATACATGCCCAACAGGATAATCCCATTAATAGGGCACCATACAAAAAGAACAATATGTAATAATATGAACAAAAAATACTTCCAAAAAAAAAAAAACTAAAAACTAAACTAAATTAAACTAAACTACAAAACTAAAATACTGTGCAAAACATCACAAGGCAGAAATTCTACAAAACAGTACATATAATGGTTCTAATAACCGACAAAGTAAGATATAGCCACCCTACGAATAACCGCAGCATTATCCGAATAGAAGTCGCACAAGTTTGCAATGTTATTAAAGTCAGAGCTCATTGTATAAACAGGTGATTTTATATACAAGTTAGTCCTTGGTATTGGAGGCTTAAACACTCTCACCACTCTAGATGCAGCCCGTGGAACTGAGAAATTTAATTGCATCAATAAGTCTGGGCAATCAACTTTACCATGAAACAAGTTATGCAGGAACATTACAGATGCAACTTTTCTACGCGAATACAAACTGGGTATGCCAGCTTGCATCAGCAATTGGCCATGATCACATCCTCTCTGTGGGTAGGTACCAGATGCCCTATATACAAGGTGTTTTAAAAACTTACGCTGAACATCTTCCAGAGCACCAATCTGAACACTATAAAAGGGATCAAAAACCAAGCTACAATATTCAAGTCTCGATCGAATGTAGGCAAAATAGAGAATTTTCAAGCTATCCAAATTGGAAAATGATCTGCTATTCCTCACAATGAAACCCATCAACTTCAGACAGGATGCTGTAATTGTTTGAATATGTCCAGTGAAACTTAGATGTTGATCATATACAATGCCTAGATCCCTGTGCGTTTCAGTCCTAGCCAGTGGTATACAACCTACTTTGTAGGGAAAAGCTATACGGCTGGTTTTTCTAGTGTATGTCATCACTTTGCACTTCGAGACATTTAATTCAAGTCTGTTCTCAACACACCACAGCTGCAAGTTGTCAAGGTCTACCTGGAGTCTTGAACAGTCACCAATATCGTGAACACTGGAGTATAACTTGAGATCATCAGCAAATAATAGATGATTACCAGAAATTACAGAGCTTATGTCGTTGATAAATAACAAAAAGAGGAGTGGGCCAAGATTGGAACCCTGTGGAACGCCGGAGCTAGCAGTGAAGGGTTCAGACTTAAATCCATTATAAAAAACATATTGCACACGGTTAGCCAAGTAGGATCCAAAGAATGCTATCAGCCGTCCATCAAGCCCCGCCAAATGCAGCTTGTACAGAAGTGTTGAGTGGTCAACTCGATCGAACGCTTTGGAAAAGTCTGTATAAATAACATCCACCTGACCCCTTCCATCCAAAGCTTCACTTACATACTGTGTGAACAGGGATAAATTCGTCAGTGTTGAGCGCCCCTCCATAAACCCATGCTGGTATTGTGACAAGCGACACTTCACGGCAGGATAAATACGAGCATACACAATTGCCTCAAAAATTTTAGCAAAATTACATAGGATAGCTATAGGCCTGTAGTTGCTGACCCTCGAACGGTCCCCAGACTTAAAAACAGGACAGATCCGAGCAGCCTTCCAAACCACAGGGAAGCAATGTGTGCGCAGCGACAAGTTAAACAGGGTTCTAAGGGGTCTGAGAAGAGCATGCGCACAGTCCTTAATCAACAAGGATGGCACCAAATCTGGTCCAGCAGTAAACTTGTTCTTGAGCTTCTTGATGGCTTTAAGAATTTCCTTATCACCAATCACTGTCACACTGACTGCCATATGCGATGGTCCAGAGGTATCTACCGGTTCAGTGATGTATTGATGACGGTACACACTTTTAAAATAGTTTCCAAAACAGTTAACAATTGTTTGGGGTTCATTATAAACCATGCCATTTTCGTCAGACACAGTACTTGGAATGTTACTTGCTCGCCTCCTTTCCTGCATGTGAGACCAAAATCTAGAGGGATCAATCTTAAGAGACTCTTCAGTTCCACGAACATACTCAGCATATGCCTCTCGTAGCTTGTTTTTAACTATAGATCTAAGAAGACTATACTCTGCATGATCACTATCACGTTTATGCCTCCTATATCTTGCATAGCACCTCTCCTTATTTTTTATATCATTTATTATTTCATTGGTAAACCAGGGAGGAAATTTTCTAGATGACCTCTTGCACTGAGGAACATGTTGTTCAAAGATACTGTAAAGTCTGCCATAAAAGTAACTACAAGCCTCATCAGCGGTAGTAAAGGACTCCAGTTGAGACCAATCTTCATCAAGTATTGCAGCATACAATGCAGGGTAATTGGCCTTTCGAAAGTTGTAAGAGACCTGATTGTTGCATGGAAAGTATTTAGGACCATTGTAATTTTTCCTGAATTCAGGAAATATGCCTAAAGCAGGGTGATATCCATCTTCGGGCACTAGTGGATCCATATCATGGAGAACCGAGCAATTACAACTGGCAAAGACAAGGTCAAACAGCCTATTGTTTCTATTGGAAATATTATTAAACTGTGACAGGTTTAAAAAATTTGAAAAATCATGGATAGCTTTGGTTTTAGGATCAGTGATTTGTCCATAAATAAACTGAGGTGCATTAAAATCACCTATAATAACCAAATTTTCCAACAGCGGAATGACAGATTGTTCCAGCACATTAAGGAAAAGTTCAAGCTGCGCTGCTGACACATATGGTGGTATGTATATACAAACCACATGAAACACAATCTGATCCAAAGTGCACCTGCACGCAACAATATCAATAACTGGTACCGCCTCTAAAATCGCAGATAAATTCAATTGAGCCACCTGAACATCACAATGAACTGCCAAAAGTACTCCTCCACCAGATCTCTTAGTAGTAACATCCAGTCTTCTATCTGCCCTAAATACACTGTATGAACGCGGAAACAGCTCAGAATCACCAATGTCAGACTGTAAATTAGTTTCACTAAGAGCAATTATCTTGAATTCAGACAACCGACACAAGCCTAGGTAGAGATCTTCTGTTTTAGTACGTAAACCACGAGAATTCTGGTAATAAATTGGTATCCTAACACTGTTGGGCTGATCTAGTTTAAAGAAGCAATAGTCGGAACACCGTTAACATACTTAATCTTGAGGTTTACTTCACCATCATCCACCCTCCGCCTCAATTCACTGACCACAGACTTGGAGTATGCACTTTGCCTAGGGGTTCTATCCTGCCTAACTCTGACATTACGATACAAATGATCATCCTTGAGTCTTCCAGTCCTGCGCAGAATACCAAGTACCTGATGTTCATCAGAGAGAGTAACCTTTAGAGGTCTAGGAACGGATGCACTGCTGGAATGCCTACCCAGGCGAAATAGCCTAATCTGGGAGTAATCACCCTCAGGACACAACTTGTGGAGGATATTCTTCACTTCCAGTCTGTCAACATCACTCTCACCACGGCTAGCAGTAGACCCAGACTCAGATTCGGGGAGTCCAAAAATAATAATATATGTAACAGAATAGGTGAGAGAACAGTTCGAACATTTAACAACAGATTCCCTCATTTGGCTCCAATGAGTAGAACAAAATTCAGCAGAATTATAATAGAGCTCAAAGGAGACTATGTTCAAAAATAAAATGATTTTTTGTCAAAAAGACCTGTTTCATCAAAAAAAATCACGGACTTATTGACCCGCCCTCGTAAAAAACCATTAGTTGCAGATTTACGTTGTTCGGACAAAACTTGTTGTTTTGCCTTTTCTTTATTTTTTTGATGTTCTGGATACTTCTTTTTGGCATCAGTCTTTTCTTCTTCTGGCATGTTTTTGAACCGTTCGCATTTGACACATTTGTCTTTTCTGGGGACATGTATTCGTATATTATAATCTCGTTTAAACACTTTTCTAAAGACAGTATAACCTAAAGCTGTTTGCCCTTGTTTCTCCAGTAATGATTTGTACATCCTGTCGAGATTTGAGTAACTTTTGATATCTGTTAGCACATATAATCTTTTGCTCGACGAACAGCAGTAATGTGATGGTGCCAACGGCAAATTATCAATAAAGGTTCTGAGTTAATTCATTTGTTCTTCTGTTGCTTTATGCTTTGGTGCATGTTTCCCCGTGTTATCTGTGTTTGCTTGGATTTTTCGTGTTAAAGAATTCCTAAATAGCTTCTGTGGATATTCAAAGTATTTAAGAGAAACTGTATACCTTTACCTGCGAGTTTTCCTTCAGGAGAAAAAATGTCTATGTGAGACTTCTTTGTGAATATTCAGCCGTTGATGATTTTTTTTTTCACATTACTCTTTATGTTTCAAAATAATGCAAAAATCTGTTCCTGTTCTTTTTCTATAAATCAATTTCATTTGTTGTTTTTTTTTAATTTTTTTATTTATTTAAACAACATACCACGAGGGCTTACAGCCTAAATACTATCGTACCGTGGGTGTCGACAAGGAGGAAAGAGGCAACTTGTTAATTCTGGACTTGAAGGTTTGGGGGAGAAGGAAAAACATGTGCTGGCAAGGAGTTCCACAACTTGGAAGTCCTCGGGACAAAAGAGCGGGCATAACAAGATGTTCTATGTCTAATGACATGGACAGTAAAAGGGTGCATTCGCTCTGTTCCCCTGGTAGATCTGTTGGGGGCAGCAGGTGGAGGAACTATGGAAGAAAGCTCCTCTGAGCAGTGCCCGTGCAGATATCTATAAAAGAGAGAGAGGTCACCAACAGCACGTCGGTGGGCAAGGGATGGCAGCCTTTGGGTAAGGGTAGGGTCACCGATGAGACGTATAGCTCTCTTCTGAATGGAGTCCAGGATAGCGAGTTTAGAAGCGGCAGCAGCACCTCAGATGTGGGAGCAGTATTCGAGGTTTGGTCTTATTTGTGAAGTATATAAAGTATAGAGATTAGCTGGTGAAAAATATTTGCGGGCCCGGAAGAGGAAACCTAATTTCTTAGCAGCCGCTTCTGCAATTGATGTGACATGTTGGTGCCAATTGAGATTTCGATCCACAGAAATGCCAACAAGTGAAAAGGACTCATTACTTGGAATAACTTGGTTGTTTATTGTGATGGGTCTAGGGCTGGTGTATCTCTTATGAGAAAGAAAGCAAGACTGTGATTTGGTGGGGTTGAATTATACAAGATTTCTACTTCCCCAGTCTAATATTTTTTGGAGATCCACGGAGATAGAACCCTCCATGAGTCTGCGATCCTCATCTAGTTGGGCTAAAGAGACAGGCTTAGAATATTGTATATTGGAGTGGAGTGTGCTGTTGTCCGCGTAACTGTGAACTGGGTTGGATGTGCTAGAGAGGAGGTCATTGATGTGGAGAAGGAACAAAGTAGGGGCTAAAGCTGAACCTTGAGGAACTCCTGCATTAATTGGATACAGTTTAGAGGAATGGCCCTCCACGACAACAGAAATGCTCCGGTTGGAGAGGAAATTTGCTGTCCACATAGAGTTTTGGTGGTAGGCCATAGGCAGGGAGTTTATTGGCAGCGCTGCGTGCCAGGCCTGGTGTAATGCTTTGGATATGTCTAGAGCGACAATCTGGGATTCACAGTGTAGTTCCATAGACTTGTTCCAAGAATGGGTGACAAAGGAAAGGAGGTCGGCAGTTGATCTGCGCTGACGGAATCCATACTGCCTTTCGTGGATTAGACTGTGTTTTTCAAGAAATTTTAGTAATTCGGTGTTTATATACTTTTCCATCACTTTAGAGATGACTGAAAGGAGAGAAATAGGCCTGTAGTTGCTAGGAAGCGCTTTCGATCCTTTCTTGGGGACGGGTTATACTCGAGCAGTTTTCCAGTTACTAAGGAATATGCCTCTATTGTAAGATGTCTGAAACAGACGAGTCAGGACAGGAGCAAGTTCTGATGCGCATTTTTTGATAACAATTGCTGGGATCTCGTCAAGGCCAGAGGCTTTCCTGGTATTAAGAGAAGAGAGCATCTTTCGTACCTTTCTAGTTTGGAAAATAATATCCGTCATTTTATGCGCGACATTGGGGACTGTTGCTGGTTGAACATTTGGAGGTGGGTTGAGAGTAAAATTGCCGACGAACAACGATGCAAAAAGTTCAGCCTTGCCCAGGGCGGTAGAAACAATTTCATCCCCTGAGACAAGAGGTGGGAACGTGCTCTTGCAGAAATTGTTCCCAATAGATTTAGCAAGAGTCCAGAAGGGTTTGCTGCCGCTGGAGCTTAAGAGGACTTTGTTTTTGATGTGGTTATTAAACGAGTTTTTTGCCTCAGAAAGAATGCGGACATAGCGGTTTCTTGCGTCGTTAAATGCTTGACAGTTTTCTTGACTGGGATTGTGTAGAAGCTTTTTGTGTGCTTTGACCTTTTCAAGTCTGGCCTTGTCACAGGATTTAGAGAACCAGGGCTTTTGAGTGGCTGAAGAGGTTTTCTGTGTACGTGGAATAAATAATTCCATGCCAGCTTGGATAATTTCGGTGATGTTTTCTGAGATATCAGAGGGGTCAGGATGAGAGAAGCAGACAGACGCCCATGGTAATGAGGAAAAGTAATCTCGTATTTCGTCCCAGTTCGCGGAGTTGTAGTGCCAAACGATATGTGGGTGTGATGACTGTGTGACCTCGGGTTGCATTGCGCAGGAAGCAGTGACCATGCTGTGGTCTGAGCGACCCAGAGGGGGGCGGTGACTGATATCTTATAGCAGTCAGGATTTGTAGTAAGAAGGAGATCCAAGGGATTTGAGCTGTGTGTTGGGATGCGAGGAAAGTAAGTAGGTTGCTGAACCATATTGGCTAAAGAATTGCTGACTGCAAAGGCCTCCGCTGCTCTTCCTTGTGGATCGGTTTTTGAAGATCCTAGCCATTCCTTATTATGGACATTGAAGTCATCAAGAATAGTGACCTCGGAAGAAGTATATTCAGAAATCACATGGTCGGTTTTTTCAGAAAGGTAGTCAAAGAGCTGGACAAAGTTGTTGTCAGAAGGTGACAGGTAAATGCAACAGATGAATTTAGTTGCAGCCCTGAGAGAGTTTTATCCATAGTATGCCTTTTCTTCCAGCTTCTAAATTGGGGAGTATGGTGCAGGGTAGATTGCTACGGACGTACGCGCACACGCCTCCATGCAATCTAAAAGAAGTAAGGAGCTCATACCCCGGGAAATTAAGGTGATTAGTGGCTGTTTTGGCACTGATTTGAGTTTCGGTCAGGAAGAGGAGTTGGGGCCTATTAGCCTGGAGGAAATGGTGGACGGAGTTCAGGTTAGAATGTACCTCCTTGGGTGTGAAAAAAATCCTTTACTATCACGTAAAGGAAAATTCCACTACCACCTACCATATTGCAAGTATACCACACCAGCCAACTATTAAAGAGCTGACCACCTTACAAATTCTTTCAAGGCAAGGATTTAGTAGTATCTTTTTGCTTTCTACTCTTTGTTTATTGTAGATCAAATAAGGTTCCCTGCTTCTCTACATTTTTATTTCTATCCTTTTTGTCTTTATTACTTCGTTCAGACTTTTCACAGTCGTCAACTGTCGTTTTTTATATCTGGATCACTGCTATAATTGGAAAAGTCATTACTTTCAAAATTTCTTTGCTGACTAGGCTGTTTATCTGTTTATTTTCATAATATATATATATATATATAATATATATATATATATATATATATATATATATATATATATATATATATATATATATATATATATATTTGTGTCACTATCCAAACAGTCGTAATCAACAAGTTTTACTTGCAAATAACCTTAAATAATAGTACTGCCAGATCGTTTTACTTCAAAATTTTTACTTGAATGTTCTTGTAAATTAGTAATGTCAACAATAACATCATTAGTATCATATATTTCTACCTGACATGAAACAATACTAGTTTCTAAATATATATGATTGTTAAACTCAATTTCCTTTAAATTCATTTCCATACTGATATTTTCATTATTATTAAAATAATTTAGATCGGCTATTAGATCCTTCATTGGCCAATATTATGGATTTGTTTTGTAAAGCTTCTTCTGGTGTTAAGAGTACACTGGTTTTGTCTTTGCCATTTTCAAAATTTGTATTAGATTAATTACTTTCTGGTTGCTGTGACTATTTCGTGCTGCCAAAATATTCCAAATTTTCTGGCCGCAAGATAGCATCTAAGAAAAAATATATAAAAGGGCGTAAACGACCTATCAAAACGAGATCTAAAATTTAAATTCAGGCTCACTTATGATGAAACTGTCATAGATATTAATACTCACTACTCATAAAAGTTTATAGTAATTGGCTCAGACTAAAAGTTCATGCATTTGCACAAAAATAATATTAGAAAATCGTTTTAAAGTTGCCATTTAAAAAGCATTGAATAATGGCACCTACACCTAACATAAATTAATCACCTAACAAGACAAGTCCGATTTTTAGCGATTTTTTGCGATTATTTTCATTCAAAGTTTAAAAATAATATAAATATAATAAGAAAGTTACTTTATTTTGATATTAATAATTCAGTAATATACCTTGCCAAATTCTTGTTAAACACTCCTGGTTGTATGAGGATAGACACGACGATGTTATTGGGCGGCTACTGATTGATAACCTCATTTTAGTTGAAAGCTGAAATTGTCGCTTACGCTACTTAAACTTGAATTTTAAGGCATTCTGAGTTTCTGATGTCAGCTGCAGTGGGAAATGAAGGAACTGGTTGTTATGACTCATTGAGCACAATAGTTTCATTTTCGGAGTTTTGTCGTGCAATCGTCGATTTTATGAACATTAATCTGACAATATTATTG
This sequence comes from Tillus elongatus, assembly GCA_964006375.1. Taxonomy (NCBI): domain Eukaryota; kingdom Metazoa; phylum Arthropoda; class Insecta; order Coleoptera; family Cleridae; genus Tillus; species Tillus elongatus. The sequence goes on along the minus strand of OZ023263.1, from coordinate 73,450,318 downwards.
TAAACTTTTGGCTTGATCATTATAATAATATTTTGTCACCTAATCAATCGAGGACTTTCTTACTTTTGTTTTCGATGTTATGGCTTTGAATGTATTCTTCTGCCACGGCCTACTTTCTTAGTTATGTTACATTTTTTGAATTTTGATTGTAAAATATTACATTGACTAAAGTAATCAGATACATAGTGGGTTTCAAAAGTAAAGAATAAAGTTATTTTCTCTGTTATTAGTACTTTTTATGAGGGGTCAACTTAGAAATCTTTCTGTCCACCCCAACCCCCTTTGAAGGGTCTCACAAATCGTTTAAATGGAAAATGAGGTCGTGTGGTACCTATTTTCAAAGAAACATTAATTTTCTATTCAGCACTATATAAAATTTTCAAGTTTACCCAAAAAATAAATGACTTCAAAAAGCAAAAAAAAAGAAAAATCCATATCTCTATCAGGGGATCTTGATAGCCACTCTGTAAATCCTCCACCTTTCGGAAACACCTGATCTAAGCAAGTACATATGGGTATTGCACAGTGTGAAGGTGCTCTATCCAGCTTGAAAAAGAAATGGTTAGTTGGAGGATCCGGTTGTTCTTGGTCTGGGTATAGGGCTACCAGGTGCAGAATGAAGCATACCTAAAGTTTATATATATTTTGCTCGTTAGCAACAGTTAAAAAATGTAGTAAAGACCTATGATTCGATTACTCACTATCCCACTTGCGACATTTGTTTTTAAAAGATTCTGCGTGTGTACATCCATGATTAGCCTTGGATTTTCTGTAGACCGGTAATGGCAGTTTTGCCAATTGACTGTAACGTTGTTGTAAAAAGTTGCTTTATCTAAAAAAATTGCTTCTGAAATTGTAATATAGTAGACTCTCGATTTCCCGGGAGCTTATTAACTGCGAAGCGGATTAACCGGGATCTTCAAATACATATAGATGGTCTACACTGCACATATTTACTTACAACTTAAACATTTCATTACAAGAATAACATAATGAACGTCCTAACAATTCAAGTGAGTTGCCAAAGCAGGAGTCTATCTTTTCAGATAATTTTTTCAGCTCGTGAATCCTTACATATTTACATCCTAGTAGAATCTATAGCTATAATCATAAAGAGCTACTTCCAGGAAGTAATAAAGCAGACTCGTTTTTATGTTCCCATCAGGAACCGTCATCACATTCAATGCATGCAAATTCAGTTTTGGTTATGTTTTAGTAGAAACTGATGCCTTTAAAGTTGTAAACAAGTACAAATAGTTCAAAAAATAAAATAATCTCAAAACGGCCCACTATAATAACAGTCATAAATGCAACATTTCTGAATATGAAAGAAGAGGAATAAAGAAGCAGTGTGATTGAATATTAGATTATATTTTTTTCTGTAGTTATATACCTGTTAAAATATTTATTAGTATTTAATAGAGTAATTTATAGAAATACAATAAATGGAAGCTTTTTCAATTTTGCAAAACCTACTGATTAAACTAACATTTATCTGGTTTATTGCATAAGTTAAAATTAGAAAAATCCTGTTTTATCTACTGAGTCTCCCCTATTTTTGTTTTGTTTTTTTGTTTGAAAGTAGTGTCTTTAACTTTTTTTGTGTGTTCTGAATATAACAGAAATCATCTGCATTAATGGTTTTCTCTTATTTTTTTTTAACCTTGCATTAGATTATAAAGTTTGAGTTAACAATTACAATGGTGATAATCATGTTTTAGTATTATTGTTTCAAGTTTTTATTATAGTCATGCAAGTGTTTCGTTGTGTTGTGATGTGGTCAAATAAAAAAAATCAAAGCATAAAATGACAGATTGATATATTGGTATAGCTAGTGTACGATTTCGTAAGAAATGCAGATGCAGAAACTTTTTCGCTGACTGCACAAATTGCTTTTTATCTTCTCTGCAAGCGGTGTTGCCTTTTTCGGTTGCAGAGAAGATTAAGAAGCATCAGTGAACCCAGAAAAAGTCTCTACATGCTTTAGTATGAAACAGTTTTATCAGGTTAGATTCAGTCTTCTTCGAAGTACTCTTAACCTCCATGCTTCTCATAAGTACACTTGGAGAGCCCAAATCACCACAACACATTTAAAAAAGACCTGACAATCGTTTCACTAACCAAGTTGGTGTCATCAGACGATGATTTTTTATTTTTTTGATGACTACAATTGTGTTTATATTATGTGCAGGCTTAGATGCTTGAGGGTGGTTTAAACAAACAAACTTTCACTCCCTGTTCACCAGAAAGTCCCTCTATCTGAATTCCGTTACCTTTACTGCCACATTTTTGTCGGCTATTAAAGTAAAGTGACTTTTGCACTCTCGGATCTACTATTCATTACATTGTATTCGTTACAAAGTAACCATTTATGATTCGTATGTTCCATAGACCCGATACCAATATCAAGTATCTAATTTGCCTGCTACACATTACCATATACTGTTCTACTACGCTCCTCCCCTTCCATGAACATTGGCTAATTAGCATAGATACTGTACAGATTTCTTATTTACCACAAACTAATGATAAAGTATACCTAAGCAGTGACTCCTATGATAAGTCAGTAATTAAATACAATATGCTAACAATGAATATTCCCTTTTCAACGCCACCAATAAATAAAATGTGTGAAGTCCCATTATTTTTATTTACAGTATTTAATTTTTTTATTTAAAGAAAAATCTACACAGAACTACAATCCGATTAGCATTGCCTTGCTATTTTAGGTTTTTAGGTATACTACATTTAATTAAAAACAGTTCTGCAAATTGAATCATGATTTCCACATAGCTGTGATAATCTACTCTCCTCAGAAAAACATTCTCACGATATGAATTTTGGGGTCCATGACTTGACCACAAAGAACATATTCATATTCCTGTACCCATAAACTTCTAAAACGATGTATTATTCGATTTTTAATAGTAAAGTGTCCATTTCCCCACTCAACCACCATTTCTTCCATTATTTTTTCCCAGGTGATCTTACTCACTAATAATTCAAACTATCAGGTTGTAAACAGCTGCCTGTGGACCAATTTTGATGTCAATTGCTTAATTACAAAACAATTTAATATTTCACCCCTGCAGGGTCAACCCCTACTTGAATTTCTTGGAACATATGACGTTGACCTTGATTTGACCTTGAAAGCCATCTCCAAGATCAAATCCAAGGTCAACATCCTTTCCTGGAACTTTTTTCTCTGCGACTTGAACTTTCAGAGTTATTAGTGAATTAAAAAAAATCACTAATGGGGAGATCCGTGTATGTGTATATATATATATATATATATATATATATATATATATATATATATATATATATATATATATATATATATATATATATATATATATATATATATATATATATATATATATATATATATATATATATATATATATATATATATATATATATATATATATAGTACCAATAACTTAAAAAATAATGGACCGATCTTGATCAAATTTGGTAAATACCTTCTTTTTTCAAGTGGCTTGGATAAGTTCGTTAGCCAGGAAAATCGGTTTTCCCGGAAAATTTTGTTTTTTCTTTCTAAAAAAAATTATATCTCCGGAAATAACAAAGTAAGGGCAACCAAATTTGGTACACGTATTTGTATTATAAAGAGTGCCTGTACCAAAATTTAGGTCTCTAAGTTTAAAGACAAAAAAGTTACGGGCAACTAAAGAAACAAATTTTGGAGTCTTCCTCAAAACGTCAAACTCGCAATTTGAAACGTCAAAGTTGGCAATGTTTAGGCAAAGAACGTGAAACAAATACGGATTCTGAAAAGAAAATGTTGCAAGAAGAGTGTTCTGTGAACCCTTAAGTTTCAGATTCAACCGCCATTGCCCTCATTTTCCTAAAATATTTACAGAAAATTTATTTCAAATAGACCCTTTCTCTGATGCTTTGGCTGTCGGTTTAGTTAAGTTGATGCTTTCGCTGTAGGTTTAGTGAAGTTTATGGTTTAATGGTCTATAATGTTTAGCTAATTTTCGTAGAACAAATTGGTTAATGCATTTTTGCATTTTTTTATCGAAATATAATGCATGTTTGTAAGAAAAAATCTGGACGCAGTAAGTGCGTTTTGGTAGCTAATTTTCATTAAATCCTTCAAATTTCAATAACTCAATTTGCTATTAACGTAAGGTTTGTTGGCGAGGAAACCAACATTTAAGTTTCTTTTCGGAAATTTTTTGTAAATTTTCAAACAATAAGTAATTTTGATAAAATATAGTACATTGTTTCTACTACATCGGCCATACCGGTAATCAGGTTGATGCCTGCTCGCATTTGCTATTCAAAACATTTTTATGAAAATCCACTTCCATAACGCACTTGCTGCGTCCCGAACTTTTTTGATATTCTGTTACTTTTGTGACACCACACAAGTGCTAAATTGAGCCCATCACTCCCAACAAATCTTATGGTGAAATGTGAATTTCTCAATGAAAAAATAAGAGGAGGAACTAAACTCTATGTAGATACACCTAATAATCTTATGTAATATTCTTTGAAAACTAAATTCATATGCACTGTACTTCAATTTCATCACAGAATACTATATGAGTGATGAAACTGAACGTTTTCTAATACACAAACCTTGAAACGTTATATTACTTGAATTTTAACAAAAAAATACAATTTTCACCAAATCACCACTCATTTATCGCTTACCCACCGAAGCAGTTGTATCCTAAAATAATTCAAAGCGTTCCTTTGCCGGGTGCTAACTGTATACTAAATTTGAAGATGATATTTCAATTCGTTCGAAAGTTTTAACTAATTAGTACTAACAGACAGACTGACCGACCAACCGACAGATAAAAATATCTTCGTTCCAGATCAAGTGTTCTGTATGTTTTGAGACTTTGTCGTTTTAGCAACAACAAAAATGGGATTTTGTCACCTATATTCCGCCACCACACATTCTACCCCTAATTTAATTTCAGCACAGAACACCAGATTTTTAATGAAATTTAAAGTTTCCTAATAAACAAACCCTAAATCGTTATATTACTCTTAACGAAAAAAATGTTAATTTTCATCAAACGAATGGGGGGTGGGTGGGGGGAGGGGGGTGTTCATCCTATACCCCCTGGAACGATTTTACCCAAAAACAATCCGAACCATTCGTTTGTGGCCTGCAAACTGCATACCAAATTTGAAGACAATATTTAAATTTCGTTCCCAAATCATGTTTTGACACTTGACGACGTTTAAGCAAGACAAAATTTTTGACATTTCTGTCACCAATACCATACTTCCACACGTATTAACGATGCAGAAGTAAAATAAGAATATCTCAATTTAAAAAATTTTTTATTAAGACATGAAAGTCTCAAATTTAAACAGGATTTACTCATATGTACTTCATAAGATATCTCTTTGGGGCGTCGTGTAACAGACCAGTACATGGTAATGTGTAGTATGTGGATGTCCGTTAGATTCTTGATACTCTTGATAGAACATACATATTATTGTTAATGATTAGATTACTTAGTAACAAATAGAAAGTACCGAATATTAGATATGAAAGTAACGATTACATACGATTCCCCTCATGACCATGCATTGATGTCATACAACATTGTCCTCATTTAACAGGTTAATCATTGCACGATACTCAGGCAATTATTTTTATATCAATGACTAAGTTTGACCAACTTCATGGTTGATATTGCAGTATTGACAGAAAAGAAAACAATACACAACAGTTTTACCAACGTGAATGATCTGTCATGTCGCACTTTGATTCTTTTATTTGATCATGTACTATAATCTGGGACTGCACATTTATTGTTTACATGATGGGTTTGCTATGTTTGCAGTTAATTGCTCGCAATGCCATCATGTTGGACGAAACCCGAGACACGATAACTGTGCCTGCTGCATTCATGATTAGAATGTTGGCATGCCTGAATCAAATCAGGCGTGGTCCTAGAGCAACAAGATTCCATAGAAGAGGGAACGAAGATGAAATCTAAAGTTCCAGCAGTAGTTTTTTGTCTTGTTTCATTTCCCTAAACATTATGATGTCCTATTTTATTATATATATTTGAGTGTATATAGAGTTTTTATTTTCATTATGTATCATATTTTAGTATAATTATTAGAAAATTATTTATGTTTAGTAAATTAAGAAGTTATTAATTTTATTGTTTTGAGACTAAAAATATTCAAGGTATTATGTTAGATGAGTTTTGTTCAAACAAAATTTGAGAAAGGTTTCATCTGGCAGGTTTCATCAAATATTAGCAGTATAGGTAAAAGAAAATAATTTTGTATATTTACCAGCATATGTAAAATTAGTGTCTACATGCTAATTATTTTGCCTATAATTATGTGTGGTTAGATTGATGAGTACGTATTATTAAATTATTCAGTGTTGTTCAGAGGGATGCTAGAAATATGAAACAGAGTTCTAAATTAAACTTGTTTGTTGTAAATACCCACTGAAAAATTAATTTTATTTATGTCATACTAGTTCATTATTGTGTTTTTATTGCTTATTTACCAACTACATAATGGTGTACTTTATGGCCTGCGCGGGCGAAACGTACACTTTATGGCCCGCACACACATCAAAACAAATAATTTTTGTTTAACTTCTTTAATAACCTTTATTAATGAAATTACAGATAATGGAAAAAAAGTAATATGTAAATATTTAATTAACATTATTTAGTCGAATTAACATAAAATTGACAGTTCTGAAAAGATCCGGTGATAGGTTGCCTTCAGCAAACGGTGATTCATGTTTCATTGTTTGGGTATGACTAGTATGACATAAAATTTTGTATGCACCGCTGGTATAAATAGAGGTGTATGCTCTCGAGAGACTTACAAACCCTCGGGCCGGAAGCCCTCGGATTTGTAAAATCGTCGCTCTCGGGCATAAACGTCTATTTATACCTTTGGTACATAAATAACTATTGAAGTATGCATTTTATAGCCCCTGTTTACTTGTTTACTTTATTAGACTCACCCAGAATTTTTCAGTTTTTGTCAAATAATCATACAAGGAAAATACTTATGAATAAAAAAATTTGATTGCGTAGATTAGATAAGATAAGATTTTATTGTGAGTGGGCTATTCCAGTCCCTCCACCGCGACCTTAGATCTATTGTGGCTCACGTCTAATTATTTAGATTTCACCCATCAATTCCAGCTCCCTGAGGGAGTCGATCTTTTCTTGAGGGTGAAAGTTTGTTTGGCAGGTGTACTGCCATCTGAGTGAAGTCGCTTGCCCGATTCGAAGCTCAAAGAGAGATAACCTCTCTCTGAGTTCGTCTGGACCCGACATCCATCAGTGTTTGCCTCGAGGCGGTATCATGAAGTCCCATTCTCGAGCAGCATTCAATCTCCAGTTTTAATCCACCCCTAGAGATCTCAGCTCCCCTCAGGCTCGTCTAAACCTGACACCTAACAGTGTTAGACTCAAGGCAACATCCCACAGAGTCCCGCTTCCGAGCATCACCCCAGCAAGGCCGTCCGTCCGTATCGTAGCACACAGTATGGGCTCCAAACTCCGGGTGTCTACCACTCATCAGAGATCAGAGCCCCCCGGGACGTCTGGATACACGACACACGCCAGTGCTCAATCCAGGGTGGTATCATCTGGAACCCCGCTCCCGAGTAAGAACCAAGCGAGGCCAACTGTCAGTCTCTGAGGCCACAGTGGAGGCGTCAAACCCCGGGTGCATATCACTCCCCAGAGATATCCGCCTCCCCCTAGCCTCACCTGCATCAGACCCCCACCAGTGTTTCATTGACTCGAGGCGGTATTATGAAGTCCCACCCTCGAGCAGCATCCAGGCGGGGTCGTTAGCCTGTATCGATACTCACAGAGTAGGCCCAAGTCTCCAGGTGCAATTCACTCCTAGAGACCCCAGCTACCTCCGGGTTCGTCCAGGCCCAACACCCGCCAGCGTTAGCTTGCACCTGCGAGGTGACTTTGTTTGACAGATGTACTGCCATCTGAGCGAAGTCACTTGCCTGGCTCAAATCTCAAAGAGAGATAACCTCTCTCCGAGTTCGTCTGGACCAGACATCCGTCAGTGTTTGACTCGGGGCAGTATCATGAAGTCCTGCATCCAAGCAGCATCCAAGTGAGGTCGTTTGTCTGTTTCGAAGCTCACAGAAGAGGCCTCAACCCTTAGTTGTATTGTACCCCTAAAGATCTCAGTTTTCCTCTGGGTTCGTCTAGATCCGACACCCACCAGTGCTAGACTCAAGGCGACATCCCATCCGTCCGTTCCGAAGCACACAGTGGGGGCCTCAAACTCCGGGTGTTTACCACTCATCAGAGTTGTCAACCCCCTCCGGGTCGACTAGACACACGACACCCGCCAGCACTCAACCCAAGGCGGCACCCATCCGGAACCCCGCTCCCGAGTAACAACCGTGCGAAGTCAATTGTCCATTTCTAAGCCCAGAGTGGAGGCCTCAAAATCCGGGTGTACATCACTCCCCAGAGATATCCGCCTCCCTCCAGGCCCACCTGGACAAGACCCCCGCCAGTGTTTAATTCCAATTAGTCTTTTTACGACAGGCAGGAGTTACCTTGGGCCTATTCTTTTAATTAGTCCCCGGACCCACAGGGGACTTGATTGTGTAAGTCACAGTTAGTTGTAATAATACTTAAGAAGGTCCAAAATATAGAATTTACAATGAAATATTAATTATATTCAACAATTATTAATATTTTGTTAGTTCCCCTTCTACATCTGTCAATGCCTGAATCATTTGTGGCATACTATCAATGCAATTCTTGGCAATGTGTTTTAATTTTTTATTATATTCCAGTGGTAAATTATTCTGTTTATCAATTACACCTTTGTAGTAACCTATTCTTTCCTCAATTCCTGTTTAAGGCAAACATTTTCCATCGGATTGTGGTCAGGCGAGTTCCCAGGCCAGCGAAGTAAATAAATTTGCTTATCTGGAAGGTACTTTATTACCTTTTTGGCGTTGTCACAAGGTGCTGAGTCTTGCACAAACATAGTTTTACCATCTGGGAACCCCTCTCTTACTCGGGGTAAAAGTCTGTTTTGTAAGACGTGCAAATACTGGTCCTGCCGCATTGTTCCCTCTACAACAAAGTCTACCCAATCGTTTATAACTGAGAACTGACCACATCATGACTGATGTGGGGTGCTTAACAGTTTTTATAGTGGAGTCTGGATCATACTTTTCAACAGGCTTCCTTCACACTATCTGAACTGTCGACTCATCGCTGAAGCAAACCTGCACACAATAAGGAACACAAATTTTTAGAAAAATAAATAATAATATGATGGTTTGAGTTACAGAATTCCAGTCTTCTGTAGTAGAATGTTTATATGATTTTGCCTATTCTAACCTGGCCTTGACCATTTTTGGGCTCAATTTTCGTTTTTTGTCAGGCCTACCATTAAAACCGATTTCATAAAGATTTTGCTGAATTGTAATTTTTGACACTTTGCAACTAGCTTCTTCAAATTTATTCCTTATGTCTTCATATGACTGGTCTCTATTTTCAAGAACAATATTCCTTAAAATCCTTTGAAGTCAACTCCGTGCTGGACGCAGCCAGGCTGGTAAGGGTACTCAAACAGGAGGTAGGCAGTAATGTAGGATCCTTAAGGAAACCAGACGGGAGCTGGACAAGCACCAGTGAGGAGACCCTGCGTCATCTCGCCGAAGTTCACCTCACGGGCGGTGGAGCCGTCACAGAGGCTGCCGACCTGGGCCGGTGGACGGTCCCGAATCCGAATGCGGACTGGCAGCTGGCAGAGGGGGTGGTCACGAATGGCTCTATAGCCTGGGAGGTGGGCGAGTTCACTCCTTTCAAGTCCGCAGGCTGTGATGGGATTTTTCCGGCCCTGCTCCAGAGGGGCCTGGATATACTGCTTACCAACATAAGGGAGATTTTCCGGGCCAGCCTGGCGTGGGGCTACGTCCCAAAGGCTTGGCGCCGGGTTAGGGGGGTCTTCATTCCCAAGCCGGGAAGGGAGGACTACACGCTGGCCAAGGCGTACAGGCTAATCAGCCTTACATCATTCCTGGTTAAGGCATTAGAAAATATATTAGATAGGTTTATGTTGGGAGGGATCCTAAAGGATCACCCCTTCTATAAAGGTCAGCACGCGTACCAGCGGGGGAAGTCGACGGAAACGGCGCTCCATGCTGTGACACAGAAGGTGGAAAGGGCCCTACATTACAGGGAGAGCGTATTAGCTGTGTTCTTCGATGTGGAGGGGGCCTTTAATAAGGCAAGGACGGATACAGTCTGTACCGCCCTACACGATAGGGGAACGCCGAGGTCCCTAATAAGCTGGGTGACGAGCATGCTGGAGGACAAGGAGAGTTTTGCTGATTATGAGGGGCCGGGGGCTGGACGTTGGGGTGACGGGCAGTTGTCCTCAGGCAGCTGCCTTTCGCCCCATCTATGGTGTCTGGTCATGGACGGCCTCTTGGAGCGACTCTCTGAGAATGGCTTCTACGCCCAGGCGTACGCTGATGATGGGCTGGTCTTAGTCACCGGCAAATTCCTCAGCGTCATCTGCGAGTGCTGGCAAGCTGCCTGTAGGTGGTGTGGTGAGCAGGGTGATCCTGGACCCCAAACTAACATGGAGGTCGCAAATAGAACGAGTAGTGAGGAAGGGTGTAGCAACCCTCTGGCAGCTGCGTCATGTGATAGGGAGGACCTGGGGACTTAATCCTCGGATCCTTCATTAGATCTACACTGCGATCGTCATGCCGAGAATCCTCTATGGGGCGTTGGTCTGGTGGTGTGGTGTGAACCAAACTACCAGCAGGAAGCTGGCCAAACTCCAAAGGCTGGCAATCCTGGGTATCACAGGCACTATGAGGATGACACACTCAGCCGCGCTAGAGGTCCTGTTGATGCTGTCACCGCTTCCCATCTGTATCAGAGGGGAGGCTATGGCGTCGCATCTTAGAATGTGAGACTCAGAAAACTGGTGCGGAGAGGGAGCAGTAATAGGGCATGCAAGTCGCCAAAGAGGTGGAAAAGGATATTCCGATTTCCGCCATAAAGGTGCGGGATGCTGAGGACGATATAAGGTTGACTAGGCCATCCACAGTAGGGATCAGTGGAGGGAAAATGAGTTTGCATTCCAGCCCGCAAGCCTGGTCTGTTTCACTGACGGATCGCGGCTGGAGGACCAACAATCCTCCGGGGCAGGAAGAAATCTATGATATATTAAAATAATCAGATTTTAAATTAGCAAGTTCAGAATGTTGTTACTGAGTCTAATATTAAAATATTAAATTTATTATAAAGTTTTAAAAATTTAAACAGAATACCCTATATATTTGACACATTTTGAAAGAAGACCTAAGTATAAATTTTCTTGTGTACCAATCGCCTAAATTTAAAAAACAAGTTATTACTGCCATATGTTACATTTAAACAAGGTGTGTGAATTTGCATTAGGACAAGTTAAGACAGTTAAGGTAGAATATTGTTTATTTATCTAAAAATTCTGTCAGTTCTCTAAAATAGTTATTTACAAGACATTCATAAAGTAAGGGCCGATTGGTCGTTAAAAAAAAACTTGTGAAAAAGGTTTCTGTTGGCAGTTTTAGTTTACTACATATATCTACTTTACTTTTCCAATAATCAACTATTTTTTATTGTGAACATAATGTACAGAAACAAAAGCACGAACTAATTAAATACGCTTGGGCCTTAGTAAACTATATAATCAGTTTTGGCGTGCCTCAGGCCTCTGTTCTTGGGCCCGTCTTTTTCAACATTTTTATTAATCACATTGTGCAGTTGCAAGTTCCCAAGTCTTCTTTACACTACTCTTTGCCCATCCATTGATTCTATAGATGACTGTATTAGTTTGCAAATAAATCTTGGTCATATTTTTCATTGGTGTTTGTATAATTGTTTAAACCTCAATGTAGGTAAGTGCTGTGTTGTTTCTTAAAGCCACCAGCATACTATTTTTGAGTTTAATTATTCTCTGCAAGATACTCTTTTGACAAGGAAGCCTGTCTTCAAAGACCTGAAAGTACCTTTAATGTTAAAACAGAGAGGCACCTATCCTGAAGTTGGATGTCCCCATGGTGTCTTGTTATCCGTGATAGGTTATTGCTTGCGTGCTGCCAGGTGCAGCCAGTACATGTTTCTGTTCCTTTATAAGCTGCTAAACAATGTTGTTGACTCTCCTGCGCTTCTCTCTGATTTATCATTGCATGTTCCTGGGTTGAGTAGCCCTGGGGTTGGTATATTTTGGATGGTTTGATGTTTGACCTCACACTAATTTGCTACAGCTTCTCTTTCATGTACCTTTAGGGACTTTAAAAAAGTATGTTCCAGAATTTGATCTGTCTACAAATTTATTGTTGCCTTTTTTTATTATATACTGTAATTTTTGTTTTCTTTTGTATCCCATCCTGTATTTGGATTTTCTGTAGGATGGTTGTAAATGAATAAATAATATCAGCATTCAAGCGATCGCTGTAAGTGACGTCAGCAAATTATCTGTTTAACAATTTATTGTGAAGCCCTTTTAAGTGTTCAAGAAAAAACCCAAAGGCATTATTTAAATTAACCATAGCTCATTTCAATAATTATTCAAACAAAATTGTTTATAGATTCATTGGAACTACACTTAAAACCAAACCTAAAAAAATATTTGAGAATGGTAACCTTTAAATTAAAATTAAATACCGTATGAAATCTACAGGAAAAAAATGTTTTGAAATATGGTCACCCAAAAAAACCAGAAAAATAATCGGCGGGGGGGGGGGTGGTGGTGTTATGCTCTAGATTTATATTTCGACAACTAAGTTGCCTTTGTCAGTTGCTGTCAGCAGCTGGTTTTTGGGGGTGATTCTACTTTCTGTTACAGTTTCCATCCACAGTGTCTAATATTGATCTTTTAAAATGGCTTTAATGTAAATGAACTTGTTTCATATTTAGCTTCTCAATATATTTATGTTTTAATCTGGATTTCAGCATTGAAAGTACAGAGTAGGCCAAACTCGATGCCTTATTAGAAGTATACAGTGAACCAGAAAAGATAAATCTGAAATTATGTTCATAAGTGGTCATGATCTTCATTTTGAAAATATTTTTGAGGCTGCGGCATTGCCACATCCATCCTTACCAGATACCAACTTTGCCTTTTCAAATGAAACAGCCTGTATATTGTGAAGTTTTCACACTCCCCGGGATATTTTAAAAGTTTTTTTTGTGATGTATCTTTCATCTATCTCAAGCCGGGAAATAAAAATTATGATCCGGAAAATTTGACAACCTGCATCCACTAATGAAAAAAATATATTCTTTCCGTAACTACCGTAGGTGGAGGTCTGAGTTTTTGGTTGCTCGATGACATTGAGGGTCATGGGATTCTGGGAATGGTCTCAGGCTTGATGCCTACAAAGATCAGTAGAGATGTGTCTTTCAAGACCGTCCTCCCGGAGAGGGAGGACTGGGAACTAAATCAAACGACCCTATTGAGGGCCGATCTCTGCTGGTATACTGACGGCTCCAAAACCAATAGGGGGGTAGGAGCCGACATATATGGGGGCATCACTGATGCTAGATTATCAACCAGCCTCGGAAAGTACGCAACCATACACCAGGCAGAAGTGTATGCCATCGAGATGTGTGCAAGGGAAAGTATAGAAAACCAGTGCACAGACAACTCGATAAAGATATATTCAGATAGCCAAGCTGCAATAAAGGCTCTTGGTTCCTACCGTTGCAATTCAAAAATGGTATGGAGTTGTAAATCTGCGCTCAACGAACTGGGCAGCTATAATGAGGTGTTGCTGGTCTGGATACCGGGTCACTCGGACCATGATGACAATGTTGCGGCCGACACGCTTGCCAGGAGTGGAGCCCAGAGGGACTTCATCGGACCAGAACCAGTGCTGGGGATAACATCATGCACAGCAAAACACACCTTAAACACCTGGACAAAAAACTGACAACCCAGCAATTGCAAAATCTGCCAGGATTAGCTCACTCTAAGGCCTTCATAAATGGCCCGTCTGAGTCAAGGGCTAAAAAACTTCTAGAGCTAAACAGACAACAACTGAGTACTCTAGTCTGCCTGTATACAAGACACTGCCGCTTGTGTCACCACATGCACCGAATTGGAGTCGATTAGAAAACTGAGTGCTGGCTGTGTATGGAGTGGTGAAACAGCAGAGCACGTACTGTGTTTCTGTCCGGCGGTGGACAGGACTAGACACCTGCTCTTTGGCAAGACAAAGCTTGCTCCGGAAGACCTGGATCAACTTTCGCCCACAAAGATTATCGACCTCTGCAGGAGGCTGGCTTTGTTGGACGAAATATAGACTATTAGGCGTGAGCCACAATAGACCTTATGGTCGCAGTAGAGGGACCGGTATGGCCCACTCACAATCAAACCTAACCTAACCTTTTGGTGGCTGTTTGTCAATAGATTGATATGTCATTCAAATCCAATTATTGCATTCAGGTGTCTACAAAAAAAAAGGGCTTTTGGTAGAACATAGAGTGGCAAATAATATGCGATGTTCAAATAAATCAGCCTGTATTTTATAATGAGAATATCAAGATCAATTGATTTTATATCTACAAGTACCATGTGATGTACCTATTGTCAGCACTTTGTGACTTGTAAGCTAAAAAGTCTATTGTCATACTGATTATGTATGATCTGTTACCTGGAAATTGCAAATTCTTATACAAATGAGCAAATTTTAAGCTTCTTCATGCATGGCCACTATAACAAGATTATTTCTATAACATGCATAAACTTCAGTGAACAGTATCCAAACTCAGTTCCAATGAATGAGAAGAAATTCAACAGGTAAAAGATAATTTCATGAACAACGGTTACATAAAGAAGCCAAGACTCCAAATCAAACCTGTGACAGGTAACAAGGACAATCAAATAATTGTCCTGGCATATTTTTCTGCAAATCCTCATGTGTCACTTCATTCTGTTGAAAAATACTTATGAATAGCTTACAAATGTATAGAAAGAATGATGTGTAATTATAAATTTGTGATACTCCAAGCCATCGAGCCAAATGATCTTCCAAAATATTTGTGAGGTCATCTTAATTCGTACACAAGATCAAACTTTTTGAAGAAAATTATTTGGACCAACAAAAACAATTTTACAGGTAATGCATTTTTAATCAGAATAATTCACATTACTGGGCTGCACTTCGTTAGAGAAACAGGGTTTCAACCCAAATTTCACTTCAATGTCTGCTGCCTAATGATGAACGACCAAATAAGATTTTACTTTTACGAAGAGAATATCTGACTTACTCGATAACTTAAATCTTGAAACTTTGCGAGATTGTTGGTATCAGCTGAATGGTTCAGCAGCCCACTGCACCAATCAAGTTACAAATGAACTTTCGCACATGTTTGAAGATTGTTGGATTCGTAGATCATGTACTTGGGTTTTGCCACCAAGATCGCCAGATCTCACCCCACTTGATTTTTATCTTTGAGGTAGGATGAAACAAATTGTTTACCTTATGTCAATTAATACCAAGCAAGAGCTTCAAAATAGAGTGAGATGCGCATTTCTGCCTATAGACGCCTGTAAGATAGAAGCAGCAACAACACGTCATGTTCAGACACAAGTCCTAGAATGTTTGAGAGTTGAACGAGGACGTTTTGAGCTATTTAATTATTGATCTTTACTTCGTATTTATTGTGTTTGATTTTCTTTTTGTTATATCATTTCAGAATGTAAGGAGCTGTTAAATGTGTAATTTTTGAGTATTAAATAATAAACCAGGTTTTTTTCAGCATGATTTGATCAGATGAAAGGTTGTTGAGGAATTAAAAATTTGTATTATTCCACGGAATTTAAATATTTGACTTTCAATATTTTTTTTTTTTTGCTTGTGTCAAAAACCGCTAAGAATAGATATGACATTACACTGTACTTTTAGATAGAAAATCAATTGATATTGGCGTTCTCATTATAAAATACAGGTCTTCCACTTGATAATCATGCATTACTTACGCTTCTATGTTTTACCATAACCCCATTTTTTTGTAGACACCTGTATGCAATAATTGGAATTGCATGACATATTACGATATATCAACCTATTGAAAAACAGCAACTGAAAACTCACACCTCCACCTATGGTGGTTGCGGAAAGAATATATTTTTTCATTAATGGATGCAGGTTGCCACATTTCCTGAATTATAATTTTTATCTCCTCAACTGCTTGAGATAGGTGAAAGGTACATCACATAAAAAACTTTTAAAATGTTGAGAGGAATCTGAAAATGTCACAATATACAGGCTGCTTGATTTGAAAAAACTAAGTTGGTGTCTGGTAAGGATGGATGTGGCAATGCCGCAGTGTCAAAAATATTTTCAAAATGAAGATCATAACCACTTATAAATGTATTTTGGTTTGCTGTATACTTCTAATACGCCATCGAGATCGGCCCACCTGTATACAGGGTGGTCCACTTTTTTGTAGCAGGACTTTAGAAGTCGATAGAAAAACTTATTTAAAACAAAAATGTGATACCAACATAAACCCAGAATCGTTTCGTTTCAAAGATACAAGGCATTAAAATTTTTGAAAAAATAGCGATTTATTTCAACACTTTGCGAACTAGTGAAGATAATCAATGGTAGAATGAAGATCAACCCAGGCTTCAGGGGCCACTGCAAAATTCAGGAGATCGTGAAGGAGCCCATGCTTGAAATGAGGTCAGACTTGGCGAGCCCGCGAATGTGCAGGGAAAACAACTTTACAGTGGAAATCCCCGACTGCGAGGCATGGCGGGAGGAGACGCCGGGCATACCACAGGACGCGCTCTTCTGGTTCACGGACGGATCCGGCGGTGAGCGTGGGACGGGGGCAGGTGTTTACTCGGAAGGACCGAGGGTAAGTCATAGTATTTCCCTCGGAGCCCATGCAACGGTGTTTCAGGCCGAGATGTACGCCATCCTGCACTGTGTGCGGGAGAACAAGAGGAGGGGCTACACCAACAAGCGGATCCTCATAGCCACAGACAGCCAGGCAGCCCCTAAGGCACTAAGTAGCCCACGGGTAAATTTCTGGGTGGTGAGTGAGTGCCGAGACGACACACCTGGCTGGGCAGAATGAGGTGACCCTCATCTGGGTGCCGGGTAACTCGGGGGTCAAAGGCAATGAAGAAGCTGACAGTCTCGCGAAGAGAGGGTCAGCAGAACCATTTATGGGACCAGAACCGGCTCTGGGCGTGTCAAAGGGCGCTGCCAGGGGAGCCATTAAGTCCTGGGTCAGAATGCAACACAAGGTGTACTGGGTGGACTGTCCAGGGCTCAGACATGGGAAGTCAATAATTGACGGACCCAGTTCAAAGAGAGCTGTGGAGCTGCTAAATCTTAGCAGAGGACAGCTCAGAAACACAACAGGTCTCTTGACGGGACACATGGCCGTCAAGAAACACCTGCATAAAATGGGGCGGTTCGAAGGGGACCGTGCATGCAGACTCTGCGGCGAGGGGGAGGAATCAGCCCAGCACATCTTGTGTGAGTGTATAGCTCTGGACCGAAAAAGACAACTGATCTACGGTCAGTCTAGACCGGAGACAGAGCAATATAAAACTTCACCCTACCAATGGCTGTGCAGACTAATTCAAGGCACAGTGATTTTGGAATGGGTGGAGTAAGACTAAGGGTATGCACAATCAACCAAGGGTTGCGGTGCTATCGGGGCGGCAAGGCCGCGGACAAGCCCTGAGGGAACAAAAAAAAAAGTGGAGATAATTAAACCAAATTTGGTGAACATTATCACTGTATATGGTGCCATATTCAATCATAATATCAAGTTCAAAGAGCAACCAGTGTCGGAGTTGTGAGGTTTCACTGGTATTAAATTAGAAAAATTATTAATAGGGCCCTGTCAAAAATTAAATGTATTTTTATATTTTTTCTGAAGAAGTTGTTTATTCTCTATAAAAAGTGGTCCTTTATCCTTGTTCCAATTTCCCACAGTTGCATGGTAAATAAGCTGTTTAGTTTGTAACCCTCGAAGTATTCCGATAAAAAAAATTGTTCCATGTTTGACAGAAAATTAAAGTGACTAACAATTTTTTACCGGGAATATTTAAGTTAGGAACTAAATAGCTCATGTACCACTCAGCTGTGGCAGATACAGAAAAATACAAAGACACTTTTTCTTTAGAAAAAATATACATTTGATTTTTGACAGGGCCGTACTAAGCATTTTCCTAATTTAATACTAGTGAAACCCCACAACTCTAGTTGTTGCTTGTGAACTTGATATTATGACTAAATATGAGGCCCTATATGGTGATAATGTTTACCAAATTGGTTTAATTATCTCCACTAGTTTGGAAACTGTTAAAATAAATCGCCATTTTTTCGACAATTTCACCGCATTGTATCTTTGAAACAAAGCGTTTCTGGGTTTATGTTAATATGACATTTTCATCTTAAAATAAGGTTTTCTATCGACTGTTAAAGTCCCGCTACAAAGAAGTGGACCACCTGTATAGAGTACCTACCTATTTTATTGCATAGTACAATGTTTGTTAAATTTTGGATATATAATTTTAATTATTTGATGCCTAAACATTTAATCTTTATTAAAATGTCTTGTGATTACATTACATTTAAATATATATTTGGTGAAACATATGTAATTATTGTAAACTAACAGATGTTCGAACTAGAAACATTAACCATAATTATAAAATTATTGGAAACCTTTGAACAATGTTTAAGACCAACGATAATCTTCCAACAATATTGACATCATCAGAGGGTAAATTCAATTAATTTGTTCACTGATAATTGTTAGTGAAACAGTCGTTGGATCATAAACATGGCTGTGATGAACTAGGTGTTTTTTCAAGATATAGGAGTATATTTTCATTTGACAAAGATTAATACTCTAAAATATTATGGTTAAACCTCAGTTTAAACATTTTTTTACCTACTAAAAGAACAATATTTACATTTAAGTGATTGATATAGTAGACGATATAAAAAAAATATCTAAGAAAAATGTAGACACCTAAGCAAGCAATAATGAAATTGGATGAATTTGATGATGGATCACAATTTTAATTAATAAAATAAATTGTTCCTAATAAAAAATGTGAATTTTTTTTCTCTTTTATGTCAACTTGGAGTTGTGAAGAGTGGTGTTTTTTCATGCTATAATGTATTGCACAACTAATATCTTGCACCCTATCAGCTTTGTAGTGAGGCACTTTAACATATGTAAAAAGCTTAAATCAAAATAAACTCAGTTCCATAAAAAGTGACTCCTAATTTTGGATGTAATGTTGAAACTTCACTGCTTATGAACAAATGGAGCGATTTCAGTTTTTTTTTTCAATTTATAGTTTATTTCTTCCCTTATCAAATCCAGTGTTGTTAGTGGTTTTTTGGACTTTTCAGAAAAGGAAAAAGAAATCATAGCATGAATGTTTTTTACAAAACTTTAAAGCGCCCTCTATGTTGTAATATGTGTAGCTTTACAACAGTATTTTTTCCCCTCTTAATATTTTTTGATATCATGTTTACTAAAGCTTTGCATTCTTATCTTATCATACATGATGTGACATGTTTCGTTGGATCAAGTTTTTGTTTTTTGTCATGGAAACAATTTTGACATTGGTTTAAGCTGTAAATCCCAACAAGTTTAATAAAATGCCCCAAAGTACTCTAGAGCAAACAGCCCAATTGGTGGCTTCACTAAACAACACAAGAAGTATATGATATTTTTAATGACAGGCCAAGTTGGCCAGGTGAGTGTTTGTTTTCTTCTCTGTCGCTGTCAAACACCGAAACTGGTTACAGAGAAAATGTCATTTTCCAGTTTTGCTCTTTGACAGCGACAGGGAAGAAAAAAAAACATTTGTGAAGCCAGCGAAATAGTCTCTACATTTGCATTTAATATGGAATGGTTTCACCAAGTAAGAGCAACAATTAATGAATTCAGACTATGAGGTCATGGCTTCGAATACTGTGCTCAGACAGCTGTTTTTTTTTCACTCTATTGTGGAATAGCCGGCTTGTTTTGTCCTATATCTGTATGAAGTTAAAGCTGTGTATACTGATCTCAAGTAGGCTTTTCACTTTGTTAAGATTGACATTCTACTGAATAAATTGTCACAGTATGGTCTGTGTGGACCAATTCCGGCATGGATGGGATCATATCTGAGGAATCGTCTGTAGCAGGTGAGGGCCAGTGGATACTTTTCGAATAACTACAGTGTAACCTCAGGAGTGCTCCAGGGGTCTCATCTTGGTCCTGTCCTGTTCACCACCTTTGTGAATGATATAAGGCTCAAGTTCCATTCGGGATACTTATTATTTGCAGATGACCTGAAAGGTTTTAGGCAAATTACCGTGACTGATGATTGTCACAAATTGCAGGCAGTCCGAAATCGTTTATCGGAGTTGTGTGCTCAGAATAAATTGTACCTAAATATAGAGACGTGCTCGTATATAATTTTTAGAAGAGCATATCATACTACTTTTATATGTTAACACTTTGCTTGTCAATAAGATTTTTATCTTTGGACAATAAAGCACCTATCTATCATGCAACTAACCATCAGTACATGGTTAACGGTATTAACTTGAAGCGGTTGGAGGTTGTTAGGGACCTAGGCATCCACTTAGATGACAGACTCCGATTTCATCATCATCAATTTGGAAGTAGTGACATATAACACTGTACGCATCTTTTGTAAGGTTAATCTTAGAATATGGTTCTACGATATGGTCTCCATACTTTGAAACACATAAGAAGAGAATGGAGTCTGTACAAAACAGATTCATTAAACAAGCGAACTACCTGCTTGCAAATGATGGTTTAATGTTAAATCACAACCAAGTAAGAGACTTCATGAACTTGCCTAACCTTTCAAAGCAAAGGATTGTGCATGATATCTGTTTATTTTTCAAATTGGTTAATGGTTTGACCGACTCTTCCAATGCTTTGAGTGATTTCACTACCTTCTACATGTTTGAGTTGGCCCACACTTCTTAGAATGGATTCATGCCACACATTTACTACCAAAATTTCCTAAACTAGGTAGAGATGGGGGGTTCTGGGCCCACCACCCAGTCGATATGCATGCGTGTGACGTCACAGTAACGAAACAAAATGGCGACTGGAAAGAGGACCGCTAGAGGTCTAACCTGAGCTGACGTAATCCAAGATGGCGGTCGTTGACGCAAAAATTCAAAAAATTTAAAATTTGAAATGAGATTTGATCTGACCTGTCTAAATAAGAGAGCTTGTCATTTTGATTTCATATATCGCGACGTATGTAAAAATGGCGGTCGGCGCATGCGCAAACCAACTTTTTTTAGTTTTCTGTTTAGAGGCATAGTGTTTGGTGTCATGTTACTCGTATAGACGAGTAACA
This sequence comes from Tillus elongatus, assembly GCA_964006375.1. Lineage (NCBI taxonomy): Eukaryota > Metazoa > Arthropoda > Insecta > Coleoptera > Cleridae > Tillus > Tillus elongatus. The sequence goes on along the minus strand of OZ023263.1, from coordinate 73,428,898 downwards.
TTCAAACATGGCGGTTGGCGCATGTGAAAACCTAACTTTTTTATTCTTTGGTTTAGAGGCCTGGTGTTTGGTGTCGTATTACTTGGATCAACGAGTAGAATTCAAATATAGCATTGGAGTAAACAAACACCGGATGCTTGCGGTTTTACTTCAGATATGGCGTTGAAAAAGTTCCTAAGCGAACATTTGACGGTTTATTTCAATACCCAACTTTTTGGAGTAAACAACTGCCGGATGTTTGCGGTTTTACTTCCGCCAACACTAGTTTCGGGTAAACAAACACCGGATGCTTGCAGTTTTACCTCAGATATGGCCTTTAAAAGTTCCTAAGCGAACATTTGGCGGTTTATTTCACTCTCAAATTTTGAAGTAAACAACTATCGGATGTTTGCGGTTTTACTTCCACCAACACGAGCTTCGAGTAAACAAGTACAGGATGTTTGCGGTTTCCACTCTATAGAGTTTTAACAGAACCAACCAAAAAAATCATTTTGTGGTGTTGTGTTGAACTAGAAACATTTAGGCTGTAAGCCCTCGTGGTGTGTTGTTGACATAAAAAAAAAAAAAATGCAGTATAATAGTGAGTTGTGGTATGGAGTTAAGAGTAGAATATCTAACAAAGGACTTAAAACAGTTGGCGTTGAAAATACCAGAGCAGGCATATATACACGAGCGTAATTCAGAACGTGAAGACTTTCAAAGTAAACATATAGTTGAATTGTGTGATGTATACTTGGCGGGCTACTGCTCTACTTAGTTATTTGCTTTGTCTTACATTCAATACCACCCAGGAGCTCATTTAAGCAAACCATTCTTTAAATATTTCCCCGAAGAAGCCCAATCTCACTATAGAAATTATTACGCCGATGGAGGCATATATTTATAGTCTTAAGCAACCGCAATAGATTTTTAAAGTTTACACAGCGACCAAGTAGAAAAATACAAGCAGCCAGAGTGAGCGAAGCGAAAGAGGAAGGAATACAATTTAACGAAAATCAAGATGATGAGAGGCTGCTGATGGAAACTCCATTCAACATCAAAGAATCTTTGAAATTAATTACTGGTATCAGTCTAAGATGTTTTACAACGCTTTTAAAATTTATCGATCCGACGGTAATGGAAGAAAACCAATAGCTAGCTCTAGAGGACTGGCAATATTACAAATTTATGGATAATATACGTATGTTGTCTTCAAAGTATTTTGAAGGTGACTATCAACCAAATCAATCTTTAGTTCATCGTCTAGACTACTCTCGAATAACTTTCACATATAATCTAAGTGAAATGGTTTTATGTATCGATAATGGTTTAACAATCATGCGTTTATATCTGAATGCAGAGGCTGTGGAAAAGCTGAGAGCGCTGGAAACACTTGTTAAAGAAATAATAGAATATGTGAAAGAGATGCAATTTGCGTGGACCTATGATTGTTTCCTCCGTAACACTGAGAGATTGATGTATTTCAGATGTTAGTTCAGCACAAGCCATCCGAGTAATAAAAACTTTGCTCAACAGCATATCTCCCACATTCAAATATCACATGAAACCAAGTGTTGACTGATATAACTAACCTCAACAATGGCCCCTCCTCTTAAAAGAAGTTTCATCATCCTCGTAGCTCTATGTCAAAATATGTTTTATATCTACAAACCACCAAATGCTCCACAAGTGAGAATTTGTTTCAACGCCGATGATTGTATGATATGGTCTGGTTTACCAAGAATACCTCTTTTTTTCCCTCAGGGCTCGTCCGCGGCCTTGCCGCCCCGATAGCACTGCAACAAGAACACCTCTACACAACAATGAACTAGTTGAAGTTTAAACTTACAACATGTCTAAAATCAAGTCTGATATGGTTCGTTATAAACTTATGTTTCTGTTTGATGATGGCACCTGCAGTAAATCACCCGACTGGAAAACTCTTGTGTTAACTGATTCGTACCTGTTCACATCAAACATCCTTCTAACAAGCAAAATAATAATAATAATTACAACAGACAAAACAATAATAACAATCGATATAACCAGAACTATAATAAAAATGAAAATCGAGAAAACATTAATAATAATGTATACAGAAATGAGAATTATAATCGATATAAAACAACATATCAAAATCCACAGTCGAGAGATAACAGAGTAACCCTTGGGAAGTAAATGGCACTCCCGAGAGACCAGAACCAAATACGGACTTAGAAAGAAAATTTAACCAGATCAGATATGGGCGACAAGAAGAACCAGCAAGTAAACAAAATTATAATGATGAACAGAAAAATAATTCTCAACAAAATTTTTAAACAATAGCGCACGTAAAATAAACAATATAATAAACTATAGTCACCCAACGAATTTATAAATTTATCAGAACCAAATTTACAGGAAAATTAAATTAATTTAGTATTTACAAAAGCAAACGTTAATAATAATAAAAATAAAGTTAAGATTTTAATTGATACTGGTTCTGAAGCCTCATTAATAAACAAAGAAATCGTGGAAAAATTTAAACTAAATAATTATATATATATACAATATTCCAAAAATATCTCTAGTAAATGTCAAGGGCAGAAAAATCTGCAAAGTATCTAAAGCCATTATGGTAAAATTAATATTCAATGAAAAAACAAACTACGGGGTAGTCAATCTACTAATAATAGAAAACATGGATTACGATATCATAATAGGATCGGATGAATTAAGTGAAAATATGTGTTATCAGTCACGAACTGAATGTGGTAGAAATAAATAATGAAAAGATGTACATGGTGGGAATGAATGAAAAAAATAAAGATGGTGTCGCGATGAATATGAAGAAAAATGATAATATGGAGTATGGGCGATCCGACGAGTTCGTTCAGGCTATTGAAGAATGTGTGTATATATATATATATATATATATATATATATATATATATATATATATATATATATATATATATATATATATATATAGGGGTTTGTTTGACAATAGTAGAAGAATAATGAGTGGCCATGTTCATAAAATTGTTGTAAAAGATGCTGAAAATTTTAAACCGAAAAATTATCCTATTCCATATCGATACCGAAAAGAGGTAGCAAAAGAGATTGACAAATTGTTAGAGCAAGGTGTCATAGAAAGATGTGATACACCATATATTAATCCCATAGTAGTAGTAAAAAAGGCAGATGGGGTATTATATTGTCTTTGGATGCAAGAAATATAAATAGATTAACAATTCCACAATATGAGGCACCAATGGACATTGAAAGCATAATTGGTAGATTAACGGCTGCAAACATTTTTACAAAATTGGACTTAAAACATAGTTTTTGGCTGATTCCTGTAGAAAAATCATGCAGGGATTATACATGGTTCATTATAGATGGGTCTGTATATCGTTTTACAGTAACACCCTTCGGATTACAGTCAGCTTGTGCAGCTTTGGTCAAAGCTTTACATAAAATCTTAGACAAGTATGAAGAGTTAGTTCTTCACGACGTAGATGACATTTTAATCTGTTCTAAAAACATGGACGGTTATTTAAAACACATGGATTTAGCTCTGAAAATTTTAGATAAAGAGGGTTTGAAATTAAACATCAAAAAGTGTCAGTTTTGTAAAACACAAATAAAATATTTAGGCTACAAACTAGACCAAAGGGGGATTAAAATCGACGAAGAAAGAATCCAATCAATTTTAAATTATATTCGTCCTAAAAATTTAAAAACTTAGTATTTCTGGGAATTTTAAACTGCTTTAAAAGACTTATCCCAGATTTGTCAAATAAAATACTACTATTGGTAGAATTGTTAAAAAAAATATATAAAACGGAACTGGGGTAAGGAACAAGAGGAAGCATTCATTAATATTAAACAAAATTTCACTAAAAATTTGGAAATATTCCACTCAAATTTTAAAAAACTTTTATATTACGAACTGATGCATCGAGAAATCTATTTGCTGGCGTTTTATTACAAAATATACAAGATATGCTTCATATCAAGGGTAACCAAAAAACGTGACAAAAACTACAATGTCACTGAATTATAATTGGCTAGTATTATCTTTTGTGTAACAAAATACAAATTTTATTTATTAGGGAACGAGTGTACTATTGAGACTGGCTATGCATCATTAATCAGTATAATGAACAATAGGAGTTCATAGATGGGCATTGCTGTTACAAGAATACAATTTTAAAATAAAATATATTAAGGGAAAATTAAATATAATTGCAAATAACCAGGGAAGGTGGTGATAAAATAGATGAAATAAAGATTAAGATAGGGGTAAATATTTTTAAACAAGAGAGGGGTTTCTTGTCACGAGAAACGGTAATTATCGATCAAGTAAATTTAAATGAAAAAGAGAAAAGAGGGGCGAAACTAATAAAAAGTGTATACATAAAAGAATCAGGGAATTATGACCAATTTATTATCGCAAATGGGTTGGCCAAAGAAGTTTTAAAAAACTTGCATAAAGAAAATGGTCTCTTGGGAACAAGAAAGACATGGTTATTATTTCGGGAAAATTATATATCTATAAACGACTACAAAATCACTAAACAGGTAACAAGAACGTGCGAGACATGCCAGTTAGGAAAGTGTAAAATGCGCACAAATCAAAATTATCCTGAATCTTATCATATCGACCAGACCATTAGAGATAGGAGCCATGGATTTTCTTTCAGACCTTGTGCCTAGTTGACAAGGAGATAAACATATACTAAAAATTACTGACCGCTTTTCAAAATGTATTCAAATATATCCATGTAAGCGAACAAACTTTAAAAATATACAAAGATACATGAGGAAAGATTTTAGAAATTGTGGAATTCCAGAAACATTCATAGTATATAATGCAACGGGGACAAATTTAGGTCGTGGTGTCATCAAAATAATACAAATATAAACTTTAGAAGTACTCGCCATCCTCAGTCAAACATTTCAGAACTATATGTACAAGAAATTTTAAAATATTTAAGAATGATAGTGCATAACGAACATAGGGAATGGCAAAATAATCTCGATACAATAGAGAAAATGATAAATAACAGTCCGCATACCATAACGGGAGAAGCACCTATGTTCCTTTTTAAGAAAGTCAGCCCTGAAAGAAATTGGATAGATCAAAATAAATTATCATATGAGCAAGTTGTAGATAAGGCGAACAAAATAATTGCAAGGGCAGAAAATATATAAAAAGGGTGTATTTAAACAAAAATTAAAACAATTTTAAAAAGGGAGATTTAGTTATTTTAAGGGCATTGAGAATATCTGATTCTCAGAAAAATATAAGTGCTAAACTATTGATCCTATTTGAAGGTCAATATGAGGTAGTCACAGAAAACCCAACAAACAGCTGTGAATTTAAAAATCCAAAGACAGAAAAAATACAGGTAATTTTTACATAAAAGATATATTTCAATTTAGCAACTAAATACTGATAGTAAGAAGGAGATGACTATATGTGATGTGATTTATGTGAAAGATTTAAAAAAATATTTGTCTGGGGAAAATGTATACCTAAACAACGCTGACATTGCGGAAATAAACTAAAACATGTAAAAGATTTTTAAAAATAGTTATGTAGGGGAAAATAATTTATAAAGACAATTTTAAAATATGACATTGAAAATGGCAATGGCAATATCTTGAAATTTGTAAGGCACTGTACAATAAAAGTCACATTTTCTTAAGCAATGCATTATATGGCTGCGTTAGTGTTGTGTCAACAATTGTTTTGCACATCTAGGTTTTTATCAGTGACATTTTAGTTGTAAATACTTATTTCATAAGTTTTATTGCTAAGTTTTAATTTTAGTTTTGCATGCTAGTTTGTAAGTTTTATTTCAGGTTTAATTTTAGCTTGCATGCCTAGTTCTTAAATTTTAATCTAGGTTTGATATTTCTAAATATCCAAACAATTCCCCCAGATAAAGATACTTTATTCTAGAATTAGAATTAAGTATATCTAATTTATTTTAAAATTGTCTTTATAAATTATTTTGTGAACAGGCAGGTAGGATATTGCATAATGCTGACTTCAGTAGGAGAGACGTGTTTGCACAGAATAGTTTGAGTGAGCATTGCCAGTGAATTCTTGAGTTTATCTGAAAAATAGAGATAAAAAGTTAAAGCACCAGTAGTAACAAGAAATTTACAACACCATGTTTAAATAAATAGTCAATGATGTGATTTATATGTAGAACAGGTAATATAAGTAAAACAAATACATATACACTCAAAATATAAATACATTCAGTTAAATCACACAAGCCAAATACTCCAAAGTAATGCAAAATTGAAATTAATGTAAAATAAGTTACCGAACGTGCAGATAATATCCAGTAAAATTTGAGCCATAACTGCACTGGTCCCAGTACTGCTCTGCATACACAGCAAGGTGGGGCTGTAAACATAATGAAAAAAATAATTAAAACTGCGGTATGTGAGAAATTAGGTTTGAAAAAGGAAATGACAAATAAAATGTTGCACGCTTTTGAAAGTAAAATAATTAAACTATATTAATAAAAGGAGCGTTTTCAAGTAATTAATGATAGCAAATGAGTTGTAAACTAATTTTAAAAACTTTTAATAAAAAATTAACACTAAAATGAAGGTGAACAGAATTAGTTTAGAGTCATACATATAAACTTTCAAAGTCCAAAAGACAAAGACAATGCCTCGAATGTAGTGACAATTAAAGTGTAAATGATATACAGTGCTTTAAACTGCACAAATAACCATAAATGTTTAGTTAGTTACGGTATAACTGAAGTTTATAAAGATAAATTTATTATAGTTTAAATGTAAACAAAATGTAGATGTTTATTATTACATTTTTCCACTAACCTTAAAAATGGGAAATAGTTCGAAGACCACTGCTTAAAACAAGATTAGTAAATTTTGTTTGTACTTCAGGCATTTAAGACCAGTATCTTGAATTAATTCTTCTAAATATAAGCAAAAGTACTTAGTTTTCAAAGTATTCAAAAGTATGGTTAAGTTGAATTTTATCAAACATCAAAGGTGACATATTCATTTTGCATTATGCGCTACAAATGAATAGACAGCTAAAAGTCTACGGTGAAAGGCGATAAAAAATTTGACAGAAATGGAAATGGCCATGAATTTTCAAGTAAAAATTTTACGGAAAAATAGTTGAAAGGCTCTTTTGCAATTTGGTTATTAGATAAATGAGACGCCATAGTGTGTTGTTCCCGAAAATAATGAAGATGTTATGAAAATTAGGACAAACCAGGTCCAAATAAGGTGTTAAATCATATATGTGATTATAAAGTACCGTTTAAGTCAACGTGCCAGTACAAAGTGTGAATTAAGATTGTTAAAAATAAGAATATAAAATTGAGCGGACGCTATAGTGGCGTCATAGGTGATAAAATACGTTTTGTAACAGTTAACTCCAAAATAAACAGCCAGATCGAGTAAATAGGTCAAGGACAAAAGGGAAATACACGTGTAAGTGGACTTTTCAAGTGAAATTTTGGGTTTTAAAGTGAAAAGCAGGAAAAGCTACATACCACGCAGTATCTATATCCAGGAGTTCGTTGCTAGGACCGAGATTGATGTTCCATTGTCTCAGAAACTACAATTAAATCAAAGATCAGCAACAGCAACGAATGATTGCTGGAGAAGGCGGAGTGACACCACAAAGTGACGGATGACGTAAATGACAGGTATCAATTTTAATTTACTAAAAGGCCTTTAGGTATGTGTGGGAAGATTGTAAATTTATAACTTTGGAATGTGTGAGAACATTGAACATTTTTTGACCCTGCAATATGTAAATTTGTTTATAAATATGAAACTTTGATTTGGTATATGCAATTATAAAATTTAAAATTTATAGAAAGTAAAATTGATTAAAATCATAAAGGTATATCGACAAAAAGAGATCTCAAAATAAAACTAGATAAACCGTTTTGTTTTTCTTTTAAGTAGGGGGGTGGCGGCTTGTTTTGTTTTTTGTAACTATATATATATATATATATATATATATATATATATATATATATATATATATATATATATAAGAAATAAATGTATGAATAAGGCTATAAAGTATTATCATTTGAGAAACAATTAAAACAGTGGGAAAACTTAAATAATTTAATAATGTAAAAGAAGGAACTCACTATTTACCTTATGGAGTCAAAAAGCTGGGCTATTTAAAATACATACATAGAATTTCAATATACAGGGTGTTTTCAAACCAAAATACATACAAAAACAGGTAAATAAAAACTCATTTTATCTGCAAACCATATATTAATATTATATCTACTAAATATACAGAAATTAACATTATATATACAAGATATATGACTATAAATTAATATAAAGGTTAAAAACTATCTCTCATATCATAGTATATATATATATATATATATATATATATATATATATATATATATATATATATATATATATATATATATATATATATATATATATATAACCAAAATGCACTAACTGCATTAACACTTTTTTTTTAATTGCAAATGGATAAATCTTATTAGGTGCCTTTTATTACTTTTTTTTTCAAATATCAGAAAAAATCTGTTAGTTTAGCGATTTAGTTTGCTTTAAAACGGTCTTATAAATCCAAAACAAGGATTCTTTTAACTTAATCATAGGTATACTATATCAACACGCAAAGGTGTTAAAGCAAATTGCCTATTGCATAAACTTCAACACTCACAGGATGAAATATAGTCGGCCAGTATATTATTGTACATATGCGTAAATGAATTGGTGTATGCAGGGCTTGCATACATTTAGGAGCTGTCAGTCGAACAATACACACTCTATGATATTGTGGAGGCTGATTACTACACTGTCAACTTAGGTAAATGAACACATTGATTTACACTATTTTATATAATGTATATGTATAATAGAATTATGTATTTGATAAACCTGAGCACTTCAGCAAAACTGCAGTAGTTATACATATACATTATATAAAATAGTGTAAATCAATTTGTTCGTTTACCTAAATATTACTGTTTTTAAAGGTACAAAAATAATCTAGGTTTTTTTTTTGATACTTCAGCTACTAATGTGCCTATAAACCTGTGTTAATTAATATTGTTTTAGAAATAAAACAACCTTGTGTGTTATCTTATTATATTTATAGTCAAAAGTACAGTAATTTTAATGCTACCGGTATTTGATACAATGAGAAAATGCTACTCATCATTATTATAATGTGTATTTACAGCTTGTGACTAATAATGCAGAGATATTGGAGGAGGCAAGGGATACACTAATAATGCCTACAATTCTATTGATCAGAATGTTGTCTTGACTGGATTAGGTACATGTTCACCGCCACCATCATTAGGTTGAGAAGTCCCTCATCATCATTAGGTTTGAGAAATAATTTAAATTGGGAATTATCTAATCTTTTGTGTTCCATAAATTGGTTCTGTTAATATTTTTTGTAATATATTATATTAAAAGTATATTTGAGTTTTCTTAACTTTGTTGTTGGTAACATACAGTTATAAGTGAAGATTGGAAAGTACAACTTGGAGAACCCAATTCATCACAATACAGTTTTTTTTTAGACCTGACGATCGTTTGTTAGCGAAACGATCATCAGAACAAACAATCATCAGATATGTTGTTGTTGTTATTTTTGTTTGGCTTCGGACCATTAGATCCATTAGCCACAGACTTTTATTATTTCTAGTGGTTAGTGGTATTTTATAAGAGGACTATACGAAATACATATGTATCAAGGTTGTATCGCCGCGGCACTGGTCTGGTGGCCTAAGGTGACACAATCCAGTGCCAAACAAAAACTAGGCAAGATCAAAGGATGGCTTGCCTAGGCATCACAGGGGCCATGTCTTCAACCCCAACAGCCGCCATGGAGGTGTTGCTGGATCTGCCCCCCCCCCCTACACTTAGTTATTATGGGGGAGGCCAGGCTAGGACTATACAGACTAGCCTGCAATGGTAGACTGAAGATCAACCCAGGCTTCAGAGGCCACTGCAAAATTCAGGAGATCGTGAAGGAGCCCATGCTTGAAATGAGGTCAGATTTCGCGAGCCCGCGAATGTGCAGGGAAAACAACTTTGCAGTGGAAATCCCCGACCGCGAGGCATGGTGGGAGGAGACGCCGGGCATACCACGGAACGCGCTCGTCTGGTTCACGGACGTATCCGGCGGGGAGCGTGGGACAGGGGCAGGTGTTTACTCGGAAGGACCGAGGGTAAGTCATAGTATTTCCCTCGGAGCCCACACAACGGTGTTTCAGGCCGAAAAGTATGGCACCCTGCACTGTGTGCGGTAGAACAAGAGGAGGGGCTACACCAACAATCCGATCCTCATAGCCACAGACAGCCAGGCAGCCCTAAATGGCCCACGGGTAAATTCCTGGCTGATGAGTGAGTGCCGAGACGAGACGAGCGACCTGGCTGGGCACAATGAGGTCACCCTCATCTGGGTGCCGGGTCACTCGGGGGTCAAAAGCAGTGAAGAAGCTGACAGTCTTGCGAAGAGAGGGTCAGCAGAACCATTTATGGGACCAGAACCGGCTCTGGGCGTGACAAAGAGCACTGCCAGGGGAGCCATTAAGTCCTTTGTCAGAAACCAACACAAGGTGTACTGGGCGGACTGTCCAGGGCTCAGACATGGGAAGTCAATAATTGACAGACCCAGTTCAAAGAGAGCTGTGGAGCTGCTAAATCTTAGCAGAGGACAGCTCAGAAACACAACAGATCTCTTGATGGGACACATGGCAGTCAAGAAACACCTGAATAAAATGGCGTGGTTCGAAGGGGACCTAGCATGCAGACTCTGCCGCGAGGGGGAGGAATCAGCCCAGCACATCTTGTGCGAGTGTAAAGCTCTGGACCGCAAAAGACAACTGATCTTCAGTCAGTCTAGACCGGAGACAGAGCAATATAAAACTTCACCCTACCAATCGCTGTGGAGACTAGTTCAAGGCACAGTGATTTTGGAATGGGTGAAGTAAGACTAAGGGTATGCATCTAAAGGTTGCAGTGCTATCGGGGCGGCAAGGCCGCGGACGAGCCCTGAGGGGAAAAAAAAGGTTGTATCGCCAGCCAATTTTATTATCTTCTACTATTTTAATACCTAATTGACAAATTTATAATGTTTTCTTTTCTATATAAATTCTGCTTCTGTGTAAGACTCGATGCATTTTCGCAACAATTAGAGCCGTTCTAATTGTTGCGAAAATGCATCGAGTCTTACATACTTTGTCCCTATATTGGGGTAGAAATGGGCCAGGGCTGACAATTTTCTAAATTGTTAGTTAGCTGTATCCAGTCTCTATTTTTTTAACACTTTGTGTTATTTGGAGCTGGCGTGACAGCATACTACTTGGTTCTGCAACTAGGTGGCGGCACGTCCACCACTTACTGAGTATTCTGTTTCTGTACAATATATTTTCCATCTTTTATACACATATAGGCTTTTTTTCAATTATTGTCGGATGACTGGGACACTGTGTGTGCAGAGACCCGCCAAGAGCTTTGAAGAAACTGTACTGGATCTTGGTTTCATGCAAATCATCAGATATAAAAAACTCTTGTGATGAGTTGGGTTTTCCAAATTGTACTTAACATACAGCTATTATAGAAATTGGAAGAATAATAAGTTAGACACAAGCTAAATTTCATGTTTTGTAAATAGAACACCTGTATATTGTTTCATTTTAGCTGCAGTGACAACTATCAGACGTTTTTGACATGTAGCCACTTGATAAATGTAAATCATGACTATTTTTAATTTCCAATCGGCTGTAGTTATTGAGCCACTAATGCTATCGACATGCAGTTTTGACTATTGTGTTTTCAACAAGTGTATCTAAAAGTATACAGGGTGTTCAATTAAAAGAAATAATTTGTGTTATTATTCCGAAAAAATTCTGCAGATGTATACTAGTCATCTGTGCTTATAGCTTTAGTTATTTCTTGAAAATGTTTTTGTAAACTCGCCAGCAAGAGAAATATTAAGGGGTTACATTACTTTTTGTACATACTATATACAGTGTGTCCACGGATTGAGTGTGGGTAAAGTATAAGTGACAAAAAAAATTCGATTTAGATTATATTCTGGGAATCGCTCCTGCTCTGTCTTAAACTGAGATGTTGAGAAAATGAACAAAATCAATTAATATACAGGGTGGTTTATAACTGGTGTAATGAAATGTATTAAGAGTAAACTACCTTCGTTTATAACTGATGTGGTTTATAACTGATGTAATGAAATGTATTAAGAGTAAACTACCTTCGTTAATGAAGATACCGCAAAAAGTTATAAACAAAAATTGTTTAGAATTAAAATTTATGACAGGCTCTCAATTTTCAAACAGATCAGCCTACTATGAATTTTTTTTAGCTGCGACTTTATTTAAATGACGTTCGACGGCTTCTGTGATTGTACTTTAAAAAATACTTAAAACTATATTAAAAAAAGTCTGTACCATAATTAAACTTGGTGTAGGTTTGCTTTCATCTCGAACAATAAAAAAAGTAAAGTAAACACACAATTGGACATTCGAAGCAATAATTGGCGAGTTACATGGCTACTTGAGCTCTGCCTTGTTCGTTTCCCGGGATACTACTTATTTGGAAAATTGAAACGTCAATTTTATTTGTCACGAAGGGCAAGCTTCTGTATTTAAAAATGTTAACAAAAGAACAAAAAGTGTTTATTGTGCAGTGCTATGGTTTGGGTGAAGAACATTCTTAGCAGGGAGTGATAAAAAAATTCCTTGAACGCTGGCCAAATTATTCGTTCTGCTACTGGTGTAAAAAAAGTTGTAACAAAATTGATGCGTACTGGGAGTGTTTTAAATGTTAAGAAGACAAAATCCGACCTAAATGAAGAAGACAATGCTGCAGTTGCATTAGCTATGGATTCTGTTAGGCGTTTTCCGAAATTATCATTAAGAAGAAGGGCCTTAGAAATTGGCAATATTAGCAAATCACATTTGCAACAAATTTATCGTACCAACAAGGTGAAACCTTTTAAAGCAAAACTTATACACACTTTGGAAGAAACTGACGAGTCAAAACGATTAGATCTTTGTTTATGGTACGGCGAGCAATATCACAATTTTGGCAGAAGTATTATTTTTTCGGACGAATCCACTTTCACCACTAATGGGGTGGTAAATTCCCAAAATGCACGGCACTGGTCTATGGAGAATCCAAATTATAGAGTTAATTGCAAAAGACAATGCCATAAAAAAGTAAATGTGTGGTGTGCTGTTTCTTACACTGGGATAATTGGGCCATATTTTTTTGAGCGGAATATGAACCAGTACAGTTATCTGGAAATGCTGGACAATATTCTTCAAGACCATTTGCATAACATGTCACTAGAAGATAGACAAACAGCATACTTTCAGCATGACGGCCACCCAGCACATGCAACAGGAATCGTTCAAGAATGGTTAGATCGAGAATGGTTAGATCGCGAATTTCCTGTGCGGTGGATTGGTCGATATGGGCCAATACCTTGGCCTCCGAGAAGTCCCGATCTTACCTTAATGGACTTTTATTTATGGGGCTATCTCAAACAGAAAGTCTATGCGGCTCCATTAAACAACGATCTTTATTTGTTGAAACTGAGGTTGAGAGAGGCAATTGACCGTAATCCAATTCAACATATTCAAAATGCCTACAAAGCATTTACTAAACGGGCTGAGTTATGTGTATCGGTGGTGGCAGCACATTTGAATAATTTCTTTATTTTTCGTTGTTCGTTTTGATTTCTGTTAGCAACGAGCGTTTTGTATTTTACTAATAAGTTATTAGTTAACATTGCATGGTTACTTACTTTGCGCACCTGCGCTCAGAAAATCACAGGTAAAAGGCTCCATGTTAGGAAAAAAACGTTTATAATTTACTTGAAAATTCAAAGTAGGGCTGATCTGGCTGAAAATTGAGAGCCTGTCATAAATTTTAATTCTAAACAAGTTTTGTTAATAACTTTTTGCGGTATCTTTATAAACAAAGATAGTTTACTCTTAACACGTTTAATTAAAGAAAAATATAATAATATACAGGTGTCTCATCTAAAATATCAAAGTTGCTACTTTTTAATATAAGCTGCAGAGCTGAAAATATTTTAGATCGATAGATCAGAACCCAAGAAACCAACATCTAACCTACCATTGACTATCGGTCACCTGTATGCATCGTACCAATAACTCAAAAAATAATGGAATGATTTAAGTATCGAAGTAGCTATGATGGCTTCAAACTTTCTTCTGTTAAAGCTTCTGCACAAACTACACGTTGCAGTTTATTGAAAATAACAGTCATCGCTATACAATCTGCTTTATTGTATTCTTGCCACTTTGGGACATAGATGGTTCAAAAGATTTTCAAAAGAATTTATTTATATTTAGCAAAATAATATCAAAGAACGAATATAACAAGCGTAAATTATCCTTAAATATTTAAGATTGCACTCCGCACAGTACACAACTTGGCAAATGACGCTTCAGCGAGCGTTTCGCTGATTATCTAAGTCTATCGCAATTACCTTTCTTGACCATGTTGAAAGTTCTGGAAAATAAAGAACAAATAATTTGCGCTATTTGATCATAGATGGCGTGAGTTACAAACGCATTTTCTACTTCGAATTTAATTGCGTCACTTAGTGATAGATGGCGCGACCAACAAAAAATATAATTGCATATCAGTATTGTTATTAGATGTCATTTAGCACAACTGTTGTTTTATTTTCGACAAATAAAAATTGGTTTGGTAAAAAAAGGGGGCCATGAACAAAATTCTTACCAAAAGGTGGTTTTAAAAAAGTTTGGTATTTAAACTAATTATTGTAGTCTCCATTTTAGTGCATATGACCAATTGAGTGCAGAAATTAAATCTGCAAGCCAGTAAACTGTGCTTGGCTGATTTAGCCAGAAGTCAAAACATAGATTATTTAAATCAACAGTTACGAGGTATTGAAAAATACTTAGCTTACAATAGAAAATGCAATAATTTTTGAAAATAAAATTGTATTTATTTAACATATATATATATATATAATTTTTTCTAAGACTTGCACATTTAGAATCTTTATAAAGCAATCCAAACCCTTATAAAATCTTCATCTTGGTCTTCAAACGATCCCTCAACAAACGCCGTGTAAATCGCCACATCTAAAAATAGCTTGTGACTGAAGCCACTATACCTACTTGTAAACAATGACGTTATCCATTCTACGCGCCAAATAGGCTGAGACTGTCCTAGATGCGTGGCGTGTATGTATAGGTGGGGGTGCGAAGAAAACTGAGACGAGTGAGTCCCGGCATCTCATTCTGCTGTGTGCCACCGTTGAAGTGGGTCACAGAAGATGTGAAAGATCATTCATACCACTAGGCTCTGTAGTAGTACCTGATTAGAACAATCTACCTGAGAACAAGACTGTACAGGCTAAGTCATAATATCTAAATTTTCCACATCACAATCATTACTAGTGATGGGAGATATTTGACCAACTGTGATTTAATCACGGATATCAGAAGATCATAGGTAGTGACTGTTATCGCAGTCAATGAAAAACTGTGAAATCGTGATCATGACATTCCATTTGCTTCAGACTGCGACGCGATCTGCGTTTGCGCCTGCGATGTGTGTTTGCGCCTGCGATCTGCGTTTGCGCCTGCGATCTGGGTTTACTTATTCTGTCTGTGTAGGTTTGTAAGTTACCGTAAAACTGTGATTGTGATTAAGTTTTGATAAGGATTTTTATTCTTTTAGCATGAATGTTTGATATGGTACCAGTCTACGTTTTATATTTTACAAATATCGAATAAAAATTTCAAACTTTTTCTATTTACTTACTCATTTGGTTTCACAAAAATCGTTTTAACTGGTTATGGCGAAAACATTCTTGTCTCAAACTATATTTTACTTTCATATTCTATGCTTCCGTTAGGTTAAAACTGAAAACTATTAATTAGGGTAGACATTACTTATTTTGCTCTTAGATCTCCAATATTTAGACTGTACAAACAATAAAGTAAGATGAACAGGACAAATACGTTATTGTTATTATGTTTTAGATATGTCACTATTACGCCTGATATGTGCAGTTCCGTTCTGCGATGATTTCACAGTTGTGTTATAAACTGTAATCTCGTCACGTTTTTTAGTCACTGATATTAAAAGGTCGCAGTAACGATTCACAGTGATATCATAAAATAACGATATCGCCTATCACTAATCATTATAAGAAATTATTTTCATTTGGCATAGGTGTTGGGACATAGTCAGAAATATGACTTGTCTTATTGTCTTTATTCAATTATGAGACAGTCAGAATACCTCACTTCTGTCTTATCGCCTCTATCTAAGGTTGGGGAAGCAGTCACAAACCTAAGTTCTACCTTACCGTTTCTATCTAACATTTGGATCCGTTGCAAAAGCCTGGGACGTTACCTGTCACTCTAAGTGACCATCGCTCTCAGCTGTAAAGAATTAACTTTCACACTCGTACCTTCCTCCTTGAAAGTATACTCTTCAATTTGAGTTCAAAACAGTAAATCAGACTGAATATTTTGTTTCCATGTGCTGTTAATTTTCCGTGTAGCAAATTAACTGATAAACTGATTAGTGCTACAGTGTCCAACCTCAGTCTTTTATCTAGAGAAGGGTTATGTAAAGCTTTCAGTAAGAGAAGTAAGTTAGAGATTGGACAGATGAGAGAAATTTGCTTATAATTTGTTGACTAAAGAAGATATCAATTTTTTTTCTTTACAAAATTTTTTCCCAAAAATTAGCTCTTTTTAGATATGCAAAAATATAGGTATGCTTCCTGGAAAGTTTCCAGACTAACCAAATATCAATATACCATTGTATATCAGATAATATATGGTAAACATGATTTCATTTTATTCCACCAGTAAATATAATATATTAAATAATAATTTACACACTGTAATGTAATTTATATTCCAGAAACTATATAAAGAATGATAGTTATCATTTTACATTTTTTTACAATCGAAAGAGGATGGATCATCTTCTGTTAAAGGTATTTCAAGAGAAAAGCTATTCCTGAAACTGAAAATTTATTAATATATACACTCTGAAACATTAATATTTTATAGTATTCTTCTAACATTAAATTAAATAAAGCATAATAAAATGTTGCCTCCACAAGCTCAAAATACCAACTCAGTTTATCTATGTGAACATAAGATACGTACTTATCAATAATAATTTTTCATTTTTAAAAGATGACATTTAAATTAAGCTACTAAAATTCTGTAGAACTTAACCATACTATAGGAGTATGGTTTGGCACCAAAAATATTAGGCTCCAACAATAAAAATGACTTTCTTTATCTCAAATATAAAAGCCTACTGAAACGGCAATATACAGGTGGATTTTTAAAGTGTTGCGAATGGATATCTCAAAAACGGTTTAATATTTTTTTGCGCAAAAATTTGTGAAGTAATGGGGAGTTGGGAGGACATATTTAAACATATTTTTGATATTTACCCCCTCTCTATTTTGAAGCGCGAGAGGTATCTTTGGATTTTTAATAGGGTTATGTACTTTTTTTCAATAAAATTCGAATCTACATAAAAAACTAGGTATGTGTGCAAAAAAATTTGATTTGCTCTTTCGGTTATCGAATTATGATTTATGGATAAAATACAGAGCAATAATTTCAGTTTATTTATCAAGTATGTTATCATGGACGTTGATGTTGATTATTAGATACTAGATTTAGGGGCTGCTTGGTTCCTGATGCGCACTCCACTGCCTTCTATCAGAAGAATGTCTTCTACAATGGGTGTAAATTCTATAATAACCTTCCTGAGACAATAAAGAGGTCTGGCAGTTTTCAGATATTTAAAAAGAGTCTTAAATCCTATATTTGTCAGATCAGTTGTTACACTATCCATGAGTTTTTTTCTTTTAGTGTGTGAACATTGTCGAGTCATATACTTTATATTTATATATTTTAAACTTGTATACTTTATATTTTGTATTGTATTTTATTTATGTACTTTATAATTTTATATTTGTGTTTATATTTTGTATTGTTGTGTTGACTTTTTATGTTTTATAATGTTTGTAATGACGATGTCACGAACTACCTATGTGTACATTCATGTAGGAGTATCTGTGAAATAAAGCATTATTATTATTATTATTATTATTATTATTATTATTATTATTATTATTTGCTTTCATGGAAATGAGGGTTTGTTAATTAAGTCAATTGAATTTTGATGATTATTTCCCAGTTTATTCCTCAATTAAATATGGAAAATAATTTTAATGTGCAAGTTGATACGTTGTACATTTTGGGGGAGTCCAAAGAAAACTACATAAAATCTGCAGAAGTGAGGGTAGAGAGGTTTCGTAATAATCCGAAATATCTCATAGCATTTTAGGCTGGTAACCAGGAGTCGTACTACCGGCAGTTTAAAATTGAAAACATTAGTTCAGAACAGAGCTAAAACTGGCAAAAATAGTGCGGTTGGCGTTTTAGGAGCTCCAGCTGTTGATCCGCATGTAAGCACAAGGCGGCTTGCTAGAGATGCTGGAAGGAGTAAAAAATCAGTTGTGAACATATTGCACTTGTACAAATTTCATCCATATCACATTACACTGCATCAATATGGACACGATTTTTAAAATCGCATTACATTTTGCAATTGGGTCACCAGACAAATTCAAGGAAATAACAGGCTCCTAAACAATGTTATTTTTTCTGACGAAGCTACTTTTGATAATTGTTGGCAGGAAGGATTTTAAGTTATCCCCTAACAGTAGAAATTATTTTTTTAAGGTTTTTTTTTAGTAGACACAATGTGCACTACTAGGCGGCAGAAAATCCCCATTGGTTGAGAACTCTGCCAAATCAACATCCATGGCCAATTAATACCTAGTGTGGTATATTCGGGGATAAAGTTATTGATGCGCATTTTTTTGAACCACATTTAAATGGAGAAATATACACTAATTTCTTAAGAAATCAAATAGACCCCGACAACATGTTGCTTCAACAGGATGGAGATCCACACCATTATGCAATACAGGCCCATAATCATCCGAATGGAATATTTGAAAACAGGTGGATTGGTAGAGCAGATCCGGTCAACTGGCCTGATTCGTCCCCAGATTTGACCACCCTTGATTATTTCTTTTGGGGTTTTATAAAGGACAAAGTAATGGCGATAGAACCTACAACTTTAGATGATATGAAAAAGAGAATTAGCTTTGTCTGCTTATTAGTGACACCTGAAATGTTGCAGTATGTGTAGGATTCATTTAGAAAAGGACTAGGAAGTGTTTGGAGGTTGAAATTCATTTGTCAATATTATTTTTGGA
Organism: Tillus elongatus; assembly: GCA_964006375.1. Classification (NCBI taxonomy): domain Eukaryota; kingdom Metazoa; phylum Arthropoda; class Insecta; order Coleoptera; family Cleridae; genus Tillus; species Tillus elongatus. Next base: position 73,409,544 of record OZ023263.1, on the reverse strand, counting down.
ATTGTAACCTAACAAATCATAATTCTGTTAACTGGAAGAGCAAAGAAAATTTTTTTGCACACCTACCTAGTTTTTTTTTGTAGATTCGAATTGTATTTAAAAAACCTCACCCCATTTAATAATAATCCAAAGTTACCCCATGCCCCAGAAAAGAGAGAAAGAAGGGGGAGGGGGGTATATTTAAATATGTCTCCGCCACCCCACATCTCAGGCCATTTGGCGCAATTCTCCGATTTTTATTTAAACATTAACAATTTTCAGACACGGTCTACTTCTCGTTGGCCCGCCCGGAAATCGAACCCGAGACCTCTCGCTTTGCAGGCGGACACCTAGCAACCTGCGCCACGAGGATGCCTATCACCGAAATTTCACAACAAAAATTTAAATCGTTTTCGAGATATTTTCTTGTAACACTTTAAAAAACTCACCTGTACATATCACAGATGGTGGTGTATGGACAAAGAGCAATCCTTAAAATATGGTTTTTAATTAGTGTTTGTGTAATATCACATAATGCGAATTGATTGGTCAGTTTCACAAACAGTGTTAATCACTAAACAGTTTTATTTTATAAAGGAGCAGACAACAAGTGTATCTTTTAATGTTAAGCAATTTAAAGACTCATTATATCTTTATGGGAAAAAAATGTAAACAGAATGTAAACATTAAACAATGGACAAATAAAAATGATTCATAAACAACAACATAATTATGAATAATCCCTTTATGATGTTTTAAAACCTATTTATAATAAGAGTTCAGTCAAAGCATCAAATAAGTGAACCTAATGATTTTCTTTGTATTTTGTTTTATTGAACTTCAGCCTATTGCTACAATTATAGCTCTAATGTCTGATAACAGAAATTTTCTTTTATAAAGAAGGTAGATTTAATTTTATTTTTTATCTGCCCATCATCGAGTTGCACTGAGACTGCAGCACCTGGTGATTAGACATACTTTGAAAATATGCATGCCATAGATATATGTGCATTTTAAAGAAGACTTAAGAGACAACATTTATGTGAAAAATATACAGTGTGTGCTCTTGGAATTGGACCAACCCCAATATTTTGGAACTACTTAATTGATTAATTTCTTTCTTGACATTTTGCTTCAACTTGACTGCCTGTCAACAGAACTAAGAACTTTGTCCTTATATGGCCCTCCATGATGGATTATAAAGGTGGGAAAAAATGATTGTATTAGACAATTTTTTTTTTTTTTTTGGGAAATATACATATAGCATTTTTGATCGAGTCATATTTTAGTTGCACTTATATCAAATATTATCACAATACTTGATAAATATATAGATAGACAGTTAGATATATGGATAGATAGATAAGAAGTTGAGGAGAAGATATCTGAAAACTGGTATGGATGTATGAAACAACAGGTGCAATGAAGAGAGTATCGAAAATTATAGAAGAGTCCAAGAAGAAACCATGCGTAAATAGACGATGTGCCATGCTGCTCATACTGGACATTAAACATGCTTCTAATTCTGAATGCTATAAAGACATAATGGAGGCACTAGACGATTTTGGAGTTAGCAAATACTTAAAGAGAATGATTGGAAGCTACTTAGAATACCGAAAGGGCGAACTTGATTATTTCATACTTGTATTAAATGTACATGTGTTTTAATTCATAATACCACTTCTTAAGTTATCTCATGCATTGAACAGAATATGACAAGGTTAGGAAAATATCAAATTTTTTGGTATGTACTTGACCAAATTCAAAATTTAAGTTACTTGTTGAACACATAATGTGATGTTCTACAGCTTTCATTCCACACGTTATTTCATTTTAAATGGTCGTTTTCGTGTGGCGAACGATTGAAAGTCACTATAATGTGTTTTTTTTCTTTTTAGAAAAGTTGGTAAACATCACCGTTTTTCGACCGTCGATTCCAGCCATATTACTTAACCAAATTTTATAAATTAAATACTCATTCGACATAGAATCTAATGGTCTTTCATTTTTATGATAACAAAGTATTTGCTAGAAGATACAGTGTCAGAGTTAGAGGTGAGAAACTGAAAGACGTCCAAAAATTTCGCGGGTTTTTGGACCCCCTGCAAACCTAGTATACTTCTATTAGACGTCAAATGAACCGATCAAAACAATAATTAGCTTTCCACCACTTATTTCCAATTTACGCCCTTAATAGACCCTAATTTGACTGGCCTATTGTGTAAAATAGCTTTAATACTTTCATATTTAATTTTTTTGTCCAGGTGAGATAGGCAGATAATTACATAGAAACCCTCAGGGCAGCAAAATACATATTATCAGAAATTTGCTCATGCTAGCTAAATCAAATAAATGATTTTTCAAAAATTGATTCCCAAGTGCTGAACAACCTGTATGAAGTATTGTGATAAAATTTGGTGTAAGGGCATCTAAAATATGCTTCAATCAATTATGCTAAACACTTCCCCCTTAAAAAAAAAACTAATAGTCAGTATTTAGTTTTTGAATCATGGAAGGCCAGGTAAGATATAGTTTAAAATTCTTATTACAGCTATTAGTATATCATTGGAAGTGGCGTCAAAGAACAAAACAATAAAATAGATCCGAAAAAATACGGTCTGTCCAATTTAAAGTTCACACACTATGTAACTAATAATTCCAAAGAATATATACACATATTTACATAACCTAGAATTATACTTAAATACATCACTTATATGACTAGCAAACTGGACGAAATTTAATCACACTTTCAATACAGTGCAAGCTACAGCAGGGTACCCAGCAGAAATAAAAACTCAAATTCCTTGACATTTCCATGCCCCTCGAGTAAATTTTTCATAATACTCGAAACAAAAAACCTACATAATCAAAAAGATAAGTATGCTTAAATTTAGACTATATTTTAATTTGCAATTTGTCGTGGAAAAACTTCATTTTCATAACTGGCCGACAAGCTTAGCCTCTGGAAAGAATTTTCTAGTGTAATTAAACGAACTGGAAGTCTATCAGTGGGGTAGAAGCTTCACAAGCCACGTTGTACATTGATTTAGATAAGTCCCAATCACATGGCAGATTCACAAGATGATTAAAAAACAATCATTCCGCCCAAATATTAATTATTAAATGTTAAATGGAACTACCTTAGTCAAAAGTATGTTCCTTTGAGCGGTAATCTTAAATCTAATTAATTACAATACTCTAACCCTTTTGTACCAATCTCAAACAAATTCTTTAAAGTTTGCGTGGAAATACATAAACTTTTCATAAATTATTCATAATTCAACATTTTTTTTTTACATTAACAAACTCGAGCGTATAATCTTACTTACTCTTATATTTATATATATATATATATATATATATATATATATATATATATATATATATATATATATATATATATATATATATATATCTTGAATGAACCTCGGAAATATGTTCAATTAATTTTTATTTAATTAGAAAGTTGTGACCTCTCTAAAAGCGAAATTTTATTTGAATAAAATACACAGAAAATATAAAACAAAGATACTGTTTACATGCACCAGCATATACAACTGCCCAACATTTTGCAACTTTCAACATGATCATATAGGTGAAAATAGAATAAACATATTCACAGCACAGCTCTACTCGGTCTAGAGTTAGAATGCATTTTGCATTTTATGCTTTCAAGGAAGAACATTCCAAGTCAGATGTACGTATGAGACATGTTTGAGATAGATGAAAAATACGCTATTTATATCGGCGCATGATGTGACATGTGCTGCGTTCAATGGCGGCTTTAATTGATATAGGTACCAAAGGTAACCCACATTATTATCAGATACATTTTCCTAGGTATGAGAAAACTATTTACGTGAGAAAATTCATATATTATATATGAAATCAAAATAAAAATGCATCTGATTTTCCTAACATTTGAGTAAAATCACAAATTTCCCTGAGATTTTAGGAGGTATGACATTTCCTAATTTTTACAGGTTTTCCCAGTTTCCAGCTCGCTGGGTACCCTGTACAGAAACACTATTTTTTATTAATTCAATGACAAAGTTATAAAAGCACCAGTTACTGGGTAATTTTTGTGTCTTCTAAATCTGTGTGTGCCAAAATGTTTTCTTACACTGTACTTCCTAATATAAACCTAACAATACATAACCGATACTATAATTAAAATGCAAAATAATTATACTAACTACAAAAAACATTGCAATGTTAAGTCTTAAAAATAAACTGTTTACTATAATCCAGGGGTCGTCCACATAGTACATTACACATTTACTGGTAAGGAATAGGTCACTCAAAGCCAGAACTGTTCCAGAGGCATGTGCTTCGTGCTTGTCTAAGCACTAGAAGCACTTTTGTGGTTAGGAACACTTTTGTAAACCAGTGCTTCGAACACTTCATAAGAAGGCTTAGTGCTTAGTAATCACAAAAAGATCTCCTGAACACTTTGAGTGCTCCCGAACACTGGAAGTTCTATTTAGCAGTCAATATTTGTTCAGGTAAAATAGGGTCCAAATATTTATTTAGTGGCAAACTTTTATCTTTTGAAATATGGAAAATATTAGAGCACGATAGTTTTGACATAATCATTGACTTGTTAATTTTGAGGTGCGGAAAAAACTACAGAAAAGCTGCACTAGTGTGGGCAGAGAGGTGTCCTAATGTAAGCGGGATGCTGGCCTGTTTAGGTATTTATTATACCGAGAAAAAATTTTCCTACGGATAAGTTTTGTCTTCAAGTTGGGGTCAGATGTAAGCGGGATGCTGGCCTGTTTAAGTATTTGGATTTATGATATTTTTACATACATAAATGTTTGATTTGATCTCAGAAAAATTATGAAAAATCGCCACAAGTAATTTAACTATCGTAAATTTATCTACCATAAAATGCATAAAATATGTAGGCCGCAAACAGGCGGAATTTCAATGTATTTACTTATGTGTAATCAGAACACCTTACCAAGCGAAAAGCGCGCGGTACAACGATCATTTTTAATGCATGGTAACTAAAAACCGCACCGTGTATAAGGGGACAAGTTGGTAACCTCTAAGCGGGTCACTGAGTTTGCACATAGAAAAGTGCAAACTCGGGATTTAATAGGTGAAGTAGAAAAATACGTATCGAAAAGAACAGTGTCCTGGCGGCGGCCTCCGGGCATAGGCAGTTCGCCGCCACGGACGTAGATGTCAAGGTTTCGGTTAAGTAAATTCGAGAGAATAAGTGAGATTACACAGTGAGAGAATTAACTTTTGTTTAAAAAGAAGAATAGAAGGGCTGTTGAGGCAAATTACACAGAGCTGGCACATTGCTCCAGAGTTTTGGTGAGTCCATTCCATTTTAAAGTATTACTTAAATTGTCTTTTATTTGAGAGGCTGGCTGTCCCGTGTACCGAATTCATTCTTAAACTTAAATTGTATGTATATTTTGAATCATATAGGCTGTAAGCTAAATTAGTACAGATAATTTGTGCCGTAGGGCGCTGGATTAGAATAAGAAAGAATGATATGACATTAAAATTCAAGTGTTGTTTCATGATAGGAATTTTAATGGGTGGGTGGGAAATAATTGAGGAGATTTTATAATGTTAGGGGAGAGATAGGGCTTGGAGTCATGAGAGTTTTGCTGGGGGGGCTACAAGGGGTAGATAAGTGAGAGCTGTAATTAAGCTAAGAAGAGTCAATTATTAGACATAGGAAAATTATACCGGGGGCAAGAACAATGTAGTTCTCGCCGGTATCAACTTTATATAACATTTAATCTATTCTAAGGTTTGGAAAACCTCTTACACCCTTCTGTTTAAATAACCTTTAGGATTTATATTATTAGAATTTCGAGTTTTTAGTATAATTTTAACCCGGCTTAAAACCTTTTGAATTAGGGAATTTTATTGAGAAATTACCGAAAGTTTTCTTTTGTTTAATTTTAATCATACAGAAACCTTTGTAGAGCACAGGGCGTATTAAAATTTGTTCAGCTGTTTAAAATGTTATCTGTATAATTTTTATTTTTGCATTAAAGTAATTTTAAAACTAGATGCTGGGTTTCATTATTAGCTTAGGAGGCCCTAAACTAGAGTGCATATTAACAGTTTCTTATAGGGTGACTCTGATGTACTAGGGTCACTGGGTATACGCTAAGACTGCATATATAGTAAAATTCTGGGAATTCGACCCAGATGCTCGGTCTTTAGTGTTCCAAATAAATTTTGGCAAGACCTCCGTTGAAGGTCGTAAAACTTAAATATTAAGTTCAAGGTAACAAGAGGATAGAAAGGGGACACACGTTCTGCCGCTTGAAACGTTGCCGACCCTAAAACATAACTAAATCAATAAGTACTTAAATTTTAATAATAAAAATTAGAATTTACAGTCACTGCAAAAACATTTGTTTTAAAGAGAAGTAAAAGGCACGTAAAACCCCCCGTTACACTAATAATCCGAAATCTCACACGGCATTTCATAGCCTGGAAACCAGGAGTCGTACTACTGGCAGTTTAAAATTGAAACCACGAGTTCGAAAGAGAACTAAAACTGACGAAAATAGTGCCGTTGGTGTTTTAGGTGCAGTTACCATTGACCCGCATATAAGTACAAGGCGGCTTGCTAGATACTGGAATGAGTAAAAAATCAGTTGTGCACATATTGCACTTGTACAAATTTCATCCATATCACATTACACTACACTAAGAGCGAGACATACAAGATTTTGAAAATCGCGTTACATTTTGCGATTGGATGACCAGACCAATGCAAGGAAATAGCAGGTTCCTAAATAACGTTATTTTTTCTGACGAAGTGAATCATTGTTTAATCTATTTCTACTGAGCAGATTTTCCTGGTTAACGAACTCATCCAAGCAACTTGCAAAAGGAAGGTACTTACCAAATTTGATTAAAATCAGCCCATTATTTTTTGAGTTATCGGTGTGATACATACACACACACACACACACACACACACATATATATATATATATATATATATATATATATATATATATATATATATATATATATATATATATATATATAAAACATATAAACATTGAAACCGACCCCGGATATGTGTTCTCAGGGCCCTAATTAGTGTTAATTTAAAGGATTTTTTTCAAAATTCAAAAGTCGAGATCTCATTAGTGAATTTTTTTAAAGAAAATTCACTAAAACATGAAAGTCTCAAATTTAAACAGGATTTACTCATACGTACTTCATAAGATATCTCTTTGGGGCGTCGTGTAACAGACCAGTACATGGTAATGTGTAGTATGTGGATGTCCGTTAGATTCTTGATACTCTTGATAGAACATACATATTATTGTTAATGATTAGATTACTTAGTAACAAATAGAAAGTACCGAATATTAGATATGAAAGTAACGATTACATACGATTCCCCTCATGATCATGCATTGATGTCATATGACATCATCCTCATTTAACAGGTTAATCATTGCACGATACTCAGGCAATTATTTTTATATCAATGACTAAGTTTGACCAACTTCATGGTTGATATTGCAGTATTGACAGAAAAGAAAACAATACACAAAAGTTTTACCAACGTGAATGATCTGTCATGTCGCACTTTGATTCTTTTATTTGATCATGTACTATAATCTGGGACTGCACATTTATTGTTTACATGATGGGTTTGCTATGTTTGCAGTTAATTGCTCGCAATGCCATCATGTTGGACGAAACCAGAGACACGATAACTGTGCCTGCTGCATTCATGATTAGAATGTTGGCATGCCTGAATCAAATCAGGCGTGGTCCTAGAGCAACAAGATTCCATAGAAGAGGGAACGAAGATGAAATCTAAAGTTCCAGCAGTAGTTTTTTGTCTTGTTTCATTTCCCTAAACATTATGATGTCCTATTTTATTATATATATATTTGAGTGTATATAGAGTTTTTATTTTCATTATGTATCATATTTTAGTATAATTATTAGAAAATTATTTATGTTTAGTAAATTAAGAAGTTATTAATTTTATTGTTTTGAGACTAAAAATATTCAAGGTATTATGTTAGATGAGTTTTGTTCAAACAAAATTTGAGAAAGGTTTCATCTGGCAGGTTTCATCAAATATTAGCAGTATAGGTAAAAGAAAATAATTTTGTATATTTACCAGCATATGTAAAATTAGTGTCTACATGCTAATTATTTTGCCTATAATTATGTGTGGTTAGATTGATGAGTACATATTATTAAATTATTCAGTGTTGTTCAGAGGGATGCTAGAAATATGAAACAGAGTTCTAAATTAAACTTGTTTGTTGTAAATACCCACTGAAAAATTAATTTTATTTATGTCATACTAGTTCATTATTGTGTTTTTATTGCTTAGTTACCAACTACATAATGGTGTACTTTATGGCCTGCGCGGGCAAAACGTACACTTTATGGCCCGTGCACACATCAAAACAAATAATTTTTGTTTGACTTCTTTAATAACCTTTATTAATGAAATTACAGATAATGGAATAAAAGTAATATGTAAATATTTAATTAACATTATTTAGTCGAATTAACATAAAATTGACAGTTCTGAAAAGATCCGGTGATAGTTAGGTTGCCTTCAGCAAACAGTGATTCATGTTTCATTGTTTGGGTATGACTAGTATGACATAAAATTTTGTATGCACCGCTGGTATAAATAGAGGTGTATGCCCTCGAGAGACTTACAAACCCTCGGGCCAGAGGCCCTCGGATTTGTAAAATCGTCGCTCTCAGGCATAAACGTGTATTTATACCTTTGGTACATAAATAACTATTGAAGTATGCATTTTATAGCCCCTGTTTACTTGTTTACTTTATTAGACTCACCCAGAATTTTTCAGTTTTTGTCAAATAATCATACAAAGAATATACTTATGAATAAAAAAATTTGATTGCGTAGATTAGATTAGATAAGATTTTATTGTGAGTGGGCTATTCCAGTCCCTCCACCGCGACCTTAGATCTATTGTGGCTCACGTCTAATTATTTAGATTTCACCCATCAATTCCAGCTCCCTGAGGGAGTCGATCTTTTCTTGAGGGTGAAAGTTTGTTTGGCAGGTGTACTGCCATCTGAGTGAAGTCGCTTGCCCGATTCGAAGCTCAAAGAGAGATAACCTCTCTCTGAGTTCGTCTGGACCCGACATCCATCAGTGTTTGCCTCGAGGCGGTATCATGAAGTCCCATTCTCGAGCAGCATTCAATCTCCAGTTTTAATCCACCCCTAGAGATCTCAGCTCCCCTCAGGCTCGTCTAAACCTGACACCTAACAGTGTTAGACTCAAGGCAACATCCCACCGAGTCCCGCTCCCGAGCATCACCCCAGCAAGGCCGTCCGTCCGTATCGTAGCACACAGTATGGGCTCCAAACTCCGGGTGTCTACCACTCATCAGAGATCAGAGCCCCCCGGGACGTCTGGACACACGACACACGCCAGTGCTCAATCCAGGGTGGTATCATCTGGAACCCCGCTCCCGAGTAAGAACCAAGCGAGGCCAACTGTCAGTCTCTGAGGCCACAGTGGAGGCGTCAAACTCCGGGTGCATATCACTCCCCAGAGATATCCGCCTCCCCCTAGCCTCACCTGCACCAGACCCCCGCCAGTGTTTCATTGACTCGAGGCGGTATTATGAAGTCCCACCCTCGAGCAGCATCCAGGCGGGGTCGTTAGCCTGTATCGATACTCACAGAGTAGGCCCAAGTCTCCAGGTGCAATTCACTCCTAGAGACCCCAGCTACCGCCGGGTTCGTCCAGGCCCAACACCCGCCAGCGTTAGCTTGCACCTGCGAGATGACTTTGTTTGACAGATGTACTGCCATCTGAGCGAAGTCACTTGCCTGTCTCAAATCTCAAAGAGAGATAACCTCTCTCCGAGTTCGTCTGGACCAGACATCCGTAAGTGTTTGACTCGGGGCAGTATCATGAAGTCCTGCATCCAAGCAGCATCCAAGTGAGGTCGTTTGTCAGTTTCGAAGCTCACAGAAGAGGCCTCAACCCTTAGTTGTATTGTACCCCTAAAGATTTCAGTTCTCCTCCGGGTTCGTCTAGACCCGACACCCACCAGTGCTAGACTCAAGGCGACATCCCATCCGTCCGTTCCGAAGCACACAGTGGGGGCCTCAAACTCCGGGTGTTTACCACTCATCAGAGTTGTCAATCCCCTCCGGGTCGACTAGACACACGGCACCCGCCAGCACTCAACCCAAGGCGGCACCCATCCGGAACCCCGCTCCCGAGTAACAACCGTGCGAAGTCAATTGTCCATTTCTAAGCCCAGAGTGGAGGCCTCAAAATCCGGGTGTACATCACTCCCCAGAGATATCCGCCTCCCTCCAGGCCCACCTGGACAAGACCCCCGCCAGTGTTTAATTCCAATTAGTCTTTTTACGACAGGCAGGAGTTACCTTGGGCCTATTCTTTTAATTAGTCCCCGGACCCACAGGGGACTTGATTGTGTAAGTCACAGTTAGTTGTAATAATACTTAAGAAGGTCCAAAATATAGAATTTACAATGAAATATTAATTATATTCAACAATTATTAATATTTTGTTAGTTCCCCTTCTACATCTGTCAATGCCTGAATCATTTGTGGCATACTATCAATGCAATTCTTGGCAATGTGTTTTAATTTTTCATTATATTCCAGTGGTAAATTATTCTGTCTATCAATTACACCTTTGTAGTAACCTATTCTTTTCTCAATTCCTGTTTAAGGCACTCCCAAACATTTTCCATCGGATTGTGGTCAGGCGAGTTCCTAGGCCAGCAAAGTAAATAAATTTGCTTATCTGGAAGGTACTTTATTACCTTTTTGGCCTTGTCACAAGGTGCTGAGTCTTGCACAAACATAGTTTTACCATCTGGGAACCCCTCTCTTACTCGGGGTAAAAGTCTGTTTTGTAAGATGTGCAAATACTGGTCCTGCCGCATTGTTCCCTCTACAACAAAGTCTACCCAATCGTTTATAACTGAGAACTGACCACATCATGACTGATGTGGGGTGCTTAACAGTTTTTATAGTGGAGTCTGGATCATACTTTTCAACAGGCTTCCTTCACACTATCTGAACTGTCGACTCATCGCTGAAGCAAACCTGCACACAATAAGGAACACAAATTTTTAGAAAAATAAATAATAATATGATGGTTTGAGTTACAGAATTCCAGTCTTCTGTAGTAGAATGTTTATATGATTTTGCCTATTCTAACCTGGCCTTGACCATTTTTGGGCTCAATTTTCGTTTTTTGTCAGGCCTACCATTAAAACCGATTTCATAAAGATTTTGCTGAATTGTAATTTTTGACACTTTGCAACCAGCTTCTTCAAATTTATTCCTTATGACTGGTCTCTATTTTCAAGAACAATATTCCTTAAAATCCTTTGAAGTCAACTCCGTGCTGGACGCAGCCAGGCTGGTAAGGGTACTCAAACAGGAGGTAGGCAGTAATGTAGGATCCTTAAGGAAACCGGACGGGAGCTGGACAAGCACCGGTGAGGAGACCCTGCGTCATCTCGCCGAAGTTCACCTCACGGGCGGTGGAGCCGTCACAGAGGCTGCCGACCTGGGCCGGTGGACGGTCCCGAATCTGAATGCGGACTGGCAGCTGGCAGAGGGGGTGGTCACGAATGGCTCTATAGCCTGGGCGGTGGGCGAGTTCGCTCCTTTCCAGTCCGCAGGCTGTGATGGGATTTTTCCGGCCCTGCTCCAGAAGGGCCTGGATATACTGCTTCCCAACATAAGGGAGGTTTTCCGGGCCAGCCTGGCGTGGGGCTACGTCCCAAAGGCTTGGCGCCGGGTTAGGGGGGTCTTCATTCCCAAGCCGGGAAGGGAGGACTACACGCTGGCCAAGGCGTACAGGCTAATCAGCCTTACATCATTCCTGGTTAAGGCATTAGAAAATATATTAGATAGGTTTATGTTGGGAGGGATCCTAAAGGATCACCCCTTCTATAAAGGTCAGCACGCGTACCAGCGGGAGAAGTTGACGGAAACGGCGCTCCATGCTGTGACACAGAAGGTGGAAAGGGCCCTACATTACAGGGAGAGCGTATTAGCTGTGTTCTTCGATGTGGAGGGGGCCTTTGATAAGGCAAGGACGGATACGGTCTGTACCGCCCTACACGATAGGGGAACGCCGAGGTCCCTAATAAGCTGGGTGACGAGCATGCTGGAGGACAAGGAGAGTTTCGCTGATTATGAGGGGCCGGGGGCTGGACGTTGGGGTGATGGGCGGCTGTCCTCAGGCAGCTGCCTTTCGCCCCATCTATGGTGTCTGGTCATGGACGGCCTCTTGGAGCGACTCTCTGAGAATGGCTTCCACGCCCAGGCGTACGCTGATGATGGGCTGGTCTTAGTCACCGGCAAATTCCTCAGCATCATCTGCGAGTGCTGGCAAGCTGCCTGTAGGTGGTGTGGTGAGCAGGGTGATCCTGGACCCCAAACTAACATGGGGGTCGCAAATAGAAAGAGTAGTGAGGAAGGGAGTAGCGACCCTCTGGCAGCTGTGTCATGTGATAGGGAGGACCTGGGGACTTAATCCTCGGATCCTTCATTAGATCTACACTGCGATCGTCATGCCGAGAATCCTCTATGGGGCGTTGGTCTGGTGTGAACCAAACTACCAGCAGGAAGCTGGCCAAACTCCAAAGGCTGGCAATCCTGGGTATCACAGGCGCTATGAGGACGACACCCTCAGCCGCGCTAGAGGTCCTGTTGATGCTGCCACCGCTTCCCATCTGTATCAGAAGGGACGCTATGGCGTCGCATCTTAGAATGCGAGACTCAGAAAACTGGTGCGGAGAGGGAGCAGTAATAGGGCATGCAAGAGTCACCAAAGAGGTGGAAAAGGAAATTCCGATTTCCGCCATAAAGGTGCGGGATGCTGAGGACAATATAAGGTTGACTAGGCCATCCACAGTAGGAATCAGTGGAGGGAAAATGAGTTTGCATTCTAGCCCGCAAGCCTGGTCTGTTTCCCTGACGGATCACGGCTGAAGGACCAACAATCCTCCGGGGCAGGAAGAAATCTATGATATATTAAAATAATCAGATTTTAAATTAGCAAGTTCAGAATTTTGTTACTGAGTCTAATAATCTGAACAGGAAATGTATATTAAATTTATTATATATATATATGTATATATATATATATATATATATATATATATATATATATATATATATATATATATATATATATATATATATATATATATATATAATATAAAGTTATGTAATTATTTCCCAGAGCTGAATAGTGAAATAAAATAAAAACCAGTGAAGCATCATGTTTTTGATAAAGTTTTAAAAATTTAAACGGAACACCCTATATATTTGACACATTTTGAAAGAAGACCTAAGTATAAAAGTTCTTGTGTACCAATCGCCTAAATTTAAAAAACAAGTTATTACTGCCATATGTTACATTTAAACAAGGTGTGTGAATTTGCATTAGGACAAGTTAAGACAGTTAAGGTAGAATATTGTTTATTTATCTAAAAATTCTGTCAGTTCTCTAAAATAGTTATTTACAAGACATTCATAAAGTAAGGGCCGATTGGTCGTTAAAAAAAAACTTGTGAAAAAGGTTTCTGTTGGCAGTTTTAGTTTACTACATATATCTACTTTACTTTTCCAATAATCAACTATTTTTTATTGTGAACATAATGTACAGAAACAAAAGCACGAACTAATTAAATACATTTGGGCCACAGTAAACTATATAATCAGTTTTGGCGTGCCTCAGGCCTCTGTTCTTGGGCCCGTCTTTTTCAACATTTTTATTAATCACATTGTGCAGTTGCAAGTTCCAAGTCTTCTTTACACTACTCTTTACTCGTCTATTGATTCTATAGACGAGTGTATTAGTTTGCAAAGAAATCTTGGTCATATTTTTCATTGGTGTTTGTATAATTGTTTAAACCTCAATGTAGATAAGTGCTGTGTTGTTTCTTACAGCCGCCAGCATACTATTTTTGAGTTTAATTATTCTCTGCAAGATACTTTTTTGATGAGGAAGCCTGTCTTCAAAGACCTGAAAGTACCTTTAATGTTTAAACAGAGAGGCACCTATCCTGAAGTTGGATATCCCCATGGTGTCTTGTCATCCGTGATAGGTTAATGCTTGCGTGCTGCCAGGCGCAGCTAGTACATGCTGCTGTTCCTTTATAAGCTGCTAAACAATGTTGTTGACTCTCCTGCTCTTCTCTCTGATTTATCATTGCATGTTCCTGGGTTGAGTAGTCCTGGGGTTGGTATATTTTGGATGGTTTGATGTTCGACCTCACACTAATTTGCTGCAGTTTTCTACCGTGTATAATATTTGTAAGCTATATAATAAATTGAGTATTCATGGGGATATATTTTCATGTACCTTTAAGGACTTTAAAAAAGTGTGTTACCAGAATTTGATCTGTCTAGCATATTTATTGTTGCCCTTTTTTCTAATTATATATTGTAATTTTTGTTTTCTTTTGTATCCCATCCTGTAATTGGATTTTCTGTAGGATGGTGGTAAATGAATAAATAATATCAGCATTCAAGCGATCGCTGTAAGTGACGTCAGCAAATTATCTGTGTGTCTTATTTGAAACAATTTAAACAATTTATTGTGAAGCCGTTTTAAGTGTCCAAGAAAAAACCCAAAGGTATTATTTAGTTAACCATAGCTCATTTCAATAATTATCCATAAAAAAAATTTATAGATTCATTGGAACTACAAGCATCTAGGGTGTTATCACTTAAAACCAAACCTAAAAAAAAATTATTTGAAAATGATAACCTTTAAATTAAATACCGTATGAAATCTACAGAAACAAAAAATGTTTTGAAACAGGATCACCCAAAAAACCAGAAAAATAGTAATCGAGGGGGCTATGTGCTAGATTTATATTTTGACCACTAAGTTGTCTTTGTCAGTTGCTGTCAGCAGCTGGTTTTTGGGGGTGATTCTACTTTATGTTACAGTTTCCATCCACAGTGTCTAATATTGCTATTTTAAAATGGCTTTAATGTAAATGAACTTGTTTCATATTTAGCTTCTCAATATATTTATGTTTTAATCTGGATTTCAGTGTTGAAAGTAGAGAGTAGGCCAAACTCGATGCCTTATTAGAAGTATACAGTGAACCAGAAAAGATATAAATCTGAAATTATGTTCATAAGTGGTCATGATCTTCATTTTGAAAATATTTTTGAGGCTGTGGCATTGCCACATCCATCCTTACCAGATACCAACTTTGCCTTTTCAAATGAAACAGCCTGTATATTGTGAAGTTTTCACACTCCCCGGGACATTTTAAAAGTTTTTTGTGATGTATCTTTCATCTATCTCAAGCCGGGAAATAAAAATTATGATCCGGAAAATTTGACAACCTGCATCCACTAATGAAAAAGATATATTCTTTCCGTAACCAGCGTAGGTGGAGGTCTGAGTTTTTGGTTGCTCGATGACATCGAGGGTCATGGGATTCTGGGAATGGTCTCAGACTTGATGCCTACAAAGATCAGTAGAGATCTCTCTTTCAAGACCGTCCTCCCGGAGAGGGAGGACTGGGAACGAAATCAAACGACCCTATTGAGGGCCGATCTCTGCGGATATACTGACGGCTCCAAAACCAATAGGGTGGTAGGAGCCGGTGCTTATGGGGGCATCACTGATGCTAGATTATCAACTAGCCTCGGAAAGTACGCAACCATACACCAGGCAGAAGTGTATGCCATCGAGATGTGTGCAAGGCAAAGTATAGAAAAACAGTGCACATGCAAATCGATAAAGATATATTCAGATAGCCAAGCTGCAATAAAGGCTCTTGGTTCCTACCGTTGCGATTCAAAAACGGTATGGAGTTTTAAATCTGCGCTCAACCAACTGGGCAGCTGTAATGAGGTGTCACTGGTCTAGATACCGGGTCACTCGGACCATGATGACAATGTATCGGCCGACAAGCTTGCCAGGAGTGGAGCCCAGAGGGACTTCATCGGACCAGAACCAGTGCTGGGGATAACATCATGCACAGAAAAATGTACCTTGAACACCTGGACAGAAAGAATGACAACCCAGCAATGGTAAAATCTGCCAGGATTAGCTCACTCTAAGGCCTTCATAAATGGCCTGTCTGAGTCAAGGGCTAAAAAAACTTCTAGAGCTAAACAGACAACAACTGAGTACTCTAGTCAGCCTCTATACAGGACACTGCCGCTTGTGTCACCACATGCACCGAATTGGAGTCTGTCAGGAAACTGAGTGCCGGCAGTGTATGGAGAGTGATGAAACAGCAAAGCATGTACTGTGTTCCTGTCTGGCGGCGGACAGGACTAGACACCTGCTCTTTGGCAAGACAAAGCTTGCTCCGGAAGATCTAGATCAACTTTCGCCCACAAAGATTATCGACCTCTGCAGGAGGCTGGCTTTGTTGGGCGAAATATAGACTATTAGGTGTGAACCACAATATACCTTATGGTCGCAGTGGAGGGACCGGTATGGCCCACTTACAATCAAACCTAACCTAACCTTTTGGTTATTGTTTGTTGATAGATTGATATATCATGTCATGCAAATCCAATTATTGGATTCAGGACGGCTACAAAAAAATGGGCTTTTGGTAGAACATAGAGGGGCAAATAATATGGGATGTTCAAATAAAACAGCCTGTATTTTATAATGAGAATATCAAGATCAATTGATTTTATATCTACAAGTACCATGTGATGTTATACCTATTGTCAGCACTTTCTGACTTATAAGCAAAAAAGTCTATTGTCATACTGATTATGTGTGATCTGTTACCTGGAAATGGCAAATTCTTATACAAATGAGCAAATTTTAAACGTCTTCATGCATGGCCAGTGTAACGAGATCATTTCTATAACATGCATAAACTCCAGTGAACAGTATCCAAATGCAGTTCCAATGAATGAGAAGAAATTCAACAAGTAAAAGATAATTTCATGAACAACGGTTACATAAAGAAGCCAAGACTCCAAATCAAACTTGTGACATGTAACAAGGACAATCAAATAATTGTCCTGGCATATTTTTCTGCAAATCCTCATGTGTCACCTCGTTCTGTTGAAAAATACTTAGGAATAGCTTACAAATGTATAGAAAGAATGATGCGTAATTATAAATTTGTGATACTCCAAGCCACCGAGCCAAATGATCTTCCAAAACATTTGTGAGGTGATCTTAATTCGTACACAAGATCAAACTTTTTGAAGAAAATTATTTGGACCAACAAAAGCAATTTTACAGGTAATGCATTTTTAATCAGAAGATTCACATTACTGACTGCACTTCGTTAGAGAAACAGGATTTTAATACAAAATTTCATTTCAATGTCTGCTGCCTAATGATGAACGACCAAATAAGATTTTACTTTTACGAAGAGAATATCTGACTTCTCGACAACTTAAATCTTAAAACTTTGCGAGATTGATGATATCAGCTGAATGGTTCAGCAGCCCACTGTACCAATCAAGTTACAAATGAACTTTCGCACATGTTTGAAGATTGTTGGATTCGTAGATCAGGTACTTGGGTTTGCCACCAAGGTCGCCAGATCTCACAACACTTGATTTTTATCTTTGGGGTAGGATGAAACAAATTGTTTCCCTTATGTCCATTAATACCAAGCAAGAGCTTCAAAATAGAGTGAGATGCGCATTTCTGCCTATAGACGCCTGTAAGATAGAAGCAGCAACAACACGTCATGTTGAGACACAAGTGCTAGAATGTTTGAGAGTTGAACGAGGACGTTTTGAGCTATTTAATTATTGATCTTTACTTTTGTGTTTCATTTTCTTTTTGTTATTTCATTTCAGAATGTGAGGAGCTGTTAAATGTGTAATTTTTGAGTATTAAATAATAAACCAGGTTTTTTTCAGCATGATTTGATCAGATGAAAGGTTGTTGAGGAATTAAAAATTGGTATTATTCCGCGAAATTTAAGCATTTGACTTCCAATATTTTGTTTGTTTTTTTTTTGCTTGACAAAAACTGCTAAGAATAAATATGACATTACACTGTACTTTTAGATAGAAAATCAATTGATATTGGCGTTCTCATTATAAAATACAGGTCTTCCACTTGATAATCATGCATTACTTACGCTTCTATGTTTTACCATAACCCCATTTTTTTGTAGACACCTGTATGCAATAATTGGATTTGCATGACATATTACGATATATCAACCTATTGAAAAACAGCAACTGAAAACTCACACCTCCACCTATGGTGGTTGCGGAAAGAATATATTTTTTCATTAATGGATGCAGGTTGCCACATTTCCTGAAATATAATTTTTATCTCCTCAACTGCTTGAGATAGGTGAAAGGTACATCACATAAAAAACTTTTAAAATGTTGAGAGGAATCTGAAAATGTCACAATATACAGGCTGTTTGATTTGAAAAAACTAAGTTGGTGTCTAGTAAGGATGGATGTGGCAATGCGGCAGTGTCAAAAATATTTTCAAAATGAAGATCATAACCACTTACAAATGTATTTTGGTTTACTGTATACTTCTAATACGCCATCGAGATTGGCTCACCTGTATACAGGTGGTCCACTTTTTTGTAGCAGAACTTTAGAAGTCGATAGAAAAACTGATTTAAAATGCAAATGTCATATCAACATAAACCCAGAAACGTTTCGTTTCAAAGATACAAGGCATTAAAATTTTGAAAAAATCGCGATTTATTTCAACACTTGGCGAACTAGTGGAGATAATCAATGGTAGACTGAAGATCAACCCAGGCTTCAGGGGCCACTGCAAAATTCAGGAGATCGTGAAGGAGCCCATGCTTGAAATGAGGTCAGACTTGGCGGCCCGCGAATGTGCAGGGAAAACAACTTTACAGTGGAAATCCCCGACTGCGAGGCATGGCGGGAGGAGACTCCGGGCATACCACGAGACGCGCTCGTCTGGTTCACGGACGGATCCGGCGGGGAGCTTGGGACGGGGGCAGGTGTTTACCCGGAAGGACCGAGGGTAAGTCATAGTATTTCCCTCGGAGCCCATGCAACGGTGTTTCAGGCCGAGATGTACGACATCCTGCACTGTGTGCGGGAGAACAAGAGGAGGGGCTACACCAACAAGTGGATTCTCATAGCCAGACAGTCCTTAAGGCACTAAGTAGCCCATGGGTAAATTCCTGGGTGGTGAGTGAGTGCCGAGACGAGACACCTGGCTGGGCAGAATGAGGTGACCCTCATCTGGGTGCCGAGTCACTGGGGGGTCAAAGGCAATGAAGAAGCTCACAGTCTCGCGAAGAGAGGGTCAGCAGAACCATTTATGGGACCAGAACCGGCTCTGGGCGTGTCAAAGAGCACTGCCAGGGTAGCCATTAAGTCCTGGGCCAGAATGCAACACAAGGTGTACTGGGCTGACTGTCCAGGGCTCAGACATGGGAAGTCAATAATTGACGGATCCAGTTCAAAGAGAGCTGTGGAGCTGCTTAATCTTAGCAGAGGACAGCTCAGAAACACAACAGGTCTCTTGACGGGACACATTGCCGTCAAGAAACACCTGCATAAAATGGGGCGGTTCGAAGGGGACCTCGCATGCAGACTCTGCGGCGAGGGGGAGGAATCAGCCCAGCACATCTTGTGTGAGTGTATAACTCTGGACCGAAAAAGACAACTGATCTACGGTCAGTCTAGACCGGAGACAGAGCAATATAAAACTTCACCCTACCAATCGCTGTGCAGACGAATTCAAGGCACAGTGATTTTGGAATGGGTGGAGTAAGACTAAGGGTATGCACAATCAACCAAGGGTTGCGGTGCTATCGGGGCGGCAAGGCCGCGGACAAGCCCTGAGGGGAAAAAAAAAGTGGAGATAATTAAATCAAATTTGGTGAACATTATCACTGTATATGGTGCCATATTCAATCATAATATCAAGTTCAAAGATCAACCAGTGTCGGAGATAAGAGGTTTCACTGGTTATAAATTAGAAAAATTATTAATAAGGCCCTGTCAAAAATCAAATGTATTATTATATTTTTTCTGAAGAAGTTGTTTATTCACTATAAAAAGTGGTTCTTTACCTTTGTTCCAATTTCCCACAGTTGCGTGGTAAATAAGCTGTTTAGTTTGTAACCCTCGAAGTATTCCGATAAAAAAAATTGTTCCATGTTTGACAGAAAATTAAAGTGACTAACAATTTTTTACCGGGAATATTTAAGTTAGGAACTAAATAGCTCATGTACCACTCAGCTGTGGCAGATACAGAAAAATACAAAGACACTTTTTCTTTAGAAAAAATATACATTTGATTTTTGACAGGGCCGTATTAAGCATTTTCCTAATTTAATACCAGTGAAACCCCACAACTCTAGTTGTTGCTTGTGAACTTGATATTATGACTAAATATGAGGCCCTATATGGTGATAATGTTTACCAAATTGGTTTAATTATCTCCACTAGTTTGGAAACTGTTAAAATAAATCGCCATTTTTTCGAAAATTTCACCGCATTGTATCTTTGAAACAAAGCGTTTCTGGGTTTATGTTAATATGACATTTTCATCTTAAAATAAGGTTTTCTATCGACTGTTAAAGTCCCGCTACAAAGAAGTGGACCACCTGTATAGAGTACCTACCTATTTTATTGCATAGTTCAATGTTTGTTAAATTTTGGATATATAATTTTAATTATTTGATGCCTAAACATTTAATCTTTATTAAAATGTCTTGTGATTACATTTAAATATATATTTGGTGAAACATATGTAATTATTGTAAACTAACAGATGTTCGAACTAGAAACATTAACCATAATTATAAAATTATTGGAAACCTTTGAACAATGTTTAAGACCAACGATAATCTTCCAACAATATTGACATCATCAGAGGGTAAATTCAATTAATTTGTTCACTGATAATTGTTAGTGAAACAGTCGTTGGATCATAAACATGGCTGTGATGAACTAGGTGTTTTTTCAAGATATAGGAGTATATTTTCATTTGACAAAGATTAATACTCTAAAATATTATGGTTAAACCTCAGTTTAAACATTTTTTTACCTACTAAAAGAACAATATTTACATTTAAGTGATTGATATAGTAGACGATATAAAAAAAATATCTAAGAAAAATGTAGACACCTAAGCAAGCAATAATGAAATTGGATGAATTTGATGATGGATCACAATTTTAATTAATAAAATAAATTGTTCCTAATAAAAAATGTGAATTTTTTTTCTCTTTTATGTCAACTTGGAGTTGTGAAGAGTGGTGTTTTTTCATGCTATAATGTATTGCACAACTAATATCTTGCACCCTATCAGCTTTGTAGTGAGGCACTTTAACATATGTAAAAAGCTTAAATCAAAATAAACTCAGTTCCATAAAAAGTGACTCCTAATTTTGGATGTAATGTTGAAACTTCACTGCTTATGAACAAATGGGCGATTTCAGTTTTTTTTTTCAATTTATAGTTTATTTCTTCCCTTATCAAATCCAGTGTTGTTAGTGGTTTTTTGGACTTTTCAGAAAAGGAAAAAGAAATCATAGCATGAATGTTTTTTACAAAACTTTAAGCGCCCTCTATGTTGTAATATGTGTAGCTTTACAACAGTATTTTTTCCCCTCTTAATATTTTTTGATATCATGTCTACTAAAGCTTTGCATTCTTATCTTATCATACATGATGTGACATGTTTCGTTGGATCAAGTTTTTGTTTTTTGTCATGGAAACAATTTTGACATTGGTTTAAGCTGTAAATCCCAACAAGTTTAATAAAATGCCCCAAAGTACTCTAGAGCAAACAGCCCAATTGGTGGCTTCACTAAACAACACAAGAAGTATATGATATTTTTAATGACAGGCCAAGTTGGCCAGGTGAGTGTTTGTTTTCTTCTCTGTCGCTGTCAAACGCCGAAACTGGTTACAGAGAAAATGTCATTTTCCAGTTTTGCTCTTTGACAGCGACAGGGAAGAAAAAAAAACATTTGTGAAGCCAGCGAAATAGTCTCTACATTTGCATTTAGTATGGAATGGTTTCACCAAGTAAGAGCAACAATTAATGAATTCAGACTATGAGGTCATGGCTTCGAATACTGTGCTCAGACAGCTGTTTTTTTCACTCTATTGTGGAATAGCCGGCTTGTTTTGTCCTATATCTGTATGAAGTTGAAGCTGTGTATACTGATCTCAAGTAGGCTTTTCACTTTGTTAACATTGACATTCTACTGAATAAATTGTCACAGTATGGTCTGTGTGGACCAATTCCGGCATGGATGGGATCATATCTGAGGAATCGTCTGTAGCAGGTGAGGGCCAGTGGATACTTTTCGAATAACTACAGTGTAACCTCAGGAGTGCTCCAGGGGTCTCATCTTGGTCCTGTCCTGTTGTCCTCCACCACCTTTGTGAATGATATAAGGCTCAAGTTCCATTCCGGATACTTATTATTTGCAGATGACCTGAAAGGTTTTAGGCAAATTACCGAGACTGATGATTGTCACAAATTGCAGGCAGTCCGAAATCGTTTATCGGAGTTGTGTGCTCAGAATAAATTGTACCTAAATATAGAGACGTGCTCGTATATAATTTTTACAAGAGCATATCATGCAACTAACCATCAGTACATGATTAACAGTACTAACTTGAAGCGTTTGGAGGTTTTTAGGGACCTAGGCATCCGCTTAGATGCCAGACTCTGATTTAATCATCATTACGAACAGATTATTGCAGGGGCTCACAGGGCATTAGGCCTGATTATCAGAATTGGTAGTGAATTTGGAAGTAGTGACATATAACACTGTACGCATCTTTTGTAAGGTTAATCTTAGAATATGGTTCTACGATATGGTCTCCATACTTTGAAACACATAAGAAGAGAATGGAGTCTGTACAAAACAGATTCATTAAACAAGCGAACTACCTGCTTGCAAATGATGGTTTAATGTTAAATCACAACCAAGTAAGAGACTTCATGAACTTGCCTAACCTTTCAAAGCAAAGGATTGTGCATGATATCTGTTTATTTTTCAAATTGGTTAATGGTTTGACCGACTCTTCCAATGCTTTGAGTGAATTCGATTTCACTACCTTCTACATGTTTGAGTTGGCCCACACTTCTTAGAATGGATTCATGCCACACATTTACTACCAAAATTTCCTAAACTAGGTAGAGATGGGGGGTTCTGGGCCCACCACCCAGTCGATATGCATGCGTGTGACGTCACAGTAACGAAACAAAATGGCGACTGGAAAGAGGACCGCTAGAGGTCTAACCTGAGCTGACGTAATCCAAGATGGCGGTCGTTGACGCGAAAATTCAAAATTTGAACTGAGATTTGATCTGACCTGTCTAAATAAGAGAGCTTGTTATTTTGATTTCATATATCGCGACGTATGTAAAAATGGCGGTCGGCGCATGCGTAAACCAACTTTTTTTAGTTTTCTGTTTAGAGGCATAGTGTTTGGTGTCATGTTACTCGTATAGACGAGTAACATTTAAACATGGCGGTTGGCGCATGTGAAAACCTAACTTTTTTATTCTTTGGTTTAGAGGCCTGGTGTTTGGTGTCGTATTACTTGGATCAACGAGTAGAATTCAAATATAGCATTGGAGTAAACAAACACCGGATGCTTGCGGTTTTACTTCAGATATGGCGTTGAAAAAGTTCCTAAGCGAACATTTGACGGTTTATTTCAATACCCAACTTTTTGGAGTAAACAACTGGTGGATGTTTGCGGTTTTACTTCCGCCAACACGAGCTTCGGGTAAACAAACACTGGATGCTTGCAGTTTTACCTCAGATATGGCCTTTAAAAGTTCCTAAGCGAACATTTGGCGGTTTATTTCACTCTCAAATTTTGAAGTAAACAACTATCGGATGTTTGCGGTTTTACTTCCACCAACACGAGCTTCGAGTAAACAAGTACAGGATGTTTGCGGTTTCCACTCTTGAGAGTTTTAACAGAACCAACCAAAAAAATCATTTTGTGGTGTTGTGTTGAACTAGAAACATGCAGTATAATAGTGAGTTGTGGTATGGAGTTAAGAGTAGAATATCTAACAAAGGACTTAAAACAGTTGGCGTTGAAAATACAAGAGCAGGCATATATACACGAGCGTAATTCAGAACGTGAAGACTTCCAAAGTAAACATATAGTTGAATTGTGTGATGTATACTTGGCGGGCTACTGCTCTACTTAGTTATTTGCTTTGTCTTACATTCAATACCACCCAGGAGCTCATTTAAGCAAACCATTCTTTAAATATTTCCCCGAAGAAGCCCAATCTCACTATAGAAATTATTACGCCGATGGAGGCATATATTTATAGTCTTAAGCGACCGCAATAGATTTTTAAACTTTACACAGCAACCAAGTAGAAAAATACAAGCAGCCAGAGTGAGCGAAGCGAAAGAGGAAGGAATACAATTTAACGAAAATCAAGATGATGAGAGGCTGCTGATGGAAACTCCATTCAACATCAAAGAATCTTTGAACTTAATTAGTGGTATCAGTCTAAGATGTTTTACAACGCTTTTAAAATTTATCGATCCGACGGTAATGGAAGAAAACCAATAGCTAGCTCTAGAGGACTGGCAATATTACAAATTTATGGATAATATACGTATGTTGTCTTCAAAGTATTTTGAAGGTGACTATCAACCAAATCAATCTTTAGTTCATCGTCTAGACTACTCTCGAATAACCTTCACATATAATCTAAGTGAAATGGTTTTATGTATCGATAATGGTTTAACAATCATGCGTTTATATCTGAATGCAGAGGCTGTGGAAAAGCTGATAGCGCTGGAAACACTTGTTAAAGAAATAATAGAATATGTGAAAGAGATGCAATTTGCGTGGACCTATGATTGTTTCTTCCGTAACACTGAGAGATTGATGTATTTCAGATGTTAGTTCAGCACAAGCCATCCGAGTAATAGAAACTTTGCTCAACAGCATATCTCCCACATTCAAATATTACATGAAACCAAGTGTTGACTGATATAACTAACCTCAACAATGGCCCCTCCTCTTAAAAGAAGTTTCATCATCCTCGTAGCTCTATGTCAAAATATGTTTTATATCTACAAACCACCAAATGCTCCACAAGTGAGAATTTGTTTCGACGCCGATGATTGTATGATATGGTCTGGTTTACCAAGAATACCTCTTTTTTTCCCTCAGGGCTCGTCCGCGGCCTTGCCGCCCCGATAGCACTGCAACAAGAACACCTCTACACAACAATGAACTAGTTGAAGTTTAAACTTACAACATGTCTAAAATCAAGTCTGATATGGTTCGTTATAAACTTATGTTTCTGTTTGATGATGGCACCTGCAGTGAATCACCCGACTGGAAAACTCTTGTGTTAACTGATTCGTACCTGTTCACATCAAACATCCTTCTAACAAGCAAAATAATAATAATAATTACAACAGACAAAACAATAATAACAATCGATATAACCAGAACTATAATAAAAATGAAACTCGAGAAAACATTAATAATGTATACAGAAATGAGAATTATAATCGATATAAAACAACATATCAAAATCCACAGTCGAGAGATAACAGAGTAACCCTTGGGAAGTAAATGGCACTCCCGAGAGCCCAGAACCAAATACGGACTTAGAAAGAAAATTTAATCAGATCAGATATGGGCGACAAGAAGAACCAGCAAGTAAACAAAATTATAATGATGAACAGAAAAATAATTCTCAACAAAATTTTTAAACAATAGCGCACGTAAAATAAACAATATAATAAACTATAGTCACCCAACGAATTTATAAATTCATCAGAACCAAATTTACAGGAAAATGAAATTAATTTAGTATTTACAAAAGCAAACGTTAATAATAATAAAAATAAAGTTAAGATTTTAATTGATACTGGTTCTGAAGCCTCATTAATAAACAAAGAAATCGTGGAAAAATTTAAACTAAATAATTATATATACAATATTCCAAAAATATCTCTAGTAAATGTCAAGGGCAGAAAAATCTGCAAAGTATCTAAAGCCATTATGGTAAAATTAATATTCAATGAAAAAACAAACTACGGGGTAGTCAATCTACTAATAATAGAAAACATGGATTACGATATCATAATAGGATCGGATGAATTAAGTGAAAATATGTGTTATCAGTCACGAACTGAATGTGGTAGAAATAAATAATGAAAAGATGTACATGGTGGGAATGAATGAAAAAAATAAAGATGGTGTAGCGATGAATATGAAGAAAAATGATAATATGGAGTATGGGCGATCCGACGAGTTCGTTCAGGCTATTGAAGAATGTGTGTGTGTGTGTGTGTGTGTGTGTATATATATATATATATATATATATATATATATATATATATATATATATATATATATATATATATATATATATATATATATATATATATATATATATATATATATATAGGGGTTTGTTTGACAATAGTAGAAGAATAATGATGTTCATAAAATTGTTGTAAAAGATGCTGAAAATTTTAAACCGAAAAATTATCCTATTCCATATCGATACCGAAAAGAGGTAGCAAAAGAGATTGACAAATTGTTAGAGCAGGGTGTCATAGAAAGATGTGATACACCATATATTAATCCCATAGTAGTAGTAAAAAAGGCAGATGGGGTATTAGATTGTCTTTGGATGCAAGAAATATAAATAGATTAACAATTCCACAATATGAGGCACCAATGGACATTGAAAGCATAATTGGTAGATTAACGGCTGCAAACATTTTTACAAAATTGGACTTAAAACATAGTTTTTGGCTGATTCCTGTAGAAAAATCATGCAGGGATTATACATGGTTCATTATAGATGGGTCTGTATATCGTTTTACAGTAACACCCTTCGGATTACAGTCAGCTTGTGCAGCTTTGGTCAAAGCTTTACATAAAATCTTAGACAAGTATGAAGAGTTAGTTCTTCACGACGTAGATGACATTTTAATCTGTTCTAAAAACATGGACGGTCATTTAAAACACATGGATTTAGCTCTGAAAATTTTAGATAAAGAGGGTTTGAAATTAAACATCAAAAAGTGTCAGTTTTGTAAAACACAAATAAAATATTTAGGCTACAAACTAGACCAAAGGGGGATTAAAATTGACGAAGAAAGAATCCAATCAATTTTAAATTATATTCGTCCTAAAAATTTAAAAACTTAGTATTTCTGGGAATTTTAAACTGCTTTAAAAGACTTATCCCAGATTTGTCAAATAAAATACTACTATTGGTAGAATTGTTAAAAAAATATATAAAACGGAACTGGGGTAAGGAACAAGAGGAAGCATTCATTAATATTAAACAAAATTTCACTAAAAATTTGGAAATATTCCACCCAAATTTTAAAAAACTTTTATATTACGAACTGATGCATCGAGAAATCTATTTGCTGGCGTTTTATTACAAAATATACAAGATATGCTTCATATCAAGGGTAACCAAAAAACGTGACAAAAACTACAATGTCACTGAATTATAATTGGCTAGTATTATCTTTTGTGTAACAAAATACAAATTTTATTTATTAGGGAACGAGTGTACTATTGAGACTGACTATGCATCATTAATCAGTATAATGAACAATAGGAGTTCATAGATGGGCATTGCTGTTACAAGAATACAATTTTAAAATAAAATATATTAAGGGAAAATTAAATATAATTGCAAATAACCAGGGAAGGTGGTGATAAAATAGATGAAATAAAGATTAAGATAGGGGTAAATATTTTTAAACAAGAGAGGGGTTTCTTGTCACGAGAAACGGTAATTATCGATCAAGTAAATTTAAATGAAAAAGAGAAAAGAGGGGCGAAACTAATAAAAAGTGTATACATAAAAGAATCAGGGAATTATGACCAATTTATTATCGCAAATGGGTTGGCCAAAGAAGTTTTAAAAAACTTGCATAAAGAAAATGGTCTCTTGGGAACAAGAAAGACATGGTTATTATTTCGGGAAAATTATATATCTATAAACGACTACAAAATCACTAAACAGGTAACAAGAACGTGCGAGACATGCCAGTTAGGAAAGTGTAAAATGCGCACAAATCAAAATTATCCTGAATCTATCATATCGACCAGACCATTAGAGATAGGAGCCATGGATTTTCTTTCAGACCTTGTGCCTAGTTGACAAGGAGATAAACATATACTAAAAATTACTGACTGCTTTTCAAAATGTATTCAAATATATCCATGTAAGCGAACAAACTTTAAAAATATACAAAGATACATGAGGAAAGATTTTAGAAATTGTGGAATTCCAGAAACATTCATAGTATATAATGCAACGGGGACAAATTTAGGTCGTGGTGTCATCAAAATAATACAAATATAAACTTTAGAAGTACTCGCCATCCTCAGTCAAACATTTCAGAACGATATGTACAAGAAATTTTAAAATATTTAAGAATGATAGTGCATAACGAACATAGGGAATGGCAAAATAATCTCGATACAATAGAGAAAATGATAAATAACAGTCCGCATACCATAACGGGAGAAGCACCTATGTTCCTTTTTAAGAAAGTCAGCCCTGAAAGAAATTGGATAGATCAAAATAAATTATCATATGAGCAAGTTGTAGATAAAGCGAACAAAATAATTGCAAGGGCAGAAAATATATAAAAAGGGTGTATTTAAACAAAAATTAAAACAATTTTAAAAAGGGAGATTTAGTTATTTTAAGGGCATTGAGAATATCTGATTCTCAGAAAAATATAAGTGCTAAACTATTGATCCTATTTGAAGGTCAATATGAGGTAGTCACAGAAAACCCAACAAACAGCTGTGAATTTAAAAATCCAAAGACAGAAAAAATACAGGTAATTTTTACATAAAAGATATATTTCAATTTAGCAACTAAATACCGATAGTAAGGTGGAGATGACTATATGTGATGTGATTTATGTGAAAGAATTAAAAAAATATTTGTCTGGGGAAAATGTATACCTAAACAACGCTGACATTGCGGAAATAAACTAAAACAACATGTAAAAGATTTTTAAAAATAGTTATGTAGGGGAAAATAATTTATAAAGACAATTTTAAAATATGACATTGAAAATGGCAATGGCAATATCTTGAAATTTGTAAGGCACTGTACAATAAAAGTCACATTTTCTCAAGCAATGCATTATATGGCTGCGTTAGTGTTGTGTCAACAATTGTTTTGCACATCTAGGTTTTTTATCAGTGACATTTTAGTTGTAAATACTTATTTCATAAGTTTTATTGCTAAGTTTTAATTTTAGTTTTGCATGCTAGTTTGTAAGTTTTATTTCAGGTTTAATTTTAGCTTGCATGCCTAGTTCTTAAATTTTAATCTAGGTTTGATATTTCTAAATATCCAAACAACTCCCCCAGATAAAGATACTTTATTCTAGAATTAGAATTAAGTATATCTAATTTATTTTAAAATTGTCTTTATAAATTATTTTGTGAACAGGCAGGTAGGATATTGCATAATGCTGACTTCAGTAGGAGAGACGTGTTTGCACAGAATAGTTTGAGTGAGCATTGCCAGTGAATTCTTGAGTTTATCTGAAAAATAGAGATAAAAAGTTAAAGCACCAGTAGTAACAAGAAATTTACAACACCATGTTAAATAAATAGTCAATGATGTGATTTATATGTAGAACAGGTAATATAAGTAAAACAAATACATATACACTCAAAATATAAATACATTCAGTTAAATCACACAAGCCAAATACTCCAAAGTAATGCAAAATTGAAATTAATGTAAAATAAGTTACCGAACGTGCAGATAATATCCAGTAAAATTTGAGCCATAACTGCACTGGTCCCAGTACTGCTCTGCATACACAGCAAGGTGGGGCTGTAAACATAATGAAAAAAATAATTAAAACTGCGGTATGTGAGAAATTAGGTTTGAAAAAGGAAATGACAAATAAAATGTTGCACGCTTTTGAAAGTAAAATAATTAAACTTTTATATTAATAAAAGGAGCGTTTTCAAGTAATTAATCATAGCAAATGAGTTGTAAACTAATTTTAAAAACTTTTAATAAAAAATGAACACTAAAATGAAGGTGAACAGAACTAGTTTAGAGTCATACATATAAACTTTCAAAGTCCAAAAGATAAAGACAATGCCTCGAATGTAGTGACAATTAAAGTGTAAATGATATACAGTGCTTTAAACTGCACAAATAACCATAAATGTTTAGTTAGTTACGGTATAACTGAAGTTTATAAAGATAAATTTGTTATAGTTTAAATGTAAACAAAATGTAGATGTTTATTATTACATTTTTCCACTAACCTTAAAAATGGGAAATAGTTCGAAGACCACTGCTTAAAACAAGATTAGTAAATTTTGTTTGTACTTCAGGCATTTAAGACCAGTATCTTGAATTAATTCTTCTAAATATAAGCAAAAGTACTTAGTTTTCAAAGTATTCAAAAGTATGGTTAAGTTGAATTTTATCAAACATCAAAGGTGACATATTCATTTTGCATTATGCGCTACAAATGAATAGACAGCTAAAAGTCTACGGTGAAAGGCGATAAAAAATTTGACAGAAATGGAAATGGCCATGAATTTTCAAGTAAAAATTTTACGGAAAAATAGTTGAAAGGCTCTTTTGCAATTTGGTTATTAGATAAATGAGACGCCATAGTGTGTTGTTCCCGAAAATAATGAAGATGTTATGAAAATTAGGACAAACCAGGTCCAAATAAGGTGTTAAATCATATATGTGATTATAAAGTACCGTTTAAGTCAACGTGCCAGTACAAAGTGTGAATTAAGATTGTTAAAAATAAGAATATAAAATTGAGCGGACGCTATAAGGACGTCATAGGTGATAAAATACGTTTTGTAACAGTTAACTTCAAAATAAACAGCCAGATCGAGTAAATAGGTCAAGGACAAAAGGGAAATACACGTGTAAGTGGACTTTTCAAGTGAAAATTTTGGGTTTTAAAGTGAAAATCAGGAAAAGATACATACCACGCAGTATCCATATCCAGGAATTCGTTGCTAGGACCGAGATTGATGTTCCATTGTCTCAGAAACTACAATTAAATCAAAGATCAGCAACAGCAACGAATGATTGCTGGAGAAAGCGGAGTGACACCAAAAAGTGACGGATGACGTAAATGACAGGTATCAATTTTAATTTACTAAAAGGCCTTTAGGTATGTGTGGGAACATTATAAATTTATAACTTTGGAATGTGTGAGAACATTGAACATTTTTTGACCCTGCAATATGTAAATTTGTTTATAAATATGAAACTTTGATTTGGTATATGCAATTATAAAATTTAAAATTTATAGAAAATAAAATTGATTAAAATCATAAAGGTATATCGATAAAAAGAGATCTCAAAATAATACTAGATAAACCGTTTTGTTTTTCTTTTAAGATGGGGGGGGATTGTTTTGTTGTTTGTAATTATATATATATATATATATATATATATATATATATATATATATATATATATATATATATATATATAAGAAATAAATGTATGAATAAGGCTATAAAGTATTATCATTTGAGAAACAATTAAAACACTGGGAAAACTATTGAGGAAAACTTAAATAATTTAATAGATGTAAAAGAAGGAACTCACTATTTACCTTATGGAGTCAAAAAGCTGGGATATTTAAAATACATACATAGAATTTCAATATACAGGGTGTTTTCAAACCAAAATACATACAAAAACAGGTAAATAAAAACTCATTTTATCTGCAAACCATATATTAATATTATATCTACTAAATATACAGAAATGAACATTATATATAAAAGATATATGACTTAAATTAATATAAAGGTTAAAAACTATCTCTCATATCATAATATATATATATATATATATATATATATATATATATATATATATATATATATATATATATATATATATATATATATATATATATATATATATATATATATATATATATATATAACCAAAACGTACTTGCTGTGCCAACACTTTTTTTTAAATTGCAAATGGATAAATCTTATTAGGTGCCTTTTATTATTAGTTTTTTTCAAATGTCAGAAAAAAATCTGTTAGTTTCGCGATTTAGTTTGCTTTAAAACGGTCTTATAAAGCCAAAACAAGGGTTCTTTTAACTTAATCATAGGTATACTGTATCAACACGCAAAGGTGTTAAAGCAAATTGTCTATTGCCTTCAACACTCATGGGATGAAATATAGTCGGCCAGTATATTATTGTACATATGCCTAAATGAATTGGTGTATGCAGGGGTTGCATACATTTAGGAGCTGTCAGTCGAACAATACACACTCTATGATATTGTGGAGGCCAATTACTTGATGTAAATCCATTGTCAACTTAGGTAAATGAACACATTGATTTACACTATTTTATATAATGTATATGTATAATACAATTCTGTATTTGATAAAGCTGAGCACTTCAGCAAAACTGCAGTAGTTACACATATACATTATATAAAATAGTGTAAATCAATTTGTTCATTTACCTAAATATTACTGTTTTTAAAGGTACAAAAATAATCTAGTTTTTTTTTTGATACTTCAGCTACTAATGTGCCTATAAACCTGTGTTAATTAATATTGTTTTAGAAATAAAACAACCTTGTGTGTTATCTTATTATATTTATAGTCAAAAGTACAGTAATTTTAATGCTACCGGTATTTGATACAATGAGAAAATGCTACTCATCATTATTATAATGTGTATTTACAGCTTGTGACTAATAATGCAGAGATATTGGAGGAGGCAAGGGATACACTAATAATGCCTACAATTTTATTGATCAGAATGTTGTCTTGACTGGATTAGGTACATGTTCACCGCCACCATCATTAGGTTGAGAAGTCCCTCATCATCATTAGGTTTGAGAAATAATTTAAATTGGGAATTATCTAATCTTTTGTGTTCCATAAATTGGTTCTGTTAATATTTTTTGTAATATATTATATTAAAAGTATATTTGAGTTTTCTTAACTTTGTTGTTGGTAACATACAGTTATAAGTGAAAATTGGAAAGTACAACTTGGAGAACCCAAATCACAATACAGTTTTTTTAGACCTGACGATCGTTTGTTAGCGAAACGATCGTCAGAACAAATAATCATCAGATATTTATTTATTTTTATTTATTTAGATACACCATCCAACAGCAAAATTGTCATATTAAGGATGGGAAGAAAAACACAAAAAATATAGACATAATAGTGAAATAACATTAATAGAAACAAAAAGGAACAATACATTAATATTAACATTCTAGTTAACAAAGTTCGAACAAACGTTTTATTTCAAACACAGAACAATTGAAAACATCTAGGCTGTTCTCCAAAGTTGAATATATATTACACATGTTATAAACAGGCAAAGACCACATACGCTGCATACGAACCATTGGTGGATAAAAAGTCAATGGATGACGTGATCCTAAACGTGGTATATTAAAATAAGCTGTTCCAACAGAGGCGGACAGTCAATTTGGCAATTAATTAATTTATACAAAAATATCAAAGAGCTACACTTCCTCCTATTCTCCAAAGTCTGCAAGTCAAAAAGTAATAAATCACTGTGTGGAAAGCCAATACAAGGGTACTGACCATCCAAACAAAAACAAGTATACTTGAGAAACTTTCTTTGAATATTTTCGAGATTACCAATGTGTGTAACATAAAAGGGAGCCCATACCACTGATGCATACTCCAGAGATAACCTTATCAGAGAGCAATACAACAAAATAAATGTATCTAATGAAGCAAAATACCTACTATTTCTAATCAAAAAGCCCATTCTCCTGTAGGCTGAACCAGTGGCATGCTGCAAATGTTGCCTGAATGAGAGAACAGGGCCAAACACAACACCAAGATCTTTAAGAGCAGATGGCTTTCCTAGTAGTTGACTATTTACGTTGTAATCAAATAGGATGGGGCACCTCTTACGTGAAAAAGACATGACACAACATTTACCGACATTAAGAGAAAGTCCATTGCCACCACACCAACTATCGAATAGATTTAAACTACTATGTAACTTAATACAGTCATCAGGATGATTGACACGCAAGTAAAACTTTATATCGTCTGCATATATTAAGTAAGGCACTTCCAAGATGTTTGATATACCATCAATACAAATATTAAAAAGAACCGGACCAAGAATGGAGCCCTGTGGCACTCCAGAACATATTTCAAAGTCATCTGATTTAAAGCCCTTAATTTCAATAATTTGCTTTAGTCCGCTAAGATACGATTTAAATAACTCGATCAGATCCCCTGAGAAACCAAGACAGTGTAGCCTGTCAATAATGACAGCATGATTAAGGCGGTCAAAAGCATTCGGAAGGTCTGTATATATAACATCGACTTGGCTATGATCCTCAAGAGCTGCATCAATAAACTGTGCCATTGTGACTAAATTCTTGACTGTAGAACGACCTGCCATGAAGCCATGTTGAAAAACAGATAATCTATTCTTTATGTTAAAGGATATATGTTCATATAAAGCAGCTTCAAAAATTTTACAGAAGACAACAAATTGACACCATACGATAATTGGAAAAAGAGTCCTTTCACCTGCCTTAAATATCGGAAAACCACATGATAATTTCCAAACTTCAGGGAAAGCAGATGATTCAAGTATAAGGTTAAAAATTTTTGTAAGCGGATCTAGAAAAATAGCCAGACAGTCCCTAACAAGAAAAGCAGGTACCAAGTCAGGACCGGATGAAAAATTAGCCTTGATTTTTTTAGCTGCCCTTAAGACATCCATATCATCCAATCTGTTGATTAAAAAAAGTATTGACATTATTATTCGTGCTTAAAACAAAACATTGGGAGCCACTAGGAGAAAAATTGTTTCTAAAATGGGAGGCGAAGCCATCCACTAGTTCCTGCCCAGAAAGATTATTTGGAAAGCAAGATTAACTATTTAATTGTGAGAAGTAACTCCACAGCTTATTGGGGTTAAATTTAAGATCCTGCTTGATCTTCCTCACAAAATTCTGATAAGAAACCTGAATATCCCTCTTGATTTTAATTCGCAAATCTTTGAATTTCTCAAAATATTCAGAGTTACCATATTTTCTGAATTTACGCCGATAGTTATATTTCTGTTTAATGTTACGTTTTGTTTCCTTAGAAAACCACACAGGAAATCGATCTCCAGCTCTCGGAGTTGCCTGAGGAACAAAAAGGTCAAATATATTATAAAGTTTTGAGTAAAAACATTCCATCATTGAGTTTATATCTGTGAAGTCATTGAGCTCGTCCCATGACACCTCCTCCAGATGAGAATATAAGGCAATAAAATTACATTGCCTAAAGTTGTGAGACCAATGATCAGTATTCCCGCCAAATGAAGAAACTCAAGAGATCTCAATATCAACAGTAATAAACAATGAAGGATGATAACCATCAACAGCAACAAGAAATTCACTTGCAGTCTCAACTTGACAAGAACGAGAGGAAAGAACGAAATCAAGTATTCTGTTATTGATATTTCTAACAAAATTAAATTGTTTGATAAGAAGTATATCACAAAAACTCAGATATGTTGTTGTTGTTATTTTTGTTTGGCTTTGGACTGTTAGATCCATTAGCCACAGACTTTTATTATTTCTAGTGGTTAGTGGTATTTATAAGAGGACTATACGAAATACATTTGTATCAAGGTTGTATTGCCAGCCAATTTTATTATCTTCTACTATTTTTTTAATACCTAATTGACTAATTTATAATGTTTTCTTTTCTATATAAATTATGTTTTTATACAACATTTTTTCCATCTTTTATACACATATATGCTTTTTTTTCAATTATTGTCGGATGACTGGGACACTGTGTGTTCAGAGACCCGCCAAGGGCTTCGAACAAACTGTACTGGATCTTGGTTTCATGCAAATCATCAGATATAAAAAACTGTATTGTGATGAGTTGGGTTCTCCAAATTGTACTTAACATACAGTTATTATAGAAATTGGAAGAATAATAAGTTAGATACAAGCTAAATTTCATGTTTTGTAAATAGAAACCTGTATATTGTTTCATTTTAGCTGCAGTGACAACTATCAGACGTTTTTGACATGTGGCCACTTGATAAATGTAAATCATGACTATTTTTAATTTCCAATCCGCTGTAGTTATTGAACCAGTAATGCTACCGACATGCAGTTTTAACTATTGTGTTTTCAACAACAGTGTATCCAAAAGTATACAGGGTGTTCAATTAAAAGAAATAATTTGTGTTATTATTCCGGAAAAATTGTGCAGGTGTATACTAGTCACCTGTGCTTATAGCTTTAGTTATTTCTTGGAAATGTTTTTGTAAACTCGCCAGCAAGAGAAATATTAAGGGGTTACATTACTTTTTGTACATACTATATACAGTGTGTCCACGGATTTAGTGTGGGTAAGGTATAAGTGACAAAAAAAATTCGATTTAGATTATATTCTGGGAATCGCTCCTGCTTTGTCTTAAACTGAGATGTTAAGAAAATGAACAAAATCAATTAATATACAGGGTGGTTTATAACTGGTGTAATGAAATGTATTAAGAGTAAACTACCTTCGTTTATAACTGATGTGGTTTATAACTGATGTAATGAAATGTATTAAGAGTAAACTACCTTCGTTAATGAAGATACCGCAAAAAGTTATAAACAAAAATTGTTTAGAATTAAAATTTATGACAGGCTCTCAATTTTCAAACAGATCAGCCTACTATGAATTTTTTTTAGCTGCGACTTTATTTAAATGACGTTCGACGGCTTCTGTGATTAGGTGTACTTTAAAAAATACTTGAAACTATATTAAAAAAAGTCTGTACCATAATTAAACTTGGTGTAGGTTTGCTTTCATCTCGACCAATAAAAAAAGTAAAGTAAACGCACAATTGGACATTCGAAGCAATAATTGGCGAGTTGCATGGCTACTTGAGCTCTGCCTTGTTGTTCGTTTCCCGGGATACTACTTATTTGGAAAATTGAAACGTCAATTTTATTTGTCACGAAGGGCAAGCTTCTGTATTTAAAAATGTTAACAAAAGAACAAAAAGTGTTTATTGTGCAGTGCTATGGTTTGGGTGAAGAACATTCTTATCAGGGAGTGATAAAAAAATTCCTTGAACGCTGGCCAAATTATTCGGTTTCTGCTACTGGTGTAAAAAAAGTTGTAACAAAATTGATGCGTACTGGAAGTGTTTTAAATGTTAAGAAGACAAAATCCGACCTAAATGAAGAAGACAATGCTGCAGCTGCATTAGCTATGGATTCTGTTAGGCGTTTTCCGAAATTATCATTAAGAAGAAGGGCATTAGAAATTGGCAATATTAGCAACTCGCATTTGCAACAAATTTATCGTACCAACAAGGTGAAACCTTTCAAAGCAAAGCTTATACGCACTTTAGAAGAAAATGACGAGTCAAAACGATTAGATTTTTGTTTATGGTACGGCGAGCAATATCTACAAAATCACAATTTTGGCAGAAGTATTATTTTTTCGGACGAATCCACTTTCACCACTAATGGGGTAGTAAATTCCCAAAATGCACGCCATTGGTCTATGGAGAATCCAAATTATAGAGTTAAGTTAATTGCAGAATACAATGCCATAAAAAAATAAATGTGTGTGTGTGTGCTGTTTATTACACTGGGATAATTGGGCCATATTTTTTTGAGCGGAATATGAACCAGTACAGTTATCTGGAAATGCTGGAAAATATTCTTCAAGACCATTTGCATAACATGTCACTAGAAGATAGACAAACAGCATACTTTCAGCATGACGGCCACCCAGCACATGCAACAGGAACCGTTCGAGAATTTCCTGGGTGGTGGATTGGTCAATATGGGCCACTACCTTGGCCTCCCAGAAGTCCCGATCTTTACCTTAATGGACTTTTATTTATGGGGTTATCTCAAACAGAAAGTCTACACGGCTCCATTAAACAACGATCTTGATTTGTCGAAACTGAGGTTGAGAGAGGCAATTGACGGTATTCCAATTCAACATATTCAAAATGCCTACAAAGCATTTACTAAACGGGCTGAGTTATGTGTATCGGTTGGTGGCACATTTGAATAATTTCTTTATTTTTCGTTGTTCGTTTTGATTTTTGTTAGCAACAAGCGTTTTGTATTTAACTAATAAATTATTATTTAACATGGCATGGTTACTTACTTTGCGCACCTGCGTTCAGAAAACCACAGGTAAAAAGCTCCATGTTGATGGGGAAAAATGTTAATAATTTACTTGAAAA
Source organism: Tillus elongatus (assembly GCA_964006375.1). NCBI lineage: Eukaryota > Metazoa > Arthropoda > Insecta > Coleoptera > Cleridae > Tillus > Tillus elongatus. The sequence goes on along the minus strand of OZ023263.1, from coordinate 73,371,286 downwards.
TTCAAGGTAGGCTGATCTGGCTGAAAATTGAGAGCCTGTCATAAATTTTAATTCTAAACAAGTTTTGTTAATAACTTTTTGCGGTATCTTTATAAACGAAGATAGTTTACTCTTAACACATTTAATTAAATCAGTTCTAAACCACCCTGTATATTAATTGATTTTGTTCATTTCCTCTAATTCAAAAATTTTTTGTCACATACCTTACACACACTCAATCCGTGGACACACTGTATATATATATATATATATATATATATATATATATATATATATATATATATATATATATATATATATATATATATATATATATATATATATATATATATATATATATATATATATATATATATATATATATATATATATGGTGACTCAGGTTCGACGTTTACGGAGAACAGGAAGGAAATAAATTAATTTCTTGAAAACCGTTAGAGATAGGTATAGGGAAGTATTATGCAAGAATAATCGGAAAACAATGGCAAAACGAAAAATGTAATAATATACAGGGTGTGTCTCATCTAAAATATCAAAGTTGTTGCTACTTTTTAATATAAGCTGCAGAGCTGAAAATATTTTAGATCGATAGATCAGAACCCAAGAAACCAACGTCTAACCTACCATTGACTATCGGTCACCTGTATGCATCGTACCAATAACTCAAAAAATAATGGAATGATTTAAGTATCGAAGTAGCTATGATGGCTTCATACTTTCTTCTGTTAAAGATTCTGCACAAACTACATGTTGCAATTTATTGAAAACAACAGTCATCGCTATACAATATGCTTTATTGTATTCTTGCCACTTTGGGACATAGATGGTTCAAAAGATTTTTTTTAAATTCATCTATATTCAGCAAAATAATATCAAAGAACGAATATAACAAGCGTAAATTATCCTTAAATATTTAAGATTGCACTCCGCACAGTACACAACTTGGCAAATGACGCCTCAGCGGGCATTTTGCTGATTATCTAAATCTATCGCAATGACCTTTCTTGACCATGTTGAAAGTTCTGGAAAAAAAGAACATATAATTTGCGCTATTTGGTCATAGATGGCGTGAGTAACAAACGCATTTTCGACTTCGAATTTAATTGCGTCACTTAGTGATAGATGGCGCGACCAACAAAAAATATAATTGCATATCAGTATTGTTATTAGATGTCATTTAGCACAACTGTTGTTTTATTTTCGACAAATAAAAATTGGTTTGGTAAAAAAAGGGGGCCATGAACAAATTTCTTACCAAAAGGTGGTTTTAAAAAAGTTTGGTATTTAAACTAATTATTGTAGTCTCCATTTTAGTGCATATGACCAATTGAGTGCAGAAATTAAATCTGCAACCCAGTAAACTGTGCTTGGCTGATTTAGCCAGAAGTCAAAACATAGATTATTTAAATCAACAGTTACGAGGTATTGAAAAATACTTAGCTTACAATAGAAAATGCAATAATTTTTGAAAATAAAATTGTATTTATTTAACATATATATATAATTTTTTCTAAGACTTGCACATTTAGAATCTTCATAAAGCAATCCAAACCCTTAAAAAATCTTGATCTTGGTCTTCAAACGACTCTTCAACAAACGCAGTGTAAATCTCCACATCTAAAAATAGCTTGCGATTGAAGCCACTATACCTACTTGTAAACAATGACGTTATCCATTCTACGTGCCAAACAGGCTGAGACCGTCCTAGATACGTGACGTGTATGTATAGGTGGGGGTGAAGAAAACTGAGACGAACGAGTCCCAGTATCTCATTCTGATGTGTGCCAACGTTGAAGTGGGTCACAGAAGATGTGAAAGATCATTCATACCACTAGGCTCTGTAGTAGTGCCTAATTAGAACAATCTACCTGATAACAAGACTGTACAGGCTAAGTCATAATATCTAAATTTTCCACATCACAATCATTACTAGTGATGGGAGATATTTCACGAACTGTGATTTCATCACGGATATCAGAAAATCATAGGTAGTGACCATTATCACAGTCAATGAAAAACTGTGAAATCGTAATCATGACATTCCATTTGCTTCAGACTGCGATGCTATCTGCGTTTGCGCCTGCGATCTGCATTTACTCATTCTGTCTGTGTAGGTTTGTAGGTTACTGTAAAACTGTGATTGTGATTAAGTTTTGATAAAGATTTTTATTCTTTTAGCACAAATGTTTGATATGGTACTAGTCTACGTTTTAAATTTTACAAATATCGAATTAAAATTTCAAACTTTTTCTATTTACTTACTCATTTGGTTTAACAAAAATCGTTTTAACTGGTTATGGCGAAAACATTCTTGCCTCAAACTATATTTTACTTTCATATTCTGTACTTCTGTTAGGTTAAAACTGAAAACTATTAATTAGGGTAGACACCAAGGGCGTACCCAGGATAAAAACGGGGGGGGGGGAGCCACGGTCGTTCAGGTTGTAACATCTTATCGCGGAAAAGGTGAATGAAACCAAAATTTTAAGAAAATTATGTATAATTATAGCAGTGATTTATCAACTAAGTTATTACAATTATTTGCTTGAAAAAAAAAATTCTAGTTACATGTCGTATAGTAGTATAATTTTTCTTGGATTTGTACAAAACTTGTTCAAAACTCTCGTTTCAATACAGTCCTGATTTTCCTTGAAGAATTTCCGATGGACGCTCATCAAACACAACCCAGTCAGTCTGTCTTCTCCCATTGTACTTCTCAGCCAGGTCTTTACCCTTCGAATTTTCTTGTAGCATAGTTTCCTTCGACTGAGAGATGTTCTAGCGCATTGACAATTTCATGGAAGCTGCCTGAAAACTTTCTAATGCTCTTGTATTTCTCAGACCATCTGGTCTCACTGAGCCTTGATAGATTAGGAGCCGAATTCCTGCGGGCTGGCGACTCACGAAAGAAGGATATTGTATCCTTAACTGTTGCAATTAAGTTTCTTATTTCCGGTAGTTTGCTAGCATCATTGACCACAAGATTTAGTTTGTGGCTTGAGCAATTGAAAAATAAAGTTATTATACTTTTTCTTCAAAATGGCCTGTACACCACCTTCTTTTCCAGCCATTATAGAACATCCGTCAAATCCAAATCCAACACAATTATCTGCTGAAAGATTCTGATCAACTAAAAAACTCTGAATTGTGCTAGCGATTGTAGGGGCATCTTGAGATTTCAGCTCAACATAGCCTACAAATTCCTCTCTGATTTTTTCTTGATTCTCATCATAAAACCGCAATCTGATAATCCGATAGAAAGCTGTTCTTTTCCAGCGATATCTCCTGTTTCATCGGCCATTACAGCGTAAGCTTTTGCTTGTTTACAATCTTCAATAATTCTTTCTTTGACAACTTCACCACATAATCTTATAATCTCATTTTGAATTTTTGGTGAAGTGTAGACTGCATTTTTTCGACATGTATCCAAATGATTCTTTAGCTTCACATCACCACAGTCAATTCTCAAATTTAAAAGGTCAAAGAAAACCCCCTCATCTCCGTCCTTTCCTCTAAGTGGCAAATCATGAGTTCCACAAAATATGATACAAGAAATAATTGATGACAATATTTGTTTGTTTTTTTCAATCATCTTCTGGTGACCACTTTGCAACTGTACATCAACTGGAACATTTTCAAGGAACGCTTTTGCAGCAGCTGTTGAAGTTTTGTGGTAGTGAATGCCGACGTGTTTTCTACAATCTTCATGTATATCTTTAAACTTCACGTATGACCTTACCATGAATGACCCCAAAAACTCCTTTAACTGTAGCAATACTAGGAGGAAAAAGAACACAGTGTATACATAGAGAACCTTTCAAACGACTTGAGTACAGCAACCAAGGAGTATATTGATCTAACCAGCGGCGGTTAAATTTTCTTTTCAAATGGCTGGCATCAGAACCAAAATCGTAATTTGATGGTGGAACCCAGGGATTTGTAAGCAAATCCTTCCTTTTTTCTGATGGCAACTTAAGGGCATGACCAACATAACGACCAATGTCATTTTCATGGTAGCCATCGTATTCTTCAATCGTTTTAGATGTCCTAGGAACAGCTACGTGTATAGGTGAAGAATTACTAGACCCTTGTTCCATAATAGACACAGAATCCGATGGTTTGGTCAGTTTAGTTCCATCTTCCTCACCATCACTGCTTCCACTTCCACTACTGTCATCTTGATCCTTTTTCCGTTTGAGAGGTTTTCTGCTTGAAAATAATAGAAATTGACATAATTTAAATTTCAATAAAACAGGCTTATCCGTTAGTTGAAGACAATACGAAATTCACTGCTTTAACCTATATCAATAAATCCAGCAATAGATTGAAATCATTTTTATCAAATTTTAATTTAAATATTGCGTTCAGAACAAACAATAATCTCAGTAAATACATTAAGAACAATAAAGCAAGGAGTTTGAAAGAAAATAAATCAGGTGTCTATCAACTAAATTGCGGCAGTTGCGATAATAAATTTTATATCGGAAAAACTTTTTAAACTCGTATTTCAGAGCAGAAAAGAAGTTTTGATTTGGATAATGGTATTTCACATTACGCGACACATTTAAGAAATGAAAATCATAATTTTGATAAAGTGTAAATCTCATTTTGAAATAATTTTCATTATATTATATGATAAATTTAATTTTCTACATAAATTGAGAAATTACTTAACTTACCTTTTTGAAATCAGTTTCTTATATCCATTTAGGCAGCCTCAGTGTTCTCCAAACGTAAATAAGAAGGTAAACTAATAAACTATAATAATTGGTTGTTTAAAAAAATACTAGTATAATAGTAAACACCAACAGTTTAACTAACATACAAATACTGATCAAGTAGCGGCGGGCGGGTCAGTTTATATAGTGATGCGGACCTCTCTAGATCGAAGGGGAAGACGGAGACCTTTCTAGAAGATTTCCTTTTCTGTCATTGGCTGCCGCCTGTAGACTCTAGCGATCTCTCAGTCTTTCTCGAATCCCACTAACTGGCTGACAGATTTCGCTACCAGTCGCTAGATGGCTCTAGATCAGTGTAAAGCTTTGCGAGATGTACGATAATTATCCTAATTGTTTGTGGTATTATTTTTTTTATAAGGATTTATTGTTTGCTTCTTCCAGGCTTGGGGGGGGGGGGGCAGCTGCCACCGCCCCTCGCTGGGTACGCCATTGGTTGACACAACTTATTTTGCTCTTAGATCTCAAATATTTAGACTGTACAAACAATAAAGTAACACGAACAGGACAAATACGTTATTGTTATTTTGTTTTAGATATCTGTCACTATTATGCCTGTTTCTGTTCTGCGATGATTTCACAGTTGTGTTATAAACTGTGATCTCGTCACGTTTTTTAGTCACTGATATTAAAAAGTCGCAGTCACGATTCACAGTGATATCATAAAATAACGATATCGCCTATCACTTATCATTACAAGAAATTATTTTCATTTGGCATAGGTGTTATTTGGAGCTGCGTGACAACATACTACTTGGTTCCGCAACTAGGTGGCGGCACGTCCACTCACTTAGTATTGAAAAGCTGGCTACTACAGCCATATTACTTTATAGGTGTATTTTTGCTACAATTAGTATGCCGTACTAAAGAGCTCTAATGAGAGCCAAACCGGTCTACGGTTCTAATTGTTGCGACAATGCATCTAGCTTTACATACTTTGTCCCTAGGGTAGAGATGAGCCAGGGCTAACAATTAACTAAATTGTTAGTTGTATACAGTCTCTTTTTTTTAACACTTTGTGTTATTTGGAGCTGGCGTGACAAATTACTACTTCGTTCCGCAACTAGGTGGCGGCACGCCCACCACTCAGTATTGAAAAGCTGGCTACTACAGCCGTATTACTTTATAGGTGTATTTTTGCTACAATTAGTATGCCGTACTGTAGAGCTCTAATGAAAGCGAAACCAGTCTACGGTTCTAATTGTTGCGAGAATGCATCTAGCTTTACATACTTTGTCCCTATATTAGGGTAGAAATGGGCCAGGGCTAACAATTTACTAAATTGTTAGTTGTATACAGTCTCTTTTTTTAACACTTTGTGTTATTTGGAGCTGGCGTGACAAATTACTACTTCGTTCCGCAACTAGGTGGCGGCACGTCCACCACTCACTTAGTATTGAAAAGCTGGCTACTACAGCCGTATTACTTTATAGGTGTATTTTTGCTACAATTAGTATGCCATACTGTAGAGCTCTAATGAGAGCAAAACCGGTCTACGGTTCTAATTGTTGTGAGAATGCATCTAGCTTTACATACTTTGTCCCTATATTAGGGTAGAAATGGGCCAGGGCCATCAATTTACTAAATTATTAGTTAGTTGTATACAGTCTCTATTTTTTTAACACTTTGTGTTATTTGGAGCTGACGTGACAACATACTACTTGGTTCAGCAACTAGGTGGTGGCACGCCCACCTCTCACTTATTATTGAAAAGCTGGCTACTACAGCCGTATTACTTTATAGGTGTATTTTTGCTACAATTAGTATGCCGTACTGAAGAGCTCTAATGAGAGTGAAACCGGTCTACGGTTCTAATTGTTGCGAGGATGCATCTAGCTTTACATACTTTGTCCCTATATTAGGGTAGAAACGGGCCACGGCTAACAATTTACTAAATTGTTAGTTAGTTGTATACAGTCTCTATTTTTTTTAACACTTTGTGTTATTTGGAGCTGGCGTGACAATATACTACTTCGTTTCGCAACTAGGTGGCGGCACGTCCACCACTCAGTATTGAAAAGCTGGCTACTACAGCCGTATTACTTTATAGGTGTATTTTTGCCACAATTAGTATGCCATACTAAAGAGCTCTAATGAGAGTGAAACCGGTCTACGGTGCTAATTGTTGCGAGAATGCATCTAGCTTTAATCTCTATACCTTATATTTGGAGCGAAACCGGTCTACGGTTCTAATTGTTGCGAGGATGCATCTAGCTTTACATACTTTGTCCCTATATTAGGGTAGAAATGGGCCAGGGCCATCAATTTACTAAATTGTTAGTTAGTTGTATACAGTCTCTATTTTTTTAACACTTTGTGTTATTTGGAGCTGGCGTGACAAATTACTACTTCGTTCCGCAACTAGGTGGCGGCACGCCCACCACTCAGTATTGAAAAGCTGGCTACTACAGCCGTATTACTTTATAGGTGTATTTTTGCTACAATTAGTATGCCGTACTGTAGAGCTCTAATGAGAGCGAAACCAGTCTACGGTTCTAATTGTTGCGAGAATGCATCTAGCTTTACATACTTTGTCCCTATATTAGGGTAGAAATGGGCCAGGGCTAACAATTTACTAAATTGTTAGTTGTATACAGTCTCTTTTTTTAACACTTTGTGTTATTTGGAGCTGGCGTGACAAATTACTACTTCGTTCCGCAACTAGGTGGTGGCACGTCCACCACTCACTTAGTATTGAAAAGCTGGCTACTACAGCCGTATTACTTTATAGGTGTATTTTTGCTACAATTAGTATGCCGTACTGTAGAGCTCTAATGAGAGCAAAACCGGTCTACGGTTCTAATTGTTACTTCACAAATAAGGCCAAACCTCGAATACTGCCCCCACATCTGGGGTGCCGCTGCCACTTCTACACTCGCTATCCTGGACTCCATTCAGAAGACAGCTATACGTCTCATCGGTGACCCTACCCTCACCCAGAGACTGCCATCCCTTGCCCACCGACGTGCCATTGGTGACCTCTCTCTCTTTTATAGATATCTGCACGGGCACTGCTCAGAGGAGCTTTCTTCCATAGGTCCTCCACCTGCTGCCCTCAACAGATCTACCAGGGGAACAGAGCGAATGCACCCTTTTACTGTCCAGGTCACCAGACTTAGAACATCTTGTTATGCACGCTCTTTTGTCCCGAGGACTTCCAAGTTGTGGAACTCCTTGGCGGCACATGTTTTTCCATCTCCTCCGAACCTCCAAACCTTCAAGTCCAGAATTAACAAGTTGCCTCTTTCCTCCGTGTTGACACCCACGGTACGTTAGTATTTAGGCTGTAAGCCCTCGTAGTGTGTTGTTGAAATATATATTTTTTTAAAGTTAATGTGGGATATTTTGAGAATTTATTGTAAAATGTTTAGAATTTCATAATAAATAATAACTGATAAAATTATCTTGAATTCGCATAAACTTTCTTTCCTTCATTGGTTGCAAATCAGGATACATTTCTTTGAATTTCTTACATGTTCTTGCTACAATTTTGTCACATTGTCCATGAAGAATAAATAGTGTCATCAAAACTCCACTTGAGTAATTATTTCGCTCCATCTTAACTTGTTTTCAAATAAATATTAAGTGGAAAATAGCAAATGGATCTTAAAACTTCGGCGTCTGTCAAACACAGTAAACAATTAAGCAATTGTCAAATCACTTGGCGTTCCATGACCAACTAATACAAATTATGTGAAGATCATGTGGTTTTTAGTAATTATTGCGATTATTTCGAAAACTTGACGAGTTAGGTATACCACATCAACTTGAAGGAAATTTCATTGCCTTTCAGAATTTTAACTAATATACAGCTGTCCTATTTGAAAAAAATAAAGTTTTGGCCTTTTTTGTGTTTCACGTTAAAATCATCAACTTTAAACCGACCTGTATAACATGAAAGGAATTTATTTAAATACCAGGCTTTTGAAAACTGCGCCCGAAATTTCAGCCTTCTATTGGCTCAAATAGCAGCTAAATTAAAAATTTCGTGGTACCATTTTTTCTGAGAAAAAATAAATAAATAAGTAGTATCTCTAAAACCGGTGTAGAAAGGTATTGGAAGCTATTAAGAAAAAATGATCAAGAAATTTTTGTTACTGTTACTACTTTTGAGTAGAAGCGGAAACACCGACAAAATGAAAATATTTTAGAAAGACAGGTCGTGGCTATTTATGGCAATACCCAAATTTTCACATTAATCCTGTGTCCCGTTTTCCATAAACGTCTAGCCTACCATCGACCATCAATGACCCTGTATATATATATATATATATATATATATATATATATATATATATATATATATATATATATATATAAACTTTTTAACTGACCTTGGATTTGGATTCTAGGGGCCCTAATTCGTGCTCATTTGAAGACATTTTCCAAAAGTCTTATCATCGATACCTCTCTATTAGTGAATTGTCTTAATGAAAATCCACTAACATAAGTGACGGTGCAACATGTCTTTTTCATAAATTCACAGCTTTCTTACTAATCAACTTCTGAATGTCAAACTTTGACAGCTTATTTATGAAACATCATAATTATTGTCAACTAAATTGAATTTTACTTCCTGGAAAGTTTCCAGGCTAACCAAATATCAATATACCCTCGTATATCAGATAATATATTGTAAACATCATTTTATTTTATTCCACCAGTAAATATAATATATTAAATAATAATTTAGACACTGTAATGTAATTTATATTCCAGACACTATATAAAGAATGATAATTATCATTTTACATTTTTTTACAATGGAAAGAGGATGGATCATCTTCTGTTAAAGGTATTTCAAGAGAAAAGCTATTCCTGAAACTGAAAATTTATTAATATATACACTCTGAAACATTAATATTTTATAGTATTCTTCTAACATTAAATTAAATAAAGCATAATAAAATGTTGCCTCCACAAGCTTAAAATACCAACTCAGTTTATCTATGTGAAACTAAGATACATACTTATCAATAATAATTTTTCGTTTTTAAAAGATGACATTTAAATTAAGCTACTAAAATTCTGTAGAACTTAACCATACTATAGGAGTATGGTTTGGCACCAAAAATATTAGTCTCCAACAATAAAAATTACTTTCTTTAGCTCACATATAAAAGCCTACTGAAACGGCAATATACAGGGTGAGTTTTTAAAGTGTTGCAAATGGATATCTCAAAAACGGTTTAATCTTTTTTTGTGCAAAAATTTGTGAAGTAATAGGGAGTTGGGGGGACATTTAAACATATTTTTGATATTTACCCCTCTCTATTTTGAAGGGCGAGAGGTATCTTTGGATTTTTAATAGGGTTATGTACTTTTTTTAATAAAATTCGAATCTACATAAAAAACTAGGTATGTGTGATAAAAATTTTTGCTTTGCTCTTTCTGTTATGGAATTATGATTTATGGATAAAATACAAAGAAATAATTTCAGTTTATTTATCAAGTATGTTATCATGGACGTTAATGTTGATTATTATTTGCTTTCATAGAAATGAGGGTTTGTTAATTAAGTCAATTCATAATTTTGACGATTATTTCCCAGTTTATAATTTTAATGTGCAAGTTGATATGTTGTACATTTTGGGGGAGTGTAGAGAAAACTACATAAAATCTGTACAAGTGAGGGTAGAGAGGTTTTCTAATAATCCGAAATATCTCATGGCATTTTAGACTGGAAACCAGGAGTCGTACTTCCGGCAGTTTAAAATTGAAACCATTAGTTCAGAACAGATCTAAAACTGACAAAAATAGTGTGGTTGGCGTTTTAGGAGTGCTAGCTGTTGATCCACATGTAAGTACAAGGCGGCTTGCTAGAGATGCTGGAAGGAGTCAAAAATCAGTTGTGAACATATTGCACTTGTACAAATTTCATGCATACCACATTACACTGCACCAATATGGACACGATTTTTAAAATCGCATTACATTTTGCAATTGGGTCACCAAACAAATTCAAGGAAATAACAGGCTCCTAAACAATGTTATTTTTTCTGACGAAGCTACTTTTGATAATTGTTGGCAGGAAGGATTTTAAGTTATCCCCTAACAGTAGAAATTATTTGTTTAAGGTTTTTTTTTAGTAGACACAATGTGCAATACTAGGCGGCAGAAAGTCCCCACTGGTTGGGAACTTTGCCAAATCAACATCCATGGCCAATTAATGCCTAGTGTGGTATATTCTGGGATAAAGTTATTGGTGCACATTTCTTTGAAGCACATTTAAATGGAGAAATATACACTAATTTCTTAAGAAACAAATTATTAAACCAAAACATAGACCCTGACACATGTAGCTTCAACAGGATGGAGCTCTACACCCTTATGAAATACAGGCCTGTAATCATCCGAATGGAATATTTGAAAACAGGTGGATTGGTAAAGCAGATTCGGTCAACTAGCCTGCTTCGTCCCCAGATTTGGCCTCCCTTTCTTATTTCTTTTGGGGTTTTATAAAGGACAAAGTGATGGCGATAGAACCTACAACTTTAGATGATATGAAAAAGAGAATTAGCTTTGTCTGCTTATTAGTGACACCTGAAATGTTGCAGTATGTGTAGGATTCATTTAGAAAAGGACTAGGAAGTGTTTGGAGGTTGAAATTCATTTGTCAATATTATTTTTGGAATTGTAACCTAACAAATCATAATTCTGTTAACTGGAAGAGCAAAGAAAATTTTTTTGCACACCTACCTAGTTTTTTTTTGTAGATTCGAATTGTATTTAAAAAACCTCACCCCATTTAATAATAATCCAAAGTTACCCCATGCCCCAGAAAAGAGAGAAAGAAGGGGGAGGGGGGTATATTTAAATATGTCTCCGCCACCCCACATCTCAGGCCATTTGGCGCAATTCTCCGATTTTTATTTAAACATTAACAATTTTCAGACACGGTCTACTTCTCGTTGGCCCGCCCGGAAATCGAACCCGAGACCTCTCGCTTTGCAGGCGGACACCTAGCAACCTGCGCCACGAGGATGCCTATCACCGAAATTTCACAACAAAAATTTAAATCGTTTTCGAGATATTTTCTTGTAACACTTTAAAAAACTCACCTGTACATATCACAGATGGTGGTGTATGGACAAAGAGCAATCCTTAAAATATGGTTTTTAATTAGTGTTTGTGTAATATCACATAATGCGAATTGATTGGTCAGTTTCACAAACAGTGTTAATCACTAAACAGTTTTATTTTATAAAGGAGCAGACAACAAGTGTATCTTTTAATGTTAAGCAATTTAAAGACTCATTATATCTTTATGGGAAAAAAATGTAAACAGAATGTAAACATTAAACAATGGACAAATAAAAATGATTCATAAACAACAACATAATTATGAATAATCCCTTTATGATGTTTTAAAACCTATTTATAATAAGAGTTCAGTCAAAGCATCAAATAAGTGAACCTAATGATTTTCTTTGTATTTTGTTTTATTGAACTTCAGCCTATTGCTACAATTATAGCTCTAATGTCTGATAACAGAAATTTTCTTTTATAAAGAAGGTAGATTTAATTTTATTTTTTATCTGCCCATCATCGAGTTGCACTGAGACTGCAGCACCTGGTGATTAGACATACTTTGAAAATATGCATGCCATAGATATATGTGCATTTTAAAGAAGACTTAAGAGACAACATTTATGTGAAAAATATACAGTGTGTGCTCTTGGAATTGGACCAACCCCAATATTTTGGAACTACTTAATTGATTAATTTCTTTCTTGACATTTTGCTTCAACTTGACTGCCTGTCAACAGAACTAAGAACTTTGTCCTTATATGGCCCTCCATGATGGATTATAAAGGTGGGAAAAAATGATTGTATTAGACAATTTTTTTTTTTTTTTTGGGAAATATACATATAGCATTTTTGATCGAGTCATATTTTAGTTGCACTTATATCAAATATTATCACAATACTTGATAAATATATAGATAGACAGTTAGATATATGGATAGATAGATAAGAAGTTGAGGAGAAGATATCTGAAAACTGGTATGGATGTATGAAACAACAGGTGCAATGAAGAGAGTATCGAAAATTATAGAAGAGTCCAAGAAGAAACCATGCGTAAATAGACGATGTGCCATGCTGCTCATACTGGACATTAAACATGCTTCTAATTCTGAATGCTATAAAGACATAATGGAGGCACTAGACGATTTTGGAGTTAGCAAATACTTAAAGAGAATGATTGGAAGCTACTTAGAATACCGAAAGGGCGAACTTGATTATTTCATACTTGTATTAAATGTACATGTGTTTTAATTCATAATACCACTTCTTAAGTTATCTCATGCATTGAACAGAATATGACAAGGTTAGGAAAATATCAAATTTTTTGGTATGTACTTGACCAAATTCAAAATTTAAGTTACTTGTTGAACACATAATGTGATGTTCTACAGCTTTCATTCCACACGTTATTTCATTTTAAATGGTCGTTTTCGTGTGGCGAACGATTGAAAGTCACTATAATGTGTTTTTTTTCTTTTTAGAAAAGTTGGTAAACATCACCGTTTTTCGACCGTCGATTCCAGCCATATTACTTAACCAAATTTTATAAATTAAATACTCATTCGACATAGAATCTAATGGTCTTTCATTTTTATGATAACAAAGTATTTGCTAGAAGATACAGTGTCAGAGTTAGAGGTGAGAAACTGAAAGACGTCCAAAAATTTCGCGGGTTTTTGGACCCCCTGCAAACCTAGTATACTTCTATTAGACGTCAAATGAACCGATCAAAACAATAATTAGCTTTCCACCACTTATTTCCAATTTACGCCCTTAATAGACCCTAATTTGACTGGCCTATTGTGTAAAATAGCTTTAATACTTTCATATTTAATTTTTTTGTCCAGGTGAGATAGGCAGATAATTACATAGAAACCCTCAGGGCAGCAAAATACATATCAGAAATTTGCTCATGCTAGCTAAATCAAATAAATGATTTTTCAAAAATTGATTCCCAAGTGCTGAACAACCTGTATGAAGTATTGTGATAAAATTTGGTGTAAGGGCATCTAAAATATGCTTCAATCAATTATGCTAAACACTTCCCCCTTAAAAAAAAAACTAATAGTCAGTATTTAGTTTTTGAATCATGGAAGGCCAGGTAAGATATAGTTTAAAATTCTTATTACAGCTATTAGTATATCATTGGAAGTGGCGTCAAAGAACAAAACAATAAAATAGATCCGAAAAAATACGGTCTGTCCAATTTAAAGTTCACACACTATGTAACTAATAATTCCAAAGAATATATACACATATTTACATAACCTAGAATTATACTTAAATACATCACTTATATGACTAGCAAACTGGACGAAATTTAATCACACTTTCAATACAGTGCAAGCTACAGCAGGGTACCCAGCAGAAATAAAAACTCAAATTCCTTGACATTTCCATGCCCCTCGAGTAAATTTTTCATAATACTCGAAACAAAAAACCTACATAATCAAAAAGATAAGTATGCTTAAATTTAGACTATATTTTAATTTGCAATTTGTCGTGGAAAAACTTCATTTTCATAACTGGCCGACAAGCTTAGCCTCTGGAAAGAATTTTCTAGTGTAATTAAACGAACTGGAAGTCTATCAGTGGGGTAGAAGCTTCACAAGCCACGTTGTACATTGATTTAGATAAGTCCCAATCACATGGCAGATTCACAAGATGATTAAAAAACAATCATTCCGCCCAAATATTAATTATTAAATGTTAAATGGAACTACCTTAGTCAAAAGTATGTTCCTTTGAGCGGTAATCTTAAATCTAATTAATTACAATACTCTAACCCTTTTGTACCAATCTCAAACAAATTCTTTAAAGTTTGCGTGGAAATACATAAACTTTTCATAAATTATTCATAATTCAACATTTTTTTTTTACATTAACAAACTCGAGCGTATAATCTTACTTACTCTTATATTTATATATATATATATATATATATATATATATATATATATATATATATATATATATATATATATATATATATATATATATAATCTTGAATGAACCTCGGAAATATGTTCAATTAATTTTTATTTAATTAGAAAGTTGTGACCTCTCTAAAAGCGAAATTTTATTTGAATAAAATACACAGAAAATATAAAACAAAGATACTGTTTACATGCACCAGCATATACAACTGCCCAACATTTTGCAACTTTCAACATGATCATATAGGTGAAAATAGAATAAACATATTCACAGCACAGCTCTACTCGGTCTAGAGTTAGAATGCATTTTGCATTTTATGCTTTCAAGGAAGAACATTCCAAGTCAGATGTACGTATGAGACATGTTTGAGATAGATGAAAAATACGCTATTTATATCGGCGCATGATGTGACATGTGCTGCGTTCAATGGCGGCTTTAATTGATATAGGTACCAAAGGTAACCCACATTATTATCAGATACATTTTCCTAGGTATGAGAAAACTATTTACGTGAGAAAATTCATATATTATATATGAAATCAAAATAAAAATGCATCTGATTTTCCTAACATTTGAGTAAAATCACAAATTTCCCTGAGATTTTAGGAGGTATGACATTTCCTAATTTTTACAGGTTTTCCCAGTTTCCAGCTCGCTGGGTACCCTGTACAGAAACACTATTTTTTATTAATTCAATGACAAAGTTATAAAAGCACCAGTTACTGGGTAATTTTTGTGTCTTCTAAATCTGTGTGTGCCAAAATGTTTTCTTACACTGTACTTCCTAATATAAACCTAACAATACATAACCGATACTATAATTAAAATGCAAAATAATTATACTAACTACAAAAAACATTGCAATGTTAAGTCTTAAAAATAAACTGTTTACTATAATCCAGGGGTCGTCCACATAGTACATTACACATTTACTGGTAAGGAATAGGTCACTCAAAGCCAGAACTGTTCCAGAGGCATGTGCTTCGTGCTTGTCTAAGCACTAGAAGCACTTTTGTGGTTAGGAACACTTTTGTAAACCAGTGCTTCGAACACTTCATAAGAAGGCTTAGTGCTTAGTAATCACAAAAAGATCTCCTGAACACTCTGAGTGCTCCCGAACACTGGAAGTTCTATTTAGCAGTCAATATTTGTTCAGGTAAAATAGGGTCCAAATATTTATTTAGTGGCAAACTTTTATTTCAAAACACCAAAAATCTTTTGAAATATGGAAAATATTAGAGCACGATAGTTTTGACATAATCATTGACTTGTTAATTTTGAGGTGCGGAAAAAACTACAGAAAAGCTGCACTAGTGTGGGCAGAGAGGTGTCCTAATGTAAGCGGGATGCTGGCCTGTTTAGGTATTTATTATACCGAGAAAAAATTTTCCTACGGATAAGTTTTGTCTTCAAGTTGGGGTCAGATGTAAGCGGGATGCTGGCCTGTTTAAGTATTTGGATTTATGATATTTTTACATACATAAATGTTTGATTTGATCTCAGAAAAATTATGAAAAATCGCCACAAGTAATTTAACTATCGTAAATTTATCTACCATAAAATGCATAAAATATGTAGGCCGCAAACAGGCGGAATTTCAATGTATTTACTTATGTGTAATCAGAACACCTTACCAAGCGAAAAGCGCGCGGTACAACGATCATTTTTAATGCATGGTAACTAAAAACCGCACCGTGTATAAGGGGACAAGTTGGTAACCTCTAAGCGGGTCACTGAGTTTGCACATAGAAAAGTGCAAACTCGGGATTTAATAGGTGAAGTAGAAAAATACGTATCGAAAAGAACAGTGTCCTGGCGGCGGCCTCCGGGCATAGGCAGTTCGCCGCCACGGACGTAGATGTCAAGGTTTCGGTTAAGTAAATTCGAGAGAATAAGTGAGATTACACAGTGAGAGAATTAACTTTTGTTTAAAAAGAAGAATAGAAGGGCTGTTGAGGCAAATTACACAGAGCTGGCACCAGAGTTTTGGTGAGTCCATTCCATTTTAAAGTATTACTTAAATTGTCTTTTATTTGAGAGGCTGGCTGTCCTGTGTACCGAATTCATTCTTAAACTTAAATTGTATGTATATTTTGAATCATATAGGCTGTAAGCTAAATTAGTACAGATAATTTGTGCCGTAGGGCGCTGGATTAGAATAAGAAAGAATGATATGACATTAAAATTCAAGTGTTGTTTCATGATAGGAATTTTAATGGGTGGGTGGGAAATAATTGAGGAGATTTTATAATGTTAGGGGAGAGATAGGGCTTGGAGTCATGAGAGTTTTGCTGGGGGGGCTACAAGGGGTAGATAAGTGAGAGCTGTAATTAAGCTAAGAAGAGTCAATTATTAGACATAGGAAAATTATACCGGGGGCAAGAACAATGTAGTTCTCGCCGGTATCAACTTTATATAACATTTAATCTATTCTAAGGTTTGGAAAACCTCTTACACCCTTCTGTTTAAATAACCTTTAGGATTTATATTATTAGAATTTCGAGTTTTTAGTATAATTTTAACCCGGCTTAAAACCTTTTGAATTAGGGAATTTTATTGAGAAATTACCGAAAGTTTTCTTTTGTTTAATTTTAATCATACAGAAACCTTTGTAGAGCACAGGGCGTATTAAAATTTGTTCAGCTGTTTAAAATGTTATCTGTATAATTTTTATTTTTGCATTAAAGTAATTTTAAAACTAGATGCTGGGTTTCATTATTAGCTTAGGAGGCCCTAAACTAGAGTGCATATTAACAGTTTCTTATAGGGTGACTCTGATGTACTAGGGTCACTGGGTATACGCTAAGACTGCATATATAGTAAAATTCTGGGAATTCGACCCAGATGCTCGGTCTTTAGTGTTCCAAATAAATTTTGGCAAGACCTCCGTTGAAGGTCGTAAAACTTAAATATTAAGTTCAAGGTAACAAGAGGATAGAAAGGGGACACACGTTCTGCCGCTTGAAACGTTGCCGACCCTAAAACATAACTAAATCAATAAGTACTTAAATTTTAATAATAAAAATTAGAATTTACAGTCACTGCAAAAACATTTGTTTTAAAGAGAAGTAAAAGGCACGTAAAACCCCCCGTTACACTAATAATCCGAAATCTCACACGGCATTTCATAGCCTGGAAACCAGGAGTCGTACTACTGGCAGTTTAAAATTGAAACCACGAGTTCGAAAGAGAACTAAAACTGACGAAAATAGTGCCGTTGGTGTTTTAGGTGCAGTTACCATTGACCCGCATATAAGTACAAGGCGGCTTGCTAGATACTGGAATGAGTAAAAAATCAGTTGTGCACATATTGCACTTGTACAAATTTCATCCATATCACATTACACTACACTAAGAGCGAGACATACAAGATTTTGAAAATCGCGTTACATTTTGCGATTGGATGACCAGACCAATGCAAGGAAATAGCAGGTTCCTAAATAACGTTATTTTTTCTGACGAAGTGACTTTCAATAATTGTGGGCAGGTAGGATTTTAAGTTATTTCTTATCACTAAAAATTTTATTTCTTTTTTTAAGGTAGACATAATATTCACCACTGGATGGTGGAAAATCCCCACTGGATCAGAACTCAGTGAAATCAACACCCATCATCAATTAACGTCTGTTGTGGTATAATCAGCGATAAACTTATTGGCCCAAATTTCTTTGAAGGGCATTCAAATGGAGAAATGTACACTAATGTTATAAGCAACCAATTCACTCAATTATTTCACCAAAACATAAACCCAGACATGTAGGTTCAACGGGATGAAGCTCCACCCCATTATGCAATACAGGCCTGTAATGATTTGAATGGAATATCTGAAAACAGGTGAATTGGTTGAGCAGGTCCATTAAGTCTGCTGCTAGGTCCCCAAATTTAGCCCTGTCCCCGTGAATATATCTTTTAGGGTTTTATAAAGCACAAAGAAATGGCGATTTCCCCTACAACTTTAGATCATATGAAAAACAATCCGCTTGGTTTGCTCATTAATGACAACTGATATGTTGCAGTATGTACGGGATTCATTTAGAAACAGAGTAAGAAAGTGTCTGGCATTTAGAACAATTTCGCATGCATGACAGACTATAAATAAGTTGAAATGTAATTGTTGATGTTTTTTGGTATTTTAACCTAATACATCATAATTCTGTAACTGAAACAGCAACTCAAAAATTGTTTTGCAGACATACCTAGTTTTCTACATAGATTAGAATTTTATAAAAAAAAGCACATCACCCCATTTAAAAATCCAAAGTTATAACCACCTCTCAAAAAGACAGATGGAGGGGGTAAATGTCAAAAGTATGTTTAAATATCCTAAAGAGCTAAGTAATCGCAAGCACTTTGTCACCAAGAGTGCTTAGTGTACCAAAAGCGAAAGCACGTTTATGAGTGCTTAGTGCTCGGAACACCTCTGCTCAAAACAACTGTGTGTGACAAGTGGGCAAGTGGGATGGGAGTAAGTAATGGCAACAGGATGACACACTGGTTTTTCTCTTCTGTACTTTCCATTTACTGTCTGTATATTTGGTTTTTTTTTTTTAGTTTATTAAAAGTAAAAACAAAACAGCTGTAAACTTGACCTTCTATATTTTTTTATAAATACAGGATTATTAAAAAGTATGGAAAAGCACTTGTATTTTCTGAGATATTCGTTGTTCAGGAAAGAGAAGTTTTAACAAAAGTTTTTTGACATGTTTTTTGCTACAAAGCGATGATATTCGATTTTTCCTAACTTTGGTTAGATTAGGTTAGGTTTGAATGTGAGTGGGCCATACCAGTCCCTTCACCGCGACCATAAGGTCTATTGTGGCTCACGCCTAATGGTCTATATTTCGCCCAACAAAGCCAGCCTCCTGCAGAGGTCGATAATCTTTGTGGGCGAAAGTTGATCCAGATCTTCCGGATCAAGCTTTGTCTTGCCAAAGAGCAGGTATCTAGTCCTGTCCGCCGCCGGACAGGAACACAGTACATGCTCTCCTGTCTCGTCACTCTCCATACACAGCCAGCACTCAGTTTCCTGACCGATTCCAATTCAGTGCATGTGGTGACGCAAGCGGCAGTGTCCTGTATACAGGACTAGAGTACTCAGTTGTTGTCTGTTTAACTCTAGAAGTTTTTTAGCCCTTGACTCAGACAGGCCATTTATGAAGGCCTTAGAGTGAGATAATCCTGGCAGATTTTGCCATTGCTGGATTGTCATTCTTTCTGTCCAGGTCTTTAAGGTGCGTTTTGCTGTGCAAGATGTTATCCCCAGCACCATTTCTGGTCCAATAAAGCTTCTCTGGGCACCACTCCTGGCAAGCGCGTCGGCCGCAACATTGCCATCATGATCCGAGTGACCCGGTATCCAGACCAGTGACACCTCATTACAGCTGCCCAGTTCGTTGCGGGCAGATTTACAACTCCATACTGTTTTTGAATTGCAACAGTAGGAACCAAGAGCATTTATTGCAGCTTCGCTATCTGTATATATCTTTATCGATTTGTGTGTGCACTGGTTTTCTATACTTTCCCTTGTACATATCTCCATGGCATACACTTCTGCCTGGTGTATGGTTGCGTACTTGCCGAGGCTAGTGGATAGTCTAGCATCGGTGTTGCCCCCATCCCTTTCCGGGAGGACGGTCTTGAAAGACAGATTACTGATCTTTGTAGGCATCAAGTCTGAGACCATTCCCAGAATTCCAAGACCCTCAATGACATCAAGGAGTCCGGACCCTCCCAGACTGATTTCCTTCGGCATGCTGTCGGCCGTTTGTTTTAATATCTACGTTGTCCACCTCGCCACCCTCTCCAGCCATATGTGAAGAGGTGGAATATTAAGGAGGACCTCCAGAGCGGCTGACGGTGCGGTGCCTATCGCTCCCGTTATCATCAGACAAGCTTATATCTGTAGATGAGTCAGTTTGGCTTCGCGATACTACGAAGTGCCTTGGGCCACAAAACTATGGCTCCATATGTTATCATTAGTCTAATAACTACTACATAGAGCCGGTACATCTGTTGGGGGTTTGTTCCCCAGTTATTTCCACAGATTCTACGGCATGTCCACTGGGACGCCCTGCGGATTACATTCTCTAACTGTACGTCCCAGTTGAGCTTCTTATCTAGGGTAACCCCCAGATATTTTGCTTGTTCCGTAAATGGAATCGTTTCCCCCATAAGAATAGGTGGTTTTAATCTATCCAGCCTTCTTCTTCTGGTAAATGGAACAATGATCGTTTTGCGGGGGTTCACAGACATCTGTTCCCTCAGACACCAATCATTCACTACATTTAGTGCCCCTTGAAGAGTACTTGCTAGTTCCTCCTCAGATTTGCCCCTAACCATTATGACTAGATCATCAGCTTACGCCTGGACCTCAACCTCCCACAGCAAATCATCCACAAAGAGGGACCACAGCAAGGGTAGAACTCCCCCCGAGGGCACCCCCTCGCAGCCCTGAAGCTGACCACCTCCCCTGCAACGAGGTAATAACGGTCCGATTGTGGAGCATGCTACCGATCCATCCACAAATGATAGGTTCCAACCCTCTAGCGATAGTGGCTTCGTAGAGGGAGATAGGTAATGCATTATTAAATGCTCCTTCAATGTCGAGAAATGCAGCCACCGCCACCTCCCCGTTATCCAGGGAGTGTGTGATTTTCTCAAAGAGGTTATTGAGTGCTAACTCAGTAGATTTGCCAGTTTGGTAGGCATACTGGTGGGTATTAAGGGGCTTGTTGACTAAGATGTTCCTCCTAATGTGTCCGTCCAGTATTTTTTCCAATCCCTTCAAGAGGAATGGTGTGATACTGAGAGGTCTGTGATGTGGGTAGGAGGTCATTACATCCCAATTTGGGAATGTAAACCCCCCTAATCACCGTCCAGCTGGATGGAATATAGTTCCAAGCCAAACTGGCTCTATACAGCCTGATTAGGAAAGGTAGGAGAATCTACAGTCCATTTTGTAGTAGGACCGGTATCACCCCATTCTCCCCTGGCGCCTTGAATGGCTGGAAATGTTTCACAGCACACTCCACTGCCAAGGCTGTAACTATTCTCCGAGCAACTCGCCAGTCCTCGCTTTGAGGGCGTTTAAATCGACCCTCGGCTGGTAGGATATCTTTGTTGCTCAGGATCAGACAATCTGGGAAGTGTGTGTGTGCTAAGAGCTCTAACGTTTCTTTCCGTGATTCAGTAAAGGAGCCATCTGGTCGTTTTTATCGATCCCAGTTCCTGAACACAGTCACGTGAGAGAATTCTGTGGATTTCCTAGCTTAAACAACTGCTGTGGCAACTACATTTCTTTAATGGTAAGATATGCTTTTTTTATATTTTCGGAAACAACATCTTTTTCTTGATATGACACTATAAAATCTTAATCGGGTTCCATGAGAAAAAATTAACAAAAATTAATTAACAAAAATAAAATATTAATTGATTGTTGTCGTCCTTAATTGGTGAAACCATTCCATACCAAAGACAGTCTGTATTTTAAAAATAAAATAAAATAGCAGTAATTAACTAATTAAATGTTCAAAATGTCCATTATTATCAATACACAACTAAACTCGTGTTTCAAAGGAATTTTGAATAATTTTTTTTCAAATTGCTAGTAATGTCAATGGCACGTCAAAATTATTGTGCTCCTGCTTGTATCAAGTTTTTTGAAGGAATTTTGGCTGTGATATAGACAAAAGTTTCAAAAAATGGTAACTAATGTATAAAGGCTTTTATGGATGTATTAGTTGGTAACAAGGAAAAAAGATATATAAGAAACTTCACAAAATTCAAGACGAGACATTCTGAAATTGGATTTTGACATTTATACCTAATATTTTACACTATACATTGGTAAGCTAAATTGTGTTGCATACAAGCACAAGCTCAGCTTTATTTGTTGAACACATTGTACAATTAATAATCACAATATATTATTATTATACATATTCTAAATATTATCAAAATCGTCATATTACAGTAGCATTTTGAAAAAAAAATGTGCATAATTATTTTGTTATCATATTAACTTAAAATTTAGTAGATCCTGTGATCCTGATGAACACAACTGACCATCGAATTTCATAAAAATGGATCGGTTACTTCTGGAGATATAAAAGTGCCTCAAAGAAAGCTGTGTTTTCCCATAAAATTAGATTCGATTAAGTTGACCGGCGAACTTACTAGGCTAACTTTAATACAAGTACAACGGCTTTTTTTGTAGAACACATTGTACAATTAATAATCGCAAATATATTATTATTAATTTAGCTGGAATGCACAATCCCTCTTGTTTTGTCAATAATTCTAGCTTTCAGAGCTTCCAGATTTAATGGCATGTCTTCGTAGACAACATTCTTCCAGTGATCTCAAAGAAGAAAATTACATGGCGTCAAATCAGGAGAGCAAGCAGGCCACTTAAGAGTAACACCGCCCGATCCACTATTCTGCAAAAACTTCATCCAAATATTGCCCAATGTGTCTCCTAAGATGATTGGGAGCTCAATCTTGCTAGAATCAAACTTTAATAATTTAAATATTTTTTAAATGTTACATTTCCCTTAATAAAGAGTAATACTGCTGTCTAGCATACCAACCAATGCGTTTATTTTTGTGGTCGCTGGGTATGAGCCTGCAGTATCCAATATGGATTTTGCTGAGACCAATAATGATAATTTTGTTTATTGAAAAATCCATGCAGTGTCAAAGTAGCTTCATCTGAGAAAACAATGCTTTCACCAAAGTCCGGATTCTCGTTAAATTTGCCTATCATCATATTACAAAAAACGCCTCTCAAAATCGCCATCTACAATTTCTTGTGCCCGCTGTACTTTGTACAGGTGAAATTTTTTTCTTTTTTTTAGCAAATTTACCACAGATTCCTGTGAAACATTGTGTATCGTAGCAACTTGATTTGTAGAGAAATTAAGGTTTTGAAAAAAAGACAACAATACATCTAAAGGTCGGTATCCACTTGTATCAAATGACTCGTAACGTAACCACGAGCATGTTACGATATGGCTAGTGGAGACGAAAAACTGTTGCATATTACCCGTAACCAACTAGATACACGTAACCGGTACAACCTGAACCACCATTTGTCGGTTTTTTACCGTCACATCAAAGAAAGGACACGGTCACACGCAGCGACAAGTTGGGACGGGTGCTCTAGTTGTGTGTTGTGTACTGTTGCATTCGAAACTTCTAAACTTATTTTTCAGTCGTCATTCGTTTGTGTTGTTGTGTAGTCTAGTCTTGTGTTGTGGTCTGGCTTTTGTGTGCATCTTTTTTGTGAGTATGTGACCATGGAGTGGACTAAGGAAGCTACAATTAATTTAATAGAACGTTATCATGAAAAAAGTTGGGATCCTCAACATCCCGACCATTTTAATTAAATTAAGTAGCGTTTTTTCTTGCTCAAAATCTGGTGGTGAATAAAAATATATGAAGCTGCTGCTAGCTGTAACTGCAGAGCGGCATTCATATTGCTGAAGTCACATAAAGACTGAGGGCTTTTTTGATGAGCGTCGAGAACAAGTCCACATATGTGGCGTAACCCCATTCGGTTACATTACGAGGTGATCGACACGGCCAAAAATAAAAAAAGTCAAAATGCATGTCGTGTCATCTTGCAACACTCTGTTAACATGTTCGGTGTTACGTTACGGGGCATTGACTGCCTTATTACTAGCTACAGTCGTTTCTGGTCTTCCCATTGTTAGTTTATCTTTGACACTACCAGCTTCATTAATTTTTTAAATAATTTGGAAACATACCCTCCATCAATTTGTGACCGATAGGATACACTTAATAAAAAAGCATGCAAACTTCTTTATAACTATGTGCCCTGTCACTGTAGCAAAAAAAATTTCTGATTTGAAGCTCTCTAAATTATTACAAACTGCAGTTAGATTTTTCAATGGCTAACTTGATAAGCAATTGAATAATAAAGACCAACAGTGATTTTTAAGAAAATTATTTTTTTCTCAATTTTTTTTTTATGGAACCCGATTTAAGTTTTATAGTGCCGTCTAAAAAATACATTCTTTCCAAAAGTGCAAAAAAACCACCTTTTCGGTTAAAAAAACAATTTAGTTGCGATAGCAATGAAGTTATTTATGCTAGAAAAAATTTAACATCGCAAAAAGTTTAGACAAAAGACGTTTGTTAAAACTTGTTTTTGAATAACGAATATTTCAAGAAATGCAAGTGCGTTTCCATTCTTTTTACTAACCCTGCATATGAAAAAAAAAATTAAATTGTGTTGGATTTTAATATTAGTCACAATTTCATGTTTTTTCAATCACCCTGTATTATATTGACTTGGGACACTGGCTACCTAGAATTCGTTCTGAATATTGTGTGGAAGGGTGTGTACCTGCTTGAGGTACCTGCGCACCTCCACTTACCAGGACAAAAATATGCTGGTGAAAGAGTTATCACATTAGTATTATTATAGTGAACATAACGACTAGTGCAGTTTTAAGTTTAGTACATCCTCTGTAGTAGTGCAGCATTTCTGTCAATTTATATGTAGAATAAATAAGTTAAAAGTTTATTCTTGACGCAATCAATTATTTAAATCACAACAGTTCATCGAGTAATTACAAATCACAAGATCCTTCGAGAGTAATCACAAATCACAACAAATTGTTATATTTTAAATGACAGTTTCTTTTAACTGACGAGGGGGGTACAACGTTTTTATTTAGGGGCTAGGATATAAAACTAACAAGCAAAAAATGTACATAGCATATGGATGACCCCTCAGATAACGTTAATTAATGAATTATCAATTTATTCTATTTAGTTCGAATTTTAATTATAGATATAAATTTAAAATTTGTCAAAAACCACTCATAACTGTAATAAACTACCACCACTTTTTCACACAATTTTGGTAACTTTTTAAAAACCGCATTTATACATTTCCTCTACAATTATTAACAATAACTTTTACCATACAAACTAAAATTCTAATTTAACAAATCTATTTTCTACGTAAAATATTCTACAGTAAAATATAAGACAACTTTCAAATATTCAACAACAAAAAAATGTCAGTGTAGAATATAATTAATCTTTTCATTTAGAAACTAAATGACACAGTTATCACCTTGTAAAATTATTCTTTTTGATAATTCATAACACATTTTACTATCCTTTATCATCCAATATTCTAATAACCTTGAGCATTAAACTATTTTAATATCAACCACAAATCACTTCAAGTTTTTATGTACAGCGCGATGACACCAATTATAATCTTTTCCACATTAACATACCCCTTTTCATACGCACTGGAAAGACCTGATTTTACAGCGCCATGACACCAATTATAATCTTTTCCACATTAACATACCCTTTTTCATACGCCACTGGAAATACCTGATTTTCCTAATCATTTTTCTGAACAATTGTTTTCTCTACTTTGTTCAAAAGTTGTGGCTAAAAATATCTAATTCATTCTGCTAATTATCAGTCAGATAAATCAAGTGAGCTCAACACCTGTAATTAAAAAGGATTTGACAAATGTCATACTGACAGTAGAAATTAGAGATTTCCCTAATTTACTGTGTGGTAGATAGAGGCGTTGTAGTTGTATTTGGTGAAAAATTGTTTTTCATAATGAAAAAAAAAACCCTCAAAGACAAGGATAGTATCACTGAAATGTGTGTGACCTATGAAATAGGGTGAAAGATTGTGATCTTAAATACGTCGGGCAAACTAAAAAATGCATTGGAATTAGATTTAAAGAACATTTAGCACAAGTAAGATATGGTATTATAGATAGATCATGCATGGTCTGGCATATTTGGGATAATAATCACCACACAGATAAAGATAATCTAAAATTAATAAAAATTGTTAGACAACCAGGCCAGCTAATATATCTCACTTAATATAGTAATAATAAAAGATGTATGAATTCAGCACCTCCACCTATGTATAGTTTATTGTTCGACTTTACAAAAGATGCCGACAATAAAGATAACAGAGTTTAGATAAAAGGACTTTCCAGTGAACACGCAGTGAAAGTTTGTTTGAACCAGCTTCAAGCATCTGAGACCTGGACAGTTGTAGTCGTCAAAGTTTAGAAGCTTTCATTCTGTGATAATGCTAACTTGGTTAGTAAAAAGATCATCTGGTCTTTTTAAAATGTGTTGTGGTGATTTGGGTTCTCTAAATGGTTGGGACCTGCATATTAAAGCAAATAGTCCTACCGCGGCCAATAATTAGAGAGGTAGTTAGGGAGCTCCACGGCGAAGCTGGTGGAGGCCATTTAGGGGTAAAGAAAACTTTGGAGAAGGTCAGAGAACGTTTGTATTGGTTAAGATGTAGAGCTGATGTGGAGGAATAATGCAAAACCTGCCAAGAATGTACATCCAGTAAAGGGCCTAAATTAAAAAAAAACAGGGAGTGAATGAAGCAGTAAAACGTGGGAGCCTCATTCAAAAGAATTGGAATCGACATAGGTGGTCCTTTCCTAGAAAGACCCAGGAAATCCCTATATACGTGTAGCCACGAATTATTTTAGCAAGTGGCCAGATGTGTTTGCGGTTCCAAATCCAGAGGCCACCACTGTTGCAGAAGTATTGGTGAATGAGTTTTTCTGCACATTTGGCGCATAGCTAGAGCTTCAGTTTGACTAAGGACACAACTTCGAGTCGACTGTATTTCATAAGGTTTGTGAGCTGATGGAAATGAGAAAAACGAGAACTACACCCATGCATCCACAATCTGACGGAATGGTGGAAAGATTCAATGCTATATTGGCGTCCCATTTGAGAATATTTATCAATGAACGCCAAACAGATTGGGACAGGCACATTCCACTATTTCTCCTTGCACACCTCTCGGCCGTACATGAGACTACCTGATATACCGCAACCAGCGTGGTTTTTGGGCGAGAGTTAAGACTTCCCCCTGAACTCAAATTTGTAAAACCTACAGATGCCCCACGTTCAACATCAAAGATTTGAAAAGAATGGAAGCCATGCATTCTGTTGCCAGAATGCATATATGAGTAGAAAGCGACCGCATGAAGACTCGTTATGACGTGCGAGCTAATTCACTTGGTTTTAAAGAGATCAGGTGTGATTTTACAATCCAGTACGACGCAAGAGCGGTCACCGAAACTACGGAAATTATGGGAAGGTCCGTACAAGGTGGTTAAATGAACCAATGAAGTTGTCTATCACATTCAGAGGAGCTCAAAGAGCAAGATGAAGGTGGTCCGTATGCACAGTTTTACGCCATACCAAGAAATGTCAGAATTCGACCAGGGTGCTCGAATGCAAGAAGGAGGCACTGTCACACCCGTCTCTATGGGAGTTAAGTTTATGAACTCCTATCAACTTGTAGAGTGTGTTAGTAACAGCGAATACTCTATAATTATATTTAGAGAATTAGCGAGATGTGATAGATATGGAACAATGTAGAAAGGTCTAGAACTACTCTATAGACAGTATAAATAACTGAGCTGCACATAGATCAGTCAGTATTAAGTTAATAAGTGTTGTGAGAAATAATAGAGGCGAAAAGTAAACTATAGACATTTGGTAATAGAGAAATATTTTAGTTGGTGTGTTTATTGTTGGAAAATAGTCAGTTATAACAAATACAGAACCCCGAAGAACAGAAAGAGCCATGTAAAGGTGAAAACAAGACTATTGTAATAAAAATAGTTAAACAACACAATTGAACAGCTGGGTAACTGAAATTTGTTAATAGTTTAATGGTTCAAGCGATATTAGAATTCTGTTATCTGAAACTAAAATAAATTTCCTATTCTTCACTTTTTTTTTTAGTTTTTATACTATTTTCCTTTGTTTTTATATGAATACATGAAATGGTAAAAATACATTTTATGGCAACAGAACTTTCATTTAGGTGAAATAATCAGTATCTACATAACATAAAAAAAGTTTCTTAGGCTCCAAAATAGAAAATTCTTAATAAAACTGATATATATATATATATATATATATATATATATATATATATATATATATATATATATATATATATATATATATATATATATATATATATGCTTTTATTGTCAGCTTCACCAAAAATACAATTTAGTTATATACTATCTTAAGACTTTAAATGTGACCTTTTTGAAATCTATAGTACATGTAAAACACCATACTACTAGAAACAGAAACAGAGAGCAAAAGCACCCCAAAAACCACAAAATAATAATAGAAATTATGTAGTTGAATAAGTAACCTTAGTTATTGAAAGTAAAGGCTATCTCAAATGTTTTGGAAAGTTTAGAAATTCACAAGGTGAATCCAAAATTTTTTGTGAATTCAGATATTGGACCAACACTTTGATATAATGCGAAATAATCCATAGTTGCTTTCAACATTGACACAATAGACCTATATTGCGTCATCTGATAATACATCATCAGTAATTTAGGTATACAGAGGATAATTTTGCTTAAACAGTTAAATAGTGACAGCTACCGATGAATACAACTTCCTTTTTAAAATATGTATCTAGCTCAAGACTCTGTTATTATTTTAATTTTTTAGTGATTCTACTTTCTGTTTCAGATTCCATCAACAATATCAATGTCGGTCTTCACCATACTACTAAAAGAAAATTAGAACTAGTATGCATAAGGTTTTTACAGCTTCACCACCTAAGTATAATTCTTAAAGAGACCTAGTTTAAAGACCAAGATTTATAGCAATACTTAGATCAACAATCTTTAAAAAAAATATTACTCTAACACCATGCTTTACAATAAACTGTCAATTAACTTGAAACAAGATACAATACAGGATATCATTGATAAAATATAAAATTTATAATGGAAGAATTTAAAAGCCAATTGGCCCTTGTTGGACATAATGTTTTTGCACATCTATAAAAAGTGGAGATGGAACTGCCGCGCTGGGTCAAGATGACTCATGTCAGATGTGCGAACTAATCAAAGGCTTCTTCTAAAGCGCTATAAAAATAAAATCATGTGACTGAATTTAACAGGCAGTCAGCTAGCCAGTCCGTCAATCAATTTGTGGTGAGATTCAAGAGAGAGAGGCATGTCTTGTGATCGTGATTTCTGTCATTTGTCACCTGTCAAACGTTTGTTGGTAGCAGTTTATTGTAGGATGATTAAAAACTGGCTTACCAAGTTTAAAAGTTACAATTTAAGTACGAAAGACGAACCTCGCAGGGGACACTTGAAAGCTGTTACTGTGACGTACTTAAGTACATTATATCACAGCAAATTAACCTTATGGGATCAGATTAGATCAGAGTTTCTGCCTTCACCATCACTACACTATCAAAATGTAGGAGTACAACTAAGAAGCTCTACAAAAACTACAATTTTCCCTACTATGATCAAAACTGACATAGACCTAATTATAAGATTGTGCTACTCTCGTTTTTTTTTAGTCGGTTACCCTTTTAATAAGCTTTGACAAATGTATTGAATTTAACTCGAACTTAGGTAAATCAACACCTGCCGCTCAGTCAAAATAGTTCCTGCCAACCAATTGCAGCTTCATTTCAACAAGACATTTCCTGACAATGATATTGAAAACTTAGAAATAATGCATGTCACCCCAAGAACCCCTCCGATTAATCGAATTTTGACCTAGTTACTTCGTTTTCTCTTTTTCCTTATTGGTTTGTATTTAATTATCTTATTAACTGTTTGAAGATTTTCAATGGTTTTTGTATTTTTTTAAATAAAGGGTGAACAAGCTAAAACTCGGTATTTTTGGTAACACACGACTGATTCCATGCTAGAGACTTTTAAAGGAAATATTATTTGACGACCATTGAAGGATTTAACTGTTGGAGTGTTTCATACAAAGAAAGACTGTTTGAAATAAATATATTCTCATTCTTGGTAATATAAATAGCGAACGACGCAGATGAATTTCCTTAAATCGAATATTAATACAAAGGGCTATTTATTTAGAAATACCGAAATATTAAATAAATAATCTGCTTCTTAAAACATAATATCGATGGGTATCTAAACTTCGTAGAAGCAGAAAAGACGTTACAGTTTCCAACGGCGTCTGTATTTTTCCATGCGTGCCAGTCAGACGTGAGAATAACCATCTGTAGGATTTTCATGAAAGACAAAGAGGGCGAGGTTTAAAATAGATGCTAGAACGCAGGCAGAGGCAGATTCTTGAACGACCGCCAAATAATCACTCTCTAAGTGGAAAAAGAAGTTTTTACTACTATCTGTTTGAATCACAACAAGTCATAAGCTGTTAATTAAAGTTTCAAATAGCGGTGTCTTCTGTTAAGTGGATTGTTTTGTGTAAAAGACCCCATTCGTTGCAAAGGGTAAGAGAAAACTTTCCTTTTTCTGTCGTTTCATAAATTACAGGGTGGTGGGAGTCCACTGTTGTGGGCATCTACTATTGTGGGAATCTACTGTTGTGGGGATCTACACTGGCACCTATTATTGTGGGAATCTGTACAATATTTTAACGAATTTATCTAAACCTATGTCCTGTCTTGAGCTTAAGAATAACTCTAACTATGTTGGGCTGAATTTATTATTCTTTTTTCATTATCTGATAAATAATTAACAATTACCGAGCAAATAATAGCCATGTCATACAATCAACCTGTTAATTCGCACTTTTGGTTTTTGGTTTGGTAAGTCCTGCTTATTGATTTTGGAATGGAGATACTGACGTCAAGCCCAGTTTTCATCTATAACGAGATGTGGTAATTAAAGGCAAAGGAACAAGTGAGTTTTTCTTAACAAAAACTCTAAATTTATTACCTTCCACCACATCTTTAAAAATCTACTGGACAGGAAACAAAACAACTAAAAAGGCCATTATATTTTCATATCATTTTTTAAGTTAATCACATTTTTATTGTTATCTTTTTCGAGTGACGTTGCTGAAATTGTCGCATAAAAGGACACTATTTAATTTGAGATCATTTTGCTTTAATCCTCATTTATAATTGTGTGTAATAATCTCAATAATCAGGATAACATCTAGCTAATATTAATGAATAAGGGGATGCTGTCCATTTAAAATTAAAATAAATCTTTTCAAACAACTGTTATTTTATCTTTTTGATTTTTCAGGTAACTTTAACTACAGATTAATACCTTTTTTAAATTTTATCTTAGGAAATTACAAAAATCTACCTATTATTGCCTTTCAAATTCAAATAACGAATTAAAAATGACTAAGGAGCCTTGAGCTCGGAAATCTGATTTGTGTAGTCGGGCATGCACCTAAAATATATAATTTAAACTATCTGGCCAGACTGAGTACTTATCTTTGCCTATTTCTAAGTTCTTCTACGATAAGATATTTTTCAATTCTACTACTAACTGATTGGCCATTTTCGACTTGAATATCCTTTTTTATTACTGACTGTCTTTTATCTACTCAATAAAAAAGATTGATATTGCTCGTTATTTAAACAGATTCCGAACCGTGTTATATGTTGATCTTAACAATATTATAAATTGTACCGTTATGTAAATATCTAAATTCATTACTACCGTTAGCTAACACAAAAAAATTTACACTGGAGGTCTGAAGAATGTGAGCTTTTAATCAGAATTATCCCCCAACAAAGAGTAAGTATTCTAATTAATTAGGCTTCTTAATTTATTAATTACAACATAATCCTCTTTAACTATCCGGATTGATATAAAAACCCAAAAGAAGTCACTATCAAAAATCCTAGTTTAAAACTCCACGATTTTGACGTTCAATTCTAAATTAACAATCTAATAATATTTAGCTGGTTTTCTTTGGGCTAAATAAGATGGGGAATTGCTTTAAAAAGGAGTATCGAGTGTTACAATTGAAAATGTCTATATATCTTCACTATATACACCTTGATGATGATATAATCTTATCTGACCATAGCTTTGTTATTCTTGTCGACTTCAATGTACCTGATATGTTACGCATCTACACCTTGCTCCAAAATTGATTGTAGGGGTTTTCTTGTCTTAAACATTATATCATTTTATGATGCTTCCTAATTTAACTCTGTAGTGAATCACCAGGGAAGGCTTTTGGATCTTGTTTGTTCTAATACACTGTGATGTGGTGCGAGAACCACCAATTCTACACAAGGATCCCTATCATACATCTTTATGCATCACAATCATTCTACCTGAAGCTGGTGTCAATGGGTTATATTTCTTTGATTCTATACATGTTAACAATTTTCGTTAAGCGAATTTCATAGAACTTTATTCGACACTTTCTTTGCTGGACTGGTCTGTGATATCACTGGTGTTACTGTTACCTGTAATCCCCTCTATAATAAGCTGTACAACTTACCAGACAAGTTTGTCCCTAAGAAAAAGATTCGGAGTATTAGATATCTAATCTGATTTCACTATGGCATCATTCAGCTTCTGAAGCATAAGCAGGTTTTGCATTCAACATATAAAACCACTTTTTCAGACTCAGATTATAAGCCATTCTCTGACTGCCGATCTATTGCAAATAAGAAGATCTTGTCTGCTTATAGAAAGTATATATGTGAGACTAAATCTTATATTCAGTCAAATGCTAGAGCATTATGGTCGTTCAGACAGGCCAAAAGAAAAGAAACACACTCTATTTAGTGTCACATATAATGATCATACTTATTTCTCTGCTCAGGATGCTGTCAATAGTTTTCCAGAATTTTTCAGTAGTTGATATTTTAATAAAAACGTATCCACTAAAATTCTACACCTGTATGTAACATCACTCCATTTAACTTGAATAGATTTGAGTTATCTGCTATCTATAATGCATTAAAGAAGCTGAAACCTAAACTATCGACCTTAATGCTTTGCCACGAGTGATTACAGAAGGATGTCCACGCCTCTTTCTTTTTTGTTTCTCTTTTTTATGTATGTTGTGCCGAGTTTATAATATAGCACTAAAGTGTTACTTTTTGGTCTCACTTACTAGTTTCTAACTTCTGTGGGACTAAACTTGATTTATTTATTTATTTGTTTGATTATTGTTGTTGTTGCTGTCATGCAGATAAATAAAGATTATTGTTGTTATTATTGTTGCTATTAATAACATTCCTAGTTTTCTTGTTAAAGAGTGTGGCCATATATTTTCTGAACCTTTATTGTGTGTGTCGTCAAATTTACATGTCTGCAGCTTTAATGCCACTTGCACATGTTCAAAGGTGAACCTTTATTAAATTAATTATCTTTGATATTTCCCCACAGATTGGTACATATCTTGATCTTTGGAAGATTTCAAAGTCTTGCCTGGTTCACAAAAGTGGTGGCAATTCACTTATTTTAAGCTATAGGCAGATTATGATTATGTCTAATTTCGCTAAAGTTTTTGAATATGGTAGATATGCTGAAATCCCTCATATTTCACAGCATTTAACCTGCTATCAACATGGATTTAATTATAAAGAATCGCTCAATATCTACCAACCTTTCCTGCTTCACTGAATATGTCTCTACCATCCTTGATGTAAGTGGCCAGGTTGATGCTGTTTGTACTTTGATTTCATAAAAGCTTTGACTCAGTCCATCATGGCTTGCTGTGCTCCACTGCCTTATCTTGAATAATTCAAGTCCATACCTTTTATCTAAATTTGTTTCACGTAGAGAGGTGCATTCAGTCAATCTTTTTTTTAATTTTTTTATTTATATATTCAACGGATCAACCATTTACAATAATAATAATAAGAACATCAAAAACTACATTAGTCTTAAATAACCTATCCCAATATGAGAACATAACAAAAAAGCAAAACATAACCTATACACCATATGTATGACAATTCAATCAATAACACCTCTCAAAATGCCTCTAATTGAACAGTCAGAATCATCAAACATATCCAAGAGCTCCGAATACTCATTTGCAGTTCTCGCCACTCTCGACATCGGACTGAAAAAGCCATAATTGGTTCGATGGAAGGGAACCACAAAAACCTCACTTGCTCTCATGCGGTCCGGAATCCTTAGAGAGACTAACTCAAGCAAAGAAGGGCTATCAATTTTATTCACTAATAATTTAAGCAAAAAACAAACATCACTGACAATCCTTCTACCACTGAGTGACTGCAAGTGCAGCCGATTCCGCAAATAAGAAAAGTTAAGATCATTTCTCTCCAAGCCCATTCTGTAAGCACAAATTCTTAAGAATCTATTTTGTATGGCCTCAATCTGATTGATATAAATATTGTAATTCGGACTCCAAACTACAGAAGAGCATTCCAACAAAGAGCGAACCAGACCACAATACAGCCTTCTCAAGCTATTGCATGAAAAATCCAGAGTTGATCTATGAATAAATCCCAACATTTTATATGCTTTAGATACTATGTATTCTATGTGATCCTTAAAAGATCATTTCCTATCCAATACAATGCCCAAGTCTTTAATCATCTCCTTCCTCTGTAAAGCACTAGAGCTCATGAAGTACACAAAGTCAATGGGAAACTGAGCTCTAGTGAATGTAAAGCAGAAACACTTATCGAGATTCAGAGTCAGAAGATTGTCACCACACCACCGAGCAAAACGATTTAAGTCATCTTGTAAAAGTAAAGCTTCCTGTCTGGAACGAACAATCTTGAAAATTTTGATATCATCAGCAAACATCAAGATCTGACTATGCTTAAGTGAATGTATGACATCATTGATAAAAAGATTAAGGAGGACTGGTCCACAATGTGAACCCTGAGGAACTCCTGAAGAAACAGTAATACTATCAGAAATGAAGTTTCTGATCTTTGCACTCTGGGACCTACCCGTAAGAAAGCTGCGCACCCAAGACAACAAATTGGCATTAAAACTCAACAATGCAAGTTTTGACAATAATAAGGCGTGATTAACCTTATTAAACGCTTTGGAGAAATCTGTATACACCGAATCAACCTGTAACCTATCCTCAAAAGCTGAGACCAATACATTCTGGTAAAGAAGAAGGTTGGTTGTTGTAGATATTCTTTTAAGAAAACCATGCTGCTGTTCGACGAAAACATGTCTGCAATCCCAAGTTATATGTCTAGAAGTTAAGAAGTTTCGGTATCTCTGTCTGAATACAAACAGCTCTATAACCAAATGCTTTGGTCCCTGCTTATGAACAGGCAACAAATAAGAATGTTTCCAAACATGTGAAAACTCACCAGACAACAAAGACCTTTTAAAGAGAATCCTCAATGGAATTGCCAAGGTGAAGGCACAAGATTTTAACAGATGGGAGGGGATTTACATCTGGACCATAAGTAAGTTTATCTTTCAAACTACAGATACGATCAATAATAACAGCAGAAGTAACACTAGGCACAGTCATATTTACCGACTCACGCAAAAAAGGATCGGGACCGACACTCCCAGCTTGACCCTCATACACAGATGAGAAAAAACTAGCAAAAAGACCCACCGAATCATGCAAAGAATCACTCCTAACATCATCATAATACATAGCCTCAGGAAGATCATGAACCATCCTCAACTTGTTAATATAAGACCAGAAAGAACCTGGATTGTTTTCAAAATTATTCTCAGTATAAGCCATAAAATTTCAGTAACAAGTATCACGAAGATTCCTACATTCCTCTCGGAGACCAGAAAACCTAATATAATCATCTATTCTACCACATTTCTTATATTGACTGTGTACCCTCTTCTTCTCAGTTATCATGCCTCTAAGCTCGACACTAAACCAAAGAGGGAAGCATGATTTTTTACATCTCTTAACTGGAACAAACGGATCCACAGCATTAAACATAACGCCATAAAAGCATTTCACAGCATCATTTATCTCCAATGACTCAAGATATTCCCAGTCAAACTCTGAAAGAAAATAATTCATGGCACAAGAATCGGCATTACGAAAGTCATAAAAATACTCTTTATAGCGTTCAGCTGGAGGAGTCTTAAGTGAAAAAGAAATGTCCAGGGGCACATGATGAGCAGTAGCAGGAAAAACCGGATACAAAGAAGCACCAACACATATGTTATCTATATTACTAAAAACTAAATCTAAAGATCTATTCAATTCATTAAGTACAATTTTTTTTGGAAAAAGCCCCAAAAGCCAAAACTGTTAGAAACAAGTGAGGCTGATGGACTGTAACCACTAATAACTGGAGCACTCTCAGCACTGCTTGTCCAGGTAACGTTTGGAGGTTGTAGTCCCCACAGACAACGACCTCAGTATTGGGATCAGACAAATCTTCATACCAATTCAGGTTAAAAAAACCCTTAGTCCGTAATATATATATATATATATATATATATATATATATATATATATATATATATATATATATATATATATATATATATATATTGGAAAAGTTTTGTTTTCACATATAACTATCATTAGTAATGTCTCAAAAACCTTATATAATATTTACTTCCAATAAAAACATTTAACAGCACCATAAATAAAACATCTGAATCAAACATAAACGTCAAATGTCTCAATGTAAGTTATTTGGCTTTAAATGAGACCATGTTTAATAAGACAGGGCCATGTTAGTCAAATCAGAATCTGTAATATACAAATGGAACCAACAGTCATACGTTTAACCTTTTTTTTTAAATCATGTTAAAGCTAACAACATGTATTTTGACAGAACAAATTGAAAACATCACCTATCCTTTTGGAATATTAGCTGATATTATTATATTGATATTGCATTATTATTTGGATAATTTTTCACGTTGGTGATGTGTGAAAAGATGGCTGGTCGACCTATATTAAAACTTGTTAAAAGTTTCTGACCCCATAACAGTATCGTTATCATTGTTTTTCTTCATTGTTTACACAGTAACTGATACTGTTATTTAAATTCATTGTGATTCTCTTAAAAATTCTAAAATCTGCAATCTTTTGATACCCTGTATATGATCAAACAGATTTTATGAAATCCACCTAAATAATTGCACCATATAAAAATAGACAAAACTTAACTTTCAAATGTAACATTAAACAGTAAGAAAACTTGGCACTACTATTTTCTTCATTTTTATTTCACTTAGTTTATTACAGTTTCACTTGACAAGTCACTCTTAATTAAGAAACTAGTCCACTTGTGTTTTTTAAGAACCATACTAAATATGAATTGCTTAGCTTTATCATATAGGTGAAATACTTTAAAATTGTCATTATTTTATAAAATTTTATATAAATACAGTTGAAACAAAAAGTTTCTTACTTTCATCCACAACCACATGTAAAGCTGACTGAATAAATCAATTTGTTGTACACTAAAGATGAGAACAATCAATACTCTTATGTAATCGTTACTTTCAGATCTGGTATTCGTTACTCTGTATTCGGTATTTTGTAATCATTAGCGATATATAAGTTCCATGTAACCAGAAACTCGTCCCCTGTGGGTCTGGGGACTAACTAAAAGAATAGGCCCAAAGTAACTCCTGGCTGTCGTAAAAGGCGACTAATTGGAATCAAACACTGGCGGGGGTCTTGTCCATGTGGGCCTGGAGGGAGGCGGATATCTCTGGGGAGTGATGTGAGGCCTCCACTCTGGGCTTAGAAATGGAGGGTTGCATGCGCTTGGTTGTTACTCGGGAGCGGGGTTCCAGATGGGTGCCGCCTTGGGTTGAGTGCTGGCGGGTGTCGTGTGTCTAGACGACCCGGAAGGGGTTGACAACTCTGATGAGTGGTAAACACCCGGAGTTTGGGTCCCCCACTGTGTGCTTCGGAACGGACGGACGGCCCCGCTTGTGCGATGCTCGGTAGCGGGGCTCGATGGGACGTCGCCTTGAGTCTAGCACTGGTGGGTGTTGGGTCTAGACGAACCCGGAGGAGAGCTGAGATCTTTAGGGGTGGAATAAAACTAAGGGTTGAGGCCTCTTCTGTGAGCTTCGAAACTGACAAACGACCTCACTTGGATGCTGCTCGGATGCAGGACTTCATGATACTGCACCGAGTCAAACACTGACTGATGTCTGGTCCAGACGAACTCGGAGAGAGGTTATCTCTCTTTGAGCTTTGAGACGGGCAAACGACTTCGCTCAGATGGCAGTACATCTGTCAAACAAAGTTTTACCTCGCAGGTGTCGTCTCTTGTTGGAAGCTCGATTTGTTGGGTGAAATTTAAGCTAACGCTGGTAGGTGTTGGACCTGGATGAACCCGGAGGTGGCTGAGGTCTCTAGGGGTGGATTACACCTGGAGACTTGAGCCTATTCTGTGAGCATCGATACAGGCTAACGACCCTGCCTGGATGCTGCTCGAAGGCGGGACTTCATGATACCGCCTAGAGTCAATGAAACACTGGCGGGGGTCTGGTGCAGGTGAGGCTGGGGGAGGCAGACATCTCTGGGGAGTGATATGCACCCAGAGTTTGGCGTCTCCACTGTGGCCGCAGAGACTGACAATTGGCCTCGCTTGGTTATTACTCCGGAGCGGGGTTCCAGATGATACCGCCCTGGATTGAGCCCTGGCGTGTGTCCAGACGTCCCGGGGGGCTCTGATCTCTGATGAGTGGTAAACACCCGGAGTTTGGAGCCCATACTGTGTGCTACGAAACGGACGGACGGCCTCACTGGGGTGATGCTCGGGAGCGGGACTCAATGGGATGTTGCCTCGAGTCTTAACACTGTTAGGTGTCAGGTTTGGAAGAGCCTGAGGGGAGCTGAGATCTCTAGGGGTGGATTACAACTGGAGATTAGATGCTGCTCGAGAGCAGGACTTCATGATACCGCCTCGAGGCAAACACTGACGGATGTCGGGTCCAGGCGAACTCGGAGAGAGGTTATCTCTCTTTGAGCTTCGAAACGGGCAAGCGACTTTACTCAGATGGCAGTACACCTGCCAAACAAACTCTCACCCTCAAGAAAAAGATCGACTCCCTCAGGGAGCTGGAATTGATGGGTGAAATCTAAATAATTAGACGTGAGCCACAATAGACCAAAGGTCGCGGTGGAGGGACTGAAATAGCCCACTCACAATAAAATCTAATCTAATCTATCTAACCAGAAACTCAAAAGAATAGCCAATATTGTGTATCTACGCATTACCAAAATCCAACCCCAGCATCAATGCCTACCACATGGAAACCAACTTCTACCTATTGATTGTTGAACAAAAACAATTTTAATTTATACTTAAATTTGTTAATATTAAATATTTTAAATTATTGAGGTAGTCGATTATACAAAGAAATAGATTGATACACAAAGCTACATGTAAACATGGCTGTCCGATGATGTAAAACAAAATTTTCGTTAAATCTAGCAGATTTAGAGTGAACGTGTTTATGAGGTGTAAACTTCTGTCTGGGAGATGAAGGTGCTGCAGGGTCATTCACAATTTTATGTGTAAAAGCTCCCAAATGTAGTAGTCTT
The DNA here is from genome assembly GCA_964006375.1 of Tillus elongatus. Taxonomy (NCBI): domain Eukaryota; kingdom Metazoa; phylum Arthropoda; class Insecta; order Coleoptera; family Cleridae; genus Tillus; species Tillus elongatus. The sequence continues at coordinate 73,331,262 of OZ023263.1, read as the reverse complement.
CTAGAGTCCATGTTAAGACATCCGTCCTCTTGTATTTTATATGTAATTGGATCATGCTTTCTGACCTCATATATTTGTTTTGGAACAAGTCATGTAACATGCATTTCAAACTTACTGCATGTATTAACTTTCAAATATCAATCACTATCTCTATTAGGCACATGTGATATATCAAAATGTTCCTTTTATTGTGTACAATAAGATAGAAAACATGAGAAAAATTCTACAAATTCCCTATTACGAGTTGTTTTACATGAAGGTATTCGTAATACAAAATAAGTAGATATATCGGAATGATTAGATACATGGTTACATTTACTAATATCGAATACAGAGTTTGGATACTGAATACTTGTAAACAAATTGATATTAAGTAACGATTACTTTTCTAAATGGATATGCGCTACTTTGCATATTTTAAAAGTACCGAATCCAAAACATTCATAATGTATTACAGACTATTACTATTGTACAAGGTTTCACAACTGCACCTGCCCGCAGTACAATTGTTTATCCATGGATAAAGTTTAAGTCACCTAATCAATATTAATTTGAATGATGACCTGTCAAGTGAAACTGAATGCATGCAGGTACGAATATAGCTTTGATCCGAGTGAATCTACCGATTAATACATGTAGTGACCAACATTTTTTTGTATGAGAGTAAACTCTGATTCTATAGGTACTTGTACATCTCACTGTCCAAGTTCTGGCCACTCAACAGTTGATTGAACCCTTCTTTCATATAACTACCATATAAAAAGATAAAATGAAAGCAATATAATCAATCGTTAACATTATGGTTTACCTTAAAATATACTTTTATATTTCTTGATAAACTTTGGCTTTCCCTTTTAGTCAACACATTTATTCCACCTACCATTATCATCAACATATAAATGTATTTCACTGTTTTATTTGTCAACAAATATTTTTGTTTTAGTTTTCATCAAGCTTTTGCAAGAAATACATTATACCTGTGGCAAAAATGTGCTTAATAAATAAAATACCGATTCAACTGTTTAAAATTTGTGCACATATGCGTCAAATATAAAAGGACACGTTTTGGTGTTGTCCCACAAAAACCTGCAATAATATTAATTAGCAAATCTAATTAACTAAATTTATGCTTCGTCTGGCTCTAACAGATGTTGCGCTTCAATGCTTGTTTGAAACGTTTGAGGAAACCGTTTATTTAGAGCTGCTGTAGTTGTGATGCTTTGCTGTCGCTTTATTGCTATTAACGTTATAAATGCAGCACAGGCCACCAACAGTATTGCGGCCAGTATTCCTGCTACTGCAAACAGAATTAAGTACGTTAAAATAGTGAAAAAAACATTCCTATAGAGAAACCAAGCTACAAAGCAACACCATGGTGGTAAATGTATGGAGGCAAGACAGCAAAACAATCTTAGCTATGAAGTGAAGAAAAATTAGGCACCAAGCAATGATTATTAAGAATCAGACAATGGCAATTTTCATTATATGAAATTGTAACTAAATGATATATGAAATCAGCAAAATGTTATCTAATTAAAATACTAATAAAGTTTGTGATAGTAAAATCAAAATACTCACCAGTAATTATTAACATTGTGGTGAAATTGAAATATTTTAAATTGTTTTGTTGTAAAATATCCTTGATATTTCCCAGAGTTCCATTATTGGGGATGATTGGTATATCCAAGATATCACAGAATAAATTAAATAGATCCACTGTAGCAAATGGGGGTACTTTGTGTTGCTTTTTTATTTTCGGACCCCGTGCCATAAAAAATGGACGCATTTCTGGTACAGTGAAGTCATATCCATGCACACCAAATTCTGAGCTGTTTGTTACTGAAAAAAATGAGATTGGATAATATACATGCTGATGGGGGCCACGATATAGTCAATTTATGTTAATTTCAACTTATGTGTTTTGCAAATAAGAACAACAATGTGTTATCCAAAATTTTAGAGTTTATATTATTTACAATGTTCTACTTCCTTTCACGAACAAGGTTAGGAATTTGGGACTCACTTTTGATGGTTATTCAAGGTTTGAAGAAAGTTTAAAGTACATACTTGGGAGAGCATATCTAGCTCGAGACTTCTATATTGTAACAGATTCTTACTAGACCCAAAAGCAATGAAATTGTTGAGTCTCTTATTTTGCCACACTTCAACTTTTGTGATTTCATTTATGGTTCTTGTCTAACCCAATTTAATAAGCATACATTGCAGAAAATTCAAAAAAGCCACTACTATTTAATATATGGGGGTCAGAAAGCAGGATCCAAATACTAATATCAACATGGGAAATGGGGGAAATCCCATACCTTTTACTAATATTTAGTAATATTTATTGAGACTATCGCTTGGATATTTTATTTAAAGAAAACAGCTACATACAAATCCGATCAGTGTAATTTAGTCGATGTTTGTATCTACACAAAGGCCTTTGATCGAGTCAATCACTCTATTCTTATGAATATACCTCATTACTTCGGTTTCAGTAACAAATTGATAAAAACCTTAGGGTCTTATTTGAGGGGTCGGAAACAATAGGTTCAGATACTCAGCTGGAAGAAAACACATACTTTGGATGAAACTCTCTCCAAGGGCTGCAACTAAATTCATCTGTTGCATTTACCGGTCACCTTCTGACAACAACTTTGTCCAGCTCTTCAACTACCTTTCTGAAAAAACAAACCATCTGATTTCTGAATATCCTTCCTCTGAGGTTACTATTCTTCGTGACTTCAATGTCCATAATAAGGAGTGGCTGGGATCTTCAAAAACCGATCCACAAGGGAGAGCAGCGGAGGCCTTTGCAGTCAGCAATTTTAGCCAATATGGTTCAGCAACCTCCTTACTTTCCTCGCATCCCAACACAAAGCTCAAATCCCTTGGATCTCCTTCTTACTACAAAACCTGAATGCTACAACACATCAGTTACCACTCCTCTTGGTCGCTCAGACCATGGCATAGTCACTGCTTCCTGCACAATGCAACCCGAGGTCACACAGTCATCACACCCATGTATCGTTTGGCACTACAACTCCGCGAACTGGGACGAAATGCAGGATTACTTTTCCTCATTTCCATGGGCGTCTGTCTGCTTCTCTCATCTTGGCCCCTCTGATATCTCACAAAACATCACCGAAATTATCCAAGCTGGCATGGAATTATTTATTCCACGTACACAGAAAACCTCTTCAGCCACTCAAAAGCCCTGGTTCTCCTAATCCTGTGACAAGGCCAGGCTTGAAAAGTTCAAAGCTCACAAAACGTTTCTACACAATCCCAGTCAAGAAAACCGTCAAGCATTTAACAACGCAAGAAACCGCTATGTCCGCATTCTTTCTGAGGCAAAAAACTCGTTTAATAACCACAACAAAAACAAAGTCCTCTTAAGCTCCAGCGGCAGCAAACCCTTCTGGACTCTTGCTAAATCTATTGGGAATAATTTCTGCAAGAGCACGTTCCCACCTCTTGTCTCGGGGGATGAAATTGTTTCTACCGCCCTGGGCATGGCTGAACTTTTTGCCTCGTTGTTCGCCGGCAATTCTACTATCAACCCACCTCCAAATGTTCAACCACCAACAGTCCCCAATGTCGCGCATAAAATGATGGATATCATTTTCAAAACTAAAAAGGTACGAAAGAAGTTCTCTTCTCGTAATACCAGGGAAGCCTCTGGCTTGACGACATCCCAGCAATTGTTCTAAAAAAATGCGCACCAGAACTTGCTCCTGTCCTGACTCGTCTGGTTCAGACATCTTACAATAGAGGCATATTCCCTAGTAACTGGAAAACTGCTCGAGTACAACCCGTCCCCAAGAAAGGATCCAAAGCACTTCCTGGCAACTACAAGCTTATTTCTCTCCTTTCAGTCGTCTATAAAGTGATGGAAAAGTATATACACACCGAATTACTAATGTTTCTTGAAAAACACAGTCTAATCCACGACAGGCAGTATGGATTCCGTCAGCGCAGATCAACTGCCGACCTCCTTTCCTTTGTCACCCACTCTTGGAACAAGTCTATGGAACTACACAGTGAATCCCAGATTGTCGCTCTAGACATAAGTAGGTATAGATGGGGGGTTCTGGAGCCACCACCGCCACTTCGCCACCGGTGGTGGAGGTGGAGGTGGTGGAACTGACCAGACGCGACGGCCCCCGACCAGACCGGTGGTGGACCCGACGGCCCCCGAGCACCTCCACCACCTGACTTCGTATTTAACTCGAACAAGTAGCGAACTAACCTGAGATGACGTAATCAAAAGCCAACTAACCTGTATTAGGCAAACGAGGAACCGCCATTTAAAATAACATGCGTAATAAGAAGTTAATTATTAGCAAGAAAATATAAACCACTTACCAAACCTGAGAAGTATAGCAATTTAACCAATAAGTGAATACGTAATAAATATAAACCACTACCAAAGACTAACCTGGTTATTAAAATCAAATCAATTTAAAATTAATTCATTAGAATTAATAGAAATAACGTCGTATGTAGGATGAAAATTAAGTCGAACTAATTAAATGAAGCGAAATAAAACGTTATGATTTTATTCCAAACACATTAGTTTATCAGTTGAGTAACCGTTTCATTATCGTTGGCTTCCGGCTGAGATGATAGGTGAATACCCAGATCATATGACGGCTTTAGTTTAAATAGAGAATCGGTAGCGAATTTTTATATAAGTTATTTGGTGTAAATTATTTTATTATAAAATTGAAATATATGTTTTTATATCGTAAACCCACCAAATTTGTTTCTTAGACAACGGTTTAAGGTTAGAAATAAAACACTCGATTGTAATACAATTAATTTATTAGGAGTAATAATATTTACATACAAAAGATTACATAATGGCTCTTACAATACCAGTTAGAGGTTTATATTCAAATACACAATCATGAATAATTAAACAGTAGGCCCTAGTTCTCGGAGCAAAATTGTCTTTACTCATAAACTCCACTTTGATGTCGACTGTTGAAGACTTGATTGATTCATTCTGGTGTTGGCAATCGATTACAAATAGAGCTCGATCTTTAAACTCATCATAATTTAAAAGAGGCTCCGACATGTTTTTATAGTAAAAACTTTTTTGAAAATCTGTATACATCTGGTAGGCTTCAACATATTTTGATTTTTCGAAATCCATATTCATAGCTTCATAAGGGTAGCATTCTGAATTTAGGAACACTCGTAGATCTACCATACCGATGTTATCGAAGAAGTCACCTTTTTTGCTTATGTTATCTTTCCGATCTGTTTGAAACGCTATAATCACATATCTAGGTCTTTCCAAGTTGGTTGCAGTTTTAACAGCCCACACATCTCTGTTTATATCTCTGAGTGATGGTAGCTCATATATATCCCATTTCCGATATGCGAGAAATATAGATGTGTCTTTTGCTATTTTATCCATCAGTTCCAGCTTCATTTGATCGTTTGGAAATACATGTTTTGCTTTTAAAAACATGTTGGTTACAGTTATCTTAGATCTTGCTGTACCTGTGCTGTAATAGCAGTTAGAATCATTTCGAGCTCTTGTAAATCGGAAAGTATGTTTGCCACAGAGAACTCCTTTAAAGTGATGAAAGAAACTGAAGAGGAACCAAAGAGGTAGGAGCAAGTGAAACTTGTTATCGTTTAAGGTGATGTGATCTGATGATACATTTAACCCAGCATTGCTAAGAGATTTTGCTTCATTCTTACTAAACGAAAGCAGAGTTTTGATGTTTGTTGTGGTGTATGGATCTCGTACTCGCTCCACTTCCTTGTTATTTAATTCATAGATCATTGATTCAAACAGAGCTACTCCTCCGTTATTTGACATGTGGCAGGCACCAGTAGCATTTTGTACTGCTAGAGGTTCCAGAGCACCTTCGATTATTAGAGCTGACTCTGCTAGACATACGAATGCATCTTGCTGATTGATGTTTATTTCAACTTCATCGCTGTTACCAAACGATTTAGTTGATGAATAGTAAGACCTAAGTTCTTCTCGATCAATGGAGTCGTCAAACTTGGGGTCTTTGAATATTTCTAGTTTTGATGACATGATAACCAAGACTTTTAAGGAATTCAATATTATCGGAACGAAGTGTATGCTTCAAAGGAGCTGATTGTACTAAATTTGTTTTGGTAGATTCGCTTGCTTTTATATCTTTAAAGACTAGCATTCTAGGCAATCTTTTTAAGCTCTAAGCGAACAGACACCTCTTCACCTTGAAAGTTTACAGGAACTGAATCTTGATCCACGATGTCGATGCTTATATTTGAAATCTCTCGTTTGTTTACTGGTAAATAAATTAGATTCTTAGGTTCTATATCGATTGCATAACCAGGATCGACCATCGGTGCAAACTCATATAACGTATGTGAAGGTTTTCCATTATAGTAAGAACCAGACACAATATTAGTTTCTATACGAATCTGTTTAACATCCACTATTTCAACAGGTAAATCAGATTCATGGAAGACACCTGGTTGAAGAACTTGCTTTGAGAATCCCAGCATTCGCCCAATCGAATCATCAGATTCAAAACTGATACTTGTGAAACACTTTATTTCACATCTAATGGTGTTGGGATTAGGTCTTAGAATCAAAGCTAGCTGCTTTTGTTCACGTGTTGCTGTAGCACCAACAAGTTCATTTTGAAGCAAGTTTTCCAAATGTGTTATTTCATATGCACCAGTAGGTATCGTGATGATTCTCCAAGCAGCTCCTTCTTTTACATAAAATTTATTTTTACCTTTATATATGTTAGGTATGTTGTTGTATGTGTGAAAACCTATCAAAGCAACTGCATAACTACTACCTGGATCCAATTCAATTGGAGGATCGTAGTCTGTTGACAGATGACAACTTCGATCTTTCAACGTGAAGGTTTGCGACATGACTGAAACACAGATACTACCGTTTAAGGCTTTTATTTAAAAATTTTAAACATAAATGACCACAATTATAAGTATTATATTTCTGATACACATCATGATTGTACATTAGAGTAGAGTCTTTAAGGTAACGCTGCAGCTCAACTGGTGGCTTCAAGTTTCCATATGAGTCAAAGTACACGGCTGTGTCACCACGTTTCTTAACTGCAACCCAATGACTGCCAGGTTCCTTGTTTGTTTGCAAATTCATGATAAGTGATTCATTCTTGCGTGGCCCATTCGATGGTAAAGTATCTCGCATGTATACACCTCTAAAATATGGAATTTTCATTTTACCAGCAAATTTCACAAGGTCTTCATTTGTTAGAGGTCTTGCTGGTAAACATCTTACTCGTTTTTTGGTTTCTGCAAATACAACCCATAACCGCTACGCTGCTTCTTCAGATATAATCCTTTACCGAGTCTCTTATACTTTGGTTTTAATTTCAAACCATTACCTCTCTTACCCATAGCAATAGCCTCCATCGTTTTGTTATGCCGTTCTTCTTCTTCTAGTTTTTGTTTGGCTGATTTGGCATCGTTAACTGCTTTAGCAATGCCTGCAGCACCGCCACCCAGAGCACCTAGCGCTGACAGGCCACCAAAAATTAAAGGTAGTAGTGGAAGGAAGCCTCCGCTTTTAGGTATTGGAATAACTCGCGGTTTCAGCACATTCTTACGCCCACCAATCTGTTTAACAATTGCGTGAGCGATATCAAACACGGCATTCTCTGATGGAATAAGATTTCTGTCTTTTATAACTTCTCCAATCAGACTAAGAATGTTTTTAAAGGGAACTTTTTTCCTCGGTTTTGAGTTGATTACATCAAAACCCATACCGAGCTTTCTTTTAACTTTCATGGTGTTTGTAACACTCCAAGCGGCTAACTTTTCACCAAAACTCGCGTCCTTTGACTTGACTCTCTCCCAAGCTCGATTCTCCAACACTTCGTCGGCTCGATGCCTATCACTTAACTCTTTTGATTGAGAGTAAGCGATGTCGTGGTCTCGACAAGCACGATCTAAAGGATTGATACCTTGATCACCTCTAGCAAGACGTTCTTTAAGTTTAGTACCCGGGCCACAAAATTGATAACCAGGAACGTGCAGCTCAACAGGTAGCTTGTTAATGGCTGTGTTTACAAGACCTTCACCCTGTGACACCAACATTGATACTAACTGTGTGATCCGCTTACATGTCTATATTTATATACATACTCGAAAAATATAGTTTAGTTCCAGTCAAGATGCACACCATCAAACACGCTTCTGTCTTACCTATTACAAATATAGACGATGTTGTTGATACAGCAGAACAACAACTAAGGCATGGTCCTCTCTTCCCAAACACAGTTAGAGGTATCATATGTGGCCCTAGTGGGTGTGGTAAAACAAATGTTATGTTAAGTTTATTGTTTGAACCGAACGGCTTAAAGTTTGATAACGTGTATGTGTATTCAAAGTCTCTGTATCAACCTAAATATAAGATGTTACAAAGGGTGTTGGATGCTACAAAAAGTGTTGGTTATTATCCATATAGTGAAAACGATGAAATATTAGATCCAGCAGAAGCCCAGGACAACTCGGTGTTTATATTCGATGATGTGGCTTGTGACAAACAAGATAAAATGAGAGCATACTTTAGTATGGGGAGACATAAGAATATTGATTCATTCTATCTCTGTCAAAAATATACTCGAATACCCAAACATCTGATACGTGATAACGCTAACGTTTTGATTCTCTTTAAACAAGATGAAACGAACTTAAAACACATCTATGACGATCATGTGACCACTGATATGGACTTTAAACAATTTAAAAATATATGTTGTCAATGCTGGAATGGTAATAAGTATGGTGTGTTGGTGATTGTAAAAGAAAACGAAGTCCACAGAGGGAGATATAGAAAAGGATTCGATAGCTACATATTAATCTAATGGTCTACAACCAACAACAACAAAGAGATGTCTAGCAGGACAACCAACCAGCTAACAAGACAGACAACCTGTCTAAAACAACTTGTCTAAAACAACCTGTCTAAAACAACCTGTCTAAAACAACCTGTCTAAAACAACCTGTCTAAAACAACCTGTCTAAAACAACCTGTCTACAACAACCTGTCTAACACAGCTGTCTAACACAGCTGTCTAATACAGCTGTCTAACAACCTGTCTAACAACCTGTCTAACAACCTGTCTAACAACCGGGTCTACCTGTTGTGTTAGATACCTAACACTAGATAGGGAGACATACAACCAATTCAAAGCTAGTACACCTTAAACCACAGAACTGTTTGCATCTCTTAACACGAAACAAATAACTTTAGCAAGATGGAGGTGATGGGTAAACAAGAGAGAAAAATCAAGAAAAAGATTTTACAACTTGCCGAAAACATTCGAAAAAAACATTTAATGCTTAAGCTTGGTAGAGCTGAGAATGATGAAGCTCTGCAGCGTTTATATAAACCACTTGTTGACCCACTGAGTGAAATATCTAAAAATACATCAACGCTTAAACTGCAGTCACCAGCTGAACAAATCAAAGAAGAAGCGGTACCAGAAAAGAAACCCAAAGTTGAGTTCCTTAAAGACCATGAAGTTTTTGAAGCCGAACCAGAAGTAGAAACAAGTTTTGATGAGGATATCCCAACATTTGAAGAGCTTGAGGCAGATCTACAAACTGTCACAAACAACCCAGCATATCAAGAATTTTTGGAGCAATATCCTGAACGAGTTCGATATTATGTAGACAAGTATTTTACTGAACCACCGAGGCTTGCTACTATTGATCAAACGTATGGTGCTCGCTACGCTAAAGATACTGGTAGTTGGAGTCTTGGCAATAAACACTTGGACTTTACTGATAATGACATTCGACTAGGTCAAAGGAGATATCCGCAAACACAAGGTCTGCTAGAATTGATATTTATGAAAACACCTAGAGGGTATACCTATGACGATCTTCAACACTATAGAGATATTCTAGAAGCAACTAGTGTTCATAAAATGAACTACGATCCCAACGCACGAACCAAGGGTTGTTCCTCGGAAAAGTATCTGACTCTAATAAAACCAGTTATAAACCCAAGAGGACGAAGATCCTCAACTCCTCAAGGTTTTGGTTACGACACACATCATAACGCAGAACAAAAAACTGAACCTAGAGCTCAGACTGTAAGCAGCAACACTAACAACTATATGCTACAAAATAACAAACAAATAGAATATGTCTATTGGGATGACATAAATGAGCTGGTTGATAGACTTAGACTTTTAGTAGCTTCCCAAGCTGCTGGTAATAATGCTCATAACAATGAAATTCAGTCAATCATTGAAGAACTGAAGGAGGTTGGTGTTATCGCCTAGTATACCTACATATATCAAAGATATACCTACCTTAGTGCTTAGTATAAAAATGTCTATCGATAAGTTCGGACGTTCCCAATCCAATAAAGGTTCTAAGTTTAAAATTATTGAAAGAGAGATTTTCCCAAGAACTACTAGTGGTGATTTTGATTTGCAAAGCCATAGATTGTGTAACATCGCTGATCCAGTCGATTCAACAGATGGTGTAAATAAAAAATTTGTTGATGTATGGATAGACGACTATCAGAAGAACAAAGATGAGGTAAAACAAAGAATCATTGCCATACTACTTGAAGCTGTACACAAGCCTGAGTTGGAAGATTTAAAAAACGAATTTGAAAATAAATTGAAAATTTTAGCTAAGAACATAACTGCTCAAGTTTTAAAAGATATTGATGTGTTAAAGAATAAGAAGCTAAAGAATAAGCTGGGAGAAATAGACAGCAAACTAAAAGATTTACATGATAAGTGGATACTTTTAAATCCAACATCGCCATGAGACGCAAAACTGTTGAACCATCTGATGCTAAAAAACAAATAATTACTGAGTTATATAAACCAGCAAGAATCAATTTTAAACGTAGACGTACAATAATCAAAGGTTTAAATGATTTGTGGCAGATTGATTTAGCAGAATTTACAGACTACTACAAAGCAAACTCTGGTTACAAGTATATTTTAGTGGTTATTAATTGTTTTTCAAAGTATGTGTGGACTCGCTCTCTTAAATCTAAAACTGCTGAAGAGGTGACTAAAGCTATGGCTGATATTTTATCTACTAGTACAGCGCCATCCAACATCCAGTCTGATCTTGGTCGCGAGTTCTATAACTCAAAATTTAACGCCTTAATGAAAAAATATAACATCAATCACTACAGCACTTATAGTGTGAAGAAGGCTGCAATGGTGGAAAGAGTCATACGTACCTTGAAAGAGAAGATATATAAAAATTTCAACTTGATTGGTTCCTACAAGTGGATTAATACACTACCTGACGTGACTGCTACTTACAACGCTACTGTTCATCGAACAACTGGTGTAAAACCTCAAGATGTTAACAAGAAAAATGAAAAAGCTATTCTGAAACAAGTTTACTCAAATCTGAAAGTGTTTAAAAAAAATAAATTTAAAGTGGGTGATGTTGTACGTATAAGTAAAGCAAAAGCTCAATTTGAAAAGGGGTATACACCTCGCTGGTCAACAGAATTATTCAAGATTGTTAGTATTCATTTCACAAATCCAACCACCTATTTAATAGAAGACATGCAAGGTAAACCAATCAGTGGTGGATTTTATGAAGAGGAGCTACAAAAGACTGCAACCCCTGATTATTATTTAGTTGAAAGAGTGATCAGAAAGAAAGGCGCCAAGTCGTATGTGAAATGGCTTGGTTTCGATAAATCTCATAATTCTTGGATACATTCAGATGATGTTAAATAAGCTTATATATTTACTGTATTAATGTACTTAGAATAAAATAAAAGTCTTTATTAAAATAATGTTATTTTATTTTTTCATCTGGTTACATACAATTAAGCTAAGTGAACAATTACAATTTATGTCGTAAATCAATAATATCCTGAATAAACTTCTCCTGAGGTACATCTGCTATCTGTAGATCGTTTCTCTTCGCCTTGAGGTATTCGACTTCGGTCTTTATTCTGTTAAAGAGATTTACAGAATTTGGATCATACAACATGTTTAAAGCTACTTCGGAATCAGGGTGTTTATTTTTAAAGTTCTTGACAGCTCTTTTAAAACTTTTCTTCTGAGTCCTTACAGCATGATATGGATAGGTAGCATCCTTCTCATTTCTTGAAAGCAAACCAAAAACACAAAGTTTTCCAGGGTTGCTTGGTTTTGGAGATATATCTTCTAAATGTTCTGTGATTTTAGCATTTGTTTCTCGCATACGCTGCACTTCATCATCGATCTCCATTAATTTCACTTCAATTTCTTTGAGGTTATCCTTGTATTTTTGATTAAATTCACTTACGAAAAAATCAAAAATAATTTGGTTGCACTTTTCATAGAAACTATTGGATATCCAACAAGCCAAATTTAATATCAAATCTTTACAGACATATGTACCAGATATCAAGTTGTTTTCAGTCTGTGTTCCACCAAAGTCCACCAAGTATGTAGCGGTTGTAGGTGTTAGTTGAGATGTTGCTTCCAGCACATCTAGGGGGCCGGAATTCCGGCCCCCTAGATGTGACTCTAAGTGGACACCTTCGGTTGAAATATTTAGGTAATCGGTATTCTGGCTACCTAACTGTTTCTTTAGCCGACCGTTGTAATAGACAATCAACTCTTTAGTTTTCTTATTTTCCAGCCAATGTCTGAATCTTTTCTCACCATCTTTGCACAGCTTAGTCGCATTAAAATAACCAGTGTTCTTATCGATAATTAGTTGAAAGTCTCCAAATAAACCATACCAGAAGTTATCTTTGATTTGCTGGTAACACACATCACTTAATGTAGCCATTTTAAACACACTACTGAGCACTTGGATACGTTAGAGTTAACTGAAGCACGTCTTACCTCTACGATAACTAAATTTTGAATGAGTTTAACAGTGTGTAGTGAACAATTTATAGATGTTGATACCACTATCGTTTGAAGCTGTATTTATTAATATTTATTTCCAACCACATTAACTGTTCCAACATCCATCCGCTTTCAGCTTCTGCAAACTACAAAGCTTTTGTGTAAATTTCGTCGACGAATTCTTGATATATACTTTCAAAATTAGTTGACACTGTAACATTTTTATTTTTAGTATTAAATGACTTCATTTCTTTTTTATTTCGACTTTGGAGTACATACAAACCAAACAATTCTAAATTCATTTTAATTTCATTATGCTTAGCTAAAGCAGCTTCCATCAGATGAAACACTTTATGTCTTATTGTTTCCATAAACTGTTTAATATCAATACCTTTTTCGTATATACGATAGGTAGCCATTCTGTTTTTAAAAGCTTGAGTTAACATATGCACTTGTTCAACTTGCCATGGTTCACATACTTTTGATTTATGAATTTCACTACGTAAATGCCCAGAGAAAGCACTCTTTTTCACTTGTAACGAGCACGATTCACAGTATCTCATCTTAACTATAGGTGCTTAACTAATGAATAAAAAAACACAAATCTTCAGCTTATATATCTTTATTAACAAAAATGTTTACGATAGATACCTTTAAGTATAGTGTTATATTTAAAACAAAAGTACATCAGCATAAATATAGCAAGACATATAAGAAAACCAGTTGACATAAACATAGAAATATACTTTGAAGTGAACAGATAAGAATCGGTTAATATGAGAGTTCTCCAATCAGATGTCTCATCACGGCTACCATTATCAAACAAGAACATAAGTTTATAGCGCACCATATCACTCTTAATTTTGGACATGTTATATGTTGAAACTTCAATCACCTCATCGTTGTGTAGATGTGTTCTTGAAAGTCCAGACCATTTCATGCAGCCGTCGCTGTCGAAACAGATTCGTACTTCTTTCACATTTGGTGGTTTGTAGATATAAAATACATTTTGACATAGTGCTGTCAGGATGATAAAACTTGCTTTAAAATGGCCCATTGTATATCGTGTGTATTTCTTTAAAACGATTAAGTATTTGTTTCTCTGCAAAGTGTAAACACTCTAACATGCAAACTCGGAATGATGGTTCCTGATCTTTCAACATAATATTTATAAGCTTTACTATTTCATCGTCACGTGGTAGCTCCTTCTTATTAACACATTTGAGAACATCTGCGACACAATAGAGGAAATCACTAAGCCGAATATCAAAGTTAAAATTAGTTAGAAACTTCACCTTTTCGTTGATGATTTCAACCAGATCTAGTAGTTGTTGAACCGCATCTTCGGTTAAATAAAAAGTAGTAGAATCATCTGAGATTGATATACCTTTACTGTCTAAAATTTTAATAGGTTTGACAGTACATACTCCAATATTTTCAGGTTCAATCGTATTACCTTTGGTAAAGTATTCTTTAGCTGCTTTTGTTAGTGTTGAAATAAAATAGTCCCACTCCCAGGAGCCAGATGAGATTGTTATATTTGGATTTGGCGGATACGGACTATTATTTACAATCTTAATTATTGGAATCAATCCAGCAGCGTTTGATATACCAATTGCAACACTTAGAGAGGGGTTAACAGTATACCTTGTTTCCAACAGCATTCTACTTTCTTGTTTAATCTCAATAATATTCTGGCGCATAGCTGCATCAACTTGACCCCAATACCAATTTTCACAAACACTGTTATTAGCAGGTCTGAAGGACTCAGGTCCATCGTTAACATCGATACTATACATATTGAACAGAACAAGTACACTACTATAACTACTAAGAATAACTACTGTGAGTAAATTGTAGACTGATGTGCTTGCATGTCACTCGGTGTTTTTATAATTATATCCCCACCTTTGTTTAAAATTCTGGAGTTTTATCTATTTCATATGACTTTAAGGTCATTCAACGGAAATAAAACCACAAACAGGAAATATGAACTGCTCACAAGGTTATTTCAACAGCTGCAAGGAAACTATGTTGGCTAACAAGGTTAATTTCGGGAAATGCTAAATATAGCCATAGTTGGAAGCGATATCGCGATTACCACTAGATGTATACCTCGTTGCCAGCTCTACTTTCAACAGATTCTTTAAATCGAACCGATTCCAATAAGACTTAAGAATATAAATTTTTTCTTGTACACATGTTAAATTTGGATTCTGCTTACCTAGACGAGCGATATGACACCAAACACGTAGGACTTTAATGCACAAATAACAAATTACGTGTACGCATGCGCTAGCCGCCATGTTTAACTGGTGACTCCTCGTTTGCTTAATACAGGTTAGTTGGCTTTTGATTACGTCATCTCAGGTTAGTTCGCTACTTGTTCGAGTTAAATACGAAGTCAGGTGGTGGAGGTGCTCGGGGGCCGTCGGGTCCACCACCGGTCTGGTCGGGGGCCGTCGCGTCTGGTCAGTTCCACCACCTCCACCTCCACCACCGGTGGCGAAGTGGCGGTGGTGGCTCCAGAACCCCCCATCTATACCTACTGACATATCCAAAGCATTCGACCAGGTCTGGCACGCAGCGCTGCTCAATACACTTCCGGCCTATGGCCTACGGCTTCTGTACCTGGACAGCCAATTTCCTCTCCAACCGGAGCATTTCTGTTGTTGTGGACGGCCATTCCTCTAAACTGTATCCAATTAATGCAAGAGTTCCTCAAGGTTCAGCTTTAGCCCCTACTTTGTTCCTTCTCCACATCAATGACCTCCTCTCTAGCACATCCAACCCAGTTCTATACTCTAAGCCTGTCTTTTTAGCCCAATTAGATGAGGATCGCAGACTCATGAAGGGTTCTGTCTCCGTGGATCTCCAAAAAAATTAGACTGGGGAAGTAGAAATCTTGTACAATTCAACCCCACCAAATCTCAGTCTTGGATATTCAGAAATCAGATGGTCGTTTTTTTCAGAAAGGTAGTCAAAGAGCTGGACAAAGTTGTTGTCAGAAGGTGACCGATAAGTGCAACAAATGAATTTAGTTGTAGCCCTGAGAGAGAGTTTTATATTTTTCTTCCAGCTTCTAAATTGGGGAGTCTAGTGCAGGGTAGATTGCTACGGACGTATGCGCACACGCCTCCATGCAATCTAAAGGAAGTAAGGAGCTCATAGCCTGGGAAATTAAGGTGATTAGTGGCTGTTTTAGCACTGATTTGGGTCTCGGTGAGGAAGAGGAGTTGGGGCCTATTAGCCCGAAGGAAATGGTCCAGCTTAGAACTTAGGCCACATATATTCGAGAAGGATATGTTTAATCTTGATGCTGGCGCCCCCTGTACACCCCTCTCCCGGAGATCCAAACAGAGGGGTATTTTACCTCCGGAATCTTTTGTGCAAGGAGGAGCCATCATCATTTTTGCTTATAAGGGAAACCGACTCCTACACCAGAACCGGAAACGTCCGTTGTGACTTCACCGGCCCCTTGTTGTACGGGGTGGTACCTCCTCGGGCGTGAAAAAATCCTTTACTATCACGTAAAGGAAAATTCCACTACCACCTGCTAAATATAGTATTGAGGTGCCATCTGATGTTCCTCCAGGGTTACATTGTGTTGCTCAGGGGTCACATTGTGTTCCGCAGGGTCACATTATGTTTCTCGGAGGTCACACTTTTTGTTCTTTGCGGATGACTTGGAGGTTATTTAAGATTATTGAAACTAGTAAGGACATGTTGATCCTGCAGAAGAATTTGGATGCGCTGGGCTTGTGATGTAATAGGAATTTGTTGGAACTGAATGTTAATCCATGTAAGTAAATAAGTTTCTACAGAGGCAACAATAAGTTTGATTCTTCATACAAAGTCGGTGGTTGTCAGCTTCAGAATTTGCCAGGTGTTGTTGACTTGGGGATGACATTTGATACCCATATGAATTTCATAGATCACATAAATTCAATAGCTGTTAGAGGATTGAAGATGTTGGGTTCCATTCTAAGATACATTGGAGATTTTTCTGTTTATACAGCTACTACTGTTATTGTTGCTATTCAACACTGGTCCGTTCTGTGCTAGAGTATGGCTCTGGTCACCTTACAATTTTGTACCTATAAATACTCTTAGAAGAGTTCAATATAAATTTCTACACTATCGTGGTTATCATCTCCACATTTACACTGACGATCACAGTTATGAGAACATTCAGAATCATTTGGGAGTAGATTTATTGAGGATTCGACGTATAATGTTGCATCAGGTGGCCCTCTGGGTGGTCTGCGTGCTCAGGCTTAGATCACTGCTATTAGGCGTGAGCCACAATAGACCTTATGGTCGCGATGGAAGGACCGGTATGGCCCACTCACATTCAAACCTAACCTAACCTAAATCACTGCTGGTTCAGGAGTTCAGGAGAGCGTCACTTAGGGGCAGGACAGGACAAAAAAAGGTACAGTTTATGTGGGTTCTGGGACACTGTGGCACAGCAGATGGTTCCGACGGAGGAGGCCATGGAGAAGCACTGGAGGACAGTCAGTGGCTGTAGACAAGCAAAGGACTCTGTGAAAAGGCCGGATACAAACAAGACTGTCTGCTTTCTTAGTAGGAGTCGTACTGCACTTCACCGTACCATCCGGGTGCTGCCAGGCCACTGTAGTCTCAGAAGACACCTTACATTGGTAGGTGTCGAGAGGGAAGACCGCCATAGCCTTTATTTTGAGGTGGAGGAGGTTTGGTGACGAAACAGAAGAGTAAGGCATGGTTGCTGGATGACGGGGTTGGCAAAAAAGAGTCCAATGTGGCCTACTTACCGGACGCTAACCTCCCTACCCTTGCTACTACTACTACTACTACTACTAAGGTAAATAATAAATAAACTGGGCTGTTTTATTTACTTACAATTAAAGTTGTATGATTTTGCATATAAAGGAGCCACTGTGATCAGGTCCTCAAGAGCATATCCTACATCAGCCATTACCAAAATAGGCGACGTCCGATTATTATTTTTATAATGCCATCTTGTCGGATACTCATCCTTCCTATAGACTGTGAAATTATTTGTTAATGAAGCATTTTTCAATTTTTCATAAATTTCCTGTTCATGACCTAAAATATTTTAACAAGTAGTTCAACAGTAAATAATTTAAACGTTACTTAAAAATAACAGAAACGAGCAAGTGACTTCACTTAGATAGCAGCACACCTGTCAAGGCAAACTTTCACTCTAAAAAAAGATCAACTCCTGCAGGAGAACTACTTAGTCTATGATGTAACTTCACTTTATTTAAAGTGCCAAAAGGTAAATTAATGAGCTTTAGAAGTGTCTAATGCGGCAGTTTGGCTACAGTAAAAATGTATAAATATTACAAACCAAAGTTATAGTTTAGTGACTTTTCATTTAAAAAATTCACTAAAAGATATAGAACGATGGTAAGACTTATCGAAAAAAAATTATAATGAGCGCGAATTAGGGCCCTTAGAACCCAAATACAAGGTCCGTTTGAATTTTTATGTTTATATATATTTATTTATTTTTATTTATTTATACATACACCATCCAACAGCTTAAAAGCCAAATTAAGGATGGGCCGTTACACAAAATATAATAACAAACAATAATCAAACAAATTACACAAAAGAGAGTCACAAATTACATCGCTTTGAAAAACATTTTTATCTCTGATATATTACATGAGAAGATATCTAGGCTGTCTTGCAGTACAGAGTAATCATTACACATCTGGAAAATTGGAGACGATCGCAGCAATCACGTACGAGCAGTCGGGAGATAGAATGTGCCTGGAAAACGTGCTGCAAACGAGGCACATTGATATTAAGTTGCTGAAGCAGATCAGGGCAATCAAACACAGAATTAACCAGTTTGTATAAAAATATAACTAAACTGCACTGCCTGCGCATCGACAGACTCTGCAGACTAAAGCGAAGAGGTAAACTTTCTTGGGGAAAACCAATAGAAGGATATTGACCATTCGCACGAAAGCTAATAAATTTTAGAAATTTCCTTTGCACAGAATCCAGACTTGCCACATGTATCTCATAAGTAGAAGCCCACACAACTGAACCATAATCAAGTCGCGACCTAACCAGACAACGAAAGAGCAGGGAGAGGGTGTCAGTCAGTGAGAAATTTTTGCTGTTTCTTATCAGAAACCCAAGAGTTTTGTAAGCAGAACTGACAGTCTGCTCATAGTGTGGTTTAAAATATAGATTACCATCAAAAACCATTCCAAGGTCCCTAACTGTTCCGGAGCGATCAAGCGAAAGCCCCCTTATATTGTATCTAAAAGTAATTGAGTGCTTATTTCGAGTAAAGGACATCACACAACACTTCGAAACATTCATAGAAAGACCACTCTGACAGCACCAGTCATCAAGCATCTGAAGACAGTTCTGAAGCTGCAGTCATCAACACTCGAAATATTTGCAAAAATCTTAATATCAGCTGCATACATTAAAAAAGGAACATGTAAAACATGTTTAACTGGGTCAATAAATATATTAAACAGTGGTGGACCGAGTATGGAACCATGCGGCACCCCCGAAGTAATGTGATAGGTGTTAGATTTGAAGCCCCCAACCTCAACAAATTGCCTCCTTCCATCCAGGTAAGATCTGAATAAGCCAAGCAAGCCCTCGGAGAATCCGATAGCCCTCACCCTGTCAATTAGAACAGAATGATTTAGACAATCGAAGGCCTTAGATAGATCAGTATACACAACATCAACTTGTGAAGAGCGGTCGAGAGCGGACGCAATGAACTGTGTAACATCAACTAAATTCGTCACAGTTGATCTCCCTGGAATGAAACCAAGGTGAGAAATAGAGAGTCTGTTTTTGATGTGAAACAGTATTGGCTGAAAAAGGCACGCCTCGAAAATCTTACAAAAGAAACATAGTATGGCTATTGGTCGATAGTTTGATGGATCACCACTATCTCCCGCCTTGAAGACAGGGAAAACTCGTGACAGGTTTCAAATCGCGGGGAATCTTCCAGATCTAAGAATCAATTTAAAAATTTTCTTAAGTGGAGTCAAGAAAGTATATAAGCAGTCGCGCACCAAGAAGCCAGGAACTAGATCAGGTCCACAGGACATGTTAGCCTTAATTCTCTTAGCAGCTGTAATAATTTCATCATCTGTAAAGTCATCAACAAAAAACACTGAGACATCATCTGAAGCCAGGCTGCCGGCTGTAGGTATATATATATATATATATATATATATATATATATATATATATATATATATATATATATATATATATATATATATATATATATATATATATATATATATATATATATATATATTTATATAAGTCCAATGCCAGGCAGACAGGGTAGTTAACTGCCATGTGTAGATTGATTCATACAACAGGTATAAACCATACACCAATGGTAACCAAACAAAATAAATAACAGGCACAAAACATACTACCCGAACCAACAATCGTGAAATCTCGACATAAATATCGCAAATGACCGACATGAAATTAAAAATTTGCCAAGTGATTGTTTTTAACTAGACGATTCAATCAATTTTTAAAATACACTATATTTGTAGCTTGATGAGCGGCCCCCAATACAGTTTTAGACTGAAAGTGTGGCATAATATGGTGAAAATGTTAACAAAATCAAGTCAAGTCTCTATAAAAATGATTTTATAACAGTTTGTGCTCTTATCTTTAAACTTAAACATAGACATAGACGTCTTTTAAGGTCGAAACAGTTGTTGAATGTGTCTCAAGTGAAAATTTTATTAATTCTGTAACTGTTACGTTTACTTTTATTATAATATAAAATATCCCGGAGCAAGAAGCCGGCGCTAGTATCATGTAAAGAAAACGTTAGTTAAAGTATCTTTAGATAGCTCAGTGCTTAAGGTTAATCACAGGAAAGGATAGATACACCAAAATTATATCAAGATGCATCAGCAAAGTAGATAATCCCGATAAAGGGCTACATATCAGAACTTTCACAGAAATATCATAGATACATGCAACATTTATCAAAATCTTAATATGAAACATAAACTACCTTACTTTCGCACAAAATTTTGGAATCATGCAAAGAAGTAATCAAGATTGTGCACGTATAGGTATGTGTGTGTATGTGTATACAGGCTGTTCAAAGTTAAGGTATTATTGGTGCTACGTGATGGGTTAAATTAGCAGACTTGTATATTTTTTGCGCTAATTAAGATGAGCTAAACAAAAAAACAATCAAGCAGCGTGTTTCCGAGATATTGACAGAAACATGTTTTTTTTTCTCTAATGGAACACCCCATATATCTTATCAGCATTCAATATATAATCTAATTCTGAACAAATTACTTTCAATGCCCAAAGGGCCTAAAGTCGAAAATAAAGGAGATATCGTCAAATTTATGAATTCCAATTAGTTATCCATGAATTCGAAACAAAACGTTTAATGTTTGATAGAATAAAATACTATTAGTATTGAATCATTTTTTATAAATATTGAAATGAAGATAACATTATAATGAGAACAATCATAACTATAAATTAAAATCACAGGAAGGCTCACGGAGCTTAGAGTAAACGTTCGTCTGTGAACGCTCCTAGTAGCTTTTAAAATGGTTCTTCCATCAATTCTATGTAGAGCGGTAGTTATGGCATTTTGAAGTGGTTCAACAGTTTCGTATCTGCTCTTGTACACAATATTCTTGATATAGCACTAGATGAAAAAGTCTAGAGGTGTAAGATCCGGTGAGCGTGGTGGCCATCGGATGGGACCACTCGTACCAATCCACCTACTTGGAAACATATTTTCTAGCATCTCAGTTGCAATTCTGGAATTATGAGCAGGTGTCCCATCTTGCTGCATGTACATACTTCCCCTGGAGGCCAAGTCCATGTCACCTAGAAGATCTTCCAGTGCGGGCATGATTAATTCCATATATCGCTCGGCTGTGAGGTGGCTCTGATAGAAAATTGGGTCAATTACTCTGAAGCCCATAAGACCACACCAAACATTGATGCTGAACTTCCTTTGTGGGTGGCGAGCCTTGCTCAACATGAGATTTTCTCCCCTTCAGTAGTCGTTATTTCTATTAAACATGCCCACATTTGAGAAGCTTGCTTCATCACTCCACAGAATCAATCCCATTAAATTTGGGTCGTATATAACTTTGTTTACAAACCATTGCCAAAATTGAAAACGTCTGTCGCTATCGCCAGGATAAAGTGTCTGAATCAATTGGTATTTGTATGGTACATATTTGTGTTTCTTTAGCATGTTATGTATAATACCTAAACATAAACCACTTTCATTGGATAAATCTCTTACTGAATTTTCTTTGTGGGCCTCAAAATATGCTAGTACATCAATTTCAGTCTGTTTGTCCACAATAAATCTTTTAGGTGTTCTCTTCTTGTCAAAGGTATGTTCAATGGATCGAAATTTTCTGTACAGTTGCAGAAAGTAATGTCTGCCTGGCAGAGTCCAGGAAATAAATTCGCATAATGTTCTAAAGTTTGAATATTTTTACTACATATTATGTAGCATTCAAGCATATCACATTTTTCTGAATGTGTGAATAGCATTTTATAACGATTGCTATACTCAACAAATACACATCACTTTTGACAATCTGTTGTTGCTCTGTCAAACAATCTAAACGTTTTGTTTCGAATTCATGGCTACTTAATTTGAATTCATAAATTTAACGATATCTCCTTTATTTTCGGCTTTAGGCCCTTTGGGCATTGAAAGTGATTTGTTCAGAAATAGATTATCTATCGAATGCTGATAAGATATACGGGGTGTTCCATTAAAAAAAAGTTTCTGTCAATATCTCGTAAACGCGATGCTCGATTTTTTTGTTGTTTAGCTCATCGCAATCAGCGCAAAAAATACACAAGTCTACTAATTTAACCGATCACGTAGCTCCAATAATAACTAAATTAGAAATAGTGCCGACTTAACTTTGAACAGCCTGAATATATGAAAATTTCCAAATTTGCTTAAAGAACGATAACATCTCTTGTAAATTGTATATGGTGTAAATATTGTGAATTAATTACTGTAAGTATGTATGTATAGTAACTAGCTTTTAACCCTTTCACTGCTAATGCTTACCGCTTGAATAGCCCCAGGGGCTGAAAGGTATTATCTCAATTCTCGGTTTTAAATTTATTCTTCTGTACTTTGAGATAATAGAATAAGTCATTATTACTCGAAAATGTAACAAGAGGGGCAGTGACGTCTTTTGACGTCATCAG
The DNA here is from genome assembly GCA_964006375.1 of Tillus elongatus. Classification (NCBI taxonomy): domain Eukaryota; kingdom Metazoa; phylum Arthropoda; class Insecta; order Coleoptera; family Cleridae; genus Tillus; species Tillus elongatus. The sequence continues at coordinate 73,308,157 of OZ023263.1, read as the reverse complement.
CCCCTACCAGTGAATTTACCCATAAGGAGCTGATGGCGTCACTGCAATTTTTGTCAAATATGATGTTTATACGACATTGATAAGAAATGTCATATAAAATATATTTAAAATATTTGGAACACAACAAAATAAACATTCTTCATACTGCAACAAGATAAACATTCATTATACTGAAGCAAAATCATTATAAAACTGCCCTCATCCAAATCTTCCACGAAATCAAGGTCAGCAATATCGTCATCAGGATTTATCAGAACATTTTCCAGTTCTTGTAAAGTCAAGGGGCAAATATCATTCCACTTGCACTGTTTTTTTTTGTTGTTGTTCTGATGAGCCTCCTTGCACGCCAGCCATGACGAATGGGAACTACGCATATTTTTCAACCCTCTTAACCTTTACCTACATGCTCACAAAACTACAAACAGTTACACGACCGGCTGAAATAATACTGCGGAATTTAAGTTGGTTGTGTTGGGAACGTCAAAAGATGTTATGCGCCCTTAGCTAAGTAGGTGCATGACATCTTTTGACATTTTCAGCACTGAAAGGGTTGAGTAACGTATGTTAAGGCCGGTTTTTCAAACTTGAACAGTGTGAGATGTACAACAGGGTCGCCATCTCGGTGCAGAACCAGGTAGTATGTTGTCACGATAGCTCCAAATAACACAAATTGTTATAAAATAGAGACTGTGTATAACCAACTAACAATTTTGTAAATTGTCAGCCCTGCTCCATTTTTCCCTAATATAGGGACAATGTATGTAAGGCTAGATGTATTCTTACCATAATTAAAACGGCAGACTCTAATTAGAGCTCATCAGTATGGTGTACTAATTACAACGTAAACACACCTATAAAGTAATACGGTTATGGTAGTCACCCATACCAAACCCATTTACAAATTAACCCAACCCAATCCAACCCATCTTATCACCGCATGATAGTGAATGCCTAATCTTATTCTAAAATGCCGACTGTCATTGCAACGCCAACACCCCAGGCATTACACCAGGCCATTCTTAAGTAACCCGTCGACAACACAATTTCCAACGGTACCAGCAACGAAATCTGTTCACAGAAAGATTTCTGGCCTCAACAGGGAGCCTATTGTAGAATCTCGCCACACTGAACGTGAACGATCCTTCAAACAATGCCATTTTGTGTAACGGAGGGGTCACCGTAAACCTATTTCTCAAATTCAGTGTGCGCACGTCTGTTCTAAAAGTGATTTTGTTGTAGAGGTAGGGAGGCTTATGTGTTTTCATGATCTGATAAAAAAGACATCCTGAATGATACCAAACTCTTTCAGCTATATTTAACCATCCACTTGACCCAAAAGCAGCTGATATACTGTGATACTTCCTTATACCATAGATTAGCCTAATACAAGAGTTTTGAACCCGCTGAATTCTTGAAACATCACAGGAACGTAAACAGGGCCCGTAGACAGATAGACAATGATTAAGAACTGACAACACCAACGAGTCACACAGCAAGAGCCTACTTTTACGATTTAAATAATGCCTGCAGGAATATATTCTCCTAAGCCTTGAAAATGCTAGCATAATGCATCTTGATACATGACTTTCAAATTTCATGTCGCTATCCAGCAGCAACCCCAGGCTTTTCCCACTCTCTTGAAGAGGCAATCGTAAGCCATTGATTTGGAGCTATCGTGACAACATATCTCGCTGTAAGTACTATACCGTACTGATGGTATCTAATTTGAGTGAAACCGGTCTACGGTTCTAATTATGGTGAGAATACATCTATCCCTTTTCAAACTTATTTTCCCGTCAAGTCACAGACCCTAATATTTATTAAAATAGAAAACCATAAATAAATACTAACCAATTTGGAACTTATAAAGAATATACAAAGCGTATGGTGGATACACTGTAACTACGATAGGAACCCTATGTAAGTTTGTAAGCATGTATGCCATTTGGTGTAGATTTTAGACTGTTTATTTAACTACTGAAACATAATAATTGTAACCCACTTAATATAAAATAGACTTTGAATTTGAATTTGTTTGTCATCTACACAGAAGGATCCGGGATCGTTCCCGCTCGATGAATGTATGTTTTTTTTTACTTTTGACATTTGGAGAAACAGGAGTGTACAGATTTCATATGTTTTGAACAAGATCTCATTTCTGTTTAAAACGCATAAATAACTTTGTCACCTTGGAGTCTGCAATTATAATTTTCAGCAGACACTTTGTTATTGTTGATATCGAAAAGACCTGTTTGATTAGGTTGACTCAAACGAAATCATTCAGGCGATTAATAGGGAAAAATAACCGCTACATTTATAATTTCGCAAATACTTTACTTTTCTAAATATGATTAAGTTTCCTTCTGGAAAGCTTTTGTAACTATAATGAAATTTGTAATACAAATTTCTTTTAAATAGACTTCACTATCTACAGATATAGCAAAATTTAATTTTCTAGCTTCATATAAAATTGAGCTTTGGGGATTTTTCTCAAAAGGAGTTAGAACACAAGATTTTTTTGATAATAGAAAGATATCGATTGTAACACTTTCACAAGAATTCTTCAAATATGTGCGTACTAGGACCTCTAAAAGCGATCTTCAAGGTCTATGAAGTTTAAAGTATTAATTTTAGTAATATGCCGTATACATTGTCATCATAGTCCAAGGAAAAGTCACACAGGCAGTGTGGGAGCGCATGCAGACTGCACTGAAAGTGGTGGCAGGGTGGACGGTTGATCAAGGGCTCGGGGTGAGCCCCGAAAAAGCAACCGTGGTGCCGTTCACGAGGAGGAGGAAGTGCGACAGCCACAGCACTCTCACTATACGGTAGGAGCATTCCAATGGCCAGGGAGGTAAAATATCTTGGGGTCGTATTGGACTCTAAGCTAACCTGGAATGGTCACATTGGAAAAACACTGTGTAAGGCAGTCATGACCTTAGCCGTGACTAGGCGGCTATATGGAAAAACGCGGAGACTAAGACCTAGTATGGACCACTGGCTGTACACAAGGGTGGTCAGACTATCGTTAACATACGCGGCACTGGTCTGGTGGTCTAAGATGACACAATCCAGTGGCAAACAAAAACTAGGCAAGATCCAAAGGATTGGGGTTGAAGACAGGGGCCATGTCTTCAACCCCAACAGCTGCCATGTAGGTTTTGCTGGATCTGCCACCCCCCCCCCCCCCCCTACACTTAGTTTTTATGGGGGAGGCCAGGCTAGGACTATACAGACTAGCCTGCAATGGTAGACTGAAGATCAATCCAGGCTTCAGGGGCCACTGCAAAATTCAGGAGACCGTGAAGGAGCCCATGCTTGAAATGAGGTCAGACGTTGCGAGCCCGCGAATGTGCAGGGAAAACAATTTTACAATGGAAATCCCCGACCGCGAGGCATGGCGGGAGGAGACGCCGGGCATACCACGGGACGCGCTCGTCTGGTTCACGGACGGATCCGGCGGGGAGCGTGGGACGGAGCCGATGCAACGGTGTTTCAGGCCGAAATGTACGCCATCCTGCACTGTGTGCGGGAGAACAAGATGAGGGCTACACCAACAAGCGGATCCTCATAGCCACAGACAGCCCTTAAGGCACTAAGTAGCCCACGGGTAAATTCCTGGCTGGTGAGTGAGTGCCGAGACGGGACGAGCGACCTGGCTGGGCAGAATGAGGTGACCCTCATCTGGGTGCCGGGTCACTCGGGGGTCAAAGACAATGAAGAAGCTGACAGTCTCGCGAAGAGAGGGTCAGCAGAACCATTTATGGGACCAAAACCGGCTCTGGACGTGACAAAAAGCACTGCCAGGGGAGTCAATAAGTCCTGGGTCAGAAACCAACACAAGGTGTACTGGGCGGACTGTCCAGGGCTCAGACATGGGAAGTCAATAAGTGACGGACCCAGTTCAAAGAGAGCTGTGGAGCTGCTAAATCTTAGCAGAGGACAGCTCAGAAACACAACAGGTCTCTTGACGGGACACATGGCCGTCAAGACACACCTGCATAAAATGGGGCGGTTCGAAGGGGATCTCGCATGCAGACTCTGCGGCGAGGGGGAGGAATCAGCCCAGCACATCTTGTGCGAGTGTAAAGCTCTGGACCGCAAAAGACAACTGATCTACAGTCAGTCTAGACCGAAGACAGAGCAATATAAAACTTCACCCTACCAATCACTGTGCAGACTAGTTTAAGGCACAGTGATTTTGGAATGGGTGGAGTAAGACTAAGGGTATGCACAATCAACCAAAGGTTGCAGTGCTATCGAGGCGGCAAGGCCGCGGACGAGCCCTGAGGGAAAAAAAATATGCCGTATAATAATAGTGTACAATTCCTATGAAAATTCACTGCTATAATGCATTTGCTACGTGCCGATTTTTTTTTTTTTTGGTTGTTTACACTGCCTAAAATCCTAATACTACAAGAAAGTTAAAAAAATTCAGAACAAAAAATGTTTCGCTGCTAATGGGTTAATAAGATATTTCTGAATTTCCAATATAAATAAAATAAGTTTCAACTGGCTTAAAGGTAAATTTTCTATTGTAAATACTATTTTTTACCATCTTTAGGAAAGAACTGCATGCATGGACTCACTCCAACCATCACATATGTGTCAAAAGTTAAAAACTGTGTCACATTAATAAATTTTGGAGGGGTAACTGCCACCATTCCATGATCACTTAGATGTATCACATTAACCTTATCCGACAATTTTTTTTCTTCCAGTTTTTGCTGTAAAATGATTAACATAAGTAAAATGTTTTTTGCTAGTGTAATAATCAACATTCATATCACTAAAATAGGTACAAACCTCCAGATATTTTGTTACGTTATCTAATTTTCTAAGTAAATCCATAATAACTGGAGAATTTGGACCAAAAGCATGGCCATGTGTATCTGGTTCTTCAAAATAAAGCATGACTAAATTTGCAGGTTTTTTTGCATCAGTAATCCAGGAAATTACCTAAAAAAAGGCATACATGTATATATTTTAACTTCATCTCACCAGATTAAAAAAAAAAAACGATTGTACATACACTCATGAAAAGCACAAACGAAACAAGAAAGAGATATAGGGTAGAACACACTGATACCAAATACCATATAATGACAATACGGGACACTCCTATGCTTTAGCATTGGTGATATTTGTGACAAGTACACTAGCGCCACCTCGCGTCAAGTACTGACAACTGAGCGGGTAATTTGAATTGTATATTTACGTGCATAATCTTAATTTAGACAATTGGTTTATTATAGATGACTATAAAAACTTGTACATGACAAACAGTGAAAATTTTCTGATTATATAGGGTGTTTCTCTAACAATGGGCCAAACCCATATATTCGGATAGAGCATCAAAAATTAAATAGACTTTCATCAATACGTTTTGTCCGATTTTTGCTTGTTTTCGATATACAGTGTGTTAAATTTGACTTTGAAAAAAATTAAATCGCTCGTTTTTCTGCTAATTACTGGACTATTGATTTGGAACTTTGTAATAGGGGGTTATCGAGGATGCCGCTTCCAACCGTGATACCTATTTTGAGCTACATCATAGTTGGCGCCACCTACACTAAACCCCAATGTTTTACAGGGGCATAACTTTTTCGATGATCAACTTTCTGCAAATCTGTTCAGAAAAACTGAAAACTACTAATTTTTTGTACGAAAAAGGTATACCTAGTTGAAACTCATAAAGTGAGTGGTTACCGAGATATTGCGGTTTTAATAATGGTGTGCATTGAAAATCTCTCAAATCTGAAATTTTATTAACATTATTATTATCATTAAATTATAAGAAAAAATTGACAATTATCGAACAATTTACTTAATAAGATTCTCAAAATGGCCTCCGCCTACTTCAATACATTTTTCTAGTCTCAACTCAAAATTTTGCCTCACCTTAAAAAAAGTTTGATAATCGTTTTTCAATATATCACTGGATTCGATTATTCTAGCCCAAAGTTCATCTCTGGAGTTACAAATATTCTTGTATACTAATTCTTTCAAGTGACCCCAGAGGAAGAAATCTAGAGGATTGAGGTCGGGGCTACCTGCAGGCCAAGGAAAATCTCCACCTCGACCTATCCATCGGCGCGGATAATTTTGGTTCAGAAATTCTCTGACAGGAAGTCCATAATGGGCAGGTTCCCCGTCGTGAATGAACCATAATCTCCTGCGCACGTCTAGAGGGACATCTTCCAAGAGAATAGGAAGTTGATCTCTCAAGAAAATTGAATAATTCTCCACATTGAGCCTTGCAGGAAGTTCTATTGGTCCCAACAACGTCGCCTAGTATGCCACACCAGACATTAATGGAGAACTCATGTTGAAAATGGTGTTCTCGCATCAAATGAGGATTGCTGCTGCCATATGTGTGAGCATTTTTGAAATTGAAAACTCCTCTTCTTGTGAATGTCGCATCGTCAGTGAATAGAATGTTGTTGAAGAAAAACGGATCGTCATTCTGATACCGACGAATGCGTTCACAAAAATCCAATCTAGATAGAAAATCTAGAGGTAAAAGATTCTGCACTGGTGTGAAGTGGTAAGGATGTAACTTTTCTTTTCTGAGAAGTCTACCAATACTTGATTTATTTATTCCAGTTGCTGCAGAGAGGCGTCTTACGCTTGTTTCCGGATCTTCTGCAAGGCGTACTAATATCTCTTCCTCTTGATGTACAGGACGTCTTGGTCCACCAACTTCCGACTTCGAATTGAAAGAACCAGTTTCACATACGAATACATTAGGACGAGATGATACGCATCCGTGTAACAAAATGTGTATTTCACGATTTTTCCAGCCCTCAGGTGTGAATTTTGTCAAAACTTTCGTTTCAGAAATAATCAATGGCAATGAGTGCATATTACTCTTTTACATACCTAATTTATCGTATAATCTTCTAAAGGTCTTGTGATCTGGTTGTCTACGACTAGGATATAATTCCAAGTATCTGGCGGCGGCTTGGTGGCTACGGAAGTTTGATTGCGCATAAACGCAGATCATATCTCCCTTCTCAATATTGCTAAACTCATTATGGCGAGGCATTTCAGAAATAATAACTACCTACTGCTCTTAATTGAAAAACCATGTGCTTGTCAAAATTGACAGATTATGTTTATTGTGTTACGCAAATGACATCCCTATGAAAACGAAAAACAAAAGATATTTCATCTACTTCATTGACAGTTGTTGACCCGGCCAATCAACTGCTATAGTTATTAGCGCCTTGATATGTCCACAGGGATACATCTTTTATTTGCCAAAAACATACTTATTCTATGAAATCGAATTAAATCCAGAGAAACTTCCCAATTTTTAGGAATTGATTTAGAATTAGAAAATTATGATTAAAATACACCGACCTCAATCCTCTAGAATTTTCCATTGGGGTTACTTGAAACAACTGGTACATACACAATAATGTTTGTAACTCCAGAGATGAACTTTGGGCCAGAATAAAATTTCAGATTTGAGAGATTTTCAATGCACACCATTATTAAAACCGCAATATCTCTGTAACCACTCACTTTATGAGTTTCAACTAGGTATACCTTTTTCGTACAAAAAATTAGTAGTTTTCAGTTTTTTCTGAACAGATTTGCAGAAAGTTGATCATCGAAAAAGTTATGCCCCTGTAAAACATTCGGGTTTAGTGTAGGTGGCGCCAACTATGATGTAGCTCAAAATAGGTATCACTGTTGGAAGCGGCATCCTCGATAACCCCCTATTACAAAGTTCCAAATCAATATTCCAGTAATTAGCAGAAAAACGGGCGATTTAATTTTTTTCAAAGTCAATTTTAACACACTGTATATCGAAAACAAGCAACAATCGGACAAAACGTATTGATGAAAGTCTATTTAATTTTTGATGCTCTATCCGAATATATGGGTTTGGCCCATTGTTAGAGGGACACCCTGTATAGTTATAAATAGAATTTGTATTAACAATCAGCTTGAAACCTAAATGAATTCAGCATGAATAATTCTGCAAATTTCTCTTACCCATAATCTTATTTCATCATAATTTAAAGTACTACCTTGAAACCGTCGTTAAACTACTATTTCAAGGTTATGTATAGGAATATACTGAAAGCTCTTTCTGAGGACATTAAGTTACAATCTCTACTTACCTATAAATAATTGTTCTAGGTATAAATGATAGCACAGTACTCAATTTGCTATATCTCTACATGAAAACTGTCTTATTAATCTAATATTTTAAAATATGTAACTGATATACTTAGTACATAATTAAGAAATTGTGCAGATGAGAGGTGAGACTAACTCTTACTTCCGTGACAAAATCTATTATAGGGCTGAATCTGCTATTTCTACTTGTCTCTTTAAAAACTTGTCTTGGGAAGATGATTAAAAGCCTTTACCGAGTAAAATAATTTTAAATGTGAAAAAATGTGACAATTTATGCCATACTGAAATAACAAAGGATACACAAGAATATAGAAAACCAGTTTTCTTATACCATTTATTATTAATGCAAAACTTTTTTGCCTTCATATTTCTTTTTTTTTTTTTTTGATGCAGTGGAAGACAAGTTATGATTGAAGCCTTTCAACCATCCGTTTACGAAGTTTATCTATAAATAGGTACATGATGGTAAATATTACACAATAAATTATCTTCTGCGAACTGTACATATTGGCATAAAAGTGATTCTGAATTTGTCTTCTGCTTCAAACCATATTCACGTTTCGCCATCCTTTGGAAACCTATGAAATGTCTTTGATAGATTTAGCACGTTATAATTCGAACAATTATAGATAGCACACACCCAATCACTAACATTTATTGTAAAAAACATAGTTCAAACTTAATTATACACAGTTAAACACCAGCAATTGCTAGTGTTACACGTTCTCGAACGACGTAGCATCAGTACTATCCGCTAGGGGCGCTGATATTATTGAAACACGAAATCAGCCGGAGTGTCCTGTATTGTCATTACATAGTATTTGCTGATACCTTCAAGAAGATTTTTAGTGACATCTGGAGAGTAGATAGGTTGAGGCTTTACAGTGGGTAGGGGATGTCCGGCACCAGTGGCCATCATTTGACATTTATTTCTTTTTCCTCAAAGTTCTTAATTATACTAACTAGTTTAACATGTTCCCTGCCAAGGCACATTGGGTTGTTTTGACTATGAGGCCACTGTAATGTTTTTTAGTGATTTTCATGAAGAAAATTCACTAATAGAGAGGTATCGATGGTAAGACTTTCAGAAAATTTCCTCTACGAGTGCAATTTAAGGCCCAGGAACCCATATCCAGGGTCAAAAATAAAAATTATATACATTCCAACCGATAACTCAAAAAATACCTCACCGATTTGGATCAATTTTGGGGATTACCATTATTTTTGTTAATGGCTTGGCTGCGTTCGTTCATCAGATTTTAAGGCCCAAATTTTTATTAACAAAAAATTTTTAAATTTTTTTTTAAATGCAATTGCCCAGCTTCACAAAGCTCGATCAAATATTTAATAGGAACCTCAGTGATCCAGGGGTAGGAACGTATGCCTCTGAACCGAATGACACTGGGTTCGATTCACAGGTTCCCCTTTTTCAGTAGAAACTGTAATATATTGATCGCCCCGGGACAGTTAGGGACCTTGGAATTGTTTTTGATGGTACTCTATCTTTTAAACCACACTACGAGCAGACTGTCAGTTCTGCTTACAAAACTCTTGGGTTTCTGATAAGAAACAGCAAAAATTTTTCACAGACTGACACCCTCCTCCTGCTCTTTCGTTGTTTGGTTGGGTCCCGACTTGAATATGGCTCAGTTGTGTGGGCTACTACTTATGAGATACATGTGGCAAGTCTAGAATCAGTGCAAAGGAAATTTGTCAAATTTCTTAGCTTTCGTGAGGATGGTCGATATCCTTCTATTGGTTTTCCTCAGGAAGGTTTACTTCTTCGAATTGGTCTGTCGATGCGCAGGCAGTGCAGTTTCGTTACATTTTTATACAAGCTGGTTAATTCTGTGTTCGATTGCCCTAATCTGCTTCAGCAACTTAATTTCAATGTGCCTCGTATTGCAGCACGTTTTCCAGGCACATTCTATCTCCCGACTGCTCGTACACGATTGCTGCGATCGTCTCCAATTTACCAGATGTGCAATAATTTCTCTGTATTGCAGGACAGCCTATATATCTTGTCATGTAATATATCAGAGATAAAAATGTTTTTCAAAGCCATGTAATTAGTGAATCTCTCTTTTGTGTAGTTTGTTTGATTATTGTTTGCTATTAAGTTTTGTGTATCGGCCCATCCTTAGTTTGGCTTTAAGCTGTTGGATGGTGTATGAATAAATAAATAAATAAATATTAACATCAACTGAGGTTCTGGCATTGTATTTGAGCAAGTTGAATGTCTGCACGTTCCGCCCTTCGGAGGAGGCGTAAAGCCGTCGGTTCCGTGTCCATGCGATGTTGGCCACATTAAAAGATGCCTAGCCTCCTTACAGAAAGAGGGGTTCGGCAAAATTTCCAGGATAGTAAGGTGAAACTGCTCCCTGGCCTCGGTGATTGGTCATAGTCGCGGAAATAGGCCGACATTAAAGTATAAAAATATATAGATATATTTAACGGCCGGTTAGTTAACCAAGGTTTAATACAACCAATCACAGCTTCAAAATATTTGATTGTCATGGCAAAAACGCGAATCATAGTCTACGATTGGTTGTCGGAAGACTTGATTAACTAACCATCTGTTAAATGTTTAACGGAGCTTTTTCAAGCTAGGCATATATCTTTCAAATTGTTTGAGTGATTGACACGAAAATTTACAACTTAAAAGAACATAGATAGACATGGTTGTGTACCAATTTTCAATTCTGTTGATCAAAGAAAAAGAAAGTTATTCCAAATTAATAATAAAATAATCAGTACAATTTGGAGAACCCAATTCATCACAAACCAGCTTTTAGACCTGACGATCGTTTCGTAACAGAGGGATGAATAAACTATGTGAATAAAGACTAGTGTCCAGTTTCACAAAGCGTAATTAAATATTTAACGGCCGGTTAGGTGATCAAGGCTTCAGACGACCAATCACAGACTATAATTCAGGTTTTTGTCATGACAACCAAATATTTTGAAGCTGTCACCTTGGTCACCTGAAGCCTAGATTACCTATCCGGCCGCTAAATGTTTAATCGAGCTTTGTGAAACTGGGCATAGAACTACTATTTATATGTTAGTTGCCAAGCAGTTGCTAACAGCGTCCAGTACGAAGGTATATAGACCCCCACTGTTGAGTCTTAAATGCCTGTAATTAAAACTGCATACCTGCTTTTGTAATACTGTGTCTCGTTATCAAATATTCCTTCTAAGAGGGACACGGTGGTTATTAAGATAACAGTTCCAACAATGAACTACATAGAACCGGACCTACTCTATTCATCGAAACATTTTTGTTCAAATTTATAACGATATATATATACTTTCGTAAGCATCTAGCTGACGCGACTGCTTGACATTTTTGATTAACTTGGGATTTTCGTTAGCTACATGATGATTATTATCCCAAATATGCTGAACAATACATGATTTATCAATAGTTTCGCTAAATGTTCTTTAAATCTAGTTTCAATAGTTCTTTCAGTTTGCCCAACGTATTTAAATTCACAAGCCTTACAACCTATTTCATAGACTCCCGACACTTCAGTGGTTTTATCTTTATCCTTTGGGTTACCTAGCAAAATTTTTAATGTATTTTTTATAGAAAATGATGGCTGTAAAAATGTAGCTAGGTATACAGTTACCCTATCTGCTTAGTGGAAGAAACTAGTCAATAAACATAAAACAAAAAAAATGTTGGCTGTAAAAATGTAGCTAGGTATACAGTTACCCTATCTGCTTAGTGGAAGAAACTAGTCAATAAACATAAAACAAAAAAAATGTTAGTGGAATCTACGACTTTCAGAAAAGATAAACCAGACAAAACCGTTGTCTGTTTACCATTTGAACCGCGAACGACGAGATGTCTTAATAGCATTTTTAAGAAAGCCAATTTACAGCTAACATTTTCTACAAAAAATAACTTGAAAAATTGGCTAGGTAACCCAAAGCATAAAGATAAAACCACAGAAGTGTCGAGAATCTATGAAATAAGCTGTAAGGATTGTGAGCTTAAATATGTTGGGCAAACTAAAAGAACTATTGAAACTAGATTTAGAGAACATTTAGCGCAACTATTGACAAATCATGTATTGCTCAGCATATTTGGGATAATAATCATGTAAATAAAGAAAATCTCAAATTAATCAAAAATGTCGAGCAGTCGCGTCAGCTAGACGCTTACGAAAGTATATATATATATATATATATATATATATATATATATATATATATATATATATATATATATATAGCTAGACGCTTACGAAAGTATATATATATATATATATATATATATATATATATATATATATATATATATATATATATATATATATATATATATATATATATATATATATATATCATTAGAAATTTGAACAAAAATGTTTCCAGGAATAGAGTGGGTTCGGTTCTATGTAGTCCATTGTTCGAACTGTTATCTTAATAATCAGCGTGTCCTTCTTAGAAGGAATATTTGATAACGACACACAGTATAACAAAGGAAATTATGCAGTTTTAATTACAGGCATGTAAGACTCAACAGTGGAGGTCTGTCTGTATACCTTCATGTCACTTCCTTTATTCATCACTTTGATGATGCTAACTTTGTTAACGAAAGGATCGTCAGGTCTAAAAACTGTATTGTGATGGATTGGGTTCTCCAAATTCTACTTATCAGTGCTCATCACAGGTTCCAATCTGCACTCATTGAATAAAATAATCCTTGGCACCACTTCAAATTCTGTAATGCAATATCTACAATGTAGGACAAAGACGGATGACGTTACCTGCACTATGCTATGCTATTTAAATAAATCGTAAATGGAAGTTACAATCATTGCAAGATGTAAATTTTTTTAAGGGGGTTGTCAGACCTTCAGAAATTTCCTATAGTTAAACCTTTCAAACATCTCAAATTTTCACAACTTCTGATAATAAAGAGAATATTTTCTAAAATCTAATTTTATCAGTTATTTAAAAAATACCGTAATCCATAGCTGTATTTAATACCTGCAAATTTCGAATTACCCATTTCTTATGATTTTTAATTTATCCCTCCAATCCTAATTTACTCTATCTGACGTTGTTAGACTGCGTCCGAGCTGGAGCTCCGCTATCATTTGTCATTCTGTGGTAATGTCATTTATTATCAATTATCAATATTAAATTGGAAATTTAGCCTCAAATTTAGGTTTTAGGCATGATACAATTACTAAAAAGATATGATAATGCAGCTACCTATTTGCGTACTGTCACGCACATGCGACGTGGGGTGAGTACAGTCACAACAAAATAATATTGTGCTGCGGTACAGTGAGATTGACGTTTCATCACATCTCATAACCACTTAACAAATTACGAACTGTTGTTTTTTATTAGTTTTTATAAATGTATTTTACAAATGTTTGTGTGCATACAGTTAGAAGTAAGTTTTTGTGATTAAAATACCACTGTGACATTATGATGTGATCAAGTTTATGACCGTTAACATGCTCTAAATTATTTCTATACTTTTCGAGTTTGCGTTTCCACAATGTTAATCAACACTCTTTGTCCTGGGGGTACTTCTTCCATATCTGCATGCATACCATCAATGCATGAACCATAGGCTTTTTTTATGTTCAGCTTTCTAGTGTATTTTTTGTTGATCCCTTTATGAGCTTCAATTAACTTGCATTCGTTTAAACATCTTTTAAATTTTCATACACAGGGTGACACACTTAAAATGAAGACACGCCTGTATTTTCTTTATTTTTAGAGAGAGATTTCGATTTTTGTACAGATGTAAAACGTCATTAGGCTGTTTGAATAGCCTAGCCACTTCAAATGTCAGATATGAACCCAGCCTACTATCATATCAGGAATAGGGCCGGTTCTCGATATTTCGCGATGCGTTAGAGGTATCAAAAAAAAGTTACTTTAAAATGTTATTCAGAATTCAATTCTAACTGCAGATACCCAGTTTCAAGTCAAAATTCGAATTTTTACTTTTTGGTAAATTTTTAAAGTCTAAATTTTCCATCAGATTTTAACAGGTAGATTGCGATAGAAACAAATTAGTACCTTGTTAAATATTGTGATAAATGTCAAATTGACATTAACTGTGAGTCTGCCAGCAAAATGCCTGTTGAACGTCTCAAGTGTAAGAGAAAAAATTGCATCAATAAGATTGTTTGGTAATGGTGTTCGAAATAGCAGAGAAGTTGCTGATGAATTCAATCGGAGACATCCACAGAGAAATCTAATTAGGCGCGGAACTGCAGCAGCTCTGAATGCACGATTTTCTCAAAGGGGAGTGTGGTAAACAATATCTCGGCTGTTAGAAATCGAAGAAGTAGTGATGATAGCATAATCTTGGCTTCAACTCAAGCCAATCCCCAGATGAGTTTACGTCAAAGGGCTGTTGCATTGGATGTAAGTAGAGAAAAAATCAATAGATACCTTGTGCGTCATAAAATAAAGTCTTTCAAGCCAAAGTCTCTGCACTCGTTGACAGAAGGTGATGAGCTGTAACGATTAGATTATTGCCTTTTGGCCCACGGTAACTTTCTGAATGATAGAAAATTTTGAAGTTAAATAATAATAATAATAATTTACGCATGAGGCAACATTCACTACCAATGGAATAGTATCTGCCCAAAAGTCCAGCTATTGGTGTGCTGAAAACTCTCACTAGGTTATCAATTGTAAAGCCCAGTATTCACAAAAAGTTAATACATGGTGTGGAATTTTAGGAGATAGAATTGGTCCTTTTTTTTTTTGACAACACCTTGAACGCAGATCGATTGCTTCATTTTTTTAATAATGAATTATAGGACTGTATCGAAGGTATGCCTATCAACGTGCGACAAGATATGTATTTTCATTAGACGGTGCATCCATTCACAACTTCCAGTTAGTCAGAAATTCGCTAAATCTACATTTTCCATCAAGATGGATTGGCAGGAATAGTCCTTTTGAACAGTGGCCTCCTCGATCTCCTGACATTACGCCACTAGACTTCTATTTCTGGGGTTCTGTTAAGAATAAGGTGTACAATGAAAGGCCTCAATATCACGAGGAACTTTACGAGAAAATAAGGCAGGCTTGCCGTGAAATAAATATAGCAGAACTAAGAAAAGTTGCCAGTAATAATCGTAAACGGATCGAAAAATGCATCAGGCTTGAAGGTGGGCTAGTTGAAGCAAGACTACATTTAATAATTTTATATTCAATTTAATTGTACTTTTGTTAGAGTTTATGTTTAAGTTGAGTTGAATAAATCAAGTACCATTGTTTTCTTTTGATATTGACGATCTTTGTTTCCATTGCAATCTACCTGTTAAAATCTGACAAATATCTAAAAATTTACAAAAAAGTAAAAATCGGAATTTTGACTAGAAACTCAGTATCTGCAGTTAAAATTGAATTCTGAATAACTTTTTAAAACAAGTTTTTTGATATATCTAACGCATCGCGAAATATAGAGAACCGGCCCTATTCCTAAAATTATAGTAGGCTGGGTGGACATCTGACATTTGAAATGGGTAGGCTATTCAAACAGCCTAATGACGTTTTACATCTGTACAAAAAATGAAATCGCTATCTCTAAAAATAAAGAAAATACAGGCGCGTCTTCATCTTAAGCGTGTCACACTGTAAATGCCAGAGTGCAGGTGTAAGTAATTTTATCAATTTTATTCTTTTTTCTTGTTATATACAGCGGCAAACCCTTCTGGACTCTTGCTAAATCTGTTGGGAATAATTTCTGCAAAAGCACGTTCCCACCTCTTGTCTCAGGGGATGAAATTGTTTCTACCGCCCTGGGCAAGGCTGAACTTTTTGCTTCGTTGTTCGCCGGCAATTCTACTCTCAACCCACCTCCAAATCTTCAACCACCAACAGTCCCCAATGTCGCGCATAAAATGACGGATATCATTTTCAAAACTAAAAAGGTACGAAATATGCTCTCTTCTCTTAATACCAGGAAAGCCTCTGGCCTTGACGAGATCCCAGCAATTGTTCTCAAAAAATGCGCACCAGAGCTTGCTCCTGTCCTGACTCGTCTGTTTCAGATATCTTATAATAAAGGCATATTCCCTAGTAACTGGAAAACTGCTTGAGTACAACCCATCCCCAAGAAAGGATCCAAAGCGCTTCCCAGCAACTACAGGCCCATTTCTCTCCTTTCAGTCGTCTCTAAAGTGATGGAAAAGTATATAAACACCGAATTACTAAAATTTCTTGAAAAACACAGTCTAATCCACGACAGGCAGTATGGATTCCGTCAGCGCAGAACGACTGCCGACCTCCTTTCCTTTGTCACCCATTCTTGGAACAAGTCTATGGAACATCACGGTGAATCCCAGATTGTTGCTCTAGACATATCCAAAGCATTCGACCAGGTCTGGCACGCAGCGCTGTTTAATAAACTTCCGGCCTATGGCCTACCACCAAAACTCTGTATGTGGACAGCAAATTTCCTCTCCAACCGGAGCATTTCTGTTGTCGTGGATGGCCATTCCTCTAAACTGTATCCAATTAATGCAGGAGTTCCTCAAGGTTCAGCTTTAGCCCCTACTTTGTTTCTCCTCCACATCAATGACCTTCTCTCGAGCACATCCAACCCAGTTCACAGCTACGCAGACGACAGCACCCTACATTCAAATATACAATATTCTAAGCCTGTCTCTTTAGCCCAATTAGATGAGGATCGCAGACTCATGAAGGGTTCTGTCTCTGTGGATCTCCAAAAAATATTAGACTGGGGAAGTAGAAATCTTGTACAATTCAACCCCACCAAAACTAAGTCTTGCTTTCTTTCTCACAAGAGATACACCAGCACTAGATCCATCACAATGAACAACCAAGTTATTCAAAGTAATGAGTCCTTTTCTCTTGTTGGCATTTCTGTGGATCGAAATCTTAATTGGCACCAACATGTCTCATCAATTGCAGAAGCGGCTGCTAAGAAATTAAGTTTCCTCTTCCGGGCTCGCAAATACTTTTCACCAGCTAATCTCTATAACTTATATACTTCACAAATAAGGCCAAACCTCGAATACTGCTCCCACATCTGGGGTGCCGCTGCCGCTTCTACACTCGCTATCCAGGACTCCATTCAAAAGAGAGCTATACGTCTCATCGGTGACCCTACCCTCACCCAAAGGCTGCCATCCCTTGCCCACTGACGTGCCGTTGGTGACCTCTCTCTCTTTTATAGATATCTGCACGGGCACTGCTCAGAGGAGCTTTCCTCCATAGTTCCCCCACCTGCTGCCCCCAACAGATCTACCAGGGGAACAGAGCGAATGCACCCTTTTACTGTCCAGGTCACCAGACATAGAACATCTTGTTATGCCCGCTCTTTTGTCCCGAGGACTTCCAAGTTGTGGAATTCCTTGCCGGCGCATGTTTTTCCTTCTCCTCCGAATCTCCAAACCTTCAAGTCCAGAATTAACAAGCTGCCTCTTTCCTCCTTGTCAACACCCACGGTACGATAGTATTTAGGCTGTAAGCACTCGTGGTGTGTTGTTGAAATTAAAAAAAAAAAAAAAAAGTTGGTCATTTCAGATGTTTAATTACCTTTTGCGTTTATTCTGTCAGTTCTTGTAAAACTTTATGTTTTAAAATAAATTGCCTGAATTAGTACGCTTGGTTTGGTTCCTTGAAAGTGTAATCTATGTGAATGATCTGCTAATTCCCTAAAGTCGACTTACTACCTGAAGTCTCATGCAAACCGACGCTGATCGGATATATTTAGGTATTTATAATATCTAATTTCTCTACACTGGCGCCCAACGTGGGGCCCCCTTCACTCTCGAAGCGCATGACTGCCATGTTGCATTTGAGATGTTGAGTCAGTGTCTGTTGTTCCTTCTTCCATGTGGTACTGCATTCTTAGAGCGTGCCTATTGCAGTGTTTTTAAAAGTTGCTGCATTTTTCTACAAAGTCATTGCGTCCTTCTTAGAAGTTGTGGCGTTTTTCTTAAACTGTATCACATCTTCTTAAAAGTTGTTGCGTTTTTCTACGAAGTTCATCGCGTTCTCAAAAAAGCCTGTCATAGAGAGTACAATCATTAGTACACTTCTCACAAACAGTAATGATGCCGCCCCTGGTAATACGATAGTGTCACTTAGAAAACTAATTTAACTATATTTTATAACAAAATCAAACCAAACGAAGGTGTTTTACTTTAAGGTTAAGTTAGTGACACAATCACATACCAGAGAGCTTCTGCACATCAAATTTTAAACTGTACAAGCATGGAAATCAAATCAAGCAAATTAAATTAAGCGATAAAATATATTTACCCACGAGCAAGATGTTGAGGTACTTAATGCTGCATAGTTATTGTTTGCAGCCAGGAACAAATTAAAAGGGGTCGTGTTAAAAGATGTGGGCTATTTATAAACGTCCTAAACGAGATAAGGCAGGCACATGATGGCAGTTCAGCCAATAGTGTTTAAATTAATAAACTGAATGGCATTAAAAAGAGATAGCGTTACCTATGCCATGAATAAAAGTGCCTATAGATAATAGAGTAAAATATTTTTGGTGTAATTAATTAAATAATAATTAATGTGATGTTACAAGTATATTTCCCGTTTATCATTTGCTTTGTTTGTGTTTTGTATCAAAATTACTGTATAAATATTTATGTTAGAGATCATGTTTTTGCTTACCCTTCTTTACCTTCTTATTTATTGTTCCTAATTAAAGTAATTTTTCATAACTTTAAATATAAGGCTAAATCACTAATATATTGTATATTTACCCACATCTTCGTACCTAGTTACCTTAGTTGTTTTATTATAATTTTCGCTTAATCTACCGAGAGATGTTTTTTTTAAATAAAAACACAAGACAGAAGCTTGTAAAAAACACGACTCAAGATCAAGGTCAGTGCACTACAGTATAAGAATTCTAGTAAAGTGAAAACTGTATGGTGCAAACTGATCCCACAGCTTGGTGTGTTGATGTATTTACTCTTACAGACTAACAGACCTACAGCGCTTGGAACCTTAAGTAGTAGTAGTAGCAGTGGTGGGAGGGCCAACGCGAAGCAAGCAGGCCACAATGGGCCCTTTTTGACAACCCCAGCAACCATGCTCTACTCTTCCTCAGTTCCGTCGTCAAACCGCCTCGACCTCAAGATGAAGGCCGTGACGGTCTTCAATTGGACGGTACTTACCTAGAGTCCTCGATCCGAACAATTCTGCTCGAAGACTCCCAAAAGCCTCGCATTCACACAGGTAGTGGTAGGACGTTTCTTCATCCTCGCCGCATTACTGGCAAATGGGATCCCTCTCTACGCATATCAATGTGAGGTGTCTTCTAAGGGCGCAGCGGCCTGTCAGCACCCCAAGGATGCGGCGAAGCGTAGGTCGACTCCTTCTGAGTAGTCATAGAGCTTTATCTCTGTCCGGCCCCTCCACGAAGTCCCTCGCCTGCCTGCAGCCATCAACCGACCCCCAGTGCCTCTTCATTGCATCCTCGGTCCACCTGTCTAAGGCGACAGACACTGTCTTCCTACTTATGCCTATCGCAGGCTCCGGGTCACAGATCGGCCGCCGGGAACCGATTCTTGCGAGATTATTCGCCACCTCATTCCCCGCTACGCCACACGGTCCCGAAACCCACACCAGTTGCACCTCCTTCGTCCTGGCTAGTCCTCTGAGGGCGTCAGCGCACTCCTGAACCAGTGTTGACCTGATTCTGGCCGCGCAGACTGCCCGGAGGACCGCCTGGCTATCCGAGCAGATGTACACACATTTCTCGGGGCTCCTCTTCACATCCTGTCTATTGGCGACAGACAGGATAGCATACACCTGTGTTTCGAATGCCGTGGTATATGCGCCAAGAGCGTAGCTCTCGCGCACCCCCAGGCCCTCGATATATATTCCTGCCCCGGAAGATTGTTGGTCCTCCAGCCACGATCCGTCGGTGAAACAGACCAGGCTTGCGGGTTGGAATGCAACCTCATTTTCCCTCCACTAATCCCTACTGGGGATCCTGAGGGTGTATGGCCTAGTCAACCTAATATCGTCCTTGGCATCCCGCACCTTTCTGGCGGAAATCGGAATTTCCTTTTCGACCTCCTTGGCGACTCTTGCATGCCATATTACTGCTCCCTCTTCCCACCAGTTTCCTGAGTCTCGCATTCTAAGATGCGACGCCATAGCCTCCCTTCTGATACACATGGGAAGCAGTGGCAGCATCAACAGGACCTCTAGCGCGGCTGAGGGTGTCGTCCTCATAGCGCCTGTGATACCCAGGATTGCCAGCCTTTGGAGTTTGGCCAGCTTCCTGCTGGTAGTTTGGTTCACACCACACCACCAGACCAACGCCCCATAGAGGATTCTCGGCCTGACGATCGCAGTGTAGATCCAATGAAGGATTCGAGGATTAAGTCACCAGGCCGTCCCTATCACACGACGCAGCTGCCAGAGGGTGGCTATTCCCTTCCTCACTACTCGTTCTATTTGCGACCCCCATGTTAGTTTGGGGTCCAGGATCACCCCCAGATATTTGACCTCGCGCACTAAAGCTAAAGGTTTTCCAAACATCACGGGCGCCCTGAACCCCTCTACCTTCCTCTTCTTGGTAAATAGGATCATCTCGGTCTTCGCCGGGTTTACGGAGAGTCCCTGCTCACCACACCACCTTTCGATTATGCTACAGGCAGCTTGCATGCACTCACAGATGACGCCGAGGAATTTGGACTAAGACCAGCCCATCATCAACGCTTGGAACCTTAAAAATGATTTCAGTCTTATGAACCTAGTTGGCGCTCAGTGCACCACAGTATAAGAATTCTAGTAAAGTAAAAACTGTATGGTGCAAACTAATCCCACAGCTTGGTGTGTTGATGTATTTATTCTTACAGACTAACAGACCTACGGCGCTTGGAACCTTAAAAATGATTTCAATCTTATGAACCTAGTTGGCGCTTGGTACAAATTGTTTCTCAGTCTGTTTGACTGAGTTTTTAAAATTCAGCCTGGTACCAATTGTATCTCAGTCTGTTTGACTGAGTTTTTAAAATTCGAACACTTTCTTCTCGCTTCTATAAACCTATATGGCAAGGAACATGTTAATGTCTTTTGGTTTTAAATTATTTGGTAAACAGCTTTTGAAGTGCAGAGAAATTATATCTTCTTTGGTTTTCTGAAAATACAGTAAGTCCTCGCATTTAACGTTGTTTCATTACAGCGTCACAGTTTGTTGTAGACAAATGTATCGTTTAACATTGAAACTGATTCGGTATAACGTTATTCTAAAAAAAGTCTAAAATAGTAGGTAAAAGAGAGTACATAATATAATGTAGACAGTACATAATACATAGATAAACGAATACTGTTTTTTTTAACCCTTTTGCATTCACAAATATGTACATCTCTATATGTACATTATATTCATTCCCAATAATTCATTTTATGTCATTTCACTTAACATGGTGATTGTTAGGTCCCTAACTAGGGCGTTAAGCGGAGACTTGCATGATTTTTTTAACATCTAAGGTGGCCACTGTATCCACACTGTCTGATACATTGGCATTATAAAAATCTAACAGTGGCCACGGCACCCATCTTTCTTTTGAATTAATTTAAAATAAAAGAATATGAACAAAAAACTTTTATGTGAAAGAGTAAATTCACAAATATGTTGGAACAGACAACTAAACATTATATTCTATCAACGATTGTAACAAATCTGATGATTAACGAATTATAAATAAATAGAGAGAGTAAAGTGTTACTTTTAAATATAAAATATTCAAAACATACTACCAATACTAACTGATATAGCGAAACATAGCTATTGGAAATATAAAGGTATAGTATTGTAGAGATGGATTGTTATTCAACGATCTGTTGTTTTTAAACTGTTATTTTGAAATAACGTTAACAGGTTATTATCCCATCAAGAAAATAACAGGTACAACATTTCAACAGTTACTTTAACGTTAGCGTGTCTAACCACCGAGCCTCAATACAACAGAATAACAGGGTAGACACGTTATTCTGTTCATCTGTTAAAAATCGACTATTATTTTAATCTGTTGCGGATACTGCTGTTAAGTTGCATAGAGCGTGACAAATGTTAAAGTGACAAGTCCACCACCGCGTCAATAGCTTACAGTAAATATTAGTTACAACATATAATTTAAATTTAGGGCTTATTACATGCAAAAATTAACAAAAATATGAGTACCAGGTACATAAGATAAATATGTTTTATATTTATAACTACCTACATTTTCCTAACTAAGAAATGTTTACATACATACATACATACATACATACATATATATATATATATATATATATATATATATATATATATATATATATATATATATATATATATATATATATATATATCTGTGTGTGTGTGTGTGTGTGTGTGTGTGTGTGTGTGTGTGTGTGTGTGTGTGTGTGTGTGTGTGTGTGTGTATGTATATATGCAAACAATAATTATTAATTATTGTCAAACAAAAATTTTAAAATTTATTGTATTGCAATTTCCATGAATTATTTAAGTAACTATCAGCTAAAATATTGTTGAAAAAATATGTGTGACAGTTATAAAAGTTCTCATATGTTTATGATAATTCGCTACAAAGGAAACCTCACGTCTCCATTCAAAAGCAGCGTGCTCTATTTTTATTCATTGTCTTGTCATATGGCACATTATGGCACACATTATGGACCTTTTTTTTTTAATTTAAAATTTAGAAAAAATATTTTTTAATTAAAATTCACTACAAAAGCAATGCTTACGCCTCTATTCACGAAGCAGCGTGAATCTATTTTTATTGGTTGTATTGACACCTGGCACACTTTATGGGTATTTTAAAAATTGTTTAAAATTGGGAAAGAATATTTTTTATGAAAATTCGCTAAAAAAAAGCAAACCTCACTTCTGCATTCAAAGCAGGGTGATCTTTATTTTTATTCTTTGTTTTCGACATCTACATCTGGCAAACATGTGATGCATATCTGACTTAACACTGACCAGCATAACTCTAATCTTTTTGTCATAATATCGGAATTCACAATCTGAAATCTGAAGACCCTAGGTGCCTGAGGCCTGAAGGTAGGTACTTGGTACCTGTTATTTGGGTATTTGGTATAATAACATATAACAGAAAGAGGAGAGACGCTATTGACTATCGATTGACTACCCAATTGAAAAAGCTGATAAATAACAGATCCTGTTATTTTCAACTGTTATTTTCACTGTTATTTTCAACTGTTATGTTAAATAACAGTAACAGGTCCAACTATTTTAAGAAAATAACTGTTTTGCCCATCACTATAGTATTGTGCAAATTAGTGTGAGCATATGGAGATTTACATTATATACTATCTATTGAAAGAAAAAATACGAACAGTACCAGTTTATAAATATTTTAGTATTATTCAATAGAGTATATGTCCCCGTTTGGCTCTTATTACAGACTCAACTCATTTTGCCATAAAATCAATAAACTATTTGCAACTCTCCTTGATTTTGTCATCTCAAACAATTTTATTTTATATTATTTTAAATGCATCATTATAAAAGAGGGTAATCTTGTGTTATATTCATCTCAGAAGTAAACAAAGGATCAGGTCGTTTTGGAAGGCGAAATGAAAGTGTGATGGTGTGCACTTTTGCCAGATGAATATTACCAAGTGTCATTTTTAATAATAATAATAATAATTTATTGTATCCAACAGACCAAGTACAGAACCAATTACAGGACACTTACAAACTAATTAGCGAGTGAGAGTACCATAAATTAACAGTAACAAAATATTAATCCAAAAACAAACCTAAAACTACAACATTTCAATAGCTCTATGCAACAATGTACACAAACTGTCTCTAAATATATCACTACGTGAACAAATGATATTAAAAGTTTCACACATTACATATATTGGAGATCTTAACATAACAACAGTCCTAGCCTGATTATTATAAAATAACATATTGTGCCGTTCACTCATCCTGGGAACATGTAAATTTATCTGCGCCAATAATTCCGGACAATCAATGACATTGTGTATCAGTTTATATAAAAACTTGATCGAGTCAACTCTTCTTAGCTTACACGAACTGACGAATTCAAAGTGCCCAAGCAAATCAGAATGACCGAACCCCCTCTCCGGATAACGCCCAGTTTCCTTAAACCACATATATTTTAGGAACCTTCTCTGGACAGATTCGAGTGAGCTTATATGCACACCATAATATGCGCCCCAAACAAGAGATGCATATCGTAACTTGGAAAGAACAAAAGCACAATACAAAGCTTTGAGAGCACCAAAACATGTAAACGACCCACAGTTTCGCACTATAAATCCCAAAAACCTGTTACACTTGTTTACTATGGTATTGATGTGAATGTCAAACGACAGTTTCTTATTAAAGTGGACCCCCAAGTCCTTCACAGTCTCCACACGATCGACCACCAACCAACCCACAGTGTACTCAAACTGAACAGGGAAAGCTTTACGTGTGAAAGTCATGACCTTACATTTACTCACATTTAGTTCCAATCCATTCTGTAAGCACCACTCATAGAGCAAGTCTAGATCTTCCTGCAGTCTAACGCAATCATCCAGCGATGTCACTCTCATAAGCAGCTTCAAGTCATCTGCATAGAAAAGTCTCAGCGCACTTAAACTACTGTCCAAATCATTGATAAATAATAGGAACAATAGCGGCCCCAGATTAGAGCCCTGAGGAACGCCCGCAGTAGCAATGAGCTCAGAGGACCTGAACCCACCATAGCCAACAAATTGAACACGATCACTAAAATAATCCCCAAAAAGACGTAACATGCCATCACTGAATCCATATGATGCAAGCCTCCTCAAAAGGATAGAGTGTTCGACACGGTCAAAAGCATTCACAAAATCTGTGTAGACAACATCAATCTGACCCCCAGCATCAATGCAGTCTGAGACTCACTGAGTGAAAACGGCCAAGTTTGTGACAGTTGGACAGTTTAAATAAAGAAGGAAATCAAGAGGTGAACAAATGTTTTTATAATGTAAATAATAAATGATAGTATGACGTCATCTGATGTTATATGATTATTTATTATTTATATTATAAAAACATTTGGTAAAAGTTCTTATTTCCACAATAAATGAATAAAAGTGCAATTACGGCACAAATGTCAAATCCAACGATATAAAGTAGGAGGCGGTAAATACACATAATTCTAATTCTATTCTTGCACTTGTTTATTACGTTCGTAGTATTACCGGCTGCTTGTGCTTTGCCGTTTTACGAAATAGAGACCTGCCTGAGGTGCTATTTAATTAAAAGCTAAAATGCGTTTAGAATCGCCGCAAAAATAAAAATTCGACCTAAAATTAGCAATAACTCACAAAGAAGAAGCCCCCCACAAATTTCCGTGCCATTTTCGTGATCGTGCACTAAATTAGGTAAGTATACATTTCAGAAAAATCGAGCATACGGCAAGAAACTAAACTTTTACCAAACATCTGTTCACCCCCCTTTTTTTTTCTCCCTCAGGGCTCATCCACGTATTTGCCGCTCCGATAGCACGGCAGCCTTTGGCTTATTGTGGATGCCCTTTGTCTTTTCTACTCCACCCATTTCAAAATCACTGTGCCTTGAACTAGTTTGCACAGCAATTGGTAGGGTGAAGTTTTATATTGCTCTGTCTTCAGTCTAGGCTGACTGTAGATAGTTGTCTTTTGCAGTCCAGAGCTTTACACCCGCACAAGATGTGCTAGGCTGATTCCTCCCCCTCTCCGCAGTGTGTGCATGCCAGGTCCCTCTTGAACCACCCCATTTTATGCAGGTGTTTCTTGATGGCCATGTGTCCCGTCAAGAGTCCTGTTATGATTCTGAGCTGCCCTCTGCTAAGATTTAACAGCTCCACAGCTCTCTTTGAACTGGGTTCCTCAATTACTCCATGTCTGAGTCCTGGACAGTTCCTTCTTTATTTAAAATGACACTTGCTAATATTCACCTGACAACAGTGCACACCATCATGCTTTCATTTCGCCTTCTGAATCAACCTGATCCTTTGTTTACTTCTGAGATGAGTACAACACACGATTACCTAAAAGAACTTATGTTTATGTGAATCAATTACTTGATAATAGAGTTTTCCGAGATTCTTCATAAAGTTAATAAAAATTAAAATTCGGTAACCCAGTTAAAAGAATAGGGAGACTATACATTTTTAGTTCAAAAAACACTTGAGATAAGATATAACATGCCAAGCTAATTTAATCCTATGTACAGTAATAAATTGATAGCTACTTACAGTGTCAACTCTTTTGAACCAATCCATTTTTGGGTTGAAACCTTGATTGTAAGTTGCATATTGTCCTTGATAAGAATAGGAACCGCCTGGCCACATCATAACACCCGAGTACCGTCCATCTCTCATATTTTCATTTAAGGTCTAAAAAGGAGATCAATGGGTTTACATACAAAACAATTAATTATTTTTTAATACCCAAATGGGGACTATGTTTTCGTTGTATCTATACATTTCTTCACTGATATTCATGATTTTTTTAGTTGTCACATTATAATAGTGATTCCCAATCACCCCATGAACTTCAGGATATAGCCCAGTGGCTATGGAATGATGATTTGGAAATGTCTTGGTTGGAAAAACATTAATCATGTAATCACTATGTGTTCCCTCATATTTTAGCTTCTCCATATGTGGGACCATTTTCGTTTCAAAGAAATCATACCTAAAGGCATCATAGGACACTACCAGAAGAATTTCGTGCTTTGAAACTGAATATGCAAAATTAACAAACAGACATTGTACTACTAATGTGTAAAACATTTTACGTTATTTTATACTATATCGTGGACGGCCTAATATTTATATTTCCTCAGGCCAATAATTAAAAACAACACAACAAACGACAGACATCACACAACAGTCAACAGTCAACAGTCAACAGACAAATGTAAAATGGAAATGTGAAATGTTCAGTGTTCGGTCTGTGTTCACTGTTCAATGATCAATGTTCATGTTCGTGTTCATGTTCGGTGCCAAAGAGGTTGATATACAACCTCTTTGTTCGGTGCCAAAAATTGAAAACAAAATATTTATTGACAGCTTGACACTAACCATAGACAGATGAATAAAATAATTTAAAAATCAGTAAAGAGGTGGAATTAAGTGTCTATTTTAGTTTGGAGATCAGTTAGAGGGTGCCACAGGCAGTTGAATGTTTAGGGTTTGAGATTTAATAAAAAATGTCTACTGTATTTAAACTTTAAACTGGTGTATATCATTCGTACGTATTGTCTGTTTTTCCTCTGGCATTTCATAACCAAGAGTATGTAGAGAGACAGCTAATCAAGTTTTGTTGCCACATCCGGTAGTCTATAACATGCTAAGTGAAGATTGGAAGCTGTGATGAGCACTGATAAGTATACTTGGAGAACCCAAATCACCACAACACATATTTTTAAAGACCGACGATTGTTTCACTAACAAAGTTAGCGTCATAAGAGGATCGTCAGGTCTTTAAAAATATGTGTGGTGGTGATTTGGGTTCTGCAAGTGTATTTATTAGTCTGCAATTAGATTCTCATAAAATCAGTGTACTTTATTATAAAGGTGTGCTGGTGCTTTATAGCAGAATTATATATATATATATATATATATATATATATATATATATATATATATATATATATATATATATATATATATATATATATATATATATATATATATATATATATATATTGTTACGTTCTACGGGGTTCTGGATTTGTTGATTTACACAGTTTATTCTGTTTCAAGAACACACCCAGTTACGAATTACTGCTGACACTGATCTTGCAGAGATTCTAGAAATTCCCACGTTGTTCAACGAATATTCTGGAAAATATTTCCCCTAGCAACTTCAAAATCCCACTTCTGACACCAGTTGTTACGTTCTACGGGGTTCTTGATTTGTTGATTAACAAAACACAGCTTTTCAAACTACAAATTTATTATTACCAACTATTTTCCAACACCAGTGTCAACTAAAATATTTCTCTTCTCTATTATTAAATGTCCATAAAACTATATTCCTCCATCGCCTTCTATGACCGCTTCTTATACAACAACACTTACTGTTGACTCGCTTAATACTATATCGCTGGCGTCGTACTGGCTTGTGGAACAACACCCGATCTTCTTCTTTAAAACCAGCTGAATTAGGTGGTACGTCATAACGGGTCTTCATGCGGTCGCTTTCGATTCGTATGTGCATTCCGACAGCAGAGTGGATGGTTTTCCTTCTCGTTAATATGTCGGGGCTTTCTTCAAGCGAAGTTCTTAGGTGGTACTGGTTCTTCCATGTAGTTGCTGTTGTTCTGATGTTTCTACTTGCACAAATATCTCGGCGGGCCCTATTCATCCTTTCGACATCGGCTCTGTTCCAACAAATGTGTTTACTGGCCTTTTTCTGGGTTCGCTTCACATTTACGTGGTCTTTGCACCCTTTGTCTTGTATTTATCTCATACTTTCTTTTCCACTTGCTTCTGGCTGAGTAACTGGATCGTCTCTTCCTCTCACAGATCTCTTCACTGGAATGTCACTTTCACGGTAGGTGTTGCTATATTCCTTTATGGTGATTTTCCGCACTACCAGGTCACTGCCAGGCGACATTATGATTTCTTCACCGCCGATATTCAGGATGTTAGTGCCAAGATCAAGTTTAGCGTTCTGACCCTGAAGTATGTCCAAGCCAATTATAATCGGGTCTGATATGGCGGCGACTATGACTATCTGCTTTGCCTTCCCAATTTGTAGCTCGACGTCAGTTTCGCCAAATACCTGGATCCGATCACCACCGACTGAGTTTACTCTGTACACTCTGTCTGGCTCTCTTACTCGCCATCTTGGAACCATGTCGAGGCGAATAATCGTCCTAGGTGCGCCTGTGTCGACGACCATCTGGGTCTTATTACCGTTTACGTATCCGTCTACGATGAGAGCGCTGCCAGAATCGCTAACCTGAGAATAGGTTACCGGCCTTAGCTCCACTTTCTCCCTTGCGCGTGTTCTTAGTGCCCAACATTCGCTCTTTATATGTCCCATCTTGCCGCAGTTCCAGCAGCGCAAGGCATTTGCACGGTGAACTCTTACTGGGTATCGATGAGACGTCGGCCTTATTTGTTCTGCTATTTTCTCTAGTAGCTGCATGCTCTTGGGTGGATCTGTTTTATTTTCTTCTTGGACTTGCAGACTGCGAACTTTCACATGACTTTCTGACGCTTGCTTTACCGCTTCAAACTCCAAGAAATGCGCCAAAGCATCGTTCAAGTTTTTGTATCTCGCCATCCTCAGCGCCTGTTGTGTGTCGGTATCTCTGATGCCATCAATAAAGGTTTGCAGCGACAGCTGGTTTAAAAACTCTATCAGAGTTATGGGGTAGGCTAATCGTGTCAGTCTGAGAACGTCGGCCTGGAGATGTTGGAGACTTTCGCCCAATTTTGGACAACGATTTTTCAATTGCAATCGATACAGCTGCTGTAAATGCTGGTCTCCAAACCTCATCTTTAATTGATGTTTAATGCTGTCAAAACTGAACAGTTCTTCCCTGAGAATACCTTGGAGCACATCTAGAGCATCTCGTCTGAGAGCTACTATTAACGAGGTTGCTTTCTCTCTCTCGCCCCAACCATTTGCTGTAGCAGCGGCTTCGAACTGGCGTAGATAAATACCCCATGGGACTGAGCCATCAAATGTGGGGACCTTAATTCTTACGACCAGGCTATCTTGGAGTCTGATGTTTTTCTTGGCTAGGGTATCACACCTCTTTTCTAGTGTTTGCATTTTCTGCTGATATTCTACTGGTACACAGTTTATTCTGTTTCAAGAACACACCCAGTTACGAATTAGCGTCATAAGAGGATCGTCAGGTCTTTAAAAATATGTGTGGTGGTGATTTGGGTTCTGCAAGTGTATTTATTAGTCTGCAATTAGATTCTCATAAAATCAGTGTACTTTATTATAAAGGTGTGCTGGTGCTTTATAGCAGAATTATATATATATATATATATATATATATATATATATATATATATATATATATATATATATATATATATATATATATATATATATATATATATATATATATTGTTACGTTCTACGGGGTTCTGGATTTGTTGATTTACACAGTTTATTCTGTTTCAAGAACACACCCAGTTACGAATTACTGCTGACACTGATCTTGCAGAGATTCTAGAAATTCCCACGTTGTTCAACGAATATTCTGGAAAATATTTCCCCTAGCAACTTCAAAATCCCACTTCTGACACCAGTTGTTACGTTCTACGGGGTTCTTGATTTGTTGATTAACAAAACACAGCTTTTCAAACTACTAATTTATTATGACCAACTATTTTCCAACACCAGTGTCAACTAAAATATTTCTCTTCTCTATTATTAAATATCCATAGAACTATATTCCACTATCGCCTTCTAGGATCGCTTCTTATACACCAACACTTACTGTTGACTCGCTTAATACTCTATGATCACTTCTCTACACCATCTTATTCAATACTATCTTAGTCTTGGTTATGAAGAATTAAGCTCCGAAATACTAATGAAATGAAAACAAAATTGCAATTGAATTGTATATCATCTATTGAAAATTGGTACGCCATTTCTCAACGAATACTAAAAACTTATTGTGTTGGAGCCTCGGCGGTAGGAATGTCTACCTATGAACTGAAGTGTTCGTTTCACTTTCACTTTATACTGCAAAGTGTAATAAATTAACATCAACCGAGGTTATAGCATTGTATTTCAACAAGTTGAATATCTGCACGTTCCGTCCAACGGAGGGGGCGTAAAGCCGTCAGTTCCGTGTCCATGCGATGTTGGGCACGTTAAGGATCCCTACCCTTCTTACAGAGAAGCAGGGTTCAGCAAAAAATGTCTAGGATAGTGAGCGGTGAAACTGCTCGCCGGCGTCGGTGATTTGCCATAGTCGCGGAAATAAACATACGTTAAGGTAAAAGAAAACAAACATTTCTTAAAGTGCGTATGTATTATCTGTGGAGAGTAGTATTATAAATTATATAACTTATCTATGTAGAGATAGTTTTAAATAAAAGAGAAATAGTTATCAAAACACGAAAATTCATTTAAATGACGTTAGTTCTTTCCCGTCATTGTTAGATGGCGCTTTGTAGCAGAACTTTTTGTACTGCAGTTTTCGTTCTGAGAGTATCTTCTGTACGTCGTCACCACAGAACATTTTTGTGTTTTGTTAACATCGTTTTAGCAAATACTATATAATGACAATACGGGACACTCCTATGCTTTAGCATTGGTGATATTTGTGACAAGTACACTAGCGCCACCTCGCGTGAAGTACTGACAACTGAGTGGGTAATTTGAATTGTATATTTACCTGCATATTTTTTATTTAGACAATTGGTTTATTATAGATGAATATAAAAACTTGTACATGACAAAACAGTGAAAATTTTGTATTAACAATCAGCTTGAAACCTAAATAAATTCAGCTTGAATAATTCTGCAAATTTCTCTTATCCATAATCTCATTTCATCATAATTTAATGTACTACCTTAAAACCGTCATTAAACAACTATTTCAAGGTTATGTATAGAAATATACTGAAAGCTGTATTTCCTATAAATAATTGTTCTATGTATAAATGGTAGCACAGTACTCAATTTGTTATATCTCTACATGAAAACTGTCTTATTAATCTAATATTTTAAAATATGTAACTGATATATTTAGTACATAATTAAGAAATTATGCAGATGAATTGTGAAACTAGCTCTTACTTCCGTGAATAAATCTATTATAGGTCTGAATCTGCTAATTCTACTTGTCTCTTTAAAACCTTGTCTTGGGGAGATAATTAAAAGCCTTTACGAAGTAAAATAATTTTAAATGTGAGAAATGTGACAGTTTATGTCATACTGAAATAAAAAATGACACACAAGAAGATAGAAAAACAGTTTTCTTATATCATTTATTATTAATGCAAAACTTTTTTGCCTTCATATTTCTTTTTTTATGCACTGGAAGACAAGTTATGATTGAAGCCTTTCAACCATCCGTTTACGAAGTTTATCTATAAATAGGTACATGATGGTAAATATTACACAATAAATTATCTTCTGTGAACTGTACATATTGGCATAAAAGTGATTCTGAATTTGTCTTCTGCTTCAACAAATTAATTTTTTTGGAAGTGACATTGAAATGTAAAATGCGCCTTGTGTCTTCAATACTATATCCAAATCAGTTCTTTTTG
This sequence comes from Tillus elongatus, assembly GCA_964006375.1. NCBI lineage: Eukaryota > Metazoa > Arthropoda > Insecta > Coleoptera > Cleridae > Tillus > Tillus elongatus. Next base: position 73,275,716 of record OZ023263.1, on the reverse strand, counting down.
ATAACAGTACCCTTTTCTTGCATCTATAATAAAAAATTATCGTCAATCCATGTTATAGTTATTGTTTAACATTAATTATTAGGCGAATTTGTAAAAAAATTCGCTGGTAACAAAAGAAAACACAAAAAATCATTTTCACGTTTCGCTGTCCTTTGGAAACCTATGAAATGTCTTTGATAGATTTAGCACGTTATAATTCGAACAATTATAGATTGCACACACCCAACCACTAACATTTATTGTAAAAAACATAGTTCAAACTTAATTATACACAGTTAAACACCAGCAATTGCTAGTGTTACACGTTCTCGAACGATGTAACATCAGTACTATCCGCTAGGGGCGCTGATATTCTTGAAACACGAAATCAGCCGGAGTGTCCTGTATTGTAATTATAAAGTATTTGGTTTTAGTAATAATACTTTATTATGTCAACATTCAGTATATCATAAGTACAAACTAGTACTATGTTTAGATATATCCATTGGGTTTTGTACTTTAATGACAGTGTACTAGACGTGAACGTGAAGCTACAAAAAACTAGAAGCAAAAAGAAAGCAAGAGCAGACAGATATTCTGTGGGACAGACTCTTGATATTGCTAAATAGAAGAAATATAGCTAGAGAGATACCAATATTACAGAGAGGCTTTCTATGGTAGATAAAATAAAAAGAAGATTGCGCAAAATGTAAAAACTAAAAATTAAAAGTTTGATAAGAGTAACATAAAGTAAGGCATTTTACTTTTACTTATTTAACTTGAGATTTAAGCTAACGTTGCGTTAACGTTAACCAAAGAGGTTGTAAGGGATAGAGGTAACAAAGGTGCAGTTTTGCAATACAAGAAGCCTGTACAATTTTCCTAACTGGGCGGAGTTCGGTGACTTGAGTGGGAGAAACGTCAGGGACGTATTTAGGAATTTTTAGTTTGGTTAGAAATAAAACTGAAATTATTCAATCATTGAAATGTAATGCTTATTCATGAATTTCTTAAGCTTTTGTATAAATAGGTAACCTAAAAAGGTTCGGAACGCAGCAAGTGCGTTATGATAGTGAATTTTCATAACAATAATAAATAATATATTTATATAAGCTGTAAGATTTAGCCTTATATTAAAGGTTATGAAAATTAATTTATTTAATTAGGAACAGTAAAACAAGGTAAAGAAGGACAAGCAAAAACATGATCTATGACATATATTTATAGAGTAATTTGGATACAAAACTCAAACAAAGCAATTGATAAACAGGAAATATACTCTAGAAAAATACACTAGAAAGCTGGAAAAAAAAATCCTTTGGTTGATGCATTGAGGGTGATTGTATGCATGCAGGAGAAGAACCCCAGGAGGAAGAGGGTTTCTGCTCCTCACCCAAAAATTCGGGGGGTTCTCCTTCCCCTTGTGCATGCATACAACTACCTTCAAAGCATAAAGCACAAGAAAAATTTCTTGTGAGCAACCCCCAAGAAGGTTGCTGGACCTGGGCGAATATGGGGTAGACAGGGTTTAAAGGAGGTATTGCTGTAAAATGTGAAAAACGCATGTTTTCAAAGTCCCTTAATTTTCTTGGGGGTTGTTTGCCAGAAAATTTGCCTTGTGGCCGAGGAAGGTTTTAAGCATGTTGCTGGAAAAAAATATCTAAAACCCTCATGCAGTCAACTGCATATTTACCGAAATTACATTCTACTTCGTCGCCTATAATGTCTTTTTCAGATAATGTAGAATACAGAGCTAAATTAAATAGGTTCACTTGCATTTTCATTTATTTTTTTATTACATTTATAAGCACAATATGCGTATAATTAAGGGAACCCTTAATTAACATTGCAGCAACACAAACTTGAAAAGTGGAGAAATTATTTACAGTATGTTAACAGTTATAAACTTGATTTCATCATGTTACAGTAGTATTCTGATAATAAAAAATTACATCTAACTGTATGCACACAACAGCTGGTGTGTTACGAGATGTGATGAAACGCCAAACTGACTGTACCACAGCATTAGCATAATATTATTATGCTGCCACATTATCATATCTCTCTAGTTATGGTATCATGTCAAAAACCTACACTAGAGGCTAAATTTCCAATTTCTTCTTTGTTTATGGTGTCTGTTTCTACTGTCCTAAATTTCCAATTTGATATTGTCAATAAATAACACTACCACACAATGACAAATGACAGCTGAGCTTCAGCACAGACGCAGTCTAACAAAGTTGTCGGATAGAGTAAATTATGATCGGAGGGATACCTAAGTTAAAAATCATGAGAAATGGGTAATTCGAAATTTGCAGGTATTAAATACAGTATTTTTTAACTGACTGATAAAATTAAATTTTATAAAATGTTTTCTTTATTATCAGAAGTTGTAAAAATTTCATATGTTTATACATGAAAGGTTTAACTACATGAAATTCCTGAAGATCGGGCAACCCCGGTCAGCAACATCTTGACATCTGGCAATGGTTGTGACTTCCATTATTTAGATTTTATCTACAATTTATTTAAATAGCATAACAGTACAGGTAGCTGTATTGCTCTGCCTTTGTCTAACATTGTAGATATTGCATTACAGAATTTGAAGTGATGTCGAGGATTATTTTATTATTAATTTCGAATAACTTCATTTTTCTTTGATCAAAAGACTTGAAAATTGGTACACAACCACATCTCTGTATGTTCTTTTAAGTTGTAAATTTTCGTTCCAATCACTTAAACAATTTGAAAGCTATTGTGTTTACAAAAATATATTTAATTTTTTGTTAGGAAAAACTATGTGTTAAGATCTGATGAACGAACTCATCCAAGCCATTAGCAAAATAAGCGTAATTCCAAAATTTTCTCCAAATTAGTCAAATATTTTTTGGGTTATTGGTTGGATAAATTGTTGGATGAATATATTGGATAAAGTTTTATATTCAAAAGGTTAGATAAATAATAATAGTTTTTATTTCAACAACAGAAGAAAATACAACATAAAGTACATTGTACTGTTTACAAATTAATGTTAACATTCCTTGTCTTTTTTAAAGAAATAGAGATTAATTTCATTGATTGCTGTTGCCCTTACTTCGTGAAACTGGTCCATACTTCATACAGACTTGGAGACTATTTCTCTGGTTTCACTGTTGGTTTTCGTTTTTGTAGGTGAAGGACGTAGCCAGCGCGTAAGCTAACTGGAGCAAGTGGCCCTTCTGAATTCTAGATGTTCTTCAACGTCTCTGTTACTGGTTTTGCTGCTTGATAGTATCCTCAGACAGAAAAAATTTGAATTAATACGAAATCATGACAATTACAAATAAAGATCTGTTGCTATTTTATGATGTTATAATCAAAAAAATCTTTAAAAGTGAAAATAAAATAAAACAAATATGACGGATGACGCCTTTAAAATGTCTACGTGATGTATATCAATATTTAACATAAAGATAGAAGAAACCTATAACAGTAATAACTATAATAACAATTACAACAATAAAATAACTAAACAAACACATTAATAAAGCAGACTATACAATGAAAATATCGACACACATCATGTCTTATAACAACTTTTTGGAAAAAATAGTTAGATTTATGTTGTCTGATTTATTTAATTAGGAAGAAGAATATCTCAGAAATCCTAAATATTGTCGTGTATATGCTTTTTTACTTCTAAAGCTTAAAACAAGTCTAGTTTACACTTGTCATGACAAAAATGTTGTGGTTTTATGCCGTTATTTACTGTGGGTCTATGTTGGGTATCAATAATATGTTTTGCAAATGTAGATTTGTCAGCATGGTTATTTCTAAATGCAAAAATATGTTCTTTGTATCGGGTGTTAAAATTTCTAGAAGTTTGATCGATGTAGATTGCGTTACGTGTGCATTTCACAAATTTTGAATACCTATACAAATACAGAAGTAGCTTTTAAATCTTATAACATGACGCTTGATTTATTAGATTATTTCAAATAATTGATTGGAAGTATTATCACAGATGATGGTAAGTGTAGGAAAGGTCTGAAGAGGATCGCGATGGCAAAACAAGCATTCAATAACCAAAGTACTGTTCTCACTAATAAACATTTTAACCTGTACATGAGGAACAAATGCAAGTCGTACGTGTATGGAGTATGGTAATGTATGGGGCGGAAACTTGGGCTGTAGTTAAGCAGGATATGAAGACAATATAAGCTTTTGAAATGTAGACAAGAAAAATGTCAAAGACAGTGCAGGTTGATAGAAAGACGCTTCAAAGTGTGCTAGGAGAGGTGAAAGAATAAAGAGGCTTGCTCAAAGAAATCGAGAGGAAGCTAAAATTTATTGGCCATATTATAAGACATAATAACTTCCCGATAACATTATTTGAAGGACATACGAGTACTTGAAATGTACACTGAATTATTGGCCCTTAAATAAGAGAAGTTTGTTATAAACAGCCCTTAAACTTCTACTTTTATCAAATAGATTTTTGTTATAATGATGTATTCTAATAGAAACATACATAGATGATATTAGTTTAATTAGATGGCCATAATGGCAAGTCAAAAGATTTTGTTCTCGAAAGTGAACTTCAAAGTTTTTTAAATATGCTGTTTTGGTTTATTATAGTTTTTAATATTCGCATGTTTATTTCCTTTACATTTATAATCACCGCAGATTCATTTAAGTATGTTTGAAGAACTTTTTCTGCAATAGTGCAAATAGATATTACATCGTCAGATGGGTATGTGAGGAGTTGACCTTTGTCTTTCTGATCTATAAACGATGTTAATAACGCAGACCTCTCCCCAACAAGTTCACCCGCGCATTCTTCGCATCTCAGAGCTTTTGTTATTTTCCTTACTACATAGCCAGATATATATGTCACGACTTCTTTCTTAAACTCTGATATATTCATATCTAATATTTGAAGAACTGTGTCGTCGTCAAAATTATCTATTTGACTCATGTCTTCATCTGGTTCTTCAGATATTCGTTCTCGCCCACAAGTTTTATTTATTACCTCAATGGGTGACAGAATAGGAATTGCTTCTAAAGGGATACAATTTCCTTTAAATGAATCTTTTAATTCAAGATGCACCATCATCCTTTTATATGCACTTTTAAATTGCTTTGCTGATGGGTTATTGTTATAGCCTCCCATGGATCTAATTTGCCCAAAAAAAAGCTCAATATGATCCTGACTGATTTTGTAAGTGGGAAAATACAGCAAAAAATTATTGTCGGCAATTAAAGTTTTATAAACAAATTGCAAACTTTGTATGCAAAATAAAAAGCCAATTATACCCATTTTTCTACCACTCTCACACAGAAGCGGTCCATCAATTATCCTAAGTGACGTTAAATATTGTGATAGCTCTCTTAAAAATACATTAATGTTTTCAAAATTTTCTGCGTTTATTGCTTTTTTAAAATCTGAATTGTTTAAATTTCTAGAATTAAGAATGTCAAATAAATTGTTTATAAGTCGGATAAATTTCACAGTTCCCTCACATTCTTTGAACTCCTCAAGATGTATAATGTATAATGTATAATGTATAATGTATAATGTATAATGTATAATGTATAATGTATAATGTATAATGTATAATGTATAATGTATAATGTATAATGTATAATGTATAATGTATAATGTATAATGTATAATGTATAATGTATAATGTATAATGTATAATGTATAATGTATAATGTATAATGTATAATGTATATATTAAGAATGAAACAGGCCAATGTCACCTGAATGACACAGGGATGTTCATGTACGTCAAAAAATTAACAATAAGAACGACAATGGCACACACAATAAGCATAACAATTAAGGAAAATTTTTCCTTAAATAATACAAAATAAAGATACTTATAAAACACACTTATAACGTTTATAACGTTCAAAAGATAAGAGCTGCAGAATCCAGATCCAATTCCAATATTGTTTTTTAGAGTCACCAGGTGCACTAGGTTTATAGTTTATACTATGGCAACTACACTACAAACAAAGTGTTCATATTATAAGAATTTAAAAACAGAAGATAGTTAATGGTAGTTTATGTAAAACTTCATTGCAATATTCCAAAGATTGTGCCACTGAGTGGCTAAAAAGTTGTGTGGCTAATTTAACCTTCATTTTTTGGTTTGTATAAAATATATGCGATTTTCTTAATTTATTTGCCAAATGAACGCCCTCCTGATCCTGTAACTCATTTAATTTTACTAAATAATCCCACTTTATATTTTCCCCATTCTCATCAATTATTAATTTTTTATCGCCTAATGTGTTTCTTATCAGTTTGATCATATGACATGGATCAAAAAAGACTGCAATTTTCCTACCTGAACTAGGATCAACAAACGTAGAGTTAATGTTCCTCCAATTCAAATCGCAGCCAAGTTCTTTTGCTAACGTTAGGTTATTTGTTGCCCCATCAAAAGTTATTGAGACCACGTATATGCCCGACTCATTTAGTAGCGTTAAACACTGTAATACCATTTTGTTTTTGTGTACCCCTTAAAGAGTCGATTAAAAAATATCCAAGAGGAAGCTTCCATGATTGATTAATGCTAACAAGCATAAAAACAAGAGCTTCTTTGGCTACAGGGTTACAATCGGTCTCAAGATTTATACCAAAATCTACAAACCCATAATATTTTACCCCATCCCATTCTATATGTTGGCGAATTGCCATCTCATCTATGACTAAAGAACATATAAGTTTTCCATTTGTGCTTTCTGATTTTGACTTTAATAAGTTGAACACCTCTGACGTAAAACCAGCTTCCCCATTAACGCTTTGATACCATCTAGATATAGTTTTTGGATGAGGAAGAGCCGAGTTAAATGTGTTTCTGACAAAACTGTAAGCTTTGGGAGAGTAATAATGCAGCGTAGCAGAAAAAGCTTTAAGTTGATTTTCATACTTATGTTTACGACCTAATTGTCTTTGTAAAAATTCTTCATTAGGTTCTATTTGCATTAATGTTTCTAATGTTTCGTCGGTTACTTTACCTTTTAGTTGTTTGATTATATTCGCAAGGGTTGCTGTTCTCTTCTTATAATGATGAACACTACTGCTGAGCCGTTTAATTTTTTTTCATGCATCGAATAACTGCTTCTTCAGTTTACGTTTGCGCGGTGTAACAACCTATAAAAAATGTTCAATGATAAACCATTTATTTTCTCAAGTAAAATGAATATATAAACAAAATTTCCAACAACACATTTTGGTTAATAGTGGTTGAGATAAATTGCAAACAGTTGTTTCTAACTTATTTAATCATGGACTATACAAACTTAAACACCATATAAAATGTGATGGAATAACATATTAGGTTTTTTAAAATTATACTGATTTCATAAACGGCAAAAACTGAATTTAACTCACCATGTCCTTCAAAGTGGGTGGCATTGAAGGTGTTTTCATTTCAGCAAATCCTAAACTACTAAACGATCTTTGCGGTACCTCTACAACAGTTTTCTCTTCATAAAAACCAGCACTTGTTGATGGCCGAGAATAATCCATTACAGGTACATTGCTACCAGACCAAGTACTAGTTGACGGGGCAGCTGCAAATGGCACATTGATAGCAGTTATATCAGTCATTGGCTGCTCGCCAAAAACGACTTGTGTTGATGGCTTGTTTGTTACCTGCATAAATAAATTTGAAACGAATACCATTAATGTAAATTTGCAGGGCTAATTAAATTACGATAAATATCATAACAATATATTACGTGAATGTAACTAGTAGCATAGTTACTAGAGATGAGCGATATATAGCTACCGGTGATTTAATCGCTTCTATTAAAAGATCGCTGTTAGCAGCTGTTATTAAAACACAAAACAACAGCGATTGTGAAAACCGAGATTTACACAAATCATTAGAGTAATTATTTCTATGAAATTCATCTTATACTAAAAACTCCATGACAAACAGCAATTGCTGTATTCATAATACACGCAATCGCAGTTTGTGCGAGCGAGTAGAAGTATCTGTATACTTTCCTTCTCGCCAGTATTAGAATACAACATTTCTCCTTTTCTTATAGGTAGAAAACGAAAAACTCATGATACAAATAACGCGAGATATGATAATGAGACTATCTATTTTTAGAACCGTCACGCGCATGGCGTCATGTGGTGAGTCCAATGCAATAATAATATGCTGTCGTACAGTGGAGTTTGACGGTTCATCACAACCCCTTAACAAATTAGGTATTTTACTGATATTTGAGTGCATACAGTTGGAATTAATTTTTTAAGATCAGAATACTATACTATGATTATGTGACATGATGATCAAATCAAGTTTATGAATGTTAACGCCCCCTGTAAATGTCTACGAACGTCTTCTCTACTTTTTAAGTTTGTGTATCACCAATGCTAATTCAGGGCTCCCCTTAATTATTATACTTCACTTGTGCATATATATATATATATATATATATATATATATATATATATATATATATATATATATATATATATATATATATATATATATATATATGTAATATAAAAATGGAATGGAATGTAACTTTAACCACATTAAACTGACGTATAGAAACTTTTTGATTGCGAATGACTTTGTGTTAAGTGTGTAGTTGGCCTTCTATAACGTTACTCACCATGTGATGTCATAGGAGGGGACGGGGCATATGCGCAATATCATATATCTTGTAAGTCATTATATCATGGAAAAACCTGCTGAATCTAAAATTAAAGCAGCACCGAACTGTAGCATATATATGCCTTCCAACTTTTTCATTATATTAAAATAAAAATAATATGTAGATTTCTCTCATCGTATATTCTTGTAATATGCTAATTTTATAGAACTTCTATTAATAGTAAAAATCTGAGTAGTTTTAAAATTATTATAATTTAAAAGCTATCTGAAGATCATATTGTGGTTTCAATTAAGCGGTTAACACTAACACCTTGTAAGTGTTTAAAATAATAGCATACGCACATGCAGCATTGTAAATGGCTAAACCACAATCGCAGTAGCTGTTTAAAGTCCCTGTTATTTAAAAATAACCATTACTGATAGCAGTGCCATTGAAAAACCGCTGTTTGGCTATATATATATATATATATATATATATATATATATATATATATATATATATATATATATATATCACTAATAGTTACATAAATTAATAACCTTGATTCAGTACTTACCAATACAGGTATAGAACTTTTTTTAAAGTATACTGCAAAAGGGTATTTTTCTAAATCATAAGATTCCTCGGTAAAATGTAAATTGCACACATTTGAGTTCATAAAAATATCTTCATCGCTTAAATTTAATGCTCGTTTCCAAGCCTCGTATCTTTAACCAGCTTTGGGAAATCTGAAAATAATATCTCAAATTATCTACTTTATCAGTGACTGAACCTCTAGAAAGATGCAGTAATAGATAAAACAAAACTATTCTACTTTTTTTCTGCTTCTACTGGAACTACATAGGTAAATACATCTAATTCAAATAATAATTGCCAAACAAAATGCCTAATTTCATTACAAATATTCAATAAATAATGCATTATTAAGATTTTATTTCTTGAAAAAACACAATTGACAATAATAAATGCTAAAGATTTAACAAAAGCAATACAATGTGTAAATACGGACCTGTGAAAACCAATAAACATTTGGCGCCAAACAAGGAAACAGAAGACATGTAAACAACTTACCGAAATAAATGCACAGTTGCTTTATCCTTTTCATAATTGGCACTTTTATTGTACATACAGTTCTTCACAATACACCTTGGCATTTTTTAACTTTTACACTCTTAAAACACTGCTAAAAAACGGCAAAACACACAAGATAACCTCTAATCGCAAATCAACAAACACTTCAAATACTTGTTGACAGCTGACAATAACTTCAAGAGCGGTTGGGGGAACGAATCAAAACAAAACACATTAGCGCGTTATTCAAAATTTTGTTTGTGATTGGACGGTGACAGGAGTGGGAAATCGACAGGCTGCAAACTCGGCTTTGTTCCCTCTAATATATACAACCTCTTTGACGTTAACGTAAACTTTCTGAGTGGCACGTGGGTGAAAGAATGCATTTGTCATTGTTATAAGCAAGTATTAATTTATCGTGTCTGATTAATGTTTCCCAATTATTTAGCGGTAAGTCAAATAAGGGTTGATATCCTTCAAATTTTGTTTCATATTGGCATGCTTTGAAATTATTTTTTAACCTTTGTTTTACAAATATTTTAAATTCATTAATTGTACTTTGAAATCGTTCAATCCAAATACACAAGTAGAGGCTTCGGTTTACTGATACGGAATTACGGAGGCCTTTTTCCTGGCGTCACAATTCGCCATTGTTTGTTTTCTTCTCTGTAACCTGTAACCGTTTCGTATCGTGAGACGATGGCGTAAAAGGGCGGAACCGTTTACAGCGAGGAAAAAAGAAAACAAGTAATTGTGACATTGTGAAGTCAGGAAAAAAGTGTGAATCTGTACTACTGGTTACTGGTCATAGGTATATATGTATGGATGTGTCTTCGCAGCAAAAAAGGTGAATTACATAATATAGGTACTTGCAGATATTGGAGTTGGTAATGATACCTATATAGTAAGTAATTAATTAATATTGAAGTTATTTGGTTATTTCTTACATCAGTAGGCACCATTCTTACATTAAGTACTAAAATTGGCTATTGTATATAGGTATGACATGCATTTTGATTCAAATTGTTTTCACAGTTAGTGGTTTAATCTGAATACCTGGTGTATCTCATCTAAATAATTGGCTATAGGTTATAATAACTTTACAGTTTTGGGTAACACCTTTTAAATTGATTAATAAATATCTGTTTTTTAAATGTAGACCATGATGAGGGCCATTTTTTCTGTTTATTACCCAATTCTACTCTTTTAATTTTAATAAAATAGATTTATTAATCAAATTAAAAGGAGCTGCCGAAAATTTTTATAGAACTTAAATTAGTAATCCTAATCCTTAAGTTTCATACTACAAGGATGCGCGGATATTTGCGCGTGTCCCAAAGCGTCGCTCGGCTGTTAGAATATCACACAGCGTTGCCACGTCGTGTTCCGGAATTAATGGTCAGGGAAAATAATGAAATATATCAGTTAATTGAAATTTTTATTTTTATTTATTAAATAAATAGTTAAATACTGCTGTATAAAAGATATTATTATTACACATAATAGAACTTATTTTTTATATTGTATATTATATACCAATACCAAACATAATATATACAAACACACACACACACACACACACACACACACACATATATATATATATATATATATATATATATATATATATATATATATATATATATATATATATATATATATATATATATATATATATAATATCTGCATTATATGATATCATTATTACATAATAAATTAAATGGAATACTGCTGTATCAAATATATTACATTATAACATGTTTACATGTCTATTTCCGCGACTATGGCCAATCATCAACGTATATTTAAGTGTAGTATTTATTAATGTTACTTTTCTTTGTCATATGTCAAGCATAAATATTATGGTATGAGGCACTTGTTAAGAGCCGTACATTGTTTTCCATAACTGTCTTGCAACTTGGATGGTCCAGGGGTGAACAAAGTTAAGATTGGAACCTGTGATGAACACTGATAAGTACACTTGACGAGCCCAGGTCCAGGGACAAGAACGTGTGCTTCTCGGCCTAAGGGTCCCAATCAAATCCCAGGAAATGTTCAATACTACCCCCTTCAGAGGGGCTGTGTAGCGTCGGGCCTGTGTACCATGTGATCTTGGGCACGTGCAAGATCCCAACCCTCCTTCCAGAAAGCAAGAGATTCGCCAAAATTTCCACCATAGTGAGGTTAACCAAATTTCCAGCATAGTCAGGTTAAACTGCTCCCCGCTGATTGGCCATAGTTGCGGAAATAGACCGACGTTAAAGACACAAAATACAAATACAATCCAATAATACACTACTGTCGCAATATTGTTTTTCACAATTCACAAAAGTAATTTCTTAAGTAAAAATTTTTCGAAAATGGTATATCTAGTCTTGTAACGCATTTTGTTCCTGTAAGTCAGTCTATTTTTGCAACTATGGAAAATCAGCGACGACAGGGAGCACTTCCTTCACAACCTCACTATTTTGCCACTTTTTCAGAACCTCTTTTCTTGTGTAAGAATCGTAGTGATATTTAACGTGCCTAACATAGCATAGTCAACGGGAGCGACAGTTTTTTCTCCGAACTGCAGAACGCGAGGAGGTTTATATATCTGGCACCATTTTACATGCCGCTTTTTCTTTCACAATATTAATTCGCTAAGCTGAACTATACTGCATTCTACTCATAGCTCTGGAGATACGATGGTACAGTACATTAGTTATAAATTCCACACCATGTGACCTTGCACTTCTAATAGGAGCAACAGCTATGGTGGCGAACCGGTAATAGCGTACCTATGAAGCCAAGGGTTGCAACTTCAAATCCCAGTAAAGAGAAGGGTTAACAAGTTTAATGTTATTTGGTGGCAAGCATAATGACGTCGATCCCGTGTACTATGCGATGTTTGACACGTTAAATATCCGTATGCTCCTTATAGACTGGAAGGGGTGAGGTAAAATGTACGATATGGTACTCTGGAACAGCTGGCGTCGTTGATTGGCCATAGTCGTGCGTCGCTGATTGGCCATAGTCGTGGAAACAGGCCTACATTAAAAGAAATATACAAACAAAGCAATAGAAACATCGTAGAATAAGGGTTATATTTCAAGGTACACAAAACTTATTATATTATATATTCATGAAGGGTTAGCAAGTTTAATGTTATTTGGTGGCCGGCGTAATGACGCCGATCCCGTGTACTATGCGATGTTTGACACGTTAAATACCCGTATGCTTCTTATAGACTGGAAGGGATGAGGTCAAATGTACGAAATGGTAAGGTGGAACTGCTGGCGTCGCTAATTGGCCATAGTCACGGAAACAGGCCGACGTTAAAATAAAAATACAAACAAAGCAATAGAAACATCGTAGAATAAGGGTGATATTTCAAAGTACACAAAGCCTATTATATTATATATTCATGAAGGGTTAGCAAGTTTCTATATTGGTAATGTATTTTGATTAAACTTGTTTCCACGGTTAATGGTTTAATCGTAATACCTGGTGTATCTTATATCCAAATAATTGGCTATGGGTAATAATACCTTCAGTGTAATCAAACCATTAACCGTGGAAACAATTTTAATCAAAATACATTACCTATATATAAATGTAGCCTATTATATATACAGTGTGGCTCATTTAAGATGGAAACACCAATGTAACTTTTGTATTTATAATTCGATTTTGATGAGCAAAAGATATAAGATGGAAAACTATAAATGCTGTGAAAATTGTTCTCTATGTCACCTGACCAGTGGTGGATTTGCCCTAAGGCCCAGTAGGCCCGGGCCTAGGGCGGCCAGATATTAGTGGCGGCCAATCGTGACAAAAAACACATTATGGCGTATGGCGGCCGCACTGCACGGTGCAGTCTGCACCGCATCGTATAACAATAATCTTCCTAAATCACTTTCACATATTTTATGTATAAAATATAGATATGATACATATGTATATAATGTTGGCAATAAAGTAAATTCATTATGTAGTCTATATGATTGGTGCTGAGAAAGGGGCGGCTGGTACTTACTACATGGCCTGGGGCCTAGGGCGGCCAAGACTGCAAATCCGCCACTGCACCTGACCAAAGCCTACTATTGCAGTTTTTCTGGCAGTAAATGGCCAAAAGGGTTAGGACCATTTTTAGGAGGAAAAGAAATATGCCAGTGAATTCGGAATCCCTCAAAATAGATATATACCAAATTTCATAAAAAAAGAAATTATTAAGCATTTTTGAAGAAGTTTGTGTGACCCTTCATAATATGGAAACACCCCTGTATTTTTTTGTATTTGTAACGCGATTTTTTAATGGGATCTCAAAAGATAGAAGATGAAAAAGTCTATAGACCCTATAAAAATTTTTTCCTGTGCCATTCGATCACGGCCTATTAAAACTATTTTCATGTCACGCATTTATAAACTTTTTTCTTCAACTTTTGAGATGTTATTGTTGACTTTCATAGTTCCTCATAATAGTTATTTCTTGATGAAATTTGGTAAATAACACTTTAAAGAATGGCGAATCCAGTGGTGCACTTATTTTTTTCCTAAAACCAACCCCAAACTTTTTTTATAATTTTGTACATATGAAAATAGTTTTAGTATGCCGTGATTTAATGGCACAGGAAACAATTTTTAAATGATCTATAGACTTCTTCATTCTCTATCTTCTGAGATCCCGTTAAAAGAATCGTGTGACAAATACAAATGTTACAGGGGTGTTTCCATATTAGAAGAAGCACACAAACTTCTCTCAAATGGTTAATAATTTGTCTTTTTTAATGAAAATTCAAAAACAGGTTGATTTTTATTTTCAAAAACTAACTTTTTGATATAAAAATCTTACCCCTATCGTTATACATCTTCAGGGGGTAGCTACCCTTTCGAAATTTTGAAATTGGATGGTGGGTAGTGTGATACATCTTTTTAAACCTAATCCAATTCTCTATTCAGCAACACGAATTTTTTTAGGAATAAAATAAACTGAGTAATAGCATTTTCTTATCAGTGACACCTAACACAGGTGAAGCCTATAAAGAATTACATAGCAGTCTTACCTAATCAAAGGTTCGAACTGCTTGTCTTCTTGTGCCTGACAATATCTCAAACGGTCAACAAATTCTTGTTGGACTCTATTTATAATCTCTGGAGAAATGTTGGTACACTCAGTTCTAATTCTTGCTTTTAATTCGTCGATAGTATCTGAGTTACTTTTGAATACCACATTCTTCAAATGACCCCACAGAAAAAAATTAAGCGAGCTAGGTCTCGTGATCTTGCAGGCCACTCGATTGCACCATGCCTGCCAATCCATTTGTTTGAAAATTGTTCAGATACTGTCGAACATTAACGTCATAATTGCGCGGAGGCACCATATTGCTGATACCATAAGTTATATTTCACCATACCAGCATTGTGTCCATCAGGGAATAAGTTCAATAACGTCGGAATGATATATTGCTGTAAAAATTGTAGACATCGTGCTCCATTTATAGTTCCATAAAAAAAGTAGGGACCAATAGTCCTACCCCTAACAATTCTCGCACAATATTTACCTTTTGTGGAGGGTCAAGCTAATTTGCAGGTTAGCAGGTTATAATGTAAAAACTTTGCAGGTCAGTGCAACTTTCTGCAAGTCATACCATTTCCTACCTACACATGATATGTTTATATTATAAAAGTACACCAACCAACCCCCATCCCTGTAATTCACGTAAGTGGCTGCAGGTTGATATGTTACAGTTTATAAAAACTTTGCAGGTCAGTGCAATTTCCTGCAGGTCAGACCATTTCCTACCTATACATGATATGTTGATATTATAAAAGTACACCAACCAACCCCTACCCCCGTAATTCACATAATTGGCTGCAGGTTGATATGGTACATTTTAAAATTGCACTGACTGCTTTGAAAGTAAAGCATATCAACCTGCAGCCAATTATGTGGGGGCGGGGGTTGGTTGCTATATTTTTATAAAATCAGCAT
Source organism: Tillus elongatus (assembly GCA_964006375.1). Classification (NCBI taxonomy): domain Eukaryota; kingdom Metazoa; phylum Arthropoda; class Insecta; order Coleoptera; family Cleridae; genus Tillus; species Tillus elongatus. The sequence continues at coordinate 73,260,058 of OZ023263.1, read as the reverse complement.
ATCATATGTAGGAAGAAAATGCTCTGACCTACAGGAAATTGCACTGACCTGCAGAATTTTTAAGTAAAACATATCAACCTGCAGCCACTTACGTCAAGTATAAGGGTGGGGGTTGGTTGGTGTAGTTGTATAATATCAGCATATCCTGTATAGGTAGAAAGTGGTCTGATTTGCAGGAAATTGCACTGATCTGCACAGTTTTTAAAATAAAACTGATCAACCTGCAGTTACTTACTTATGTGAGGTATGGGGGTAGGGGTTGGTTGGTGTAGTTTTATAATATTAGTATGTCGTGTATAGATAGAAAATAGTCTGCCCTGCAAGAAATTGCACCGACCTGCAGAGTTTTTAAAGTAAAACATATCAACCTAGTGCCTATTATGTGAAGTATGGGGGTGGGGGTTGGCTGGTATAGTTTTATAATATCAGCATATCATGTGTAGGTAGAAAATCGTCTGACTTGCAGGAAATTGCTCTGACTTGCACAGTTTTTAAAGTAATACCATATCAACTTGCAGCCACTTATGTGAAGTATGGGGTGGGGGTTGATTGGTATAGTTTTTAAATATCAGCATATCATGTGTAGGTAAAAAATGGTCTGACCTGCAGGAAATTGCGCTGACCTGCAGAGTTTTTTTAAGTAAAACATATCAACCTGCAGCCACTAATGTTAAATATGAGGGTGTCAGTTGATTGGTGTAGTTTTATAATATCAACATATCGCGTATAGATAGAACATATTCCACCTTGCAAGAAATTGCACTGACCTGCAAAGTTTTTACATTATAACATGTTGACCTGCAGTCAACCTGCTGACCTGCAAAGTAGAAACCCCCTTTTGTGGATATTGTGTGATTCTGGCGCATCCATCTTGGATTTTGCCTTGCCCAATATCTGCAGTTTTGACGGTTAACTTCTTCATGTAGTGTAAAAGTATATTTGTCCGAAAACAGAATATTAGGTACATGCAAAGTGTTATCATTATATTTATCCATTAATGTTGCACAAAACTGCATGCTTCGCTCTCGTCATCGGATAACTCCTGAAAAAGCTGTATTTAATAAGGATGAAGCTTTTCAGCTTTTAATACTTTATGTGTCGTCTGAAATGAAATTCCATTGTCTCTGCCAATTTACTTCCACTGCCAATAAGGCATTGAACTTTACTTCTTCACTTATAAATCGGCGACTTGTTTTTGGCAAATCTTCCACGCTAGACGTTTCTCGACATTTTTTATATATTCGACTCACTGTTGATTGATTGATAGACACATCCAGATATTTAGTATTAAACAGAATACACACCTCAGCCTAAGTTCGGATCCTGTCACCATAACCAATCATCATTAGAACTGCAATTCTTTAAGCTATTGATAAACACATTTTATCAACAATTTAATCATTCATTTGAAAAAGCAAAAGTTTAAAACTATACGTATTGACTTTGCACAACAACCAAAACGTAAATTTATTACTATTATCTGCAGATTGTATCGCAAAAAATTATGAAACTTATGCTTGATTAGTTTTTATGACACATGTCACGCAGCAGATAATTGTTATAATAAGTGGATTGTTACAGATACGACATAGTGTACAACAAAATCTCTTAGAGTTCTTTTCGTACAGGAAGCCCACCATTTTTAACATTGTTTACAGATATTGAAGTATCATATTATGGATGTTAAACGTCGGGGTCACCAATATGGATGTTAATTGCACTTGTTGATATTAAATCCATACGTAAACATTTAATATACTTTATTATTTCACTAAACTATATGATACATTTAACTATAACAATTACAACAGTACATGAGTACATAACAGATAACTGACCGAGCGTGGAGGACGTGTGTTCACTGTAGCGGTTGGTAGCGAGGAGAGAGAGAGAGAGATCGCCTGGTGTCTCTTATATGCCGTAGTTCTTGACAGCTGGCTGTCGCATAACGTAACGTTTAACTGTCAAGAGTATTTATGCAGAAACATAGAGTAGTGTTGACGGAAACACTGCGGTCGGAACCACCGCCACACATATCATAAGTATCATATCAATATCATAAGACTGGACTATGTGTTTCTTTACAGGCTTCACTTGTGTTAGGTGTCACTGATAATAAAAATGTTATTACTCACTTTATTTTATTCCTACAAAAAAAAGAGTGTTCCTGAATAGAGATTTGGATTGGCTTTAAAAAGATGTATCACACTTCCCACCATCCAATTTCAAAATTTAAAAGGGGTAGCTACCCTTTGAAGAAGTATGACGATAGCGGTGAGATTTTATCTGAAAAAATTTGGTTTTGGCACAAAAAATCGATCTGTTTTCTAATTTTCTTTAATAATGATCACTTACGATAAAGTCCAGTATATTATGTTTTTTGACGTATCAAAGTAAAAATTGGGAAAATTATAGCAAGCATTAAGCTTCAGATTTTAAATTTAGTTACAATGCTACGGGTGTTACATAACACCGTGCCAGATCAAAGTTATCTATTTTTAAATGAAACACCTGTATTTTATTTCAAATTTGATATCCGCTTCACTTCCTCATTACAAGAATATAAAGTTGTGGTAATATGTTATGGTATACAGGGTATTTAAAAAGTTATAACCAATTTTCCATGAAAACGCTCTGTATAATTTAAAAGGAGTACAAGAACAATGATCTATTGCAGCCGTAGCTTTTTAATTATTGTTAAAAAATATATAAATTATTGATTTTGTTAATAATGATTAAATCGATTACTGGGCGTTGTCAAAACATAAATTCCTTATTATTAATATTTTTTTGACCAGCCTGTATTTCATGTAATTATCGTAAAGTACTATCATTATACTTTTATTTTTATTTTAAGTACTCCCTATACCCAAAATTAATAGTTTTTGATATTTTCATTTTTCTATGCAAAGTATTGAGAGCCATGATTTATTTGGTACGTACCAAATGGAATGGAAATTTGGTACGTACCTTCGTTTTGTAAGTGGCTTGGATAACTTCGTTAGCCAGGAAAATCGGACCAGGTTTTCCGGGAAAATTTTGGGTTTTCTTTCGGAAAATTTTTGTATCTCCTAAAATAACAGAGCTATGACAACCCAATTTAGCACATACATTTCTACTATCAAACTAACCCTACGTGCCTAAATTCAGGTCTCTAAGTTGAAAGGAAAAAAAAGTTATAGGCATTTCAAGAAAAAATTGTTCGGGGCCACTGGTGATCAGAGGAAAGCACAAGAACAAAATATTTTGTGTGACTAACAAAACCAATTGAATCTTACATACAACCGTATGTAAAAGGTCAAGAAGTAGCAGTACAATATTTTGAAAATTTTATCATTTTTCTTCTTAAAACGTCAAAGCCGCTATTTGAAACGTCAAAATCTGCAATTTTCAGACAACGAATTTGAAACAAATACGGATTGTGTGGAAGATATGTCGTACTAAGTGTGTTTTACCAAGCCTTAAGCTTCAGCTTCAACCATCATTGTCCCTCAGTTTACTAAAATATTTTCGGAAAATCCATTTCAAATAGACCCCCTTTCTGATGCTTCGGCAGTAGTTTCAGCTATATAGTTTAATAGTCTATATTTTAGCATATTTTCGTAGAAAAAATTCGTTATTGAGAGGACCGCGACTTATGAATTTTAAAAATATTTCTCCAAATGAGCGCGAACTAGAACCCCTAAAACCCATATACGGGGTCAGTTTCAGTTTTTGTCTGTTTATACATATACGCATTTCTACGGTAAAGCTCAATATATTCGTTATTATACAAGATATGAGAAAAAAGTATATACGTTAATTATAGGGCATCTGGAGCTGCATCTTATAAACTTATTTTGTCACTCACGGGGTGGCCCATAAGTCGTTGGTGATATAAACTTTCTTTTTTTAATAGAACACCTCCTTATGTTATTGCATTATTGTGTTTTCCATCGAATTATAATGCATGTTTGTAAGAAAAAAATTGATATCGTTTTTGAGTTATTTCAATTGTTTTGCAACTTTGCACGTTTTTGGCACATATTTCAAACACATCACAAATTGTGATACGGCATTATTATCAGTAGGTAGTGGAGCCCCATGGAAATGACGCATTCAGAGAGATTTTTGTTTGTATTACTTGTCGAAAAAATCGAGCTGCCGTATACAGGCACTCTCAAATAGTGGCAGATTTTTAAAAGTTTTCGCAGAAATGTTTTTACCGTTTCTGTAGAAATTTTTGTAAGATTTTTGTGATATGTTGGTAATTAATAATACATGTTTAGTAAGTTATTGTAAAAAAAAGTTGTCGAACTTTTATGAAAAATATAATTTAGTGTAACATTACTGAAGGCAATTTCTGTAAAAAAAAAGGTGGTTTTTTGTAAAAGAAATAAAAATATTTTTTCAATTTTGGTCCCAAAGCTGTTTGTGAATAATTATATCTTGGCAGGTATGTAAATAGCTTAAAGAGGTTCGTTGGCCAGGAAAATCAAACCGGTTTTTTTCTGGAACTTTTAAAGTTTATTTTTGGAAAAATATTTGTACTTTTTGAAACCACAAAGCTATTTTAATGAAATATGGTACATTGTTAGTACTATATATTAGCACGCACACACTTCCCAGATTGTCTGATCCTGAGCAACGAAGATGTCCGGCCAGCCGAGGGTCGATTTAAACGCCCTCGGAGGGAGGACTGGCGGGTTGCTCGGAGAATAGTTACGGCCTCGGCGGTGGAGTGTGCTGTGCAACATTTCCAGTCATTCAAGGCGCCAGGGGAGGATGGGGTGGTACCGGTGATTCTACAAAATGAACTGGAGATTCTCCTACCTTTCCTAATCAGGCTGTATAGAGCCAGTCTGGCTTGGAACTATATTCCATCCAGCTGGACGGTGATTAGGGGGGTTTACATTCCCAAATTGGGACGTAATGACCTCCTACCCAGATCACTGAGATCTCTTAGCATTACATCATTCCTCTTGAAGGGATTGGAAAAAATACTGGACGGACACATTAGGGGGAGCATCCTAGTCAACAACCCTCTTAATACCCACCAGTACGCTTACCAAACTGGCAAATCTACTGGGTTAGCACTCAATAACCTCGTCGCGAAAATCACACATGCCCTGGATAACGGGGAGGTGGCGGTGGCGGTGGCTGCATTTGTCGACATTGAAGGAGCATTTAATAATGCATTACCTATCTCCCTCTACGCAGCCACTATCGCTAGAGGGGTGGAACCTACCATTTGTGGCTGGATTGGAAGTATGCTCCACAATCGGACCGTTATTACCTTGTTGCATGGGGAGGTGGTCAGCTCCAGGGCTGCGAGGGGGTGCCCTCAGGGGGAGTTCTATCCCCCCTGCTGTGGTCCCTCTTTGTGGATGATTTGCTGGCTAGCACTCGATAACCTCGTCGAGAAGATCACACACTCCCTGGATAACGGGGAGGTGGTGGTGGCTGCATTTCTCGACATTGAAGGAGCATTCAACAATGCATTACCTATCGCCCTCTACGAAGCCATATCGCTAGAGGGGTGGAACGTACCATTTGTGGCTGGATCGGAAGCATGCTCTACAATCGGACCGTTATTACCTGGCTGCAGGGGGAGGTGGTCGGCTTCAGGGCTGCGAGTGGCTACCCTCAGGGGGGAGTTCTATCCCCCCTGCTGTGGTCTCTTTGTGGACGATTTGCTGGCTATCCTCGGGCTGTGGGAGGTTGAGGTCCAGGCGTATGCTGATGATCTAGTCATAATGGTTAGGGGCAAATATGAGGAGGAACTAACAAGTACTCTTCAGGAGACACTAAATGTAGTGAGTGATTGGTGCCGGAGTGAACAGATGTCTGTGAACCCCCGCAAAACCATCATTGTTCCATTTACCAGAAGAATAAGGTTGGACAAATTAAAACCACCTATTCTTATGGGGGAAACGATTCCATTCTCGGAACAAACAAAATATCTGGGGGTTACCCTAGATAAGAAGCTCAACTACGATATACAGTTAGAAAATGTAATCCGCAGGGCTAAACTGTCCCTGTGGACATGCCGGAGAATCTGTGGAAACAACTGGGGAACAAACCCCCAACAGATGTACTGGCTCTATGTAGTGGTTATCAGACCAATGATAACATATGGAGACATAGTTTGGTGGCCCAAACCACTTCGTGGTATCGCGAGCGCCAAACTGGCTCATCTACAAGTTTGTCTGATGATAACGGGAGCGATAAGCACCGCACTATCAGCCGCTCTGGAGGTCCTCCTTAATATTCCACCTCTTCACATATGGTTGGAGAGGGTGGCGTGGTGGACAACGTACAGACTAAATCAAACGGCAGACAGCATGCCGAAGGTAGTCAGTCTGGGAGGGTCCGGACTCCTTGATGACATTGATGGTCACGGGATTCTGGGAATGGTCTCAGACTTGATGCCTACAAAGATCAGTAGAGATCTGTCTTTCGAGACCGTCCTCCCGGAAAGGGAGGACTGGGAGCGAAATCAAACGACCCTATTGAGAGCCGATCTCTGCTGGTACTCTGACGGCTCCAAAACCAATATGGGAGTAGGAGCCGGCGCATATGGGGGCAGCACCGATGCTAGACTATCAGCTAGCCTCGGCAAGTACGCAACCATACACCAGGCAGAAGTGTATGTCATCGAGATGTGTGCAAGGGAAAGTATAAAAAACCAGTGCACACACAAATCGATAAATATATATGCAGATAGCCAAGCTGCAATAAAAGCTCTTGGTTCCTACCGGTGTAACTCAAAAACGGTATGGAGTTGTAAATCTGCCCTTAACGAATTGGGCAGCTGTAATGAGGTGTCGCTGGTCTGGATACCGGGTCACTCGGACCATGATGGCAATGTTGCGGGCGACGCGCTTGCCAGGAGTGGTGCCCAGAGAGACTTTGTCGGACCAGAACCGGTGCTGGGGATAACATCTTGCACAGCAAAACGCACCTTAAAGACCTGGACAGAAAGAATGACAATCCAATATTGGCAAAATCTAAATAAATGGCCTATCTGAGTCAAGGGCTAAAAAACTTCTAGAGTTAAACAGACAACAACTGAGTACTCTAGTCGGCCTGTATACAGGACACTGCCGCTTGCGGCATCACATGCACCGTATTGGGATCGGTCAGGAGACTGAGTGCTGGCTGTGTATGGAGAGTGACGAGACAGCAGAGCACGTGCTGTGTTCCTGTCCGGCAGCGGACAGGACTAGATACCTGCTCTTTGGCAAGATAAAGCTTGCTCCGGAGGATCTGGATCAACTTTCGCCCACAAAGATTATCGACCTCTGTAGGAGGCTGGCTTTGTTGGGAGAAATTTAGACTTTTAGGCGTGAGCCACAATAGACCGTATGGTCGCGGTGGAGGGACAGATATGGCCCACTCAGATACAAACCTAACCTAACCTAGTACTATATAGGTTATACTGCCAACCAAATGTCCTTCTTTTAACAACAAGGCATATTTGCCATTAAAAACATTTTTACGAAAATTCGCTACCATAACGCACTTGCTGCGTCCAGACTTTTTTTTAGTAAATCAGTTACCCGTATTACTGGAAGGGGTTCCACCTCATGTACGTCAGCAAATGTGGTTCTTACATGACAGTGCTCCTGTTCACCATAATCTACTAAATCAAGGTGAACTTGATAATCAGTTTCCTGGATGATGGATTGGAAGAGGTGGGCCAAATTCAATAAAATATACTCACTTTTTTGGGGTTATATTAAGAATGAAGTTTATAAAACATCCCCAACAAAAGATGACATGAATGAGAGAATAACAAATGAATTTTGAAATATTAGTATATAAATAATTTGTAATATAAGTATAAATCTTTCAATTATCGTCTTCAGGCATGCATAGATGTCATGGGAGGTCATTTTGAATACATTTTGTACTTGAGATTTATTGGATTTAAAAAAATAGTGTTTCTTCTATTTTTCGGTCCCACCATTTTTGAAAGATTTATTTGTAATAAACTAGCTTTCTTTCTGTATTCGTTCTTTGACGACTGGTCCCACAGACAATAATGGTAAAATGTCAATTTCTGACGAATAAATCGTGCCCATCTTATAAGTCTAAATAATTTAGATACCTAATCAATCCTTTGCGTAGAAAAATGAAAATATAAAAACTAATCATTTTGGGTGTCGGGACTGCATAGCAAAAATAAAAGTTAAATGATAGTACTTTACGATAGTTACATAAAATACAAGGTGATCAATTAAAAAAAAAAGGGAAAATAATGAATTTGTGTTTTGATTCAATCATTTTTATAATTTTTAACAATAATTAAAAAGTTACGGCTGCAATAGATCATTGTTCTTGTACTCCTTTTAAATTATAGAAGAGGGCGTTGAAATTGTTACGATTTTCATGGAAAATTGGTTCTAACTTTTTAAATACCCTGTATAACATATTACAACTGTATAATCTTGTATTGGGGACGAAAGCGGATTTCAAATTTAAATTAAAATATAGGGTGTTTGATTAAAAAATATATAACTTTGATCTGGCACGGCGTTATGGAACACCTAGTAGCATTGTAACTAACCCTAAAATATGAAGCTTAATGTTTGCTACAATCTCTCTAATTTTTACTTTGATAGCTCAAAAGACATAGAATATACTGGACTTCAATCTCCCTGTATATATATATATATATATATATATATATATATATATATATATATATATATATATATATATATATATATATATATATATATATACAGGGTGTGGCGCCAAGACCTTTAGTTAGCCGTTTCTCAATAACTACTCCGATTTGAAATTTGAAAATTCACACACATACGATCGAGACGAATTCCAGTTCAGTGAAAATAGTTTACTCTATGTCAAACTTCCGGTTTAATCGGAAGTGACCATCAACTTGATTATTTTAAATACAACATGGTAATTTTCATTATATTTTAGAATTCTACATTGAATTTGAGATAAATTATTACTAATACATTATATGTCAAAAATTAACCGTTTTCGAAATTTTTCGATTTTTTTGAAAATTCTCGCGAAAACCAAGGTGAACGTTGCACGCTCTCTTTCAGTGGAAATACAACTGAGAAGACTCAGTTTTTGTACAGATTACCCTGGCACCTAAACGACACGTTTAATAGCGTTTCTTTTAAGTATACAGGGTGATGAGAATTAGCCGTGCCATTTGGTAAAATTGAAATCGCAATTACTCGTTTATTTCAAATAGAACACCCTATATTTTATGAGCTATTTCGGTTCGCATCCATTTTCCCTTTGAACGTGTATTAGCATTCCCTATACCTAAATTCCACCGTTTCCCGAATATTTCAATTTTATTGGATTCACTTGATTCAAATTGTCACAATAGATTTAAAGCAGGCTTTGGAACTTGATAATATGCTTGTTGACGTCTACATGTCATGTCCCACACCTGACAAATGAGAACATAACATTTGTTGGGCCTTCTCGCATAAAAAAAGAGAACACTTTGTATTTACAACCTAATATCGCTGTATTTCCCTTGTTTTAGTTCTGTAAAATCAATGTGTTGTTAACTAACCTGTAAAACCAAAATACAACTCAACAATATAGGTAGTTATTGATTATAAATGAGCCCAGAACTTAACTAATAGCTAGTGGAAAACTAAAACCCAAAAACAAATAAAAAATTGTGGAACTTATAACAAATGCTCAAAATGACTCCCACTGACATGGAGGCATTTTGTTATTCGTTTTATAATGTTTTGGTTCGTAGGCTTCCGGATTTGTCTCGAATTCAGTGAATTGAAGGCACGTAAAACTCTACCTACCATGTCTTCTTTTGTGGTGGCAGGTTCGTGGTAAACTTTATTTTTGATGTAGCCCGAGATGCTTGCATCCAGAGGTGTTACGTCAGGGGACCGTGGTGGCCATCTATGTGGGCCATTATTGGCAATCCACCTGTCTTCAAAATGTTGTTGCAAAAAATCATGAGCTAAATGGAAACTGTGGGGCGGTGCTCCGTCTTGCTGATACCAGCTCGTTCTAGCTTCTTCTAAACTTAATGTGTTGGGAGAAAATAGAATCACTTCGTGCAAAATATCATTATAACTCATACCAGTGAGATTTTCATCGTATATTTTAATCCCAAAAATCTTATCGTTCTTAATTGCACAATACACATTGAATGACCACCTGTCTTGGAAATAGTTGATCCTGGTAACATGGGGATTCTCATCTGACCAGAAGTGACTATTGTGGCGATTGTGCACGCCATTTTTGGAGAACTTTGCTTCATCGCACCAAATAATTTCCTTGCAGAAATTATCATCTTGTGTTTTCAATAGGAACCATTCACAGAACTCAACACGTCTAGAAAGATCGTTTGGTTGCAAACCATGTATCAGGTGGTAAGAGAAGGGTCTCCAATGATGCTTTTTCGAAATTCTGTGAATCGTTCTCGCTGACAAGCGTAATTATTCTTTTTCATAATCACTGATAATCTCGTTATCGACGAGTGGCTTACGCTTCTGTACTTTTGGGCGAAAACTTCCATGCTGTGAACAATTTTGCAATAACCTCTTTATCATGTCGTGACTGGGTTTCGGTTTATTCGGGTACTTTTCTGCAAATGCACGACATTTTCGGGCCACAATTCATTGACACTCACCATAAATAATTAGAAGCTCCAAAAAATCGTCGTTTGTGTACTGAAAATTTGCCATTTTTGCACCACGTTGACTGATAGTATCTCGATTTTTATGACAATAAGCTTCGCTTGACACTTTTTTGACATGTAGACGTCAACAAGCATATTATCAAGTTCCAAAGCCTGCCTTAAATCTATTGTGGCAATTTGAATTAAGTGAATCCAATAAAATTGAAATATTCGGGAAACGGTGGAATTTAGCTATAGGGAATGCTAATACACGTTGAAAGGAAAACCGGATGCGAACCAAAATAGCTCATAAAATAAAGGGTGTTCCATTTGAAACAAGCGAGTAATCGTGATTTCAATATTACCAAATGGCACGGCTAATTCTCATCACCCTGTATACTTAAAAGAAACGCTATCAAACGTCGTTTAAGTGCCAATCTGAGGGTTATCTGTAAAAAAACGGAGTCTTCTCAGTTGTATTTCCACAGAGAGAGAGAGAGCGTGCAACGTTCACCTTGGTTTTCGCGAGAATTTTCAAAAAAATCGAAAAATTTCAAAAACGGTTAATTTTTGACATATGGTGTATTAGTAATAATTTATCTCAAATTCAATGTAGAATTCGAAAATATAATGAAAATTACCATGTTGTCAAAACACTAAGTGAGTAGCGAACGTGTCGCCACCTAGTTCGGAACCAAGTACTTGTTGTCACGCCCGCTCCAAATAATACTAATAAATTTTTAATACTCTGTATTATTTGGAGCGGGCGTGACAACAAGTACTTGGTTCCGAACTAGGTGGCGACACGTTCGCTACTCACTTAGTGTTTTGAGACTGGCTATACGATAGCCGTGTTATTTTTGGTGCATTTTTGCTGCAATTAGTATGCCGTACTGAAGAGCTCTAATGAGAGCGAAACCGGTCTACGGTTCTAATTGTTGCGAGAATGCATCTAGTCTTACTTACCATGTTGTATTTAAAATAAGCAAGTTGATGGTCACTTCCGGTTAAACCGGAAGTTTGACATAAGTAAACTATTTTCACTGAACTGGAATTCGTCTCGATCGTACGTGTGTAAATTTTCAAATTTCAAATCGGAGTAGTTTATTGATAAACGGCTAACTAAAGGTCTTGGCGCCACACCCTGTATATATATATATATATATATATATATATATATATATATATATATATATATATATATATATATATATATGTATGTATGTGTTCAGAAGGTTTTCCGTGGGTGTTAATGTGAAAATGACTTGGTTTTCAAGTTGAAACGCGTCTCGAATTTGTTAAAACTCGACGTTACGGCTCCTGTTTTGGAGCTAGTTTCGAGAGGTTCAGGAAATGAGTGAAGACTTAGTTTATTCATCCCCTTGATGACGCTAATTTTGTTAGCTAAACGATCGTCGGGTAAAAAAACTGTATTGTAATGAATTGGGTTCTCCAAATTTTACTTAATAGGTTCAGGAAATACGAAAGGAAATAAAACTCTAAGGTCTCTGCCTACTCGAGTGGTGAATAAGACTAGGTCGGGTTTTTAGGGGCCCTCAATCTATCTACTTCTCAAATCTCACATCGTACTAAGGTCTTAGTGTGTTCAACCCTAGACTATGTCTAGAGACAACTTGACAAATGTAAGTTTGAATATTTTCTATTTGCGTTTATTTATTTTATTGGCTACATCAATTTTTATTATAGACCTGTACATGCCTACATCTAATTTTTTCTTTATCCTTTTCAACTTTTATGTACAGGTGTCCTCTTTTGGTTGCAATTGCTGGGTATGCCGGTTATTAGTAAAAATAGACCCTTGCGGTTTTCGCGAACCTGAGCTACTTTTTTTGTGAACGAAACCTGCCGCAAACAAAATTTTCATATCCTCTTAATTTCCGAGCGACAGGAGGATATTGAATGTGGCGGTGGTTCCGACCGCAGTGTTTCCGTCAACACTACTCCATGTTTCTGCATAAATACTCTTGACAGTTAAACGTTACGTTACGTTATGCGACAGCCAGCTGTCAAGAACTACCGCTATAAGAGACACCAGGCGATCTCTCTCTCTCTCTCTTCTCGCTACCAACCGCTACAGTAAACACACTTCCAGTGCCATTGGACAATACACCCCAGCCATGAGAAGATTCTCGCATATAAATGTTGACATTGTGGGACCATTACCACCATCACAAGGTCAAAGCTATCTGTTAACAATAATAGACAGATTTTCTCGATGGCCCGAAGCAATTCCATTGTCAGATATTACAGCAGAAACAGTAGCGAACACTATTTTATCATGCTGGATCTCTCGTTTCGGTGTTCCGCAATACATCACCACAGACAGAGGTAAACAATTCGATTGCCACCTTTTCACACACCTCACTAAAACACTAGGTGCAGACCACATCAAGACCACAGCTTACCACCCAGCAGCAAATGGTGTAATCGAGAGATGGCATAGAGTTCTGAAACAGGCCTTGAAAGCTCATATGGACGAAAACTGGGTCGCTAAATTGCCAATTGTGTTACTAGGACTCAGATCGTACATAATTCCAGAATATCGCTCAACACCCGCTGAAATAATCTACGGAGAATCAATCAAACTTCCCACCGACTTTTTCAACGGCACACAAGCTCATGATGTTCCACCACTTATATCTCAGCTGAAAGAAGACATAAGGAAACTTCGACCAGTACCTTTTAAACATCATACTGCAAAAAAGGTATTTGTCCATCCTAAGCTTATGGAAGCTCCTTTTGTTTTTGTTCGCATTGATATTCCGCGAAAAACCCTCTAACCAGTTTATGACGGCCCCTTTGAAGTGTTATCCCGAACTGACAAAGTCTTCAAAATCAAGAAATCACACGGAGAAGAGCCATATTCTGTTCACCGTCTTAAACCCGCATTCATTCTTTGTGATAACGAACAGACAACTTTCCAGCCTCAGAGACATCCTAGTGAAACTGAAAGTGACAGTGAAAGTCCAACACCTAGTGAAACTGAAAGTGACAGTGAAGTTCCCGTTCAAACTACACGTCATGGACGTAGAGTTCGATTTCCACGAAGATACTTGAACTAATAGCGTTGCCACTGAGAGAGGAGTATGTGGCGGTGGTTCCGACCGCAGTGTTTCCGTCAACGCTACTCTATGTTTCTGCATAAATACTCTTGACAGCTAAACGTTGCGTTACGTATGCGACAGCCAGCTGTCAAGAACTACCGCATATAAGATACACCAGGCGATCCCTCCCTCTCTCCTCGCTTCCAACCACTACAGTGAACACACGTCCTCTACGCTCGGTCAGTTATCTGTTATGTACTCATGTACTGTTGTGATTGTTACAGTTAAATGTATCATATAGTTTATTCAGTTAGTGAAATAATAAAGTATATTAAATGTTTACGTATGGATTTAATATCAACAAGTGCAATTAACATCCATATTGAAAATATTGCATTTTCAGGTATTTTTGTATTTCTGTGGGGATATCTGGACAATACAATTTACAAAGTTCATCATGATAATATTCAAGATTTAGGAAACACAATAAGAGAAAGTTTTTGCTAGTTAAAAAATCATCCCATTGTTTTGCTTAATTCCTTAAAACGAATAGGAAAAGTATGTGAAGCGGGCATACAACAAAATGGACGTCATTTAAACAGTTCTTTTGATTTACTAGATTACTTTACTCCTTATGTTACCATTATCAAAGTTCAGTGGCGATTTCTCCTAGTGAGCTAGGTGTGCGCCGCACACCCGAAAATATAATCAAAATGTGCACAGTTAAATATGTTTTATTTGTTTTTCCCTTAGTCTTAATACACTACATATTTTGTGAAAATCGATTTAATTTACTTATTTGATTTCATGAATAATCGGTTAATGGTGACTTGGAATGAAGTAGGACCGCGTCTTCTAACATATTCAGAGAATATGAGTAGGTCAATAGCAACGGGGAATGAATTCGGGTTAGGTGTGTGTTATAGTGATGGGCAAAACGGTTATTTTCTTTTGACAGTTGTAGCTGTTAACGTTATTTAATAATAACCGTTGAAAATAACAGCTTCAGTTATTTTGAACTGGATAGTCAATCGATAGTATCCCACATTCCCAAAGCTGTGAGCGGGAGCGAGCACGCTAGTATAAATAACGTGTTAAGTAATATGTTATGAAGTAAAGTCCGCTCTATACTGTATATCATACCCATTACCCATACATATTTAGCATTTCCAGTCTCATGTCGATTCATCCCGTTAAATAGTTAAATTTAACAGTTGCCGATGAAAACCGATGCTTCTTCATCGAATCTAGTTGCAGTGGTACTGAAACAGATACGAGTCCGAATTCTAGTTTAGTGTAAAAAGCGTTATTTTGTACCTGTTATTTTTATAAATCCAAAACTGGTGGTTACCGTTGCGGCTCGACAACCGTTTAAAAATAACAGAAATTTAAATAACGACCCATCACTATGTGTTAATATTTCCGAAGAACTTGAGTGGATTGTCGATGGAGATGTATTGATATACAATATACAATGCAGTCCCCCACCCACGTGTTTAAAATAGTGAGAAAAATACCATTGATTTTAAGGTTGGGATGAGCTGTAAAAATATAGCTCAAGACAAATGAAAGGAACGCTGTCTAACCCATGATACAAATAACGAGAGATATGATATTCAGACTACCTATTTTTAGACCTGTCACCACATGGTGTCACGTGGTGAGTCCAATGCAACAATAATATGCTGTCGTGCAGTGGGGTTTGACGTTTCATCACAACCTCTTAACAAATTACGTATTTTACTAATATTTAAGTGCATACAGTTGGAAGTAATAAAAATGAAAAAGATTAAATTTAGTGCTGTGATCTATATTATCTGAAAAAGACAATATAGGCGTAATTTCAACCGCATTAAACTGACTTACAGAAACTTTTTGATTGCGAATGACGTTGTTTTAAGTGTGTAGTTGGACTTCTATAACGTTACTCACCGCGTGACGTCATAGGAGGGGGCGGGGCATATGCGCAATATCATATCTCTTCTAAGTCATTATATCATGGTCTAACCAACCCTGCGACAGTTAGTGCTGGGAAAAACAGTTCTTTTCTGTTAACAGTGGAAGCCGTTAACGTTATTTAATAATAACCGCTGAAAATAACGGTTTCAGTTATTTTTAACTGGATAGTCGATCGATAGTATCCTACATTCCCAAAGCTGTGAGAGATAGCGAGCACACTAGTATAAATGAATTGTATTTTTACCACGTTATTTCACGTAGTGTATAAATCTCAAATTTTGTCGATATGAAAATGAAACAAAGGGTTAAGAAATTATAATAAGCGTGTCGTAAATATTTTGCCACTCTCAAGTGAAACTTTTAGAAATCAGAAAGGAGTCTTCTATAAGAATTTACCTAGATGTTTTAGGAATTATAAACTAGTCATTTCTCACAAATTTATTTTATCAGGGTCTTTACGTAAATGTCAATGCCACAGCAAGAATCAATAAATATCATTATTTATCACGCCTTGGGACGTTTGACGTTAGAACTTTTATTGCTACACAGGGAGTGATTCTAAAAACTCCATAACATAACGCAGCTAATAAAATTTCGGTAA
Source organism: Tillus elongatus (assembly GCA_964006375.1). Taxonomy (NCBI): domain Eukaryota; kingdom Metazoa; phylum Arthropoda; class Insecta; order Coleoptera; family Cleridae; genus Tillus; species Tillus elongatus. Next base: position 73,243,806 of record OZ023263.1, on the reverse strand, counting down.
AGAAACAGTATAAAAAATTGAGTTTGAGTTTTAAAAAAAATTGGAAGATATATAGTATTAATTGTTTATTTACTTATTTTAATATTCGTTGTTTTAAAATTAGTTTCAAAAATTTCAAAGGGCTGTAACTTGGAGGAGAAGGGGTTTTAAGAAAAACTTAATAAAAAGACGCCCCTTATTTTTCGCCAAAGAATCACCCTGTAAAATTTTTCGCATCAATTTGGAAACACCCTGTATATATATATATATATATATATATATATATATATATATATATATATATATATATATATATATATATATATATATATATATATATATATATATATTCATTTAATTTTTTATATTGAAATGTAGGTATATAGACATTAAAAAATTTTGTATCATTATATTTTTTTAATCAATTTGATAACTATTATCAGACAAACGAAAATGACGTGTTAACTGTTTTCTTAGGTAATGTATATAAATTTAAATAAATAAGTACTTTAATTTCACTTGAAATAACCCTATTTTGCGTTGTCTATAGTGAAAGTAGTAACACGTTTTTACAGAAATTCATCTTTTTACCCAACATTTTTGATTATTAAATATTTGGCTTTACATACTAGTGGGAAACTCAACTGTTTTAAAAATAACAGCTTCTCAGTTTAACAGAATAACTCTTGTGTAGTAGTGCCCGTATGCCGTATCCCCATCAACAACCGGTTAAAGTTAAAATTAAAATTAAACCGACCGTTTTATTGTACCGAAGATCGTACGTCCCTAAAGCTGTGAGCGAGAGCGAGCATTCCCAATCTCAAGGCTATTCATCCTGTTAAATGGTTAAATAACAGTTGCCGTTGCCGATGAAAACCGATGTTTATTCATCGAATCTAGATGCAGTAGAATTGAAACAGACACGACTCCGAATTCTAGGTTAGTGTAAAAAGCGTTAATTTTTAAGCCGTTATTTTTATAAATCGATAACTGGTGGTTAGCGTTACGGCTCGGTAACGCTTAAAAATAGCTGACAGTTAAATAACGACCCATCACTAGCGACTGTATTATTTACGAGCATCACCTCTGCGCTTGCAGAGATGACAGTATTCTAGAATCAAAGACTATAATACATTTTATTATTTAGTACCATATTGACATTGAACTACTTTTAATGTTTTCAGTTTTCAACCCTTTCCGGACGGTGTTAACGCTTACACAATTTTGTGTGAAGAGAAGATATTGTATAATAATTCCTTGTTCTTTTCGTGTTTTAAAGTTTTAAGTGATTTTAATTTGTTAGTGCTGCGGTGAGGTTAATTTATTTATTTACGTATTATCCCCATATAGATACAATATATGTATGTACATTTAGTGTTCAGAATTTTTAAAACAAAGATATAAATTATCTGTGTTTGCATAATGGCAGAAGAAATAACTATTCAGCAATTGTTTGAAAAGCCTTTTTCCATTAGGTCTTTTGAAGAAAAAATGCAGCTAATAGGAAAACGGCCTTGTCCGCAAATGCCGAATCTTGTTATGAAACATGCAGTTAAAAAAAATAACTGCAGTGACTATACCAGACATTTTTCCCTCACGCAATATGAAAAAACAATTTGGTTGGCAGGGTGTCCAATACGAAATAAATTATTTTGTTGGCCATGTTTGTTGTTTAAGTCCGAATCTATGAAAACTATTTGGAATACAGAAGGTTTTTCAGATCTAAACCATTTATCAGCAGCGCTGCAAAAACATGAACGAAGCCAATTTCATGCGAATTGTTTTTTAGAATTGAGTTTATTTGGAAAACAAAGAATTGATGTTCAACTAGAGGAGCAAAAACGAGACAATATTCGCATTCATAATGAACAAGTGAGAAAAAATCGAGAAATTTTAAAACGGCTAATACAAGCTACATGTTTTCTGGGAAAACAGGAATTGCCATTCCGAGGACACGTCGAGTCGGTGGAATCTTTAAATAAAGGAAATTTTCGAGAATATTTAGAATCTATTCGAGAATTTGATCCCCTGTTGGACAATCATTTGCAAACATCAACAATATTTCGCGGTACATCTGCAACTATACAAAATGATTTAATCAAGGCCGTAAATAGTGTAATGATGGATGAGATAAAACAACAAATCGATGCAACTGATTTTGTGTCCATTATGTTGTATGAAACCACTGATATTATAAATAAGTCTCAACTTTCAACTGTATTTAGATACGTATACCATGGATCGACTTACGAAAGGTTCATTAATTTTACTGATGTAAGTGCTAACCGAACTTGTGCAGGATTATTTCAACATGTGGAAAATATCGTCGATTCTTTTAAGATAGGTCGTAAACTCATTGGGCAGACCTATGATGGAGCATCCGTTATGGCTGGCAATTTAAATGGATTAATAACAAAAGTTTTGGAAAAATACCCAAATGCCATTTTTACACATTGCTATGCTCATGTGTTGAACCAAGTTTTGCAACAGTCGTTAAATAATGTTCCGCAGTGCAGAATATTTTTTCAAACATTAAATGGTTTGGCTGCATTTTTTAGTAAATCGACGAAACGAACCCATTTATTAAAGGATTTTGTAGATAAAAAACTTCCAACTGTTGCCCCAACTAGATGGAATTTCGCTTCCCGTCTAGTTCATACTGTTTATGAATATAGATCTCAGTTGTTGGCATTCTTTTCACATTGCATCGAAAACTCTGGTGATTGGGATCATGATTCTAATGTCAAATTCCAAGGGTTTCTAGCTTTCCTCGAAAAATTTGATAACATGTTTTTGCTGCGTTTATTCTCAAAAATATTTTCCCACACAGATGTTCTGTATGATATTCTGCAAACGAAAACATTTGACATACTTTATTGCAGTAAGAAGGTAGTCGATACATTAAATGCCATTAAAGAGATTCACGAAAATGAGAATTCATTTGAGGAAGTGTATGAATGGACAAATGACCAAATTTCTCCAAACGATTCTACAAACTATGATGATGTATGTTCGGCAAAAAGGCAGAAAATCAACGATTCTGTTGTCCCAAACAAATTAGCTTTTCGCCGTCTATTTTGTGAAATTTTACACAATGTATGTGTTCAAATTAATAGCAGATATTCTTCAATTGAAACACTTAGTTATTTTAATCTTTTACATAGTGATAAATTTCCTTTTTTTAAAACAAAGTTTCCAGACAGTGAATTTGATAATCTCAAGACTTTATACAAAGACGTGTTTGATTTCATAAGACTTAAAAATGAACTAATAGTTATTTATTCATCTACCGAGTTTGAAAATAAACCTATACATGAAATCGTTGATTTTATGTACACTAATAAACTTAATATGGGACTAAAAGAAGTTTATAAACTAGCAATATTAATTTTAACAATACCAACGACAATGGTGTCCGTAGAAAGGTCGTTTTCTGCACTGAAGAGGATAAAAACTTACAATCGCTCAACCCAACAAGAAGACAGACTCACCGGACTGGCTTTGATGTCAATTGAAAAAAGTATTCTTGTCGAACTCCAAAGCAATAAAGAATGCTTTTATGACTCTGTTATAAACAATTTTTTGAAACAGGATCCACGATTGGAATTTATATATAAATAGTAGCCATGTAAGTTTTTTTAATTTTAAATCTAATCTTCTTTTTACGCAAATCATGTTGACATTTAAAATTATACTTAAGAATGCTTGTAACCGATCTTATAACACAATATAGTAGTATGTAGTAAGTCCATTAAGTCACTGTCGATGCATTTTTGTTTGATTGACAAACTACATTCACATCTATGTTTGCTAAAGAACATTTTTCAGTGTAATTTAAAATTGACATTTTGTATGCAAAAAAGTTGTATTCCTCGCCGTCACCACTAACAGCAACTCATTAGCGCTCACCCGAACTTTTTGGTCGGGAGACGTCACTGTCAAAGTTGTTTTTTGATGATAGGCTTATTGGATATTAATTATTTATTATCCTTTAGTTACATAAATGTAGGTAGGTAGCACTGTTTTGTGGAAAATTAGCTATATATATATATATATATATATATATATATATATATATATATATATATATATATATATATATATATATATATATATATATATATATATATATATATATATATATATATATATATATATATATATATATATATATATATATATATATATATATATATATATATATATATATATATATATATATATATATATATATATATATATATATATATATATATATATATATATATATATATATATATATATATATATTTCTCGATTCATTGTTAACATACAGAAATAAATAGTCTGGACACAGCAAGTGCGTTATTGTAGTGAATTTTCATAAAAATGTTTTTAACTACAAATATGTGTTTTTTTTTAAGAAAGCAGGCATTTTGGTTACCAGTATCCTATATAGTAAAAACAATGTGCCATCTTTCATTAAAATAACTTTATTGTTTGAAAATGTACAAAAATTTCCGAAAGTAAACTTAGAGGGTTCCCGAAAAAACTGGTTCTTGGTCAACCTTCTAGGTTAATAGCAAATTGAGCTTTTCAAATATGAAGCATTTAATCAAAATTCGCTACCATAACGCACTTTCTGCGTCCAGAATTTCTTTTCTTATAAACATGCATTATGTTTCAATGGAAATGCAAAAATGCAATTACATAAGGCTGGTTCGACTAAAAAAAAATTTTTTTATCACCAATGACTTAAGGGCCATCCTGTGATTGTAGAAATAGTTTTTTAAGATGTAGCTCAAGACAGCCTATAATTAATGTATACATTTTTTTTCATATCTTGTATAATAACGGATATATTGAGGTTGATTGATTTTTTGCGAAAATTGGACAAAAATTATATACCATTAAACGATAAACTCTATAGCTAAAACTACTGCCAAGCATCAGAGAAAGGGTCTATTTGAAATGAATTTTCTGGAAACAGTTTAGTAAAATCAAGGACAATGACAGTTGAAAATAAGACTACAGGGTTTGTAAAGCATTCTTCTTGAGACATTTTCTTTCCATGGCCCGTATTAGATTCAAGTTATTTGCCCGTATGTTGCCAATTTTGACGTTTTAAATCGCGACTTTGGCGTTTCGAGGAAAACCCCAATTTATTTTTCTTTAAATGCCTACAACTTTTTTCTCTTTTCACCTACAGAGCTAAATTTTGGTAGGTAATTTACCTATAGCGATCTAAACTCGTGTTCCAAATTTGGTTGCCCGTACTTTGTTACTTCCGGAGGTATAATTTTTTTTCGAAAGAAAACACAAAATTTTCCGGGAAAGCCTTGGCCGATTTTTCTGGCGAACAAACTTATCCAAGCCACTTGCAAAAGGAAGGTATTCACCAAATTTAGTCAAAATCGGACCATGATTTTTTGAGTTATCGGTGTGATATATATATATATATATATATATATATATATATATATATATATATATATATATATATATATATATATATATATATATAAACATATAAACATTGAAACTGACCCCGGATATGTGTTCTAGGGTGCCAAATTAGCGCTGATTTGAAGACATTTTTCCATAAGTCTGGATCTCCTCAATAGTGAATTTTTTTAAAGAAAATTCACTAATAAACAGCATCACTTTGTGCATGGCCTACTGCAAAATTTTGATTGCAAATTATGTAAATTGGGATGTTTTCCATTGTTTATTAAAATAGACCCATAATGTTATATATTTTTGAGAAGCTTGTGAAAATGCAAATTAATTTTTTGACAAATACACAGGGGTCTCATTTAAAAACCAAACATTGGTCAATATTTCAAAAACAGTAATATTTAGGAAAAAAAAACTAACTATGCCACTAGATTCTACGTAAAAAGTTATGAAAGGATTCCTTTTACCTTTTTGACAAGTTGTCAGACAATTGAAATACAAGGCGTACCTGAAAATGCAATATTTTTAATATTGCCCTGTAGCTCGGTAACTAAGAGGGCTATGACAATTTTGTTTGCGGCATCTTTCATAAAAAAGTAGCTCAGGTTTGTGAAAACCACAAGGTTATATCTTTACTAATAACCGAGATACCAAGAAATTGCAACCAAAATGAGACACCTGTACTGCACTAGCTCACCATTTTGCAAAAAAAAAAAGAGTTTTATGAAAATTCGCTACCATAATCCTCTTTCTGCATCGATGGTTTATATATATATATATATATATATATATATATATATATATATATATATATATATATATATATATATATATATATATATATATATATATATATATCATAATTTTGTTATTCCATTGTCTTTTTTGACAACTACAGTTTCTGACAATAGTATTATTTTTGTTTCAGAAAATTAAATATGGCGTCTGCATCACAGAAAAAAAAGAAAGTACAGACAGGTTCATCAAAAGAAAATGTTGTCCAGGTATTAGAGAAGAATGAGGGGCCAATATTGCAGAAAGAGACTGAGCCAAGATATCCAGTTTGTTTTAAGTGTAATAACTTTTTGTCGGTTCCGCCAATTTTATCAGATGGCAGCCATCACATGTGTGGTAGAAATAAGCACAAAATTGCTGACAAAAAAAGTTCTTTTGTTAGGCAATATGTATACGAACAATTTGTTGAGGAGCATCAATTTCCCTGTACTTTCCGCAATATGGGTTGCAAAGATGGTATGCTGTTTAATTCAGACCACGAAGAGCTTTGTTTGTTTCAGACTCTTAACTGTCCTCTACATTATAGCAAATTGCTCATGACATCATACCCGAAATGTTCGGTCAAGTTACCTCTGAAAGAAATAACAAGACATATTGAAATTGAACATAATGATTTATTTCCTCGTTTGCCTTATTTTGATTTTAATAAAAGGAATGCAATTTTATTTATAGATACAGTAGGAAGAATATTTACAGTGCTGGTTTTCTTTATAAATCGTGAAAAATACCGAGTTGCAGTTCTAGCAGCAGCAAATCCAAATGAATTAAACATGATACGTTGCCAACTAGAAATTATTAAAGGTGATATGAAAACTTCTACTGTTATTCGTCCAAAAGTTAACTATGTGGACTCTCTGCACAAAATTAATCGAGTTGTAAACGAGAAAAAAGGATTATTTGATATTAATCTCGATGATTTTAAGAATAGTTTCGAAGATACAAATAAGTGGTTTTGTAAGGTCAGTATTGTAAAACGTACAAAGTTCCATAAAAGCAATGAAACTCCAATTGTAATAGATGATAACAAAGTAGTAAAGAAAGAAGCCTTGATCATGAACGAAAGTTTGCTGGCTGAATTGGAATGCTCTGCTTGTTATATGTATATGATTCCTCCAATATTCAGCTGTATAGAGGGACATAGCGTATGCGAACCATGTACAAAACGTGTGGTGTGTTGTCCTGTATGTAGAGGAACAATGCAAGAGACAAGAAATAAAACACTGGAAGGCCTTACAACTAAACTAAACTATCCTTGTCAGAATAGAAGTACTGGCTGTCAGGTTGTTACACCTTCAAATAGAATACGTGAGCATGAAGAGAATTGTAACGAACGGTCATTTCAGTGTGTGCTCAAATGTCCATGGAGAGGAAGAGAAAGTTCAAGCATGCAAGATCACTTGAAAAGAGTGCATCACAGGAGCCTTTTTGCAGTAGGTACAGTTTATAAGCACAATTTGTCAGAGAACGTTCCGGAACCTTATAAAGCAATTATATTTGATAATTCAATTTTTAGATTTATGTTCCATAATTTAGTCAAGCAGGATGTGTTAAAGTTTAGTGTTCAGCATCTTAACTTGCCTTGTTCTCCGAATTTTAAATACACTATCAGTTTTCAGGATATGCACAATTTAGGTTTGGAGTATAAAGTAACTTACTTGTGCCAGGATGTCACCGACCTGCCCAAACTTGCCAAAAACAATTGTGTTACAATATGTAAAGAATCACTGAAACCTTTCATTGTAGAAAACAGTATATCCTTTAAAATTGATATAACTCGATCTACCTTGCTAACTTCTTAGGATCTGCTACAAATAATTGTTATCAACTGCAATTTATATAAGAGAGAGGCTGGTACAGTGGTTAGATTTTTACAAACACTTTCAGTGGCATTAATCAAAATCATATTGGCATTAGTCAAAGTCAAGTTGACATTAAACAAAACCAAATTGGCACTACTAGTCAATTACATGGCATACTGAGTGGGGTACATTTGTGTCCCAATATTAATTTTTAAAAGGTAATAGTAATTTACGTTACAAGTCCGGAAAATACTGTTTTTTTTTTTTTGGATGAGTCAACAAAATTCTAGGACGAGCCGTAGGCGAGTCCTGGAAGTCTGCGAGTCCAAAAAAACTGTTTTCGGACGTGTTGCGTACACTATTTTTTCGGCAACCGTGAAGAATAACAAATCAATGAGACACATTTCTTTATTATATTTCTTTGTAGAACAAAATTTTGAACATTTTAATTCATATTTGTAATAAATATTGAAATTCGAACAGAAGATAGGTACTAACAGAAACATTCTAATTCTTATTTATATTAATATTTATATTAAAATTCGAGCAATTGCTAATAGTGAAAGGATTTAATTTGTTTGAAATGCTTGGTATATTTAAATGCCTTTTGTAGTCGGAACAAGAAGGTAAAGTTTCCGTTTCATATTGATTGTTTTCATCTGATAATTTTTGAATGGTATTGGCAATTTTAATTTTGTTTGTTAGTGAATTGTCTATATATATCCTTCAGCGACATTGGTAGACTTCCAGCCACCGTGTCTCTTCAAATTTGTGATGTTTCCACCATTATCAGCAAATATTGTCCCTGAAGTTTGACGCATGCTATGGCCTGTGTAATTTTTAGGATTGGGTAAGTTTAAAAATTCTGCAATTCTTAATCCGAGATTCCCAAAACTGTGGATACCAACGGGCTAAATCGAACATTTTCCTTTTTTGTAATTCACGAATAATCTGTTATGTGGAGTATGGGATGGCCCTAAAGATAAATATTGCCTACACAACAGCAGGTTTTCTTGCCCAATTACAACAAAAGTTATCTCAATATGTGTTTTAGAATCTGGTATTTTCACAAGCAACATGTCTTCTTTGTCGTTTATTAGATCAATTGACATTTTTGTTAGTTCTTCCCGTCTACACGCACCGGCTAACCTAATAATTGTTGCTACCTGAAAATGAAGCGAATTAAGTTGATACTTTTATATCGTAATATTTTGTTAAAATTACCTTTAGCATTAGATATGTTTCATTATTTGCTTCTCTAATGAATTTGTTGATTTGCTCGTTGCTGAAGACTTCTGATTTCTTTGCTTTATAACCAACATTCTTCCTTTTAAGAAATGCGATTACCTTTGGAAAAGTGGCTATGTTTACTTTTTTTTTTTTCACTAAAATGGTACTTTTCAACATAGAGTACATACTCCACAGGGTAGAGGATTTGACAGTTTCAGATTATTGCGCCAAGTAAGCTAAAATTACATCCTCTGTAATAGTTTTGCATTTCTTCATATCCATCTATCTCGTGAACAAATCATAAACATTTTCATACCTGGACTTTGATTTTTCAGGCAATAATTGTGCTGTAGCAGCAGCTGCTGCATTGGAAATTTCGTAAGGCACATTTTCAAACTCACTATCGCTGTTGCTTTCCATAGTTTATTGCGACCAAAAACCATGCTGATGCAAGATAGCTGTCAGTCGTTATTTCGTTGCTATGGTAATGTTCAACTGCATTTATCAAAATCCTACCTATCAAGATTTTCATATTCACAATGACAACAACGATGTGATTCTTCCCGGCCTAGTCCGGGAAGTACGTGCTTCTCGGACTAGGCCGGAGAAATGCTACTTTTTCAAAGAAAAAGCGTTTGGGAAGTGGGTACTTCCCGGACGGTTGCCGAAAAAATTGTTTTACAGTGAAAAGCCTCTACACATTGTATTCTACCTTTCACTATGGTTAAAAAAGATGAAAATACAAAATTAACACATTTATTACTTTTGAAAAACAAAGCATATATTTCTAAAAAAAAAACACACAAGTGAATCATACCAACAGGGTGTCAATTTTCAGGTTGGAGGAGGCTTACGCTTGGCATTTTTCACACAGTTTGTTTACTGGAATGCGTAGAACATGCAAACTGTTTGCACTGGCAACACCTCTTTTTCTCTTGCACAAATAACATCGACCAGATGTTGGTTGCTAAAGCTCTTCAGATTCTTTATCTTCTACCAATTCTGGAAAAACTTCTACGATATAGGTTTTAATATTTTGCTGCAAAGTTTTGTCTGTTTTATATCTTCGGGCTGCATTATCTTTGATAGTGATTCGCCCAGTGTGAACAAAAACTTCTTCTAGAATCTTTCGTAACTGATTGTTTTTCTGGAAATTTTATTCCCCACAGTGGTGATTCATCGAGCTGCATAGTGTTTCGCCATTTTATCAGTAGTATCTATATCCCCTTTTGTTTTATTATAATGAAGTATTATGTCTGGCTTGAAGTTAGTACTCTCTCATGAAACTGCATGGTCGTGTTGCTGTGAAGATAAAAGTATTACTACTTGTCTCTTATTCGGAACATAAGACACAATCGTATACTGCTTTTTGAAACCAAACATACCGGAATAAACGGGTTTGTAGGAATTTGGTGAAAAGTCTTGGGGAATGTATGGTTTATTCTTTTGCAATGTGCCACAAACCGTCAGCCCCATTTTAATGGAAACTTCTAAAAACGCTCTAATGCCATATCCTGATCCCAAATTTCCTACAAGATCTAGGACAACTCTTTCACTTTGATTTTTTCAGGTATATTATTAGCTTTACTCAAATATGGCTGCATATTTAGAGTGTATACATTTTCACTGTCTGCAACAACCCAAATTTTGATTTTCAATCTCTATCTATCGTGTTTACTTTTCATGTACACTCGAAATGAGCAGTGACCTGTAAATAAAACCAGTTACTCGTCAACTGTAATGTGACTTCCTGGATTATAGGCTTTTTCAAATTTCCACAAATAGATCAAATACTTCCCTAATTTGTGCAAATTTATCGGTCACTTTTCTGACCTCTCTTGTAGTTGAATTATCAAACCGAAGAGATGAAGTGATGGCCTGAAAATGCGCTCCGGACATTGCTACCACAATAATAGGTCTACAGTAGCCTTTTTTCAAGCACCATAACATAATTTGTGGGCTCCTTTGAAGCTTGTAGGGCACCCAAAATAATTAAAACGACAATATAAGCATTGATTTCTATAGCATCGGTTCGCTTCCAAATACGTTGTTTTTTATTGAGATTATCTTCATTCCAGAGTTTATATATCTGTAAAAAAAACACAAAAAAACCCTGAAACAAAATATGTAAACAAACTTATTGTAAACATAACTGTTCTGCTCTATTAGTAGTGTGTAAAATAATAATACTCAGTATTTCTTCCATCAAAAATAGTTGGAATGCATCAAGTTCTAACGATATATTGAGTTAGACCTGCTTTTTTTTCTCATAATATTTTCATTTCTGCTACAACTTGTCTTAGTGGCAATTTATTACAATTTATTTTAACCTTTGATAATATAAACTGATTTCTTGCAAATTTGCCGACCTTTCAGCTTCATTTTTAACTAAACTTAGATCGTGTTCCCTATTTCCCATCACTAAAATATCGTCCCCATACTCTATAATCTCCAACTCGCCAACGCTGCCCTCTTCACTATCAAAAATTTCAGTATTGATAACTTCATTGTCTAGAAACTGTTCTAACTCTAAGTCAGTCAAATTTTTGGCAACACTTTTATTTTTGACAACATTTTACCTCAGACGTAATCGCACAAATACGACATACAGCGTTCACTATGACGAATGAAGGGGAACTAGAAGTCTCGACACGAACCCCACCACTTATATGTAAAAATGGCTAGATTGCGCATGCCAAATGGGAAACTAAAATGTGTCCCTCGGAATACCAAGTGGGGTGCAAACGTACCCCACGCCGGTCTTAATTTTTTTTGCATTACAGTTTATTGAAAAAAATTGCGGAAATACTCAAAAATATGCAATAGAATTGTTAAGTGAGGAAAATTGGCAATGAAGTTTAGAAAAAAAACAGGCCAAAAATTGTTACCCAGGGGCACTTTTGTAATGAAGTTTTAAATAACATTTTTTCTAAAAAAAAATCACATCTTGCATATCTAATGCAGAAGGAATAAATCTTTGAATACATGCAATTAACAACAGTAATCTTGCCAATATTGCCAAGAACAATGTGGTCTAATCTCTGCATACGATATTCAGTTTGGGTGAGATGATCTCTGTCAGCACCAGCCCAAGTGCAATTTAGCTCTTCAGCCATATCTACCTTTACTCTTCCTTTTAATGGTTGTTCAGTGAAATTGAACATAGGGCTATACGGACTTAGCTGTACAAGTGCGTGATGGTCAAATTCGTCGCCTGCAAAAACTTCTTCAATATTGGGGTGGCATGGAGCATTATCAACGACTAAGCAACTCCAGTGTGGTGCATATTTTCTGCTCTTAAGTACCACCTCAGAAATTCGTTCACTTTCAGCTTCTTGAAAGAACCCCTTCTATGTTCCGAATGAATCATCCCAATGGTTTCAATACATCCTATTAGGTGAATACTTGCTCTTCTGAAACCTGCAGATACACTTGTGCAGCGGCTTCTTTTTTGTGAATGGCCCTGGGTGTGTGATATGAACAAATTAATGTTCGTTTCGTCCATGCATATGATAGGTGTATTTTGTGACTGAACTTCTAACAATTTTCCAGCGTAATTTCACCTGCTTGTTTTTAGTTCAAAATTGTGCGTTTTCAGGTTCCCTAAGAACAGCCTTTAAAGTAAACAAAAGTCCATCTAGATGCTGTCGAATGCTCTTTAGAAACATTGATCACAAGAACTTCTCATATTTTTTGACTCAGTTTTGTAAGAGTGATTTTAGGATTTTCTTCAGATGAACGTTCCATGAATTGACAGTGGTAGCCGTTATTTTAACTCGTTGCTTCTCTGGTAGTTATTGAGAGTTAACCCATTGATACACAGTGATTATTGACACCTTCCATACGTTCCATTTAGATTATGCCAGTCGTCATTGGCATTATATAAAGCGCAAATCTGCCCCTTCGAATTTGCAGCAGCAACCTTTTGTGTACATAAGGCATCTTGTATGAATATCCTAATATATTATAACAATTTTTTTTTCGAATAACCTAATACGAATGACACACTAAGTTATAAACAAATCAATTATTTCATAACAACATGAGTGTTTAATGCCAACATGATTTTGTTTAATGTCAGCTTGAATTTGACTAATGCCAATATGATTTTGATTAATGACACTTTGAAATTGAAGTTTGGATGTAAAACGTTCGTTTCTTGTAGTCGTAAGAATGTAACTGCATAATTTATCATGGTTGTCGAAAATATCTGTGACTTTACTATATATATATATATATATATATATATATATATATATATATATATATATATATATATATATATATATATATATATATATATATATATATATATATATATATATATATATATATATATATATATATATATATATATATATATATACTTCTAAGGTAAAACAGACAAGGCTATAAATACAGTCTGGAAGTATAGCCTTGCCTGTTTTGCCTTAGAAGTATCTTTATCCCGGACATCGTGACATCCAGAAGTTAGATTATATATACTCAATTTTACAGTTGCTGAAGCCGATGATTTGAGTGTGGCTGCAAAGTGGGTAAGGAAATCTGGTTTTCTTTTGCAAGCATTATTATTTGTAACGAAATGTGACTCATGCTTATCCATGATGAGCAAAAAAGAAAAAAAAAACACCTGTTTGGATTGGCATTCTTAATAAAGTGTCCAAATAGCTCTGGCGTCATCCAGTCACATTAACATACTTCCTAGGAAAAACTAAAAATGGTGTTATTGAGTTGACTAGCATTTATAGCACCACATGTAACTAAAGTTCCCCTCTCATTGGGGACTATATGCCCCTCTTGCCTTTGTCCTTTCTTCGCCAATGCTCTCCCAGTTTCCTGAACGGTTGTTAACGCTGTTTCGTCTACATTGTAAAATCGGCTGGTGGTGGTAATCTGAAACATTCATGTGTCTCCCTGAGATTGCTGAAGAACTTTGTAACAACTGGTCAATTGAAATCTTTTGCTCTACCAAGTTACGATGCCTTTGATGATCTTAAGAATAGTTTTTTTGTTACGTTTCATGAATCTTGTGAATCATATTTATCCAGCAGTTTTATTTTCTGTGGATGACTTGGGTATTATTTCAAGCTTGCAAGCACTAATTCCAAAGCTAAGTTTGTGGCACTTTTGGAATTGATTTGATCATGAAGACTCGTCATGGTTTGTAGATAATTATTAAGCTCTTCATTTGTGGTAAAGGTTTGGTTGATTTGGCATCATGCTGGGTTTTCCTTTAAGAACTTCTGTGGTGCTCGTTCAAGAACTTCTCGGATACTGCTTTGGGTAACTTTTGAATGTCAGTTAATATTATCACTCTTATTGGACATTTTGTCAGGTATCACCTAAAACTTTTACGATGAATGATATGTTTTATTGTCGCATCTTGTCTCGATAATCCACCATTAATATATATATATATATATATATATATATATATATATATATATATATATATATATATATATATATATATATATATATACAGGTGTCCGGATATTGTGAGCAAAAAATTCAGGGGGTTATTCTACTCAAAGAATTAATGCCCCTAGTTCCTATAACAGTTTTTCGAAAACTCGAAAATAACGGAGTTATAGGGTATCAAAAAAATATATAATTATTTTCAAATTTTTGTCAATAACTTTTTTTGTCATGAATAGATTCTTTTCAAATTTGGTGCACACGTATCACTCTGTATTTATGTTGCAAATTTGACATGGATCTATCTAAATTTAAAGGCCGAAGCTGCCCTTGACTAACAGATGAGGACTCATAACTTTTTTGCTTGAATCTTTATCTCAAATCTAACAATACACGATCGAAGGGAATTATAAAATCTTTAAAAAAGGTCATCTTGTTGCATCACGATAAAACCAACCCGTTTTCGAGAAAAATGTTTTTCAAAATTTTTGCTGGTATTGATTGAATACGAAATCACTTCATCCAAATGTCAATGTTAATAGCGTATGCTTTGAAAACAGTCGCGGTAATTGCCTCGGGAAAAAATTATGTCACATGTTTTGACAAATAAAGTGTTATATTTTTATTATTATTACTGCTATAAAATTATCAGCAAAAACGATTTTACAGGGCCTCATTTTTTATTACTTACTAGAATTTGCAACATTTAAACATTATAACAATAATTTATTAAAAATGATAACAATTAAATATTATAACAAAGTTTAAAAGTGATGTCCTTCCATCTCAACACATAAATCAATTCTTCTCAGGAAATTCCGACGAACTCTAGCGAATATTCCGTCTTTTTGCCTGATTACCTCACAGTTATCAATAATTCTTTGCCTGAGATCTTGAATTGGACTCCTGTATACATGAGATTTTAGGTAACCCCAAAAGAAAAAATCTATTGGGTTCAAATCAGCCGATCTAGGAGCCCACTGCACGAACCCACCGCGTCCTATCCATCTCTCAGGAAATGTTTCATTAAGAAATTCTCTCATCGCTGTACTAAAATGTGGCGGCGCGCCGTCCTGCAGCAACCACATTGTATTTCTTGATTGGAGGGGTACATCATCCAATAGAGTGGAGAACTGGTTTCTTAAAAAAATTAAGTATATCTCACTGTTGAGTCTTTGAGGGAAGAAATGTGGCCCAATTAAGCGGTCTCCTAAAACTCCCGCCCACACATTAACAGAAAACTTATTCTGGAAACCGCGTTCTATTGCCAAGTGAGAATTCTCATTAGACCAATAATGCTCATTATGAAGGTTGATCAAACCGTCATGTCCAAATCCAGCTTCATCTGTGAAGAGAAGCGATGGTATAAAATTGTGATCGTTGTTATGTAGATTTCAAATTATATTGCACAAATTCACACGAGCTTCCGGATCTTCAGGAGATAAAGCTTGAACTTTCTGGTAATGGTAAGGATGAAAAAGCTGCTCCTTGAGAATTTAATGCACAGAACTTTTCGGGATATTCTCCTGAGTAGAGACTAACCATACACTTAAGTTGGGATTATTCTCGATTGCATTTAATACACACACTTCTGCTCCAGGAGTTCGAGTACTTCGCTGACGGCCAACATGTTGAAATGTACTTCTAAATGATCCGAATTCTCCCAGTCTTCGATGCATATTACTGAACATTCGGGATTGTGGTACCCTTCTATTTGGAAATGCTTCATCATACAAACGTCTTGCAGCAAGGGCATTGCCGCCAGCTATACCATAATAATAATTAATGCATGTCACGTAGTTCAACGTAAGAATAATAATAATTATTTATCGTATTTTATAATTAATCTCAACTATTCCGCAAGTAAAATGACAACAAACTATTATCTGTCAAAAGTAACGCCACATGATCTTGTTGACAGAGAATGTTTTTAAAGCACGCTCCGTTAATATGGAAATTAAGATTGTGTGATTTCGTATTCAATCATACCAGTAAATTTGTAAGAACGTTTTTCTCGAAAACGGTTAGTTTTATCGTGATGCAACAAGATGATCTTTTTTTAAGATTTTATAATTCCTTTTAATCGTGTATTGTTAGATTTGAGATAAAGATTCAAGCAAAAAAGTTATAAGTCCTTATATCTTGGTCAATGGCAGCTTCAGCTTTTAAATTTAGATAGATCCATGTCAAATTTGCAACGTAAATACAGAGTGATATTATATACGTGTGCCGAAAAGAATTGATTAACGACAAAAAATGTTATCGACAAAAATTTGAAAGACATTTTTTTTGACACCCTACAACTCCGTTATTTTCGAGTTTTCGAAAAACTATTATAGAAACTAGGGGCATTAATTCTTTGAGTAGAATAACCCCCTAAATTTTTTGCTCACAATTTCCGGACACCTCTATATATATATATATATATATATATATATATATATATATATATATATATATATATATATATATATATATATATATATTATAGTGCTTAGGCATTAGTTGTGGCATATTTGCATATGAACATGTTGTATTAATCAGCAAATTTGATGATTTCCCTGTATTAAATGTAAGGAACGGTTCCTATAGAATTCATGGCCACTGTACCAAAAAACCACAAAACAACAACCTACACCTTACCACAATAAATATAACCTGGATTTAACATTGAATTAATAATCTGGCCGCACATTACAGAATATTACTTTAGTGAGATATTAAACCTTTTGAAACTTATCTAAATTATTTACACACACACACACTTTATAAACGATATTTTCTGATTTTAACATTAGACTACTCTTACACAAATGGACTGTAATACCAACTATTTTATTCATAGTTGTGAACTTTGGCAGTGGCATATCTTCACTGACTTTTGAAATATTTAGAAGTTGCCACTATACCAGCTTCCCCCCTATTATTTTTTGTTTGTGAATTACACAGTGTGCTTATGTACTAGAATAGCTTATATATGCATTTAATATTACGATGGTTTGTAAAATAATTAACATGTCATTTGTAATCCACATACCGAGCTGCTCAAGTTTGTAATCCCTTATTACCAATACACTTAACACTGTTATACTTCCTCACTGTCTTTAAAACAATTGAGTTTTACAAGTGATTCGTTTGTTGTTTTTTCATATTTTACTTTTGCTAAAAAGGTGCTTTTTGACTGAGAATTTGTAGTCAGTATTATTAGAATGATAATTTTAATTTTGACCAATACAGCTGCAAATATGCTTTAAGCTCTGCTTATGTATTATTATTTAACATTTGCTTGTAGTACCTACAAAACTATTTACTATTCTCAGTGATAATATAAATTATGTGGAGGTTTATGTTAAGATTACTGAGGATCTGATATGATATTAATTTGTGATATTAAGTATGACCACAATGTTAGAAATATATTTTTAGTTTGGTTACTATATTTTTTGAGTTGATAAAGTTTTTATAATGTTTGAATAAAATGTTATTTTTATAAGAAGCGAATAAATGGTTTATATTTACCTAATTACTGTTATTCATTACTTTTACATTACTTTGGTGGCGGACATGAGTTTTGTCGGTGTAGAAACCGAGGACGTAAGCATGTTGTTTGACGCCTTTATCGGCCGTATTGTTGATGCCATATCTCGGGTTTTTCCTCTAAAATCTAAAATAATGTCACCTAAAAACCAGAAAATCAATTGGTTTACTGATGAATTAAGAAAAAGTCGTGAACTGTTGCATTTCCTTCAGGACGTTTACAGACGTAATTCTAGCCCGTCTTTAAAAGAAGTTATCAAGGATCACAAACAACCATACAGGAAGCAACTATTACTTTCAAGGAGTGAATCAAACGATGCTTTTATTTCTATGGAAAAAAATCCACACAAGGCAATGTAGAAAGTTATAGGTAACAAGACTTTGAGCCGGGCATCACCAAATTTGACCGCAACCGATTTCAACATCTATTTTTCGAATGCCGCAGGAGACTTGTTAAAGACTACCTAAAAGTTCAAATTCCTATTAATTTTATATGTCTAAAATAAAGGCTGATGATAAAACTAAAAAATTGTCATTCAAAAAGGTCACATATATTGAAGTATTGGATATAATATCTGGATTAAAAAACACGTGTTCCTTAGATGGTTTCAATATAAATATGAAAATTTTAAAATGCATTAAATATGCTATAATAGTCCCACTAAAAGTTGATTAACATTTGTTTATCTAGGAACATATTTCCGGATGCCTTGAAACTGTCTAGGGTCATCCCGGTTTTCAAAAAGGGAGATTGGGAGTTACTGGAAAATTACAGACCAATTTATATAATCCCATTTTTTTCCAAAATATTTGAAGTTGTGTTGTACAACCAAATTAGTTCATACCCAGAGGATAACAACTTACTGCCACACTCACAATTTGGTTTTAGGAAAAATCGATCTACATCTCTAGCAGTAAGTAGCCTGGTGGATGATGTTTGCATGGGCTTCGAGAGGGGTGAGCATACCTATGCACAGTTTCTCAACCTGTCTAAGGCATTTGACTGTGTCTCTCATGATGTGTGTGTGTTTTGTTTCTTTAACGTCGGCCTATGTCCGCGACTATGGCCAATCACCGACGCCAGGAAGCAGTTTCACCTCATTATCCTGGAAATTTTGCGGAACCCCTGCCTTTCTGTAAGGAGGGTAGGGATATTTAACGTGCCCATGGACACGGGACCGACGGCTTTACGTCTCCTCCGAAGGGCGGAACGTGCAGACATTCAACTTGCTCAGATACAATACCAGAACCTCGCTTGATGTTAATTTTACAGTTTGTACTGAAAAAGTGAAAGGAGTACCCTGCGATCGAACCCAGTACCCTTCGGTTCAGAGGCATACGTTCTTACCCCTGAACCACTGAGGTTCTTGTCTCTCATGATATTTTAATAAACAAGCTTCAGTTCTACGGCTTCGATACCGACAGTATCACTTTTTTAAAATCATACCTGGAAGACCGATCTCAGTTTGTGTCAGCTAATGGTGAAAAATCACCTACATTAGATATCTTTTCTGATATTTGAAAAAATAAATAAAAAGCACCTAATAAGAGATCCATTTGCAATAACAAAATAGTGTCGGCGCAGCAAGTGCGTTTTGGTAGCGAATTTGTTGTGGTAGCGAGTTTAAAAAGAAATATTGGTAAGTAATCAAATTGTAAATATGAAAGTATTAAAAAAAGTTTTTCATTCATTTCAAATCTTAAATCTTTCCCTTTCAGCTAGAATGTTCAAAAATCTTGATACATATAGAGTGAAGCCTTCAGAAAAGCACACATTTATTCCGATACTTGTGAAAAATTAATTAAAGGCACTTGATAAGATTTGTTGATTCGCAATAACAAAAACGTGTGGGCGCAGCAAATGCGTAATGGTAACAAATTTTCATAAAAAATTCCTGTTGTTAAACAGTAGATATCGGTTAAAAGACTTGTATGCAGCAATTTACTTGTGGTAGCGAGTTATTTTATTTAAAAAAATGCTAAATAGTAAATAAAAGTATAAAAAAGTCTACATACAGCAACTTCTTTGTTGCAAAGAGTTATAAAAATATTTCAAATCTTAATAAGCGAGAATCTTGAATAATCTTGATGCATATATAGTCACACCTTTACAAAAGCACACATTTATTCTGATATATTTGAAAAAGTAATAAAAGGCGCCTTAAGGTTTGTCTATAACAACAAAAAAGTGTCACCGCAGCAAGTGCATTATGGCAGCGAATTTTCATAAAACATACTTAAACTAAAATAGTAAATATATGTCCAAATTGTAATTAATTTTTTTTAAAGTTTTTGAGACCATTTCAGTTCCAACCTTATTTATCTGTTAGTTTAATATTAATAACCGGACAATTTAATTTTTTATCAAGGAATATTATAAAAATGTGCAGATTGAGAAATGTTTTATGTCGGGAGAACTACCCACTGAGTTTATAAAGAATTAAAGTATTACTAGGTATTCCAAAAACAGTGAATGCGTGAAAATGCAACCAGCATAAGAAAATAAGTGTACAATTATGTGGCGAACATTCTGCTACTCATAATAAAAAGTCTGGACGCGACAAAGTGCGCTATGGAAGTGAGTGTTCATATATAAATGATGTAAAAGTTGTGTTGTATATATATATATATATATATATATATATATATATATATATATATATATATATATATATATATATATATATATATATATATATAATTTTATGGCAGTGAAATATTTCTTAAAACTTTCGCCCTCGATAATAAATTTTGAAAAATAAATTTACCGCCAATAAAGGCATTAAAAAATAATGTAAGACCAGCTTTTTTTTAAATATTTGGCAATAAAAGAAGAAAATAGAAAGTTTATAAAAATCTGGTTTTTCTTTAAATCAAATTGTTTTAATGAAAAAATTGAATAAAACATATTCGATTTTTTTTACGACAATAACAGAACTGCCTGTCATTCTCCATAGTTTCTCTGGGTGTGGACATTGTAATTCAGGCTTACAACTATTTATGTCTTCTTCAAAAACAACGATTTATCCATAAGTATAGTTATTTATATCTAACTCAACAATTTTTTTTACACAAATAACTTTAATGGCATGACCACATATTCATTGCCTATATACATTTATAAAAAAAGAAGTACTTAACCTCAACCATACATTTTCAAACAATTGTGCAACTATGCATTATAAAATGTGAAAAAGTAGATGCCATCAAAGATAACTTTCTTGAAAATAAATGCTTAATAATATGTGGCTTCACTTTAAATCACATTTTTGTAATTAAAATATGGAATAAATCTTATATCAATCAATTTTTTTTTAAAATTAGAAAATGACCTTTTCATTAAGGTGAGTCAGGATTGAGTTTCATATATATTTACATATATAACAATCAATTACCCACAAGTATGTTTATTTGTATCTAATAACTCAACATATTTTTTTACACAAATAACTGCTATGTAAGCCATTTATTTAAACATATAAAGAGTGCGCATTGCCCAGCGCGCATAATTTTGCATTTTTATTTCAATTTCGCTTATGTCATATTTTTCAACTAAATATAAAGCAACGATCAATATTAAGCTTCAGCCAGTCGGCCAGACAAATGCTGTAAAAAGCGGTATTCTCACAGGAGTTATTTTTTTTTTGATAGATAGGTTCAGAATTACGTACTGGATGTAAAAACACAAAATCCTTACAAATTAGGAGGGCGGAAGTGCCGCCATTTTGAGAAAAACCGTTTCGACCTATATCTCCGTAACCGTGCACGTTAGACCAAAAATGGTAATGACCTTTATTGTAGATACTTGCATTTATCATCTTTTTTGTTAAATAATTTTTTGTATCACTCACCGTTTACAACTTATACGACTATTAGTATTCATTTATTGACTTTTTTACCTATATCTTTGTTAATAATTGTTTAAAAAATAAAATGCTTATAACTTAACTTTTCAATCGACAAATTTTCCAGAACTTTTACTTAAAACTTTTTTTTCTAAAATTATTATTAGTGCATTTTCTTTTAAAAAATTCACTAATGAGGAGACTCCGACTTTTGAATTTTGAAAAAAATAATTGAAATAGGCGCTAATTATGCACCCTAGAACACATATCTGGGGTCAGTTTCAATTTATATATATATATATATATATATATATATATATATATATATATATATATATATATATATATATATATATATATATATATATATATATATATATATATATATATCACACCGATAACTCAAAAACTAATGGGCCGATTTTAATTAAATTTTGTGAATACCTTCCTCTTGTAAGTGGCTTGGACAAGTTAGTTAGCCAAGAAAATCTGCCCAGGTTTCTCAAGTTTTGGACCTCGAGGACCCTGTGCGAAAAAAAAAGGGGGAGGGCACTGCAAAATTTTCGACCTTTCTCCGGTTTTTTCTTAATAATTTTTTCCCTTACATACTACGAGAAAAATCTAAGACTTTTTAGTAGAGCGTTAAATTTCCTACTATTTTGACTATAACATGTTTGTATGTCAAATAGTTACCGAGATATGGCGCTTCGAAAATTTTTTTTATATCAAAATTCGCTAAAAATACCTAAGAATGCAGAATTCCACCTTATTTCTTCTGTTACACCCGAATTATTGTGAAATGTTGTCATTATGATTTCTGGTTACAACCGCCAATTTCGGAAACCGCCAATCACCCCCGCTCCCCCCTTCCCCACCCAACTCCAATTCACAAAAGCTAATTTTCTTCTCTGATGAAATCCTACCATACTCACTCCATGTTGGTATTGATATTATTTACTCTTTCGATCGATATACCCCCTACATAATTTACTACCTACATTTTTACGTACGTACTAATATTTATATCCTGTTTTTCCGATTACAGGCATAAAGAGTGTTTGCTGACCATACATTGTGAATCGTCAGAAAGGAATCGGTGCAGTTATTCGTTGTCGTTTCAAAAGAGCCTGGTGAATCCGTGTTTGCGCAAATTCGGGTACCTTTTGGAGATGGCGTCTACATCTAGTCAGACTTGTGTTATATTTGTAAAGGAGGAGTTGAAACAGGTGAACTAACTGCTGTGAAAGCCAAAGGAGTTGCCAGACTGTTGGTGTCCAGTGTGAAAGGGAAACTTTCGGCAGATGAACAGTTCCTGCGTGGGTTGAGCGAAGTGAGAGTGCATAGTGCTTGCCAAATAAGATACAAAAATGAGAAATTAATTGCTGACTTTGCACGTCGAGGATATGACACATCCAAAGCTCCTTCTCCTGTACCTACCCGGCGGTCACAAGTTGCGAAATTCGACTTCACCAATGCGTGTTTTTTTTTCGTGAGGAAGCTATTACTGATGATTTCAGAGCTAAACAGACAAAGTTGCCCTTCGAAAGGCGCAATGCTCCGGTCAAAGTGACTATCCGAAATTGCTAATAAAATTATCGAAAAGGTGAGGATGCGTGGAGATGAGTGGGGGAAGAAAATGGAAGAACTCATCAGCCAGTTGCCCAATTTGAACACTGATTTAGTAGCTGTCAATGCTGAGTATCACCAAAAATGCCTTGGAAGTTTTTACCATCCACATAAGTCAGCGCAGAAAAGATGATTCCGCCCATCACCGAGTGTTGACGAGGCCACGCAGGTGATATTTTCATACATCGACGAGAACAGTGATGAATGCCAGTTTTCCATTCAGCAGCTGATTGAGTTGATTGAGGAAGACAGTCGACTACACCTCAAAACTGTGAAAAGTCGTCTTCAGACGAAATATGGAGACCAAATTATCATTTCAGAATCAAGTAGAGGGCCTATTGTCAGTCTGAAGAGGGTTGGTGACATAGATCTGTACGATAACTGGTACTCCAACGAAAAGAAAGGAGACGCACTGGAAGAAAGACGTCGAATTGTGGAGCCAGCTGGAAAAATAATCTTGGAGGACATCCGCTGCAGAGTGTTCAACACAGTTGAGTATCCTCCGATTGACAACTTCTTGGGTAGTGCGCGTACTGCGGTTCCAGAAACGCTACTTCTTCTACTCCACGTCTTGATTTTGACCAACAAAATAGGATCCTTGGACTTTTGGAAAAAAATGCCTCGTTTTGGCTCATGCAATCATAATAGCAGTGCGCTCCAAATCTTTTCTGTCCTCCATCATGACTGCTGTTTCCGTGTTTGACTACAAGAAGTTTGGCTTTAAACATCTCGTGCATCTTCTATCTTCCATGTGCTTTTCATCATCTTACGAAGAAGCCAACAGGCTAGAAGGGTCGTACGTGCTACAGGCTAAAGGTACCAAAAATGTGGACTCTGCCGATCCATTCAGTCAGTTCATATTTGATAATGCGGACTTTAATGTTAATACTTTAGATGGACACGACACTTACCAGCAAGTACAGGCGTTCTCCCATCAGTTTGGGGCTGGTTCCGAAGTTGGTGGTTGTAACCAAAGGTTGTAACCAGAAATCATAATGACAACAACATTTCACAATAATTCGGGATTCGGGTATAACAGAAGAAATAAGGTGGAATTCTGCATTCTTCGGTATTTTTTAGCGAATTTAAGGGAAAAATGTAAGAGAAAAAAGTTATTAAGGAAAAACCGGAGAAATGTTGAAAATTTTGCGCACAGGGTCCTGGAGATCCAAAGAAAATGTTTATTAACCATCCTTAAAAAACTTCCCAAAGTTTCATTATCTTCCGACTTTTTTCTATCTGAAACTACCTGTCGACTGAACTATTTATCAACTTTTCATTTTCTACTGCCTTGGCTGATTTCTTGGCGATTTTTTTTCAAATGTTGGCGACATTACAAAATTACAAATGCTACATAGATGGCAACACTGCTTGGGCTTCCAAATATGGCGCTGGCGCATTGTATGTTGTTTGTCGCGTGTTGTGAACAGGTGAACAGAAAGAGAAATAATAAACATTTCCATGCACATGTTTTAGCTGCTACTAATATTTTAACGCATAACACATGTCTATGCTTTCGCGAAGTTTCCTTTAAAAAAAATTGGTTGCTATAAAGTTTTTTTTAAATTGGCCACGAAAAACTGAAACCTTTTCAATAGCCCGTGTTTCCTAACAACACAGTTTGTCTAGGTAACTATTTTGTAAAGGACGAGTTAGATCGTTTAGTTTGAAGTTAAAACCATGGAAAATCCAGATGGTGAGTGCTCTCCTGTTGTGTCTAAAGATGCAGCGAGTGAAGATATTACCAGTGAAAGATTGGCGCTAACAGATGCTATTTTACGCGAGTTAGAATGTCCTGTTTGTAAAGACGTATTGTTTCCTCCAATTTACATGTGTGCAACGGGACACAGTTTGTGCAAATTTTGTTTTCCACGAGTGACATATTGCCCTGTCTGCAGAGGAAGCCTACAGAGCGCAAGAAATTTTACCTTGGAAAATGTGGCTAATAAATTAGAATATCCATGCAAATTCAAAGAGACTGGTTGTACTTTTCGCGCTACACTAGAAATAATGTTTAAGCATGAAAGGAAGATGCACACGCCGGTTTTTCCGTGTATTCTCAAGTGCGAGTGGACAGGAACTTCTGGCGACATGAGACATCATTTGAGACAAAAACATCCAGATTCTATTGTTGCTGTAGGTCAGCATTGTAAACAAGATTTAAACAAAGACGCTGAACGCTATCAAGCAATTATATTTGGTGATGACATTCTACGACTTAAAATATCAAACTCTATTATAAATCGTTCATTTAAAATAGAAATCGAGCAGCTATGGGCCCCTGAGTCTCGTAATATTCGCTACAGAATTAGCATCCTTGATAAGAATTTTACCAATTTAGAATATAAACATATACGGATTGGCGAAAATGGTGATAGTTCTATTACGGTAATTAGAGATTCTTTGGAGCCTTATTGTCTAAATGGTTTTGTGTATTATTTTGTAACTTTAGAGCATAGGAGTTGAATATGTAACATTGATGGTTTTGGAGCTGGAAGTTATATGCATATAATAATAAAATGAAAGGGAACGAGTGGAACCTGTTGCAGAATAATAAATGATAACCTTCAAAATATATGTATATGCAGGCGTTTGTAGAGAACCCCAAAAGATGGTTTAATGCAGCTTACACATAAACTAAAAAGATTTAGTCCTAGGAACATGGAGAGGTTCAAAGTTGACTCAAAAGGTAAAATACAATAAGGTAATATATCAGTAACTGCTTGGTGTATGCAAGCCAAACATTCTGCATAAGTTATACCTATAACACTTCTTAATCAACACTAAATTGAATAATTCAAGCCTGTACAGGGTTGGTTAAGGGTGGTGCACTCTATAAATAAAATAAAATATGTTTGCCTTGTAATCTTGTAAGCAATACTGTTTTATTCATAATCTATCTTAACTTGATCAAAGCAAGGTCTGAATTTTTGAAACTGAGCAATAGTTACTGCATTTTTTCAATTATATATATATATATATATATATATATATATATATATATATATATATATATATATATATATATATATATATATATATAATTCTGCAGTTCATGCCTGTGAACCTGGCACACTAGAATTTCATCGTTGGAGTTCACGTGCTGTTGCCATATCCTTCTCATAGTAGAAGTAGGGGGCTGCCCGAACTGACCTTCCTGACCTACACTGTAAGTCAGGTCAGACAGCCCCGTAGAGCAATAAGCACTGTCCGGCAGTGCCACTCTTTCGATGCATGGACGTTCACGGGCATAAACTGCAGAATTACCTCTCTCTCTCTCTCTCTCTATATATATATATATATATATATATATATATATATATATATATATATATATATATATATATATATATATATATATATATATATATATAAACACCTATATGAACACACACACACACACACCAAAATAATAGAGGTTTAATGAAAAAATTACGGTAGATCAATAATGATGATTTCAAGTTTTGTTTCATGGTTAAAATTTGTCTTTTCAGTTTCAGCAACATGCTGTATGCTTACCGAATTGAATAGAAAATAGATTGTGAACACACCAACTCGCTTTGCAATTAAAAATCAACTGACAAACTAAGTAATTTCGGTAGCATTCATAAATTAAAAAAAAAGTGCATCCAGAATGTTTAACAGCTGTGTCTTTTTCAAGAAAAGTTTATTTTGTTACTTTCTGCTCTGCCAACCATACAATCACAATTATTTTTTTTCATGCAGGGGAGTAATAAAGTAACCATAAAGCAGTCAACTGTATATAGTTCACTGCATAAAATAAGAATTCAAACATAATAGGTATTGATAGGTAGTCTATAAAGAGAAAAAATGGCTACAACATGTACACTTAAATGCAGAAATACATGTGCATTAGGACTTTGCAGGTTGGCAGAGGAAAAGTGTGGGATTACCCAGTTGACTCTGTCTTGTTGAATAGCAGTATGTGAATTTATTTTCACAGAAGAATCTAGGTAGTTTTGCTGTAGAAATGGAATACATTGCAACATCTGTGTAATTATTCTTTTCTTGTTATTGCATCTTATGCTCAGAATTTTTAATCTCTTAATATCTGTAAGTTTATGAGTTCAAGTCTGCACCATATGTATTTTTCAGTGTACAGCTTATACTGCAATGGGGGGTTTTCCCGTTAACAAGTAAATAGTAAAATCACTATCCTTAGTTTTTTTCCATCTGTGGAGCTTTTACGTGAACACTACTCTGGGAACTGTGACTCCGTATCTGTGTCCACCACAGATGGGATCTCAAAAATGCCGTTAGGTGTATGCTGCTGGTAGATGAGTTTTATAGTGTGAGAAAAGGGTGAAAGTTTTTTGCTGTTTTAGCTTGATATTTTAATTTTGCGTGGTTAGCTTTGGCCTCTTAACCATTGACAGTTAATTTATTATTACATGTTATTTTGTCTTTTATTGTTTCATTGGTTTGCTAACATTGACATGTTCTACACTCGTTGTGTATTAAAGGAACAAATAAAGTATTATTATTATTAATACTCTAGCTAAGCTAAACCTGGGTATGTCTTCAATTTTAAAATCCTTATAAGATTCCTTAGTCTTTATAACAAACATATATGAGAGACATTTTTCTACAGAGGAAAGAAAGGTTTGCTTCGTTGCTTTTGTATACTCTTACCTAGACATGGTAATTATTTTATCAGGCCAAGTAGCCAAGTGTGCTGGACAAGTAATGGAATATGAGGTTAGGGGTTTGCGTCCCATATTCACACTCGAATGTGGGTTAGCCAGCATCCGATGAGTATATATATATATATATATATATATATATATATATATATATATATATATATATATATATATGTTCAGAAAGATTTCCGCGGTCTTTAATGTGAGACATACTTGGTTCTCAGGTTGAACCGCATCCAGAATTTATGAAAACTCGACGTTTCGGCTCCTGTTTTGGAGCCATTTTAAAGAGGTAAAACAAATATGTAAGGACAATCTAAGGCCTCAATCTGCCTACTCCTTAGAGCGGTGGACAAAGGTGGGTTGGGTTGGTTTCAAGAGGTAAAGGAAATATGTAAGGACACTCTAAGGCCTCAATCTGCCTACTCCTTGGAGCGGTGGACAAAGGTGAGTTGGGTGGTTGTAGCTCGATTACGTGGCCTGAATCTGCCTACTCCCCAAATCTCACCGGAGATCGTCTGTGAGTTCTCAGTGTGTTCAACCCTAGGCCTCAGAGAGATCTCAGAAATATATAAGGACACTCTAAGGTCTCAATCTGCCTGCTCCTTAGAGCGGTGGACAAAGGTGGGTTGGGTTGGTTTCAAGAGGTAAAGGAAATATGTAAGGTCACTCTAAGGCCTCAATCTGCCTACTCCTTAGAGCGGTGGGTTGGGTGGTTGTAGCTCGATTACGGGGCCTCAATCTGCCTACTCCCCAAATATCGATGGAGATTGTCTGTGAGGTCTCAGTGTGTTCAACCCTAGGCCTCAGAGAGATCTCTGAAGCTCCCCACGCACAAGTGTAGACTTCAGAGTGTGGAGTTAACTAAACTGGCTTTTCTTGTCATTGTCTAGAGACAATGTTCGTGTCCATGTTTCGGTGTCCAGCAACATTTTTAATTTCATTAGCTTCATCAATTGAACAAGGTTATTCCCTTTGTCTACCTCTTCCTTTTCTTTTAAGTTTTTTTTCCAAGTATTGTCAAAATTATTATATATTATATATCTCAAAATATGTCCAACAAATTTTGCCTTCCACCTCAATTCCTTTTAGCAAGCATTTTTCTGTTCTCACCTCTTCTAGCATACTTTTATTTATGTGTCTGGAGATGTATCTTGTCTTTGTTATTTTTATTCCATGTCTGCATTTCAAAGGCTTCTATTCTTTTCATGCCCTGCTTTTGGGGCCAGTTTTGCCCCCTTCTAACACGCCATACACATAATTGACAAATCTTTCCCTGAGGTCAAGTTGAAAGGTTTATTAGTGAGAAAATTATGTTGTCTATTGAATGTTTGCTTTGCCATCGTGATTCTCCCTCTCATTTCCGAGCTTCTATTATTTTCATTCCCTGCTTATTCATGGGCCAGTTTTGCCCCCTTCTAGCACACCATACACATAATTCAGAAATCTTTCCGTGAGGTCAAGTTGAAATGTTTATTAGTGAGAAAATTATGTTGTCTATTGAATGTTTGCTTTGCAATCATGATCCTCCCTCTCAATTCTCAGCTTCTATTCTTTTCATGCCCTGCTTATTCATGGGCCAGTTGTGTCCCCTATAACACACCATACACATGATTGACAGATCTTTCCCTGAGGTCAAGTTGAAATCTTTATTAGTGAGAAAATTATGTTGTCTATTGAATGTTTGCTTTGCCATCGTGATTCTCCCTCTCATTTCCGAGCTTCTATTATTTTCATTCCCTGCTTATTCATGGGCCAGTTTTGCCCCCTTCTAACACACCATACACATAATTCACGAATCTTTCCGTGAGGTCAAGTTGAAATGTTTATTAGTGAGAAAATTATGTTGTCTATTGAATGTTTGCTTTGCAATCATGATCCTCCCTCTCAATTCTCAGCTTCTATTCTTTTCATGCCCTGCTTATTCATGGGCCAGTTTTGTCCCCCTATAACACACCATACACATGATTGACAAATCTTTCCCTGAGGTCAAGGTGAAATGTTTATTAGTGAGAAAATTATGTTGTCTATTGAATGTTTGCTTTGCAATCATGATCCTCCCTCTCAATTCTCAGCTTCTATTCTTTTCATGCCCTGCTTATTCATGGGCCAGTTTTGTCCCCCTATAACACACCATACACATGATTGACAAATCTTTCCCTGAGGTCAAGTTGAAATCTTTATTAGTGAGAAAATTATGTTGTCTATTGAATGTTTGCTTTGCAATCATGATCCTCCCTCTCAATTCTCAGCTTCTATTCTTTTCATGCCCTGCTTATTCATGGGCCAGTTTTGTCCCCCTATAACACACCATACACATGATTGACAGATCTTTCCCTGAGGTCAAGTTGAAATCTTTATTAGTGAGAAAATTATGTTGTCTATTGAATGTTTGCTTTGCAATCATGATCCTCCCTCTCAATTCTCAGCTTCTATTCTTTTCATGCCCTGCTTATTCATGGGCCAGTTTTGTCCCCCTATAACACACCATACACATGATTGACAGATCTTTCCCTGAGGTCAAGTTGAAATCTTTATTAGTGAGAAAATTATGTTGTCTATTGAATGTTTGCTTTGCAATCATGATCCTCCCTCTCAATTCTCAGCTTCTATTCTTTTCATGCCCTGCTTATTCATGGGCCAGTTTTGTCCCCCTATAACACACCATACACATGATTAACAGATCTTTCCCTGAGGTCAAGTTGAAATCTTTATTAGTGAGAAAATTATGTTGTCTATTGAATGTTTGCTTTGCCATCGTGATTCTCCCTTTCAGTTCTCTGTTACATTTATCCTCATTTATAATATAACATTCAGAGGTGGCTTTTTACAAGTATTAATACCTTGTAAACCCCAACTTCCATTTCTTATAGACCGTACATAAATACAGGATGGCGCATTGAAAACGAAACAGACCGATTTGCGTCCAGAGAATTTTTTTTTAAGAAACGCTGAAACACGTCAATTTTAATTTTGAGGGGGCGTGTTTTGACATCAAACTCAACTTTGTCACATCAACCCCTTAAGGGAGGTGTTAACAACCCTTATATTTTAAATAGGGAACATGGGTCTAGTGTTACATCATTTGAAAGCTCTTTCTTTTCTGAATTCAGCACAAACATTTTTTTGGAAGTTTTATCGACTCGTTTAAAATTATTCACAGTTGGAGTTACAAGAACATATTTCATTCATTGTGATAAGAAATGCACTGATTAGTCAATTTTATGTAAAAAAAAAACTAAAAAACAAAACCAAACGTTCAAAAATGTTTATTCAGTTACGTAAGTGTTCAAATTGTTGACCACCAGCTTCCATACAAAAGTACAAATTTTGTTCAAAACGAGCTCTGGCATTCTGGAGCATTTGTGGAGTTATTAGACGGCATTCTTCAACAATGCGTCGTCTTAATTCTTCCAGAGACTCCGGTTCTGTTGCGAAAATTCTACTCTTTAAATGGCCCCATAGAAAGAAGTCTAAAGGAGTTAAATCCGGTGATTTAGAAGGCCACTCATAGCACCTCTACGCCCAATCCATTGCTCTGAAAACTCTCTGTTCAAAAACTCCCCAACACGTTGTGAAAAATGCGGAGGAGCTCCATCTTGTTGAAACACTAATTGATTTTCTTGATAGCGATCATCGTTTTCAACAATGTCAATTCGTAGAGGGTAAACGATATCTTCTAGTAACTCCAAATACGTTTCGCCACTCAAATAGCCATCAAGAAAAATTGGTCCGATTAAACGGTCTCCAAAAATGCCAGTCCAGACACTCAATTTCTGTGTAGTTTGAGTGTGGACTTCGTGAAAATTTCTTGGATTATTATTATCTGCACAATAACGACAATTATGACGATTGACTGTAGGGTTTAATAAAAACGTACACTGGTCTGAAAAACAGATATTGAACAGAAAGTTCCCGTTATCAGCTATTCATGCAGTCATAACTTCACAAAACTCCAGCCGCTGATCAAAATCATCTGCATTCAGTTGTTGTACCAGACGAATTTTATACGGGTGAAATTTATGATGCATTAATATTGGCTGAATAGTTCTTCTTTTGATGTTTAAAACAGTGGCCAATTTTCTCGTGCTCAAAGTTGGGTCTGCAGCAATTTGTCCTAAAACTTCAATCTCAGTAGTCTCATTTTTAACCTTAAATTCACGTTTATGATCCCGTTTTTTGTTGGCTACTGAACCACTTTGTCGAAACTTTGCAACTAACTCCAAAATGTATTTTCTGTTAACATGTCTGTTCGGATGTCGTTCATTAAACGAATTTGTGGTACGATTGGCACAGTCATCGTTTTTGAAAAAAATAGTAATTATTTCAACTCTTTCTTCTACAGAATACACCATTGTGAAATTAATTTTCGGTAGTACTATCAAGTATCAAACCGACCGATAAACTGAAATAATAAACCGCATTTCTCTCATTCTGATAAGAAATGTTCTGATAGTCAGTTTTTTGTTTACAAACCAACAAAACATTGACTATCAGCACATTTTTTATCGGAGTGAGTGAAATGCGTTTTTGCATTTTCAACTGTGAATAATTTTTAAACGAGTTGATAAAACTTCCAAAAAAATTTGTGTGCTGAATTCAGAAAAGAAAGAGCTTTCAAATGATGTAACACTCGACCCATGTTCCCTATTTAAAATATAAGGCTGTTATCACCACCCTTAAGGGGTTGATGTGACAAAGTTGAGTTTTATGTCAAAACATGCCCCCCTTAATATTAAAATTGACGTGTTTCAGCGTTTCTAAAAAAAAAATTCTCTGGGCGCAAATCGGTCTGTTTCGTTTTCAATGCGCCACCCTATATAGTATAATAATTTAATTACATTTTAAATCATTCAGTTAAAAATTGGGATAATCCAACATAAAAAATAAATGAGGGAACCTACTGCTTCTTCAATTGACTAGCGTATATCTGTCACTGAGAATATCTCCGGTGCTAGCGATAATATCGCTCTATAAAAACTTGCACCAGAATTATTCACAGATGTACATGCCTTTTAATACAACTACTAAAATATACATTTTAATATTCGAATGTATTAGACATACTTAATAGAACTTCCAAATATGTAAACATTTGTGCTTGTTTAAGTCATTGGGCGTTCAGCCTTATATTCATTTTCACAGTCCTACCCTTACTTTTATGGGCTGTGTTTAATAATTGCACAAACTTGCTCGAACAGAGAAAATTTCCTCGAGTACTTGCTCGAACACTATTCATTTTTAAACGCAAACGCTGTGGTCAGAACAAGTTGTCAATTGTCGATAATTTCAATTTTCAATTGACATAAGCTCCCAGTTCAGTAAAACAGCAAGTTAACTTTATAATTATAATAATAATGTTTTCTAATTTAAAAAATTGAAATTAATAGTAATTTACGTTACAAGTCCGGAAAATACTGTTTTTTTTTGGACGAGTCGGCAAAATTCTAGGACGAGCCATAGGCGAGTCCTGGAAGTCTGTGAGTCCAAAAAAACTGTTTTCGGACATGTTGCGTACACTATTTTTTTGGCAACCGTGTAGAATAACAAATCAATGAGACACATTTCTTTATTATATTTCTTTGTAGAACAAAATTTCGTACATTTTAATTCTTATTTGTATTAAATATTGAAATTCGAACAGAAGATAGGTACTAACAGAAACATTCTAATTCTTATTTATATTAATATTTATATTAAAATTCGAGCAATTGCTAATATTGAAAGGATTTAATTTGTTTGAAATGCTTGGTATATTTAAATGCCTTTTGTAGTCAGAACAAGAAGGTAAAGTTTCCGTTTCATATTGATTGTTTTCATCTGATAATTTTTGAATGGTATTGGCAATTTTAATTTTGTTTGTTAGTGAATTGTCTATATATCCTTCAGCGACATTGGTAGACTTCCAGCCACTGTGTCTCTTCAAATTTGTGATGTTTCCACCATTATCAGCAAATATTGTTGCTGAAGTTCGACACATGCTATGGCCTGTGTAATTTTTGGGATTGGGTAAATTTAAAAATTCTGCAATTCTTAATCCGAGATTCCCAAAACTGTGGATACCAATGGGCTGAATCGAACATTTTCCTTTTTTGTAATTCACGAATAATCTGTTATGTGGAGTATGGGATGGCCGTAAAAATAAATATTGCCTATACAACAGCAGGTTTTCTTGCCCAATTACAACAAAAGTTCTCTCAATATGTGTTAGAATTTGGTATTTTCACAAGCAACATGTCTTCTTTGTCGTTTATTAGATCAATTGACATTTTTGTTAGTTCTTCCCGTCTACACGCACCGGCTAACCCAATAATTTTTGCTACCTGAAAATGAAGCGAATTAAGTTGATACTTTTATATACTACAATCGTAATATTTTGTTAAAATTACCTTTAGCATTAGATATGTTTTATTATCTGCTTCTCTAATGAATTTGTTGATTTGCTCGCTGCTGAAGACTTCTGATTTCTTTGCTTTATAACCAACATTCTTCCTTTTAAGAAATGCGATTACCTTTGGAAAAGTGGCTATGTTTACATTTTTCTTCACTAAAATGGTACTTTTCAACATAGAGTACATGCTCCACAGAGTAGAGGATTTGACAGTTTTAGATTTTTGTGCCAAGTAAGCCAAAATTACATCCTCTGTAATACTTTTGCATTTCTTCATATCCATCCATCTCGTGAACAAATCAAACGTTTTCATACCTGGAATATTTTTCAGGCAATAATTGTGCTGTAGCAGCAGCTGCTGCATTGGAAATTTCGTAAGGCACATTTTCAAACTCACTATCGCTGTTGCTTTCCATAGTTTATTGAGACAATTGCGAACAAAAACCATGCAAACTTTCGAAAATTAAAATGTCAACTAATTTCATTTCAGATAGCTGTCAGTCGTTATTTCGTTGCTATTGTAATGTTCAACTGTATTTATCAAAATCATACCTACCAAGATTTTCATATTCACAATTCACAACGATGTGATTCTTCCCGGCCTAGTCCGGGAAGTACGTACTTCCCTGACTAGGCCGGAGAAATGCTACTTTCTCAAAGAAAAAGCGTTCGGGAAGTGGGTACTTCCCGGACGGTTGCCAAAAAAGGAATTTTATAACTTATATTACAAGGTCAGATGGCTAAGCTTCATTTCAACAAAGAGAGAGGCACTCTTTCTTTTGCGATCACCTTTCTCTCAGCGGAACTACTCTTTCCTTTCACTGGTTTTCCTTCCCCTGGTAGCTTGTTTGTAATTTGTAAGATGTCTCCATTGAAACAAAGTTTTTACTGGGCAGATATTATTCAATAATTATAGAAATGAAATTAAACAGAAGAAAAGATTTAAGTTCTTATCGCAAAATTATTAAATTTTATTTCCCAATAGTTTCCAATAATGCAATTTATGGCGGAATTGCAGTAATTACACCTATTACAGGCATGCATCTGTCATCTATGTAGTCATATTATAATTCATATTTAAAACAATTAAATGAAAAAATTAACTCTAGCTTTTCAAATTTGTTGGGTTAGGAATTAAAACAGTTCTAATGCACCAATTTTTGACCACCTGGGGTGTGAAAAAGCGGCTTGAGCGGCGTCTGTCATCTATGTAATCATATTATAATTCATATTTAAAACAATTAAATGAAAAAATTAACTCTAGCTTTTCAAATTTCTTGGGTTAGGCATTAAAACGGTTCTAATGCACCAATTTTGGACCTGGGGTGTGAAAAAGCGGCTTGAGTAGTTAGAACAGTTGTTAAACGGGAGAGAGTGGACGTTCGAACAGTTTTTAAACTCCCAAATCTGAGTTCCAGTACACAAACCGTTGTTCGGGTCAATTATTAAACGCACCCAATAATAATAATCATAAAATAGTACTATATCTTCATTACTTTTGCTTTCATCATATTCACTTCTAGTTTAATTAATTAATAATGATTAAATTTCATATGGGTTAGTATCTAATATCGAGCTTTGATTTTTGTATGGATTGAGTATAATAATCCATTCAAGCTTTCTTCATTATCCACATTATCTAATGCTTTTTTTTAGGTGTACAAAAGCAATAAACCTGTTTCTATTCTTCTCAATCCTCATTTCTCCTATTGTTTTGGGCACCTTTACTGCTTCTCTAGTTCTTCAACCATGTCTAAATTTGCCCTGACCTTCAGCCCGGTAACTCTTAATTATCCTTCTTCTATTTTTTATTATTAGTAGAATCTTCACCACATGGCTATAATATTTTTATTATCCTGTACTTGTTGTATTTTCAGTGTTTACTGTTTTCTGAAATAGTAATACGTTTACTCTTCACAAACTCATTAGACAGTTATCCTGATTTGTAACATTTATCAGTTGATCTTTCATTTATTTACTCAATTTTTTTTAATGTGCTTTATTTATGAACTCAAAGCAGTACTTTGTGTTGGCAACGAGTTCTACATTTAATTACAATATGTGAAATTTCCCTGTGGTTTGTGATAATTACAATAATGTACTAATGCTAAGCAGTCTGAAATAGTATTTTACACACAGATAAAATAAACAAGTAATGCACTATCGGCAAAGGTTACATATTTGGCTTTCAGTTTAGGTAGTGACGAATTTTGTACATATAATGCAATACTGGTCCGAGTACAGATCCCCGCGGAACACCAGCTTTTGCAGTTTCTGTTACACTCCTTTTACCATTTACAACAATTCTCTGACTTCTGTTAAACAAAAAACTGGAAACAAGATTATATGCAATTACATGCATTCCATACTATGGAGTTAATCAAGCAGCATGCCATGAAACGCCTTTTTAAAATCTATAAACAGGCCAAGAACATATTTCTTCTGAGTGAGTGGTAAAACAAGAAGCAACAGGCCACCATCTAGTTGCGGAACCAAGTAGTATGTTGTCACGCCAGCTCCAAATAACACAAAGTGTTGAAAAATAGAGACTGTATACAACCAACTAACAATTTAGTAAATTGTCAGCCCTGGCCCATTTCTACCCTAATATAGGGACAAAGTATGTAAGGCTAGATGTATTCTCGCCACAATTAGAACTGTAGACCGTTTTCGCTCTAGTTAGAGCTCTTCAGTATGGCATACTAATTGTAGCTACAATTAGTATGCCATACTGAAGACGAAATATCAATTTCGTTGAACAAAACGAGGCAAAAACACTTTGTCTAAAACCATTTACTGAAGAATAAATTATGTCGATTGTAAATAATCTACAAAATAATACATCTCCTGGAATGATAATATTACCACAAGTGATGTAGAAAGTCACTTTACTAGTTATAACCAAATTAGTAAATAATGTACTACAGAGTGGCGAATACCCATAGGTACTAAAATAGACAATAGTAACACAGATACATAAAGCAGGAGATTACCACGATCTTGGGAATAAAAGACTTATTTCGATAATAATGATTTATTCTAAAATATTGGAAAAAGTGCTAAAAGCCAGACTTGTTATTTTGTATCAAAGATCTTTAAATTTGATCGAGACAGTTTGAATTTCAAACAAATAGCGATGCACAGATGGCAGCTGCAGAGGTTATAGAATTCATTACGACTAACCTTGGTCAGGAGAAATATGTAAGGCTAGATGCATTCTTGCCACAATTAGAACCGTAGATCGGTTTCGCTCTAATTAGAGCTCTTCAGTATGGCATACTAATTGTAGCTACAATTAGTATGCCATACTCTCTCAATAAGGACTTTCTCAAAATCTTCTCTTGAAATGGGCGGGCCCAAATTGTCTGGGTTTATCTTCTATATCTCTATATACTGAGTGAAGATTTGAACATGTGATTAGTACCGATAAGTACAATTTGGAGAACGCAATTGTATTGTGAAGAATTGGGTTCTCCAAGTTGTACTTATTTCTATATACTCTTCTTCATAATCAATGTTGTCTTCATGATATCTAAACACAGATGTAGATACTTTATTTCTGGCATCACAAGTGTTGATTTTCTTCTCTGTAAGCAGTTTTGCTGCTTGACAGCATCATCAGACAGCCGAAAATTCTGATATCTCTTCTAGATAGGCTTTGCAGTGTTTAGCAATGCCTTTCTGTTCTATTAATACATTTTCATTGTTGTCCTTTATGTGTGGGTTTACTTTTTGTGTCTGGTTTATAGGGCAGTCTTTTTACCTTCAGGTAAGCTTTATGCGACACTATTTTCTTAATGTAATTTTCAAATTCTTCACTGCTTTGTTGCATCCATAGTTGTTTTGCTTGCCTACATTTTTGTGTGGCGATATTTTTAATTTGTTTATATTTACTGTATGCTTCTTCCTTTCTTATTTATGTTTCATCTTGTAACGTTCTTATATTAACTTTAGTTATTCTGATATAATTCATGGTTTTACAGTTTTTTTCCGCAGCAGTCTTTTAACCGCATTTTATTTCTGTCCATACAAGTGTTCCACATATAAGACTAATGTTATTGGTTTCTTCTGTAAACCTCTCCAGTTCATCTGTATAATCTGGTTTGTGTGCATTCCATTTCTATGTAATTTCTTTATTTTTCGCTAATGTTTTTACTAATGCTGCCTTACATTTTTGTTGGTTATAAAATATAATAACCATTTTCGAAACAACAATTTTCATTGATGTTGATCACTGAGCTACTAAAACCGATTTATTTACTATTCGTTGGTCAGTTAAATCCCGGATTAAACGAACCGACTGATTGAGCAAATAAATAACTTATCAATAAATAGTTAAATAGCTGATCATTTTACGTTTAAGTGATTGACTAAAAATAGATGTTTGGTGAATTTTCAATGAACAATTGACAAAAATTAATACGTCGATAAATTATAGAGGCAAAACCACAATTTATCTAAATCAGTTGAAATAAAATGATTTGATAAAAGACTGAGGCTGGAAACTGAAACAAAAAGCAGAATCACCCCAAAAAACCAGAAAAATAACAATAACAGAGTTATGCTGTTTAGCGACAACTACTGATGAAGACAACTTCATTGTCGAAATATTTAGCACATAAGTCTCTGTTATTATTGTTTTTGTGTTTTTTGGGGGTGATTCTGCTTTTTGTTTCAAAAAGATTTGAATAAAAGTCTATATGGTATAAAATATGGAAAATTCAGACCTTGCTTCGGTTAATAAAGTTTTCCTCAAAAAATCATAAAATCTATTAAAAAATTAAC
The DNA here is from genome assembly GCA_964006375.1 of Tillus elongatus. Taxonomy (NCBI): domain Eukaryota; kingdom Metazoa; phylum Arthropoda; class Insecta; order Coleoptera; family Cleridae; genus Tillus; species Tillus elongatus. Next base: position 73,204,301 of record OZ023263.1, on the reverse strand, counting down.
AGAAATAAGGAAAGTTTTTAATTGAACTTGTGCATATTATAATAGCGTTTTTTTTAATTGGCTGATGGACAAAAATAGTCCATATTATTTATGGGGTGCACCAATGATGATTAAAATCTGCCAAAAACTTGATTTCTTTAAGTTTACTGTTGATTAAGACCTTGAAGTTATTTAGCAAGTTTTCTTTTGTTTCTCAGTGTTTAAGATATTAATTTTTTGGGTTAGCTTTGATTCTCTATATTTCTTTAGGAGTGCAATGTTATAGGCGGCATTAAACCATTATACAGTGAGCGGCAAAATTATGGAATAAATTCATTAAAATTTGAGCTATTTGTGTTTTGACTAAATGTCCGAACACGTCAACTCTGGTTTTCAAAAATACATATTTTTCATAAAATTTACGTTTATCCCACTCCTGTTCTTCAAATATGACGTCATCGATATTTTTTGAAAGGCCACGGTACCATCAACATTTTGCTACCTCACATTGTTAAATTTTCGAATGAAAGTCATTTAAAGAGTGGAAAACATCAACTCTCTTTTCGTAACAACAACCAAAAGATAAAGGCTTTTACTCAACAAAGTATTGTTTCCTTTAAATATACTACGGACTTCTTGACGATAACCACATCTGTTGACACATTCCTCTTGTACATTGCGAATGATGTCAGGGCTATTCGACTCATTTCATACCTTATTGGATTTTTCGAATCTTCTAGGTTATTTGGTGTGTTAATATAGATTTTTTTATTGTAAATACCCCCCATAAAAAATCATACCCTCACAAAAATCTAGGGGCGCAAGATCTGAGGAACTAGGGGAACCACTCTATTGGTCCTTGCATACCGATCCACTTGCCAGGAAAGCAGTCAATAAATATTCGCGAACAGAGCGTGCAAAGTGCAGAGGTGCACCGTCTTGCTGAAAGCAAATATCACCACTTGGTAAATCATGATCATCTTCATTTGGAAAACTTGCAGCAAGAACAGGAATAAGCTCATTTCTTAGAAATAATATCGCTGCCCAGTGAGAGTTTCGTCAAAGAAGAAAGGACCTATGATTCTATCAGGGACTATCCTGCCCACATGTTAACTTTACGAAGGTGTTGTGTATGTGCTTCAATCATCCAGTGAGAATTCTTGCTACTCCAATACCTGTAATCTTTTTTATTCACTGTTCCATTTAGCCAAAATAATGCTTCATCCGAAAAGAGAATTTGGCTAACAAAGTTTGGATTACAGTTGCATACAACTTGCATTAAGTTCGTGCAGAAGCTGTATTTTGTAAGGATGGTAATTTCTTAATTTTAATGCACATAATACTGATGGCTGAGAACTTTCACAGTCTGCTGCAATTGATAGAGATGCCACATGAGGATTCTCACCTATACTTAATAAAATATCAAGTTGTATGCCTTCATCAATTTTCTTAGGACGCCCTGCACTTTGCATGTGTTTAACTATCCAGTTTTTTCTCGATTGGAGTGGATTTCAGTGGATTGGCTGATACATCTATATGGATATTTCTCATTAAAGAAATTGCACACTTCTTTCTGTGTTCTGGTTTTATCACTGCATCCAAGAAGAATCCAAATTTCTATGTGCTGGGTTTTACTTAAATGTACCATAATTCATCAACTTTCAAAAGAGATTTATGCTATTAATAATAACTTTCATTGGACAATGACGTACACATGATTCTTCTGTATTATTCATTAGTACCTACTTGTCGATACAATTTTGAACATTTTATTTACAGGAAATAATCTTATCGTATTCGTTATCTTTTGATTGTTGTTCTGAAAGAGTTTTTTAAATTATTATTTCAACAACACACCACGAGGGCTTACAGCCTAAATACTATCGTACCGTGGGTGTCGACAAGGAGGAAAGAGGCAACTTGTTAATCCTGTACTTGAAAGTTTGGAGGTTCGGGGGAGAAGGAAAAGCATGCGCCGGCAAGGGATTCCACAACTTGGAAGTCCTTGGGACAAAAGAGCGGGCATAACAAGATGTTCTATGTCTGGTGACCTGGACAGTAAAAGGGTGCATTCGCTCTGGTCCCCTGGTAGATCTGTTGGGGGCAGCAGGTGGAGGAACTATGGAAGAAAGCTCCTGTGAGCAGTGCCTGTGCAGATATCTATAAAAGAGGGAGAGGTCACCAACAGCACGTCAGTGGGCAAGGGATGGCAGCCTTTGGGTGAGGGTAGGGTCACCGATGAGACGTAATGGAGTCCTGGATAGCGAGTGTAGAAGCGGCAGCAGCACCCCAGATGTGGGAGCAGTATTCGAGGTTTGGTCTTATTTGTGTAGTACATAAGGTATAGAGATTAGCTGGTGAAAAGTATTTGCGAGCCCGGAAGAGGAAACCTAATTTCTTAGCAGCCGCTTCTGCAATTGATGTGACATGTCGGTGCCAATTGAGATTTCGATCCACAGAAATGCCAACAAGTGAAAAGGACTCATTACTTTGAATAACTTGGTTGTTTATTGTGATGGGTCTAGGGCTGGTGTATCTCTTATGAGAAAGAAAGCAAGACTGTGATTTGGTGGGGTTGAATTGTACACGATTTCTACTTCCCCAGTCTAATATTTTTTGGAGATCCACAGAAATAGAACCCTTCTGTTTATGTTTTACACTCTTTAAGTGACTTTCATTTGGAGATTTAACAATGTGAGGTATTTGATGGTACCTTGTAAACAATTCAATTATCTATAAAAAAAAGGAGGTTGTCAATTAAAAAAAAAAACATGTTGATTACTTCATATTTGAAAAGCAGGAGTGGTAGAAATGTAAATTGTATGCAAAAATGTGTATTTTCGAAAACTAGGCTTGACATGTCCAAGCATTTCATCAAAACACAAATCGCTTAAATTAAATTGAATTATTCCATGATTTTGCCGCTCGCTGTATATTATGGTCAGTACATATCTGTTCTTAGACGAAACACCCTGTAAATATTAATACGTTTTTTCTATGAATACAGGTATTTGTTTCATCTGTAGTTTTTTGTAATTACCTTACGAGTGATAATGTTGATAGTTATGTCCTTTGTTATTTATTTAATTTAAAAAGTATTTTTGTGTAGAGGGTGTTTTGTATTATTTTGCCACTTTTTGGCATTATATTAATTATGTGTCCTTTGTATGTGAGACTGAAAATTATATGCATATAAGAATATAATTAATAGAAACAAGTACTGATATGTTCTAGATTCAGGATGATAATAGTACAAATATCTGTATACAGGTAAGCCAAACAAGCAGGACTCTTCTCTTGTGCTTTTATTTGAATATTAATGAAAAAATATGTCAAGTAATCTTCCTTACTTTGAAAGACTTGCAACGTTAAATTACTTTTACTCATACAGGGTGTTCAATTATTGCTGTACAGTTCCAAATTAAACACTTTTAGGTTATAGTGATACATATCAATCTTTATTGAATCAAATGCAATTTTGAATTATGTTCAGCTATAATATCACTAGGACATTGATAAGGCACAAGATATTTTTACGTCAAGCGAAAGTACGTTGCTTGGTAACAGCGTGATGCTGAAGGCAGTTTGCTGAAAATGTGCTTCTTTCATATTTTTTTATACACTATTTGCAGTTTTTGAAAAATGATTTGTCCCAACATATCATGAAAGGTGCCTTCGCCAGAATTTCTTTAAAAAAATTCGCTGTTAATTCATCTACACTCAGTACCAGTGTCCCATATGAAATCATGTTAGCGCAGAAAAAATAGAATGCCTTGTATAAGCGAAAATAATTTATAGGTACTTTCAGATAAGAAATTTTTAATAAAATGATTATTTAAATAAAGACAAGACAAAAATTCTCCTTGTATAGCATACCTTACATATTAATTTTTAAGTGTATTTGTAATTTTTTTTGTAATTCCCTCAAGGGTTTGAATGTTAGAGGTGATAACCCACGTTTATTATGAAATTTTATTTGTTTTTAAAAATTTATTTTAAAGCTAATAGTCTTAATTTTTTTATGAAGTTGTTTCTGCATCCATACATCGCAATAAGAGAGTTTTCATAACGTCTTTGTATAAAGGTTATTGTGTATTATTTTGTACCTTTCTGCATAAAATGTATGTATCGTTAGTATCTGGAGTTGAAACTATATGCATATAATAATATAAATAATGAAAAGTATGGGTATTTGTAGGTTAAGGAATGATAATAGTACAGCAATCTGTATTGCATGATATTTTTTACATTTCTAATTTTTTATAATTTTCTTGAGGCAAATAATGTTAAAGGTAATATTTTTAGTTTACTATGAAATTTTGCCTTCGCATGTGTGTAGCTGATAAACATTTTTAAGAATGTCTATGTAGACAGTGTTGTGTATTATTTTCTTATATTTTTTGCATTAAATTTTTTGTATCTAGCCTTTGGAGCTGACAACTATATATGTATTTTAATAGTGGGAATATTGTAGGTTAAGAAATGATAACAGTACAAAAGTCTATATACACATGATAGTTTTATATGTGTTTGTATTATGGTTAAGAATGAGAGCCTAAAGAATATAGCTGCCACTTATTATAAAAGTTTGTGTGTGCACATATGCGAAGCTGAAGGATATTTTTAACCTTTTTGCATTGTTGGCCTGTGTACTGTTTTAAAACTTTTTGTATTAAATTAATTATATACTTCTTATACATAAGACTGAAAGTTATATACAAATAATAATAGAATTAATGGAAACCAGTATGGTTATGTTGTAGGTTAAGAAATGATATGGTACAAAACAAACACACACATACAAGGTAAGCGCCAAAGTTTCCCAGCCTCACTATGAAACAAACTCCATAGACAGAATTAAATATTATTTCTCAATATAGCGCCCCCCCCCCCCCCAAACATCAATGCACTAATTTCAACGTTTCAACAACAATTCGACACCGCTAAAAAATATTCTTTCGGTTTGTTCTCAAAATGTGCCCAAACTGCTGCTTTCACCTCATCGTCGTCATTGAAATAACGCCCGCGAAGGTCATTTTTTTAATAGTTAGTAGTCACCGGGGGACATATCTGGACTATACGGAGCATGATCAATTTGTTCGAAACTGCAGTCACGAATTGTGGCTCGTGCAATTCCACCAGTGTGAAGGGTGCGTTGTCATGGAGCAAGCACACGCCTTTTGTCAGTATTCCACGTCCTTTTTCCCGAATATTTTATCGAATTTATGCAGGAGTGTTGCATATGCGCCGTTGACTGTGGTGTTGCATTCTTTAAAGTCTCTGGGAGGACCACCCTCACAATCTCAAAAGATCGTAGCCATCACTTTTTTTGGCGACTGACAGAGCTTGAACTTTCTTGGAGTTGCTTCTCCTTTATGCCTTAATTCCATCGACTCCCTTTTGCACAAAAGATCATAGTAGAGAATTACGGTTTCATCCTGTGACAATTGTCTTCAATGCGTCTACTGGGTTTTCTCTATAGAGGTCCAAAATGGGTCGGACACATTCAACACGACACTGCTGTTGAACTGCTGATGTTTGGAAACCCACTGTGCAGTAAGTATTTATGCCTAAATGTTCGCGGAGGATTTGGCGAATACTTGTATCTGAAAGCTCTGACATTTTTAATAATTCTTTCACTTTCAAGCGTCGATCGCTTAATATGAGATCCTCAAGAAGGGCAATCTTATTGCCTATAACTACTTCCACCATCCTTTCTGTTCTTGCATCATTTGCCAAGGGTTACTGTCCCATTCGAAACCATTTTTACCAATCTTTTACTACAGAATAAGACTGAGAATTAGAAAATAAGATCTTTGATGCTTTGAAGTGGAAAACCTTCTCGAGTAAAGTATTTAATAACGGCGCTACACAAAATTTTCGTGCCTTCTGACATCGTGATCCAATAGTGTCCGTTATAAGAAAACCAATTTACATAAAATCTATGTTTGTTTTTTCCAAGGCTAATAAGACTTGAACCAAGGTCTTAGGAATTTTGACACGCTGCGATACCCTGGATCTACGCCAGGCCTGGAAATTTTGGCACTTCCCTAGTATATATATATATATATATATATATATATATATATATATATATATATATATATATATATATATATATATATATATTTTCAACGAGTTTATTTTTTACCAATATTCTTAGGAATGAAAATGTTATATACATATATGTAGTCTTGTATTTTTTTTGCATAAAATTATATTATTATGTATTGTTGGAATTTTGAGTGGGAAACTACATTCATATGATATAGAAAGTTCATTTAAATTTATAATCTGAAGTTAACCATGACATTAAGTCTATATCGGTTAATTATTTTATAAATAATTCTTGATAAATGGAGTTTTGCCAGCGTTAATACTGACTGATAAGAAATTCTCAATTGCTAGATAGCAAATATGTTTCAGTAACAAAAATCTAATATTATTTACTAAATTTAGACATTAATTGTTGAAAGGACTATGTCCAATTATTTTTAAGTTACACAGCACTCTTAAAAACAGTCGAACTATACACATGGTAATGCTTCAACACCTAAATACGAGGTAAATGCCAAAATTTCCCGTCCTGGCTATTTAAAAAACAGCGTAGGCTCACAATTAAATTTCATTTTTCAATATAGACCCCACCCTTCACAGCAATGCACTTATTACATCATTTTAACAACAATTCGATACCCCTAAAATGTATCCTTTTGGTTTGTGTCCTTCACCTTTTCGTCATCTCTGAAATGGCGCCCACGAAGGTCTTTTTTCACATTTCCAAATAGGTAGTAGTCACTGGGGGGCCATATCTGGACTCTACGGAGCGCAATCAATTCGTTTGAAACGGCAGTCACGAATTGCAGTTTATAAAATTCCAGCAGTGTTCACAGGTGCATTGCTCACAATCCCAAAAAGCGTATCCATCATTTTTTTTGTCCAGAACTTGAACTTTCTTGATGGTGCTTCTCCATTCCATAGACTCCCTTTTGGACAAAAGATCATGGTAGAGAACCATAGTTCCATCCCCTGTGACAATTGTCTTCAACACGTGCACAGGGTTTTCTCCACAGAGGTCCAAAAAGGATCGGGAACATGCAGTATGACGCTGGTGCTCAACTACTGAAAGATGTTTGGGTCACTTTGCACTAACTTTATTCACACATAAATGTTTCTGGAGGATTCGGCGAATACTTGTATCTGAAAGCTCTGACATTTTTGATAATTCTTACACTTTCAAGCATCGATTGCTTAATACAAGATCCTCAATAAGGGCGAACTTGTTGTCCATCACCACTTCCACTTCCATGTTTCAAGGATGCCTGTCCCATTCGAAATCGTTTTGACCCATCTTTTACCAGATAATTTTCCCAGTACGGCCCATCTAGCCGATCTTTGATGCTTTGAGGTGGGAGGCCTTCTCGAGTAAGGAATTTAATAAGAGCTTTATATTCAATGTTCGTGACTTCTGACATTTTGATGAACAAGTGTCAGTTATAAGAAAACCAATTGACATAATATCCATTTTTGTTTTTTCTGAGACTATAAGACGAACCAAGGTCTTACCAAATTTTGACATACTGTGATACCCTGGAGTAGGTCAGGCCGGGTAATTTTTGCACCTACCTCGTATCTCACAAGTGATAGTTTTCTAAGAAAGCACCTAAACAACCTGTAAACAAAAGGTATCAGTTAATCAAATAATGTTTAGCTTGCCATGGCTAACTGAGAGTATAATTTAAATGAACTATTAATCATAGAGTTAATCAAAATAAGTCTGGATATGCTGTAGCTTAAGGGATGATAACGATATTAAATCTGTGTATACTATTAGTTTCATATATGTTTGCAATTTTTGTGTGTAGTTTTTTTAATATTGAGGCTGTTTCAAATAATTTTTTATTTTGAGATTGTGTGCAGACTTGTATCAAGCTAAAACACATTTTTAATTTGTCATTTTTATTGTGCGATTTTTGTGTAGCCATTTGTGTATTATTTAGTACCTTTTATTGCATGAAATCAGTTGTTTTGTGTGTTTCCATTTGAAAAGTATATGCATATTATATGGAGAGTTTGCTTAAATTTATACGCTAAAGTTGACCATCACACCAAGTCTGCACCACGAATAACTCTTGATAAATGCATTGTTGCCAGAGTAAAAACTGACTGATAAGTAACTATAAATAGAAAATATGTGATGCAATAACAAAGGCTGAATATTATAAATAGATTTTTTATAACATTTTTCTGTATTATTTAGCAACTTTTTTTGCATGAAATTATTTATATGTATCGTTTGTGTTTGCAGTTGAAAACTAAAAAACGCATATTATAGAGAGGGTTTGTTTAAATTTATAATCGAAGTTAGCCATGATAATATAATAAGTCCCTACCAACTAGCTATTTCACGAATATTTCTCGATGAACGCATTGTTGCCAGAGTGAAAACTGACTGCTAAGAATTTCGTAATTGTTAAATAGGAAATATGTAATTCCACAATAAAGTCTGAATATTATTGACTAAATTAAGCAAATAATAATTGAATTGCTCAATTCACACAACATTCCGAAAACAACTTTTTACTATAAAAATCTTGTGTTGCACAATAATGGAATTAATACAAAGCTAGGAACACCACAAACTATCTTGACCACACTAAATACAAAAGTAGAGACTATATCTTTGGCTCCACAAATGTTTTTTTTTTCTGTAACTTTGTGAAGCCAGAGAAATAGTCTCTACATCTGTATTCAGTACGGATGGTGTCAATAAGTAAGGACAACAACAATTGATGAATCTTGATCATTTTGATACAACAATATGTATGCTAAAGATTAGTTAATTTGTTCAAAATTGTAAAGTTAAAACACTAAATTAGTCCACAAAGTTTAATAAATTACTAAAGCATTTATTAGCAGTCGTTTTTAATGACATATTTACTAATAATTCAACAACTACAAGTAAATAAATTTCATAAGTGACAGTTCTCTTAAAAAGCAACTGAACAACCTTTAATCCAAAGATATCAGTTGTTAAAACAACACTTCCCATTCCATGGCTAGCTAAAGAAATAAACTTCAAATGAACTCTTGATAATAGACTTAATGGAAATAAGTATTGATATATTGTAGGTTAAGGAATGATAATAGTACAAAAATCTCTATATACATTAATTCTTAAGTGAGTTTGTATTTTTTACTGATTTTTTTTATAGATATGTTGCTACAATTTTTTTTTAGATTCTTTAGAATCTTTTTGCGTATTACTTTTTTATATTCGCATTATTACTTTTAAGTTCTTTTGAACAACTAATTTTAAGCTTTTAACAATTGAACAAATACAGTATACTCTAGATTATCTATATCGCACCCTGAGTGCAACAGTATCGCAAGTGCATTAACCATAGTTTCGAGAAAACTGGGGTTAAAGATTCCAATTGTGTACTAGCGCTTTTCAATTCAATGTTCTGCTAAACATTATGAAAATAAATATTGTAAATGCTTTCAAAATATGTTCTAAAAGTGGACAAAATTTGTTTAATATAGATACATATATTTCAATTAAAAAATTATTAATATTATAGAAACTTTTGCTATTTACGTTAGTCTTGCATGAACAGAAATGTACTGCTTTTGTTAATGATTCACTTAACTGTCATTCGTTTTCAAACTGGCTCAGAGTAACACTATCGCAACTACTGCGCGAGTCCTCATTTTTGATGTTAATATTCAATACAAAAATATTTATTGACATTAAAAAAATTATTAAAATATTTGGCCAAGTTAACTTAAAGTTTTATTATGGTGTAAAAATACTTTCCTCTTAAAAAAATATTTATTCATATTTCTTGTGAAATCCAATGATGAACACATTTTATAAAAAAACAAAGTACATAATAAATTTTAAAAATCTAAAGCATGTAGTCATGCAAATTTTAAGCACACTTTTTTATTAATAACAATACTAAAAAACTAAAACTAACGTCAATCCCATTTAAAATAAAAGGTCCTCAACAATCTGCTACTATACTATTATAAGAAGTCCTACTTCTTATTCGTCATCCGATTCTTCGGTAGTTTTGTTTGTAACCAGTAAATCCCGATAAAATTGTTGGTATTCTTTATCCACCAGATTTTTGTTGCATAAATTAATAATACCTTCTTTTTTTTTCTTTGAGATGGGCAGCGCCCTTGAATAGGCCTTTTTTAATTCAATGTCTTCTATGTCGCGGATTAAATGTCTCTGTTTTTGATTTATAAAGACTTTGTCGTAGTCCTCCTGTGCATAGTCAGTCTTGTAAAAAAAATATCTAGGTTTCGAAGAATCAACATGAACAACTTTTATCTCTGGCCAGTTCACCTTTTCGTACTGTGTATTCACACAGTAATTCTTTCCAATTTCAGTCGATAATAGCTTGAAATCAAAAATTTCTTTTTGCTGAACCTCATGAACCTTGTAGGGTTTGCCCGTTTTTTTAGCTAATGCTATTATGGGTATCCATTGAGAAGGCACGTTTATTTTGTTGGTCTTCAAATATCTTTTTTTTTCTCTCTCTATTGTGGCGTGCATACTATCGCCTTCATTTTGTGTGTGACCTGAGATGAGATATTTGTGAGTTATAGTCTTGATACTGTATTTTTCAATCGCAAATAAATACATTGCCATCAGAAATTTGTTCTTGTTTTGTCCCCCACAATTATCAGAATAAAAGATCACGTTTTTTTCCTGGCAGTAAGTTTTCAGGTAGTGTAACACAAAGCTGGCAATCTCATTGGCACCTCTTTTGGCCAAAGTTTCATTAAATACGTAACAGTATCCCTCCTTGTCTGCAATATTATACATGGTAAAATTTAAGGTAGACAACTTACTTACATAATAAAAGTCAGATTCTAGTGACAATGGGCTGGGTAAAACTGCCTGTAGGTCAAAGACAGCCACTAAAACTGAATCTTTGTTTGTTAAAGCAGCACTTACATCTTTAGCTTTTTCTGCACGACACATTTCTTTATTTCGAATGTGATTATCAATTGTTTCTTGAATTTTGTTTTTTTCTTCTACAGTCGAATTTTTATATGAAGCACATAAAGTGCATTGGTCTTTTTTGGGCGTGAAAATTCCAATATTATATTCATAGTTAAATATTCTTGCATACTGAAAGTAGTGAGCTGGCGTTGATCCTTCAGAATTGCATTTATCTGTGTACAGTCGGTACAGCGTGGCCAAATTTAAACTACCTTCAAAATATTTTCTTGTAGTCTGAGCCCGAAGATAATGCGATTCAATGGTAGGAATGGATTCAATGTGACGTTTAATGCCAGTCCTAATCTCCTCACTAACACGATTTTTTCTATTTTCATGCTTACCTCTTTGATCTTGTTCTAGTATGCCATCTTGGTTTACCTTTTTCAGAAGTGTTTTTATAACTTGATCACTGATAGACAAAGTGTTTAAAAAATATTTTTTGCAAACCCTGATTTCATTTTTATTGACACATAAAAAATATTTGTAATTATTTTGTCTGATGTCTTGGGTAGAAGACAAACTATGGCGACGGTACGTTGGCTCTACTTTTTTCAAACTTCGTAGCAAAAATTCACGTTGACGATGAATGTCTCCCATTTTCCAGTAATTTTCAAAAATCTTACAACGTTCTTCGTTGCTGACATGGGTAGTACATTTAAATTTGCACGTTTCGTTGCATGGTTCCTTCATTTCTTTTCCGTTTGACCAGTTACCTCTGCTGTTTGTGTGTGCTTTTCCAAAATTCAGTTGTCGCTTCTTTATGTTTCTCAACCATTTCTCTTTGCACAGTTTCCTTTTTCTTGATTTATTCTCATTTATTTCCAGTGGGATTTCTTCTACCTCTGAGTGGCTACCCAAGTTTTCTTCATTATCATGGACTATGTTTTCTTTTTGAAACTGACTGATATATTCTAGTTCATTATTTTGTCTTCTGTCCGATAATTTGCCTTCATTGCTCTCTACTGTAGTGTTGTCTGTTTGCTCAACATTGAATTGAATGTCCTCTGATGTGCATCCATCTGTTATCAAATTTGGGGTGTACTGTAGCCCAACTTCATTTTCTCTGCGATTCGACGTGCTTTCTCCTTCAATGTCACTAATAACGTCCGAAATATCATTTTCGTGGTAATTGTAATCGTGTGGTTCATTGTCATGGTTAGAAAATTCGTCTTCGTCTGACTCACTATAAATTTGCATGTTTTGTAGAGTAACAAAACTAGGAGACTCAGTGAAGCCTTTGTTACTATTATTTTCAACATTCTGTTCGGTACACGCATTTTCTGCAATATGTATGCATTTGAAGAAAAGAAAGTGTTACTGTAATAAAAACATAACCTTAAACTAGTTTTACTTACCTTTAATGTCTGGAACGCTGCGAACTGATAACACAGGTGCACAATTGGACAATGTTGGTGCACCAAGTAAGCTCATTATGCGTTTTGTACGGTCACTCATATTTATTTTTTGTCTATAGGTAAAAGTTTTTAAGAGATTTAGATCTCACGCACGTGGCGTTATGGCGGAAAAACAATGAAACTGGAGCGAACCCTGCATGCAAGACTATCACATGTTGTACTTACGATACTCTTGCACTAACATATTCGCACTTGTCTCAAGTTGTAGACTAACGCATATCCTAATGTGACAGTGTTGCATAAGGATTATGATGAATATACATATTGTTACAGTGCCACAATGACAACAATATTACTAATACATTTACGATACTTTGGCACCGTAAAAATTGATGTTCTCTGAGTGCAGAACTCGCTTATCTCAAAAAATTGATTTTTGTTACTTACGATACTGTTGCACTCAGGGTGCGATATGTGGATTCTGTATTTTACAGATTATAATTCCAAAGCTAATGGGCGAGTTCGTTCATTGGTAGTAAATATAAATAAATACCTTATTGTATGCTAGTTTATTAATTTACTACAGAAAGAAAGTAACTTGACAAACAAATTATCGAGAAAATATTTGATAAACACTTCTGCTTACCACGTTGCTTTAGAAATTCACAAGAAACGACAACAAACACCTTCATAAAATAAATCGCCATATTGAAGTCGATGATATCACAGTATTGTTATTGATGTGGGTGCCACAGCAGGGCGCCTAGTTCATATCAGTTTTACTGATTGTCTGCTGTCATACCTATGAAGTATTTATTTCAGCATTTTATTAACAAAGTGTCAAGTACTGATTAGGTATCAACTACTGCTGACCTTTAATAAAAATATAAAGGATTCAAATTAAATAAAAATATAAAGGATTCAAATTGGGTAATTGAGGTGGCACTGTTGTTGGATCTCGTTGTCCTGTTTGTTCATAAAATATTTATTTTGCTAACCGATTACTTGTCTCATTAGATATTGTGTATCCTTATAGTGCCTACACATGTTTTAAATAATATTAAGAGGTGATGGCATCAAATAATTAATTTAAAGGGGTGTTTTCCAAATGGCAGTACAGATTTGCATTTAAGTGATCCCTTATCAGATTACCCCTATGTAGAGGTAGTAAATCATTGTAAAAATTCCACCTAAAACTTTGACACTGAAATGATGCTGAAATCGTCTTTGTCTAATTCCTTGTGGATTTTGCCATGACCATGTATGCTCATTATGACGATTATTAACACCATCCCCAGCAAAGCATGCTTTATCACACCACAAGATGTGTGAAAAGATGTCTTATTCTATGTGTGTTGTTGAAGTAATCAGTTGCAAAATACTAATCGCTGTTGATCATCTCTGAAATGTAATACTTGTACATGTTGAGTATGAAAGGGATGTAACATGTCTCGGTTTTCTACATGCCATGCAAAATATTGAGAAAATGTAAATTTGTTGCTATAAGCAAAGTACTTACGAAAGGATTATCTGGCACAGAATCGACTACATTTTCTTCGGCTGGAACATTCCTACGTCAGAATAAATAGAATTTCCTGGACTGGGATTAATTGTTTTTCGAAATCTATGAAAAGATGTGCTAAGCACAATTTGGACAGGTTGGTGTCTAGTGCTATAGCTGCAAGTTGATAATTGTATCAAATTTAAATACTTGAGGCCATCTTGTACTGACTTAAAACTTCAAATGCCTGTAGGTTCTGGGCACACGTTGATATAATACAAAATGTTAAAAATTAACTCTTATCATTTACTAAATTGTCATAGGGCTTGTAAATGACACTGTTTAGGAGAGCCAAAAAAAGACTGAATTTAAGAGCGTTGTATATTATGGGTAACACAAGTATTTAGGTCATATTTTTGCATGCTTATGTAATATGATGTTGCATTTGTCTATTAATTTCAAATACGTTAAGATCGTAACTGTTAAGTGCTGAAACAGCTTAAACATTGTTATATTCCTAGTATAAAATCGAGCTTCTTGAATGTTTGGTTTGTTACATTTGTTGCAAAGATCCCATCTCCTTTCATTTTTCACCCTTTTATGCGTACGTCTTAAGTTTTCTGACTACTCCTAATAGGTATAATAAACTTTCATCAAGTGCCAGCTCCACAAGCAGCTCCATTATGTCAAATGTTGACGTTTTTCTAGATTTCTCACATAACAATGGAGCTACTGCCATCTGGTGAACTCGCTCTAGGTCTACATAAATGTAATATTAATTATTACTAAAAACTGATGGGGCGATTTATGGGCAAACTTGTATAATATAATCACTATTGCCCAGTCTCAGAAAGGCTTGTCAGATATCTAACAAATGATTAGGTGATAATTGATTATCACCACTCACAGTCTGTTTAATTGCCATGACAACCAAATGTGCTGAAGCCGTTGTTGGTTTTTCTGATCAATAATCACTTAATCAACCAGGCATGTGTGCACAAATTTTAGAAGAAACCTACCCATCTACATTGTGAAAGGTCGCCCACTTTATGAGAATGTTTTTATTACATCATTGTCACAGTCTAAACGCGATGTCGCACCCATGATTCTCTCAACCCTCTTCAATTAATTGGAGCTTTTACACTTCATCAGTTATGCCAGGTTTTCCAGAAGTTTTGCCTTGGCCTGTCCTTTCTTTTTTCCAAGTATGTGTCCTTCAAATTGTCAGAAAGTTATTATGTCTGAGAATATGTCCAACAAACTTTGCCTTCCTCGTGTTATTGCTTTCAGCAAGCATCTTTGTTCTCTCACCTCTTTTAGCACACTTTTATTCGTGTTTGTACTGGTATAGTATGTCTTTGTGATTTGTTTTTCTGTGTCCATATTTCAAAAGGTTGTATTCTCTTCATGTCCTGCTTAGCCAAATTTCGGTTTCCGCCCCATACACTGTCACACCATACATATGACTTGAAACTTTTCCTCAGGGCCAGGTTACAGTGTTTATTAAAAGAATACTTTTTCTATTAATCGCTTGCTTTATCATCGTCGCGATGCTCACACCTGCAGGAGCATTTACTATTATCATTATAATACTCCCAGGGCACCTAAATATTTCTAATTGTTCAAGTTGTTGGGTGTTTAGCTTTATATATATATATATATATATATATATATATATATATATATATATATATATATATATTTGCATCCTATTCTTACTTATCTTTAGTTTCGTTTTTGTCATATTGATCTTTAGTTTGATTAGTTTTAATACACTATCTAGCACATCCTTATGTGTTCTGTGGCAACCATTAAGATTCTATAATTCCTTGCCTGATAGCCTGCAGAATCTTAATTATCTTCAGTTTAAGTGGGCAATCCATTCTCAATTAGTGGATATGGAGGTGTATGAAATTGAGGAATTTAACCGGGACAGTATCACGCTATGTTATCGATTGCCTACCTAGAACGAGATTACAATGTTTTACCCCTTTGCTTTTTGAAATTGTCCTTGCTGTTCTGTGTCTTTTACTGTCAGGTTTCATATTGTCGATTTCTTTTTTACATTTAAATTAGGTTTTATTTATTTGTAGAAAAACTTACGTTTGCAATTTTGTATTGTAATATACCTTTTCTTATTTGTTTCTTAAGTGTTAGGTGAATTTTTTTTTATTGACGTTCTCCACACACCCATATGTATTTATGAAACTATATATATATATATATATATATATATATATATATATATATATATATATATATATATATATATATATATATATATTCCAATCCACATTATCAAATGCTTTTCCAGATGTACAAAAGCAATACATTTTTCTCAAATCTCCTTCTATTGTTTTCAGTATAGGTCTAAATCCAAATTGTCCACGCAATTGTCAGTTTTGCTTCTTGAATTTTTATTACGAATACCATAATCGTCACTGCATGACTCTACACTTATTTTCGAGTGCTGGCTGCTTTATTGTGAGATAACTATTTTTGGAATAGTAATACTTTTACTCTTCATAAACTCACTGGATAGTTCTCCCAATTAGTAACATTATCCAATCAGCTGGAAAAGTTTATTTCCTCTGAATACCCTTCTTCGCAGTTAATTGTCTCTCCGTGATACAACTATTCTAGATAGGCTTTCCAGTGTCTTCTTTTCTAGTAATAAATTTTCATGGTTGTATTTTATGGCTTTACTTTTTTTGCCTGGTTTATATTTGGTACTATTTACTTTACTACAATCTAATTTTAATCTAACGTTAATTTATCTTTCTGCACTTGTAGCCAGGAATTTTGTTGAACTGCGAGAGGGGGATTGCCAAGAAGTGACTCGGGATAGATTGAAATGGGTTTACAGGAAACATTATCAAATAATAAACATTTTATTTTTATTGTTCACAAGTTTACATTTGTCTATGGTAGAGTACCTTATTTATAGATATGAGGCAGGCCACACATAATTTTTTAAAAAAGTCATAATTTTAAATCTAGGCGTCTCTTTTTTTAGTGAAAACATATCTGTTATAATGTCGGCTTCAATACTTATGTTCCTGTGAATGTCAATGAGAGCCAAACCATTGAGTCTTGTTTCACTTGTGGAGTTTCTTAAGTACATTTTGATTCACCTCAAATTAGAAAAGCTCCTTTTGATAGATGCTGTAGTCACAGGCAAAATGGAAAATATTTTAAACAACACTCTCGATATTAGGAAAAAATTCTTCAGAACGTTTCCTAAGTGCTTCTAAAGGATTATTTCTAGCATCTTTTTCATTTAACCAATTTTCAAATAAAAGATGTTATTCCAATAACTTTTTTCATTGTGTATATAGTCATTAGGAATGGAAAGCTACAAAGTGATTTGTGTAAGTGATTAGCAGCTTTTTCATGTTCTTCTGACATGATTTCTTGCAAGGCACTTATAATTTCAAAGAAGCCATCAACCAGTATTGAAATCGATTTGTGTATTTCCACCCCTCGCAAATTTAAAATCTGGGTATGAAATCAACATTTAGGTAGTGACTCCCCCCCACCCCGTGGCTACGACACTGGCACTTGTGTATCATAAAAATTTGCAACAAATGATCTTTTATTATAGTCAATTAATATTACAATGACAAACAAGATTAACATTGCCCAAAAATTGAGAAATTAGCTCTTCAAGTCGGAAAAAGGCACATAAAAGTTTGTAGTTTTCTAGTGCTGCAAAGTGAGTGTGTAAATTGACAGATTGTCGTTAAGTTTCCTGTATTTTTCAGTATTCATGTCAAAAAAATATCACAAAAGATATGTTTAAAAATAGGTTAATACAATTTTGAAGAATTTTTAATTAGCAACTTTTAAGCAAACACATTCATAATATGTGTTTAAATTATCCATGTTGCCGATCCCTTATATTAACTCAAATGATCTAGAGTGTACTGTATAAGTTTATTGTATGTTAAGAAACGATAACGTACAACGATGAGTGAGTTTTTGTATTTTTTTGAAATAAATATTAACCCTTAAGTACATGCTTTTTATTTTTCAACAAAATAAAAATTTGGTACTTGGTGAAGGCAAAATAATGAAAAAATCCTACTACTAAATTATAATCTTTTTTTTTATTTGAGAAAACTCCACATAATCATGATTTGGAACGAAATGAGAAAAAGATCAGTTGTGAAATTTTTGGAAATAACATGTTTAACAGACTGGGGTTTAGGCATTGTGGTTGGAAACTGAAACAAAAAGCAGAATCACCCACACCCTAGAAACCACAAAATAACAGAGAGTCATGTGCTAGGTACATATTTCGACAATGCATATCACATTATTTTGGGGTGTTTCTGATTTTTGGTTAGCACAATTTAACGCAAGACTTTGTATAAGTAAAACCTTTGCACTTTAAGATATTTACATCTTATTCTAGAATTTATTTATTTAATAAACAGACAATTCCGTTGCAAAAGGTTTTTACAAATAAAGAAGCAATGAGTGAAGATTGGAACCTGTGATGAGCACTGATAAGTATAATTTGGTGAACGCACAATACAGTTTTTTAGACCTGACGATTGTTTCGCTACAAAGTTAGCGCCATCAGAGGGATGAATAAAGTAAGCGATTAAAAACTAGAGCTACTATTTATATATTAGTTGACAAGCAATTGCGAACAGTGTCCTATATATATATATATATATATATATATATATATATATATATATATATATATATATATATATATATATATATATATATATATATATATATATATATATATATATATATATATATATATATATATATATATATATATATATATATATATATATATATATATATATATATATATATATATATATATATATATATATATATATATATATATATATATATATATATATATATATATATACAGACAAACCCCCACTGTCGAGTCTTAAATCCCTGTAATTAAAACTGCATACCTGCTTTTGTAGTACTGTGTCTCGTGATCAAATATTCCTTCTAAGAAGGACACACTGATTATTAAGATTACATTTCGAACAATGGACTATATAAAACCGAACCTGCTCTATTCACCGAAACATTTTTGTTCAAATTTCTTATATATATATATATGTATATATATATATATATAACTTTGGTAAGCATCATATATATATATATATATATATATATATATATATATATATATATATATATATATATATATATATATATATATATATATATATATATATATATATATATATTGGTAAGCATCTAACTGACGCGACTGTCTGACATTTTTGATTAACTTTACCTACAATTATGGTTATTATCCTAAATATGCTAAGCAATACATGATTTACCAATAGATTTAAAGAACATTTAGGGCAACTGAGATATGGCACTATTGATCAATCATGTATTGCTCACCCTATTTGGGATAATAATCATGTCAATAAATAAAAATTATATATATATATATATATATATATATATATATATATATATATATATATATATATATATATACTTTCGTAAGCATCTAACTGACGCGACTGCTTGACATTTTTGATTAATTTTACCTACAATTATGTTTATTATCCTAAATATGCTAAGCAATACATGATTTACCAATAGATTTAAAGAACATTTAGGGCAACTGAGATATGGCACTATTGATCAATCATGTATTGCTCACCCTATTTGGGATAATAATCATGTCGATAAATAAAAATTATATATATATATATATGTATATGTATATATATATATATATATATATATATATATATATATATATATATATATATATATATATATATATATATATATATATACTTTCGTAAGCATCTAACTGACGCAACTACCTGACATTTTTGATTAACTTTAGGTTTTCTTTATCTACAAGATTATTATCCCAAATATGGTGAGCAATACATGATTGATCAATAGTGCCATATCTCAGTTGTTAAGTCTATTGGTAAATCATGTATTGCTCAGCATATTTAGGATAATAATCATCATGTAGGTAAAGTTAATCAAAAATGTCGGGCAGTCGTGTCAGTTAGATGCTTACGAAAGTATATATAAATCGTTAGAAATTTGAACAAATATGTTTCTGTGAATATAGTAGGTCTGGTTTTATGTAGTCCATTGTTCGAACTGTTATCTTGATAATCAGTGTGTCCTTCTTAGAAGGAATATTTGATAACGACACACAGTATTACAAAAGTAGGTATGCAGTGGGGGGGGGGGGGGTCCTGCCTTTGCAGAGGGCGCTGTTCGCAACTGCTTGGCAACTAACATAAATAGTAGTTCTAGTCTTTATTCGTTTAGTTTATCCATCCCTCTGATGCCGCTAACTTTGTTAGCGAAACGATCGGCAGGTCTAAAAACTGTATTGTGATTAATTGGGTTCTCCAAATTGTACTTACCAGTGCTCATCACAGGTTCCAATCTTCGCTCATTTACTTCACCACTATTATTATTTTGTGGTTTTTGGGATGATTCTGCTTTTTGGTTAAGCACAAAGCACAATTTAACGCAACACTTTGTACAAGTAAAACCTTTGCACTTTATGATATTTATATCTTATTCTGAAATTTATTAATTCTATATATTTTAAATAGTAACTGAAAATTCACTAAAAATGTAAATGTATTGTCACGGCTCTCACAATACCACTGCGTACACATTACAGATGCCGACTGAAACTTACAATGCAAATAGGGTATCCGATACCAGACTAAATTTTCAATCCTGGGATTTCGGTATTCAAATAAAACATATTAGTATCTCTGTATTCAATACCGAAAATATCGGGATTCTGGAAAATGTTTATTCTCTATTAAAAATAGTGATAGATAGATGGAATGATTTTGTTTTAATGCGGGCAAGCACAGCTTTAAGAGTTTTATTTTCCTTTGAAAGAAAAAATCCTGTCAGTTCTTGTTCCCCGCTAGCGATTTATTCGTGAATTTTTTCTAAATGTTTCGTTTTTAAAGTTAATGATTTATTAATTAATATCATTTTCCGAAAGAATAATCTGATGTTTACCAGCCAAGTGAACATTAAGATCCTTTGTAGACCCACATTTTGTTTTTAAAATTGCTTTAAATTGTTTGCATTGGGCTGCTTTGCCGTTGGTTTGTTTGAAAAATAATTCCATACTGATTTTCAACAGTGGGCCCTTTTTTCGTTTACACGAAATGCACATTTGTCCGTGCCTTTTCCATTTTATGTGATACCCATCAATAATAAAAATAAATCATGAGTCAAAATACTGCTAATAAATTTAAAAATATATACCTCAGACTGCTGACTTTCAAATTATAAAAAAAACGCCAGTGATAACCAAACACAGCTTATTGTTACAAGTTAATGTCTAAACCACCACCAGCAGAAGCGCATACCACTGCCATACCGAACGTGCTGTAACTTGTCTGTTGTACCACCACATCCCGTGATGTGAATGCGCCCCCGATGCGATGTAGATAAAATTAATCTCGAAAATACCAAAAATACTGAATATGCTGAATTTTTCGGTATTACAAGTAAGTTATCATCAGTCCCGAAAATACAGAAAATGTTCGGTATTAGACAATAAATACCGGGAGTCAAATACCTCAGAAACAGCCCGGGATACGGGATGGGGTTATCAAAATTTCGGTATCTTGGTATTCGATTCCCTAAATGCAAATTATGCAGAAAATTACCCTCCCATCCCCTCTCCTGCATTGACATTTTCAAATACAGTAGCATACAAATATGAAAAACATCAATCTGGCCACACTGTGCCAATATTTGGTTTGCCCTCCATATTACTGATCTAAATGATTTATTTTTTCTTTGCAAATGCAATTTCTTTTTGATAAGAGTGATTAATAACACTTTTACTCCCAATATACCTACATTACAATAGCATAACCAACTATTTATTTGTTCATTTCACATAAACACTTTTATCATATTAATCTGTAAATGATCAAAAAATAATAATAAAAAAATAATAATAAAAAAATACATATGGCAATAAAACAATTATATTTTGATACACTTTTACCCATGAGCTCCAAATTTTGGTGCAATACATTGATTTATGACTTTGATTAAATGTGTATTTTCTATGGCAGCAGCTACCCGCTCTTTGTCAGCCAAATGAAAACAACTCAAAAACAAATAAAGATTAAGAAATACTTATAGTAAATGTTCAAAAATTTCACCGTTGGGTTCTAAACACTTCAAAATTCTTCGATTTAGAGCATAGATAGTATGCACCTCGATCTCATCGGGATCAAGTTCTTGAATATGTTTTACTACTCGTTGTGTCGTATACACTTTTTCTTTTATCTTACCCCAAAAATAAAAGTCCGTTGTAGCCAAATCTGGCGATCTAGCAGGGCAATCTCATGGACATAATCCTTTAAACCAACGATCGTCAAACATTTCGGAGAGCTCCTGAGATACTTCAAAAGTGCAATGAGGCGGAGCACTGTCCAACTGATAACAACAATTCCGATATTCTTCTAGTGGGAGATCCTCCAAGAAGTCGCTGACAACTGTTTTTAATATGTCCAGATATCTTGCCAAATTCAATGGTTCATCACAGATAAAAAAACGTACTCGATTTCTTTTCAATAAACAGAAAACTAAATCTGTTTTGAAATTATGCATCTCTGGTCACTCTAGGATTTTGAAAATTTCAGATAATTTTTGGTAGAAACTGAGGATCTTCTTGAATTGGCACTAAAATGGTTTTACAAAAATGAAACTTTCATGCACTATCTTCAGGCTTAAGTACTTGAACTTTACTAAATTTATCTGGATGCATGTTGTACTTGAACAAAATTCTCTGAATAAAAGAGTGTGACACACCTAAATCGTCCTGTGCACTCTGGACAGAAGCATGCGGATATGCTCTAAAATACGCCAGGATGTTAATGCCATTGTCTTCGTCGGAGGTGACTGGCTTTGGTAAAGTCGAAGGTGCTCTTGGTTTTTAACCATAATCAACGAATTTGTTTTGTATTCTCAGAAATTTTCGCTTGTTCATTTGAGGCAATTCAGGATATGTTTCTTTAAATTTTCTGCAAGTTCTGGATATAATTTAATGACATTGTCCATTTAGAATAAATAATTTCATCAAAACTTTATTACTTATTTTCACCCATTTTTAGTCTGATAACTGATCAAAACGCCAAAATGTCGTATGTTAGCTTGACACTGCCAGTTTTAGTGGTCATGGAAAGTAAATAATATACTAATATAAAAGTTGAAATAATTTTTTTCAGTAAAATGCCTTTTCCTTGGAAATCCTGAAGATTTAAGCAGAGAAATATGATATATCATTTGAAAGGAAATTCAATCACCTTTCAATTTTTTAGGTAATATACAGGTAATTATTAGGTAATTCTATTTGAAAAAAACAGCTTTTTTTGTCATTTTTCTATGTAGCGGAAAAGGTAACACTTTTGCAGCACCTGTATAATATCTGATCGATTTCTCTATTTCACTATCTAGAGGTGTGCGAAGCCATGTTTTGTTCGAACCAAACTATGAACGAACCCAAGCAAATATGACGCCTCGAACTTCGAACCTCTGAAATAGTATGTCTAAGGTTCACAGTCGAACTTCGAACTTCTTAGAAATTCAAAATCGAACATCGAACTACCCAAAATTCTTCAGTGTTTGTATATCATTTCCTTAAATACAAAATTTAGGAATATTGTAACATACAATATTTTATATGTAAAAGATTCCCACTCTTTTTACAAAAAGGAAAGGTTCGACAAATTTGCAGGTTGATTGGGTGAAAATGCCTTCCCGTGCTGATCTTTGTGCAGATGGGTCAACGTTAAATCAAAAACACAAAAAAAATATTTTAAACTTTTTTAGATTTCTAGATCTATAGATAAGCTCAATTATAAATATGTTGTTTGATATTGGCTAGGCAGTTTTAGCAAACAGATTGAGAGGGTTCAAAGTGAGCATGATGGGTATAAAATAACCATTTACAACTTTGAACTGTCTTCTGATTATGAATATTTAACTGTTTTGGCTCACTGTGAAATAAAGCATGTTGAAACCAGTGTTTTCCAAAGACCATCTGTAATTATCCTCAAATTCTGAAAATTTACGTTACCGATCGCCTTCGAACACCACCATCATAATGTTGTTACTGAAATAGGTGTTGGGAGGCTAGGATATACAAGAAAAATAATTCTGTGATTGCTAAATGGCTACGTCGTGTCTCAATGTGTCCCATCTACTGCCAAAAATATGCATGAGTGAAATCTCCTGAAATTACGCTATCGACTCAATGAGACTGATAACGAGTTTAATGTGCCGCTACGTAGTTAAAGGGGCACAACTTCACTACCTTTGGCAACATTCAATGCCTGTAAAGTTAAACTTCGCAGTATTTTTGAGCAACGAACTTCGAACTATTTTTAAGAATTACATATATCGAACTTCGAACTACTTCAACATCGCTGGTACGAACATATTTTCGAACCGAAGGTTCGGTTCGGAATTTCGAAGCTTCGCACACCTCTAGGCACTATCCTTAAACTACAACCACAATTTTAACTTCACAAGGTGCAGGAGTACAAAATTATTAAGGTTTAATCATGACTGTATTTTGCTTAAGAAAATATGAAAATTAATTAATATCTGGGGAACCACCACCGATAGGTATAGGAACAAATTGTGAAGAAGTTATTCAAAATAAACCAGGAATTCGAAATAAATATAATATACAGGGCGGTACATTAGAAATAAGAGAGCTACTAAGACTTTTCAGTAGAAGAGGCAACACTGCGTAATTGAAAATATTTTGCATAGATTATGGTACCAACCAAATTTTCCCATATAAGTCTAAGGTACCATCGACTGTGGGACACCTGTATATATAAACATATAAAAATTGAAACTGACCCCGGATATGGGTTCTAGGGGTCTTAGTTCATGCTCATTTGAATTTTTTTTTTTTCAAAATTCAAAAGTCGGGATCACCCCATTTATGAATTTTTTCTACATAAATTCACTTAAGTAGTTCTTCATAAACATTAGGGTGCAGCGTAAAGTATTGGATTTCGACTTTTTTTTAAATATGAAAACACAATACCAGTCAGAAACAGGGATTTGCGTAAACAAAACGATAATGCTTTTTTATTTTCCGAAACAAAAAATCCTTCCACCTCCGCAACCGATTTGAAATATATCTTTTTTTAAAAGCTACATTTTCTATCCCAATAGGGCTCAAAGCATAAAGTAGATTAAAATACAGATTTTTGATAGTGACTATTTTTGTGCAAGATATCATTTTCCTCCCCCGCAACCCCCGAAAATTTTAACAATATACATTTATGATAATATAATTAATTACACTTATATCTACTATATCATGTTTATTCAATACAAAACGTAACACACATTACTGTTAAAAACAACAAACGATAACTCAAAAGTTTATTATTTAAGTCCTTTGCTTGTCTAATAGAAATTCCTTTTTTGTGTTAAATTTTGGCATAACAGCCCTGGAAAGTATCGTGTTTCTAATAACTCCGTCCCGCTTTTTTTGATCAGTTACTTTCATCGAAGTTTCTGTAACAAGCTTGACTGCCCGTTCTACAGCTTGAGTATGACATGGAAACTCTGCTATTTCCTTAAAAATTACCGATGCAAATGGATTTTCAACAATGTTTCTTAAATCTTTTTCAGACACGTTTCTCAATAGTGGTGGTTCAGTAAGGGCACACTCTTGCCAATCGCCCAAAAGACTGCAATAGTCGCCAGCCTCAAAATTAAACTTCGGCAGAACGAATGTACGAACTTTTGTTTGAAGACCTGAATGTAATCGGATTTATACAATTCGCCTTAACGCCAATTCTCTAATAATTATACTACTGTCAGCTAGCATTGCTAGTAACACATTCTCTGGGTGTCCAAAGTAGCCATTTCTTTGAATTACAGGATCGATTATATTTTTTAGATCCTGTGGTAGATATCGTGAAAGTTTAATAGTATCGAATAAATGTTTTGCTCCATAAACGCATGATGGTTGTGTTTTTATATTAAACCACATTGGCGCATAAACCTTTGTAACAAACTTTGCTAGACTTTTAAGATTACTCGTTGGGTTTTCCGTTGACACATAAAGCCTTAAGATTCTATTGGCAGTCGTAAGCCATCGGGAATGAACTAGTTTTCCTGGTTGTCTTTTCATTAACCCCTCATCGCACAATCCTGTGGAAACTAACTGGCAAATATCGAATAGGTAAGCCTGATCTGTACTTAAGCTTTCCCTGGAAACCTCTGGCAGAGTTACACTTATTGTAGAGAAATTAATCAGTGGAAGTTTTTCGCAGTCGTGAAGCGCCTTTCCTATTATTCCTGACAAAACATTTGGACCTGTAGTATTACCATCTATGTGCTGAATTAAGTGCCGCAGAGGAAGTTCATTTGCGTGCAGTTGACAAACGAACCACTGAACAGGAGCATTAATATGTTGCTCCAAACGGACAATGATACCATTTTTATGTCCTGTATTAGTAATGGTTCCGTCACAACCAACAGCTTCTATTTCATTTATTGGTTTTAAAGAAGTCTCAAAAAAATCCTTAATACTTTGAAAAATATTTAAAGCACTGGACGATGCTGCCGTCACGTGACCTATATATTTGGATCCCGGTTCTTCGATTAAGGCGATATGTTCTTCAACGCTGGAGGTGCGACGTCTTGAATCTTCTGAGAGTGAAATGGTCTGATCCTTACGCCCGTCAAAATATAACCCTCTCGTTGGATTTGGTATTACTTCAGATTGTAATTCATTTCGCTTTTTTGTTCTCGCTCTTCTTATCTTGCTCTGGTCTATGATTTTAGATAGATCTTCTTTATTAATTATGCCTACATCGAGCAGAGTCGCCGAAGCTATTGCTGCACCCACTCTGTCAGAAATCTTATATCTATCCAGTACACTGGGTAAATTAGCAAGCTGCAGAAAATTTCTAGTTTTTATTGTAGTTGTCTTTTCATCTAAGTATCCAAGATTATTATTCTCTATAAACTCAGAATTATCTTCTTTCGATTTAGGCATTTCTTCAGGGATTTCAGTCTTTTCTTTTTCTATGAAGTATTGGCTGCTGTCAGATGTAGATGCAGGGCATATGCGAACCTCTTTTAGCTTGCGTGCTACATATTTCTGACAATATTTTTTATCAGTTTCTCCTATCTTCAGTTTGCGACCTGATCGCTGATCTTTAATAAAATCACGTTCTATAGGGGGTATCTGTAAAAATAACCCGTATTTTAACAAACAATAATTAAAATGAAGGGAGTAAAAAAACTTACCTTAAATATTTTTTCACAGCGACATTTTATGTAGTCAGAGCATTTGCAGATAGCAATATCAAACAGAGATTTAGTCGATTGCTTAAAATCAGTAAGTGATGTTTGAAAAGATTGCTTTTGGCTATCCCTTTTAAAAGATTTGAGTAAAGCTAACTTTATATTGTGATACTGTTTAAGCAAATATATAATTCTTGCTCTAGAAACAATTGGAATTGACGCGTGTTTCCAAATATCTTCGGTCACCTCTGCTACAATCTTGAATGCTTGGGAGTTGATGCAATTTCTATTAACTTTTTGTTTAACTAAACTATTTTGAACAAACAAAAAATACTTTAAGCACTCTTCTATTGTTGGCAACATATAACGGTACAGTTCTTCTGGCTTCCCAAAAATCGGGCACATTTTAACAACGCCACGAGTTATTACAGATTTAGACATGATAAACCGACACACTAACAACGCCACTGCTTAAAATAGACTGAGGCTAAATATCATCGGAAGCTGCACTTTGCAATGTTGCCTGATATTCACTATTCTTACATCCCCTCCACATTTATGAATTCAGCCAATATTGGTGTATTGTTTCAAGGTTATTGGTAAGAATAAGAGACACAAAATGCGATACAAACGTGATTAATCTGACGTTGTTACAATAATGTTGAGGCAGTATAATTTTTTACTTCAAGGATGTTGCGGAGGTGGAAAAATATATTTCACAGAAAAGTTGATTATTAGAAAATTTAACATTTTAACCTATTCTAGTTTTTGAGACTTGTTATGTTTGAAACCATAAAAATACACAATCTTTTTGATTTCAAAGGGGGTGCGGAGGTGGAATCCAATAGTTTACTCAAAAGTGGGAAATAAAAAAAATGATTATTTTAATAGTCTTTATTTTTAGAGACCTGTTGTGTTTGAAAATTTAGCAAAAAAAGTTCAAGGTGGTTGCGGGGGTGGATAGACTGATCCGAAAAAATATATAAAAATATCATTTTTATTCTAAGGCTAAATCCCAACTTTGAAGATGTGTTACATTTTCCAAATCAAAAATTTTTTTTTACGCTGCACCCTAATAAACATTTTTATTTATAGCACATTCTTGAGGCGTCAAATGTGAATTTTTGTTTTCTTTTTGGAAACTTACTTAAATTTTCACAAAAACAATTGTATATGGTTTCCATTGTTCTATAAATTTTAAATAGTAACTGAAAATTCACTAAAAATGTAAATGTATTGTCACGGCTCTCACAATACCACTGCGTACACATTACAGATGACGACTGAAAGTTACAATGCAAATAGGGTATCCGATACCAGACTAAATTTTCAATCCTGGGATTTCGGTATTCAAATAAAACATATTAGTATCTCGATATTCAATACCGAAATAATCGGGATTCTGGAAAATGTTTATTCTCTATTAAAGATGGTTATAGATAGATGGAATGATTTTGTTTTAATGCGGGCAAGCACAGCTTTAAGAGTTTTATTTTCCTTTGAAACAAAAAGTCCTGTCAGTTCTTGTTCCCCGCTAGGGATTTATTCGTCAATTTTTTCTAAATGTTGTTTCGTTTTTAAAGTTAATGGTTTATTAATATCATTGTTCCAAGGATTAATCTGATGTTTACCAGCCAAGTGAACATTAAGATCCTTTGTAGACTCACATTTTGTTTTTAAAATTGCTTTAAATTGTTTGCATTGAGCTGCTTTGCCGTTGGTTTGTTTGAAAAATAATTCCATACTGATTTTCAACAGTGGGCCCTTTTTTCGTTTACACAAAATGCACATCTGTCCGCACCTTTTTCCATTTTGTGATAACCATCAATAATAAAAATACATCATGAGTCAAATATTGCTAATAAATATATAAATATATACCTCAGACTACTGACTTTCAAATTATAAAAAACTCTAGATGCAGCAAGTACGTTATGGTAGTGAATTTTCATAAGAATTGTACACTATTAGTAAGATATATTATTAAAAATAATTCTTTAAATTTAAATGGACTTTGGAGATCGGTTTTAGAGTCCCAGTTAGCGATTATTTGAACAAAGTTATATTTTAGCTGGAGCTAAAAAATTAAAAATTGGTCTTAGATATAATATGTAAGTACTGCAAGTGCCTTTAAAAAAAAGTGTGTTACAAATTTCATTAAAGTTACAAACGTTTTTCAGAAAAAATAAATGATTTACAAAGGGAATGAACCTGTCGAATTATAAAAAATGTAAGTCTGCAAGTGTCTTAAAAAAATTGTGTTACAAATTTCATTAAAACGTTTTCCCATATTACCTCTCCATATTACTGATCTAAATAATTAAATGATTTATTTTTTCTTTGCAAATGCAATTTCTTTTTGATAAGAATGATTAACACTTTTACTCCCAATATACATTACAATAGCATAACCAACTATTTATTTATTCATTTCACAAAAACACTTTTATCATATTAATCTGTAAATTATCAAAATAAATAAAATAAAATATTCATCTGACAATAGAACAATTATATTTTGATACACTTTTACCCATGAGCTCTAAATTTTGGTGCAATACATTGATTTATCACTTTGATTAAATGTGTATTTTCTATGGCAGCAGCTACCCGCTCTTTGTCAGCCAGCTGCTGGTTAATCGCATTTTCAGAATTGTGCGTTCCTGGTGTGACTTTAACGTTGACCTTAAATCTCGGGGGCAAGCAGCGCAGTAGTTTTACACGTACAGACAATCCTATTAGAGTTGCTAAGCTACAGTGGGGTATGGTGGGTGTAAAGTTTATAAGCACCGTGTTCTTTTGATTGTCTACATGAACTAAATCTTCTTGAATCACATGTAATTCTTCTAGCGTTAGAGGGTGCTCAGGGTCGTTTATGTCCCGAAGCATATCTGAAAATAATATAAGCTGATTTTCACTCAAATGGTGTTTTACATATGTTAGCCTTACCGAAAACCTCTCTACTATCGAAATCATCGACGATGTCATCGTCTGTTTCATCTAAAGTTATTAAACGATCTGCTGTTTTATTATAAACTTCAGGATTTGCATTGTCCATTGGTTTTTGACTTTTATTATAGTTACTGTCTTCACTTTGATTATATTCACCGTAATACATTGTCAAATACAGAAGCCAACTGTTGAATGATAAAATAAATTTTCAATATATCACACGTAAATTGGAATTTCTACCATTTGCATCACTATTATCTCAGATTATATGTTCATAATCTACTACAGACTATTGACTATTAGCATTTATATGACACAATAACCTAAACCTAACCTTAATTTTTATATCTTTTTCTGGACTTTGACTGGAACGTCAAACGTCATATATTTCAATTGACATATGAGGCTTCTGTCACTTAATATTACTTTTTTTATATTTGTACTTTTTTCGACTATGACTAAAAACTACAGTTTCTTGGTGTATAAACATCATGACACAATAATACAAAAAACTAGAGATATGATTAGTGATAGGCGCACCCGAATGAAAAATACCCGATTATTGATATATTCGGTACATTTAGATTATAAAAAAATGGATTCAAATAATACTCGGTATTAACGTTCAAAGACAAGTATATTTGCGTGTTTGGTAAATATAAGGCTGTGCTATTATGGACCTTATGCATCTAAAATCATTCCGATTACCATCCGAATGAAATAGTCAGTTTTTTGTCTTAGAGCTATCTCTTATCTGTCTAAAGCTATCCTGCTCGTTCAGTAGGTACAAGGGTCTGCGACTTTCAACCTTATTCATTCGTCATTCGAAGCACTATTTGATTATTTCAGAATATTACTACTCTAGAACCTCATGATATAATGACTTACAAGAGATATGATATTGCGCATATGCCTCGCCCCACTCCTATGATGTCACGTGGTGAGTAACGTTATAGAAGCCCAAATACATACTTAAAACAAAGTCATTCGCAATCAAAAAGTTTCTATACGTCAGTTTAATGCAGTTGAAGTTACATTCCACTTCGTCGCATATATTGTCTTTTTCAGATAATATAGAACGCAGCACAGTTCAATCTTTTTCATTTTTGTATTATATATATATATATATATATATATATATATATATATATATATATATATATATATATATATATATATATATATATATATATATATATATATATATATATATATATATATATATATATATACGCACAAGACAAGTACAATAATTAGGGGAGCCCGGAATTAACATTGGGGATACACAAACTTAAAAACTAGAGAAGACGTTCGCAGACATTTAGAGGGCTTTTAGATTCATAAACTTGATTTGATCATCATGTCACATAATCACAGTATGGTATTAGGATCTTAAAAAAATACTTCCAACTGTATGCACTTAGATATTAGTTAAATACGTAATTTGTTAAGAGGTTGTAATGAAACGTCAAACTCCACTGTACGACATCATATTATTGTTGCATTGGACTCACCACATGACACCATGCGCGTGATAGTTCTAAAAATATGCAGTCTCATTATCATATCTCTCGTTATTTTTATCATGCTAGAGCCTAGAGTAATGGAAATTTACTTGTATTGTAAGTGGAAGAACATGGAAATTACGACCTTAGCTATCGATGCATTATAACTATATTTATTTATTTATTTATTTATATGCATTAAAATTATACAGTGCATCTTACATAAAAGTAACAAACTTGTGGCTGTAATTGATGCGATTTGGTTAAAATATTAAACTGAAACATATCAAAA
The DNA here is from genome assembly GCA_964006375.1 of Tillus elongatus. Classification (NCBI taxonomy): domain Eukaryota; kingdom Metazoa; phylum Arthropoda; class Insecta; order Coleoptera; family Cleridae; genus Tillus; species Tillus elongatus. The sequence continues at coordinate 73,172,371 of OZ023263.1, read as the reverse complement.
TCCTATTGACACTGACATTTATTGCTATAAAATTTCCGTATTTCAAATTTACAATTTATTCAACCAATCTTCCGTTATTAGCACCTCCAATATTTCCTCTACATCCTTTGAACTTTCCAACCATTTTACACTCCAAAATAGTTTTCTTTCAACTTTAGTTTAATGAGATTTTTAAACATTTTAGGACCTAAAATTGCAAGTTGTCACTGTGACATGTATTATTATTATTGTATATATATATATATATATATACAAATATATCCGCTTATAAAGTTCACAGTCACGTGAGTTTGCTTGCTTGATAAATGGAAGGTTGTGCTATTATAGACCTTATGCACCTAGAAGCATTCAAATGATTATCCGAATATCCGAAAGATTAATATTATAGGTTTACAGTTTACAATCGGAATCAAGAAAATACCGAACCTTATGGCAACTATATCCAGATATCACCTGCAAGTACTTCATTTTATTTGTTATAGTAAAAATAAAAGTATTTGCGTTAGAGATCTGAATACCCTGATAAATACTAACTTATAATTTTATTTGCGTATATATATATATATATATATATATATATATATATATATATATATATATCGTGGGGTGCGTACTTTATCCTAAAGGAAGGACATAGTACAGTAAATTCACATTATTTACAAAATCATGCCGTGACGCTGTCATACACTACAAGCGTCTTACCGACAAACTCCTATTACAGCAATAACACCGCAAAAACAAAATTATATTAAAGTATTTCCTAATACACCAACATAGCAGCATACAATGGTTACTAGTACAGCAAAATGGTAGCATCATTTAATGGCATTATCCCTAACCTGTGGTGGTGTTTCCAATGAACCGGAATTTCCTAGTACATTTTTTTTGTACAGACCGGATCTATTACAAATAAAAATTCACCACTGGAGATATATATGAAATATATTTACCTAGGACAATATTTACTAATATCTAGCATATCCCATTATTATACTGCATTCTAATATTAAAACGTCCCTATATACCATCGTTAAAAGGGAGCTGGCAATAAATCTTTAGAAAGGCGGCAGTGTTCATAGTGTCATGTTTAAAGAGCAACGATGCCAGATCGGTGTCGAGAAAGACCCAAGCATTAGGTCGTGCTGTTTGTTTCAATAAATATCTATGAATTTATTAATATTTACACTGAACTGGTCGTTGGCAAGCAAGTTTTCAAGTATTAAGAGCGTGCATATTAAAATAATAACATATGAAGATTTTTATGTAAATAAGTACGGTAAATGGATTTTTTTTTTACTAAAAACATCATAACCCTTTTATGATACACATGACTGAATAGGTTATCAAACCCATGAATCGGTTTTGCTTAGAGCTTTAATTAAAAGCGAATACATGTACCACACACATTTTTCACTTTTGTCGTAAGACTGGCCACGTGACTTAGTTTTCCAATGTCTGTTCCTTAAGTACTTTTAAAAAATGAAAATTTCGTTAAATATATTCATTAATGTTAAGTAGATTATGACATTTTATTCATAGAACTCGAAACTTATATAGAAATCTACCAAATTTAAGAAAATGAACCAGTTCTAAACTTGATAGTTTTTTAAATTTAGCATTATATGTCTTATTGATTTTAGTCACTCCAATTTCATTCATTTTGTCCTTATTTTTGTGAATTTTCTTTAAAAAAAAATCACTAATGAGGACATCCCGACTTTTGAATTTTGAAAAAATTTCTTAAAATTAGCCCTAATTAGGCCCCCTAGAACACATATCCGGGATAAGTTAATTTTTTTTATGTGTTTATATATATATATATATATATATATATATATATATATATATATATATATATATATATATATATATATATATATATATATATATATATATATATATATATATATATATAATATATATAATACCGTCTTCGGGGGCCAGTCTTAAGGTAGATATGAAGCCATACAGCATTTTTCTAACACCTACATGTGAGTCCGAAGTTATTGATTGCATAATGGGTATGAAGGTAAAAAAAGCTCCTGGGTTGGACTCGATCACTGTGGAGAACTTGAAGGAACTCGTACATGTTATTGCAGTCCCGCTGACTATCCTAATCAACAGATGCATAGAACTTGGTATCTTCCCAGACATTCTAAAGAAGACAGTAATAAAACCATTGTTTAAAGGAGGAAACAGGGACGAAATGCCAAATTATAGGCCGATATCCTTATTATCGAATGTGGCCAAGGTTTTCGAAAAAATTATTTGTCAGAAAATAACAAGCTATTTAAAGAAGCATAACATTTTATCAGAATCGCAGTTTGGCTTCAGAGAGGGTCTGTCAACACAGAATGCGTTAAATACCCTAACTACAGGAATTTATTCTGCCCTGGATAAGCAAAGACAAAGTATTTGCATCTTTCTAGACGTCGAAAAGGCCTTCGACGCTGTTGATCACAGGATTCTTCTCAAAAAATTGGAGGGTATCGGTTTTAGGGGTGTTCCGCTGCTTTTGATTGGGGATTATTTGCGGTCTAGAAGGCAGTGCACAAGGATTGACGACAGCTGCAGCGATTTTGAGGTGGTTGAATTTGGCGTTCCTCAGGGTACAGTCCTGGGTCCGTTGTTATTTAGTTTGTATATCAATGATATATTTGATGTGCAGACAGCTGGTAAAGTCATTGGTTTTGCAGATGATACTGCAATTCTATATAAAGATTGTTCTTGGCAGCGGCTAAAGACCAAAATTGAAGATGATTTTGTGAATGTTAGGGGGTGGTTTGATGCCAATGGGTTGACTATTAACACAAAGAAGACGAAGTATGTTGCATTTGCCTCCTATAAGTCACACCTGCCGTCATTTAATACACTGCAAATAGTTTGTAATGACCAATGTATCCAAATTGAGGCGGCACAAAAAGTTAGGTATTTGGGGATCATCATAGATCAACATCTGCGTTGGGATGAGCATGTTGGTGTGGTTGTTAAAAAGTTGAGGACCATTTTGTATAAGTTTAAATACCTAAAAACCTTTCTGACAACGGTGTGTCTTAGAATGGTCTATTCGGCATTGGTTGAACCCCTTCTTACATACGGGATTGTTGTTTGGGGTGCTGCGTTGAGTTGTCACCTGAAAAGGTTGGATATAATTCAACGTTGGTTCCTGAAACTAATTTATAATAAGTGCTACACTTACCCGTCTGAATCGTTGTACGCTGAGGTAGGAGCTAATGATATTAGGCAACTTTTTTCATTGGCTGTGTTGACGTACGTAAGAAAGTATGATCGCGTCTCTAGAATAGAGCATTCGTACATAACTAGGCTAAACGCAGCAGCGGCCGCTCAAACGAACAGAGCAATTAAGACTGTGGGCCAGCGTAGTTATACTTATATTGCACCAAGAATTTATAATACTATTCCAGTCAATATCAGAGCTGCACCAACTTTACGTTCTTACGTGAGGATGGTGAAAGCATGGGTTTCGAAATCTAGACACATCATTCATGGTTTAGTACACAGATAGGTGTTGAGCAGGTCGTATGATAGCTTTTGCGATGTTGTACCGCACAGTAATCATTTTAAATATGCACACTTTTTTTTTATTATTATATACATTTGTGAGAGTGTACATTGTACATGTGAAAATGTGTGAGAGAATGTGTTTGTGTGAGTGTGCTGGTGGGTGTTTTTGGTTTTTGCGCCTGTGGGTGTGTGTGTGTGTGTTCTTGTCTTCATTACTTAGTTTTGTATACTTTGCTTGGTCTAGATGTATCCACGCACAAGTCTCTGACTTTTGTGGATCTCTCCAAGATTTATTATGTTCAGTAGATCTATGTATGTTATTGTTATTGAACTGTATTTTGAAAAAATAAATCTATTATTATTATTATTATTATTATTATTATATATATATATATATATATATATATATATATATATATATATATATATATATATATATATATATATATATATATATATATATTTATATATGTATCACACCTATAACTAAAAAAATAATGGGCCGATTTTGATTAAATCGGGTGACTTTATCGTTTAATGGTATCTAATTTTTGTCGAATTTTGGTAAAAAATCAATGAAGCTCAATATATCCCTTATTATCCAAGATACAAAAAAAAATTGTATACATTAATTATAGGTGTCTTGAACTACATCTTAAAACAATATTTCTACAATCACAGGCTGGTCCATAAGTCGTTGGTGATACAAATTTTCTTTTTTTTAAATTGATTACCCCTTTTTGTATTTTTGCATTTGTCTTCGAAATATAATGCTTGTTTGTAAGAAATTCGGGACGCAGCAAGTGCGTTATGGTAGCGAATTTTCATTAAATGTCTCAAATTTGAATACCTCAATTTGTTATTAACCTATAAGGTTGACCAAGAAACCAGTTTTTTCGGGAACACTTTAAGTTTACTTTCGGAAATTTTTCTACATTTTCAAACAATAAAGTTATTTGTGGCACATTGTTTCTACTATATAGGTTATACTGATAACCAAATTTGATGTCCGCCTTTAAAAAATACACATATTTGTTATTAAAAATATTTTAATGAAAATTCACTACCATAACGCACTTGCCGCGTCCAAACTTTTATATATATATATATATATATATATATATATATATATATATATATATATTTGTGTGTCACACCGATAACTCAAAAAATAATGGGCTGATTTTGATAAAATTTTCTGAGTACCATTTTTTTGCAAGTGGCTTGGATAACTTTGTTATCCAGGAAAATCGGTCCAGGTTTTCCCGGAAAATTTGGTGTTTTCTTTCGCAAACAATTTTTATCTCCGGAAATGACAAAGAAAGGGCAACCTGTCGTTACAGACATGCATTATATTTCGATGGACAATGAAAAAAGGCAGTAACATAAGGCGTCTTCGATAAAAAAAAGAAAATTTCTATCACCAACGACTTATGGGCCATCCTGTGATTGTAGAAATATTTTTTAAGATGTAGCTCAAGACACCCTATAATGAATGTATACATTTTTTTTCGTATCTTGTATAATAACGGACATATTGTGCTTTATTGTTTTTTACGAAAATTCGACACAAATTATATACCATTAAACGATAAACTCTATAGTTAAGACTACTGCCAAAGCATCAGGTCTATTTGAAATGAATTGTCTGGAAATATTTTAGTAAGATGAAGGACAATGACGCTGGAAGCTGAGACTTCAGGCTTTGTAAAATATTCTTCCTGAGACATTTTCTTTCCATAGCTCGTATTAGTTTCAGGTTCTTTGCCTAAATGTTGCCTATTTTGACGTTTTAAATCGCGACTTTCACGTCTTGAGGAAAACCCCAATTTATTTTTCTTTAAATGCCAATAACTTTTTTGTCTGTTAACCTAGAGAGCTAAATTTTGGTACGTAATTTAACTATAATGATAAACCCGCCTACCAAATTTGGTTGCCCTTACTTTGTTATTTCCGGAGATATAATTTTTTTTCGAAATAAAACACAAAATTTTCCGGGAACACCTGAGCCGCTTTTCCTGGCTAACAAACTTATCCAAGCCACTGGTAAAAGGTAGGTGCTCAACAAATGGTTGAAGGCAAATATTACCTCAACTTTTTTTGGATGTGAATTTCATTAAATTATAAAATATTTAATAGTTTTCTGTGAAGAAAATATGTTTTTGGTTCACTTTGATGAGATGTACGGTTCTTGAGAAAAATCAGTTAGATAATTATGTTATATACTATAAATTGACGGTAACTTTTATGTGTGAATTTTTTAATTAATTTAAAAAGATCCGATTTAATTAAAGTTCATCGTCTGGTGTATTAGGTTTGCTGAGGTTCAAAATTTTGTAAAAATTAATCTTAAAATTAAGTTTCATATCAGAGGAAGCTATACTGTCATCATGTCAAGTTTTATACCTTGTGGAGGGCTGTAGCTAGCTCCTGTAGAGCTCTTTTAGACCAGGAGTCTGTAATGTGTGCGCTTAATGGCCCTACTCACACTGGACTGCATCAGGCGACACATTCAGTATTGCAATACCAATTTTCTCCATCGCACCTTCTCAGCCGCCGGATACAAAATCTGTATCTCTCATAGACATGTCTAAAAGGTTTATATTTACCTCTTCAAGCACGATTACTAGTATAGTGGGCTGGTGAATTAGAAGATCCAAATTATTAATGTGGATAGCATAATTTTGTATAGCGACAACTTTATAGTTTAGCCATATAATTAGGATTAATTAATAAACTTTGTCCATGGCCGATGCTGGGCGCTCGCTGTGACAAACAGTGTATTGAAAATTTGGACCGTTATCCAGTATCCCGGATCTCTCATATGGTATACTCGCCTGAAAGAGCTCTTGTGGAGCTTTTTTTCTGAACTTGTTTATACGATTATCCTGTCTAGTTTTGATCATAGAATACTTAGTTAAAATCAATATCAGTAATTTTTTTTCTCCCTCAGGGCACGTTCGCGGCTTTGCCGCCCCGACAGCACTGCAACCTTTGGCTTATTGTGCATGCCCTTAGTCTTACATTTGCATTCTATGGCCTGCTAATTGAAAATATGAGAGTTTTGTTTTCTTTAAAATGTAACTCAATTTTACCTTGATTTACACTTATAGACACCAGCTGGAGGATCTTTATGAAATATAATAATTTTAAATGAAATTTAAAAAAGGATAAATACAAGTTACAATCCGTTCTCTAGTATTTTATGGCATATGACATAATTTTCAAAATGGGTTTTCTCGAAAATCGGGCACCCTATCGAAGTGAAACACGAGCACATTCTCTTCTTCGGAAACTGTCAAATTTTATAATTCATTATTAAAATATGTTTCAAGTGATACATGTTAATAGACACATTCAAATAAAGGTATATTAAGAGAGCAGAAAGTAGGCCTATGGGACAAATGTTTCCTACAAATAGTACCTTGGGGACAATTAATCAAGGCCACTTTTTTAAGCTTTTTTAGTTTTTTTTTCTATAAACTAGTCAGTTTAACTTTTACTTAATAACAAGAAACTGCACGGTTAATAGTATTATAATTCTTAGAGTCTTTTCAGAAAAATTCAGATAAAATACAAGAAAATATTGTTTCCAAAGAAATATAATCTGTTTTACTCAGATCTCCACTCTGATACCAAACACGTGTTCCAATAAATATTAAACAGTGATTAATTTGAAGTGACTCATGTCAATTAGTATTGTTAATAAAATTAACTAAAAAAATGTACTACTTATCAAATCTCTCAATACAAATTTCAATACAGTTATAAAAATATTACGTAGTCAAATAATTATGATATCGAAAGATATAAGTACATATTTTGAAAAAGTTGCTCTGCAAATTTTTTTCCTGGGCATGTTATTAATTCTTTAAGTATTTAGCCACAGTGGTCTATATGGCTCTAAACTTAAAACGAGCTTTTTTTTCTTATCCAAAAACGCACATCATGCACACACACACACACACACACGCGCACGCACGCATGTGTGCAGAGACGTATTTATATGCATTCCCATAAATATATTTTTAAAGAATACTGACATATAGTTACACCTACATTTATTTTATATATTTTATATTATTAATATAGTCCAATTTTCGGTGTGTGTTTGTGACTGATTAAAAAACACAAAAGAAAGGCTACATTCATGTGGTCAATATTTCTAAAATGACAAATACCGACTACCTGGCGCTTTTACTTCCTAGAAAATCGTCACTTATTTCACGTAGTTTCATTCAAATACTATACTATGATATAAAATATTTACACATTTCATTAGCTGCTTATTTTAGCATAATACTATTCTAGAAATTGTATTTTTAGGATAAAAATTCCTAAGAATTTATTTCTTTTTTTTTTACTTAACTCGCCTTTGCGGTCAATTTCACTGCCTGTAGACCTCTCTAAGTTTATTGAAATTGTTTTTGGAACACCAAACAAGACCAAATGTATTTATTTGCTGTATTACTTGGAAAACAGAAGTGATACCAAAAAAGTCATCTCTTATCCCCGGTTGCACAAAGTTTTGTCCGACAATCATCAACTAATAAAAGAATAAAATTAATGATGATTATTAGTTTTGTTGCACCAAAAAATATGTTCTTGGTTAATTAACAATTTTTCACAGAATTAAAAAAGAGCAATCTTGTTTTTGTACAACATAAGTAATAATCAGTGAGTAATGAATTGTAACTACCAATTACCTGATTATTGTTTATCAAAGCTGTCTGACATTAGTAGCCTCACTGCCATAACGGATAGAGCATGAGCCGTTTGTGCAAAAGGCTTGGATTCGACATCCGGGCGCGCTGAGGCGAGGAACAAATTTATTTCCTTAAAAACATTACAGCACAAACTATAGTTTTACATCTCCCGAAGCCACCATAGTGTTTCAGCAAGCTGAATGTGAGCATGCTCCGTTCTTCGGAGGTGACTTAAAGCCTTCAGACCCGTGTCCATACCATGTTGGCACCTCCCTATCCTAGTTATCCTAGTTACAAAAAGAACGGAGTTTGGCAAAATTTACAGGTTGGTGAGGTGAAACTCTTCCCTGTTGTTGGTGATTGGCCATAGTCGCGGAAAGAGACCGACGGTAGGTAAATAAAAAACACACAACACAACCGTGCATTAGTCTATTAGGAATCCTAATCATATAGTAATAAATTGCATGAAATTATACATCTAGAACTTTTCTAGTAAATTACTGTATCAACATTTTCCCAAACTTATTAGGAAAAAATCCACATAGAAATATACTAAACGCATATAAAATATTTTAGAAAATAATTTAAATGATACGCATTAAGTGGAAGTTTATTTTTGACAGGGTGATGATATGATACTTGAACGATAAAATAATCAAAAACGTTTGCATGATTAGAAAACAATTTCTTATATTAATTCCATTATTATCGTCTGACCACATCAAAAATTTGGAGAAATAGCGATACGTTTCCGGCGATGTAAAAAAGAGATTATAATAAAAATGACGCTGGGTATCTCTTTGTCCACATTTTCATTGATTTTTGTAAACATGTTTTTTCCCTTAGGGCTCGTCCGCGACTTTGCCGCCCCGATAGCACCGCAGCCTTTAGCTTATTGTGCACATGTGAACAGGTACTACCCGATATTATCTATGATATCTCTCTTGGAGATCATAATATTTATCATACATATATAAAGTTTCCTGAAATATCAAATTACCATTTTTATAATTATAGCTTTTTTAAGTAGTACTTTATAGTAATTATATAAGAACTGGTGATGCGAATACATTTTGCTTAATATTATACATATTACTTAAACATATAAAGTTACAGGGAGTAAAATATTTTCCATTGCGGGTAAAAATTATGAACAGCGGCAACACAGCGGAATGCCAGGTACATGGATTATAGATTGTTCAGTTGGCCTGTAATATGAAAGGATGCTTGATGCTTTATTCTTGTAATGTAAAATTATTTAATACACATTTCTTTTACCATGCTATTAGGGTACTAGACATTTCTCGATACAACTTCCGTTACATCCTACACAGTATGCTGTACCACATCTGTTTCTCTCTAGTATTATCTGTTTACAATAGAACGCATTTAGTGTATCTTTCTCTGTCTAGAAGAATATTGTGATAGAATTTTGCCTGTAATAGATCTTTCCATTATTAGCATTTCTCGTTTGGCATCAATATTATGCTAGGCAAATATTTTAAAAGTGGACGAAGTTAGTACCTGTATCCCATACAATCAAATTTCGGTAGGATGGCTTGCAGTTGAAATAAATATACATTACAATATATTTGTCGGTATTACACATTATTTTAATATCTCTTTCCTGTACTATATTCTTCTTTTATGATACATTCTGTGGACCCTTTGACTGTACTGTGAAGTTGAGAGCACAATATTTGTCTGAAGGTTAATGTATACAGAGGTTTCTAAGCATGTTTCTGATTTTTCTTTGCAAAAAAATGAACATTGCAAATTTACCGATAAAAATGATTAATTTAAAAAATGGAAACAACGCCTCTATTAAAGTTCTCTTCGTCATTTTAACTTTCAATGAAATTTCGCTCTTCGCGTTTCGTTTTTGTGATGGGCGAAGAAAATATAAGTACGAGTATAGTTTTCCTTCTTAAAACGTCAAAGTCGCGATTTGAAAGTTCAACTTTTAGGCAAAGAATCTGAAACGAATACGGGTTATGTATGTCGCCAGAAGTCTGTTTTAAAAAGCCTTAAGTTACAGCTTCAACAGTCATTGTCCTTAATTTTTCTTACAAAAATATTTGCAGAAAACTCGTTTAAAATAGACCCATTCTCTGATGTTTTGGCAGCAGTTCTAGTTATAGAGTTTATGGTTTAATACTCTATAATCTCTTAATCACGAACTAGGCTCCCAAGACACCACAGCTGGGGTGAGTTTCAGTTTTTATCTGTCTACATATATACAGGCTGACGTATTTCTATGGTAAAGCTGATTATATCCGTTATATTATACAAGATACGAGGAAAAATTGTTTACGTTAATTATTGGGTGTCTTGAGCTGCACCTCATAAAGTTATTTTGACAATCACACAATGGCCCATAAGTTGTTGGTAATACAAATTTTCTTTTTTTTTAATCGAACATCCCTTATATTATTGCATTATTGCATTTTCCATCGAATTATCCATGTTTGTGAGAAACAAGATTGATAACATTAGTCGTGTTCGAGCTGTCTCAATTGTTTTGCAACTTTTTACATAATCGGCACATATAAAAAATTATAACACGGCGTTTTTACCAATACATAGCAGAGTCCCATTAAAAAAGCATTCCGAGAGGTTTTCGTTTATATCATTCGTCGAAAAAATCTAGATGCCGTATACAAGCGCTCTCAAATAGTGACTGAACTTGAAAAAAAAAACCTCCGCAACTCAATGTTTTCAAATAGAACAGCAATAGAACAGTATTTTGTGTTTCAGAAGCGAAGGACGTACCCTCTGCTTCAAGTTTTGTATAACACTTCCTATACATACAGACTCTAGTTTTGGAAATATTTACATTTATAATCTTATACCATGATTCATGTTTAATTTTTTTTTGGTTGTATATTCAATTCTAATAACGGAGCAGGTTATGTGATTATTTAGCGAATTTTCGAAGAAAAATACTAAAATGTATAAATTAACTTTAGTACAAAAAACGTACTAAATAATTAATTGGATAGGATTATCTATGTTTACATTTTCATAATATATAAATAAGTAGTTGACGAATTGGTTTCACAAATGTAAAAAAATATTTTAATGCAAAACATTTTTTGGAAGTTTCATTCAAGAGATGTTTGTCAATAATTATGGGAGGTGGTTATAAAAAGTTTGAAGAGCTTCGTTGGCCAGCAAAATCAGAAAGCTTTTTTCGGGAACATTTTAAGTATATTTTCGGAAAATGTTTGGACTTTTTCAAACGATAAAGTTATTTTGATGAAATACTGTACATTGTTTGTACTATATACTTCGGCTAGACTGGTGACCATAGTTGATACCTGCTTTCATTAAAAATACATATTTGCTATTAAAAACATTTTAACGAAAATTCACTACCATAATGAACTTGCAGCATTCAGACTTTTGTTGCTTATGTTAAGTGTCTTAACATAAAATGGATAACAATAACGAAAATAATGTTAATAGAAATCTAGCAATTCGTAATTTATTTTTTATACAGAAAAAATACGATAAAATTGTTAGCAAGACTTGCAGAACATTTAACGAAAACTATTTACACCTACCTCTAATGACAAAAGATATATTTAGAGGAATAGAAGCAAATTTTGTGCGATTTGAACGAATTGGCCAAGTGTTAAAGCGACCAAAAACCGTAATTGATAAGGAAGACGAAAAGTTGAATACCTGGCTTATTTCGTGGCAAATTCCAACGCCTCAGTTCAAGCTGCCGAAGTAGATCAGGCGATCAGTAGAAGTTTAGTACAGAGGATTTTAAAGGATGATCACTTACACGGCTACAATTTCTCAGTACAAAACCTTAATCCACAACTCCCGACAGAGTTACCTTGTGATGCTATCAGTACCGGCTCGTGCCTTAATGCATTGGGGGTGCGCAAGAAAAAAAAAGTTCGGGACATAGCAAGTGCGTTATAGTAGTGAATTTTTATTAAATGTTTCAAATTTGAATAACTCAAGTTTCTACTAACTTAGAGAGTTGAATTTTGGTGTATAGCAGGGTCTTACCCAGGGAAACATATCCACCAAATTTCATCAAAATAACTTTGTAATTATCGGAGAAAAATTTTTTTTTCAAAAGAAAACTCAAAGTTTGAATAAGTCAATTTAGTAAAAATGTAGAAAGTTGAATTCTAGTGTATAATAAGGCCTTTTACAAGGAAACATATTCACCAAATTTCATTAAAATAACTCTGTAATTTTCGAAGAAAAAGATTTTTTTTTGAAACAAAACTCAAAATTTTCCCGGAAAACGTTATCCCTCTTTCCTGACTAACGAAATCATCCAAGCCATTTATAAAAGAAAGGCACTTGCCGAGTTTCATCGAAATCAGTTGCTTATTTTTTGAGGTATCGGTTGGATACATATATATATATATATATATATATATATATATATATATATATATATATATATATATATATATATATATATATATATATATATATATATATATAAACATATAAACATTGAAACTGACCCCGGATATGGGATCTAGGGGTCCTAGTTCGCGCTCATTTAAAAAAATTTTTGCAAAGTCTCTCCATAGATACTTTCTATTCTAAAATAAAAATTCACTAATATATATATATATATATATATATATATATATATATATATATATATATATATATATATATATGTATCCAACCGATAACTCAAAAAATAAGCAACTGATTTCGATGAACCTCGGCAAGTGCCTTTCTTTTATTAATGGCTTGGATGAGTTCGTTAGTCAGGAAAATTGGATAAGGTTTTCCGGGAAAATGTTGAGTTTTGTTTCAAAAAAATCTTTTTGTCCGAAAATTACAAAGCTCTTTTAATGAAATTTGGTGGATATGTTGCCTTGTAAAAGACCTACATAACTTTATACATTTTTAGAAAATTGAATTATTCAAATTTTGAGTTTTATTTTGAAAAAAAAATTTTCTCCCCGAAAATTACAAAGTTATTTTGATCAAATTTGGTGGATATATTGCCCTGGGTAAGACCCTACTATACGCCCAAATTTAACTTTCTAAGTTCGTAGAAACTTGAGTTATTCAAATTTGAGCATTTAATAAAAATTCACTACCATAGTGCACTTGCTGCATCCAGAACTTTTTTTTCTTGCGCACCCCCAACGCATTAAGGCACGAGCCGCTACTGCTTTCTATGTAATTCCAAATAGGAGTTACAGACCATTTCGTAAAAGTCAATCAGCTGTCAGAATTTCGGAAAATATTGTTTTCTTAAAAAATATAGTATATTAGTATAGTGTACATAAAAAAGATTCTAAATTGATGCTCATCTAAACATGGAAAAATGTACAGGTGTTCCATTTAAAATAACAAAATTGATAGCGACTTCCGGTGTAACCGGAAGTGCTAAAAATCTGAGAATATTTTAGTTAAAGAGAATGTAATCAATTATACCGAATTCTAAATTTGATTTTTTAAATTCTTGCCAGAACTCCAGAAACTTCTGACGACAGGTCTCGCTCGGACAGCCTGTATATTGCGGAGATGTAGTGTCGCTCTAGAGGAGTACCTCGCATATAAAGCCTTAAAAATTGAGTCAACTACCAGAGCCAGCACAGGCAATAAAATATTTGCTAAATTACCCACAACAAATATATAACTGATTATATAATTGTAACTCTTTGTTACGACTTACGACTGATAATCAGAAAAAACACCTGACACAGATCCCTAAGGGGTCCTCGTTATTAAAATAAGAGGCGTTGAATTGATAATAATTTAATATCACATTTCAACACAATATTTGATAGAATACAACAAAAGCATTGTGTAAATGAAATGAAATTAATGAACTTTGACACACATGATTTAACTTACATCATGATAATTAAGTATCAAATATTATAAAATAAACACTTGCATATGTCATTGTCTACCACTACTAGTACTCTGCACGTCATTTCCACACAAAAGTATCCAATTGCCATTTTCTCACAATACTTGTTTTTTTGTTTTTTTAACGTCGGTCTATTTCCGCGACTATAGCCAATCACTGACGCCAGGGAGCAGTTTCACATCACTATCCTGGAAATTTTGCCGAACCCCTGCCTTTCTGTAAGGAGGGTAGGGATCTTTAACGTGCCCAACATCGCATGGACACGGGACCGACGGCTTTACGCCCCCTCCGAAGGGCGTCTCGTGCAGACATTCAATGCTCAAATACAATGCCAGAACCTCGGTTGATGTTAATTTTACAGTTTGTACTGAAAAAGTGAAAGGAGTATCCTGGGATCGAACCCAGTACCCTTCGGTTCAGAGGCACCTGTTCTTACCACTGAACCACCGAGGCTCTGCACAATACTTCTCCACGCACTTTTATCGTGACATACTACTCACGCTTTTAGTGAATTTTCTTAAAAAAAATTCACTAATGAGGAGATCCCGACTTTTGAATTTTGAAATAATTTCTTCAAATGAGCGCTAATTAGGCCCCCCAGAACACATATCCGGGGTCAGTTTCAATTTTTATATGTTTATATATATATATATATATATATATATATATATATATATATATATATATATATATATATATATATATATATATATATATATATATATATATATATATATATGTATCACACCGATAACTCAAAAAATAATAGGCCGATTTTGATTAAATTTGGTGAATACCTTCCTTTTGCAAATGGCTTGGATAAGTTCGTTATTCAGGAAAATCGGCCCAGGTTTTCCCGGAAAATTTTGAGTTTTCATTCGAAAAAAAATTATATCTCCGGAATTAACAAAGTAAGGGCAACCAAATTTAGTATGCTGGTTTGTCATTATAGGTGAGGTGCCTACCAAAATTTAGCTCTGTATGTCAAAAGACAAAAAAGTTATGGGCATTTAAAGAAAAATAAATTGGGGTTTTCCTCAAACGTCAAAGTGACAATTGAAAACGTCAAAATTCGCAACATTTAGGCAAAGAACTCGAATCTAATACGAGCTCTGGAAAGAAAATGTCTTAAGAAGAATGTTTTACAAACCCTGAAGTCTTAGTTTCAACCGTCATCGTCCTTCATTTTACTAAAATATTTCCAGAAAATTCATTTCAAATAGACCCTTTCTCTGAAGCTTGGCAGTAGCCTTAGCTATAGAATTTATCGTTTAATGGTATATAATTTTTGTAGAATTTTCGTAAAAAATCAATAAAGCTCAATATATCCGTTATTATACAAGATATGAAAAAATATTGTATACATTAATTGTACGGTGTCTTGAGCTACACCTTAAAAAATTATTGCTACCATCACAGGATGGCCCATAAGTCGTTGGTGATACAAATAAAAAAAATTAGTGGAAAACGCTTTATGTTTTTGCATTTTCCATCTAAATATAATGCATGTTTGTAAGTAATTCTGGACGCAGCAAGTGCGTTATGGTAGCGAATTTTGATTAATTGCTTCATATTTGAAAAGCTCAATTTGCTATTAACCTATAAGGTTGACCAAGAAAGGGATTTTTTCGGTTACATTTTAAGTTTACTTTCGGAAATTTCTGTACGTTTTCAAACAATAAAGTTATTTTGATGAAACATGGCACATTGTTTTTACTATATAGGTTATACTGGTAACCAAATTTGATGCCTGCTTTCTGAAAAAAAAAACATATTTGCTATTAGACATTTTTATGAAAATTCACTACCATAACGCACTTGCTGCGTCCCGAAGTTTTTTAACGAATTTTTATAGAAAAAATCACTATAATTTGTATTGGCTCACTACAGTTACACCATACGTTATTAGTGATTTTCTTGACGAAAATTGAATGGAGGACCATGGTGAGACTTTTGGAACATTTTTTTAATGAGCGCGAATTGGGGCATCTAGAACGTATATCCAAGGACAGTTTGAATTTTTATGTTTATATATATATATATATATATATATATATATATATATATATATATATATATATATATATATATATATATATATATATATATATATATATATATATATATATATATATGAAGCGGACGGTTGTTACTCCTATACAAAAGCAGAGTGAGCCAACGGATATATCACATCCACGTTCAGTGAGCGTTTTACCGGTGTTGTCTAAGGTTCTTGAGAGACTAATGACGGTTGAAATGAGTCATCTCTGAATCGATAAAAGCTTATATCACACTCGCAGTCTGGATTTAGACCTGGATATGGTTGCGCCACTGCTTTAGCTAAGGTGACGGATGATATACTTGGAGCCTTTGATGGGGGCAGAGTCGCTGTCCTGGCTCTTTTGGATTATTCAGAGGCCTTTGACATGATACATCATGATATACTTTTGTCGATTCTGGGGGATTTTAATTCCACAGGCCATTTTGTTTCATTGGTTGCGTCCTTTTTGACAGGTCGGTTTCAGATGGTTTTATGTAACGTCGGGGCTGCTTCCTGTAATAAGTGGGGTACCTCAGGGTAGCATTTTCTGGCCACTATTATACACTATCTATAGTTAGTTATAGTTTATGCGAACATATCGATTATAGTAATTATCATCTCTATACCGATGATACCCAATTATACTGCTCTTTTCCTCCGGCTGGGGTATACAGCGCATGTGCGCGATTCATTCGGGATCTTGATGCTCTCTTCTTCATATCGCAGACACATCTTCTGCGAATAAATCCAGCAAAGTCAGTTGTTACTGAGTTTGGCAAAAGACTATAAGAACTCTAATTTATAAAACAGCTCAAATTTCTGTTGGCAATACTGTTATTTCGTATAAAAATAGTACAAAAAATCTGGGTCTGTAGGTGGATCGGGATTTGAGGTTTCGGCAGCATGTAAAAAACATACTGCTAAAATCATATTGTGCCTTAAGGATGACATATCCTCACATAAACTACTTGGAGCGAGGCATTAAAATAGAACTTCACGAAGGTTTGGTGTTGTCCCGTCTTAATTATTGTGATGTGGTGCGTAGACAGCGGTGACGCGAGATAAATGGAGCCCTAGCAATGGGCCTTTATGATACAAAGTTGCCTTTCCCACAGTAAGGACAGTCGAGTCAGCAGTAGAATTGGAGGCGCATGCAAGTATGCAAGCTCAGACTAGCAAGTTGGACGGAATATCACTCGTGAGAATCTACATCAGCAGACCCATTGTCACCTCCAAAGACAATAGTGCCATGCCTGGAGTGTAGTGTATAAATAGGCTGCTCACAAGGATACAACCGTTTATTCTTGTTCCGAGTAGTTAGACTGCACATCGCGTGCTACACTTTAGATCACTTGTATGTTGATCGTTACCTTTGTCATTATTTTATATTATTCATTTATGTATTAAGTATTGATTGTTTAAAGTATATATATAAATTGTTTTAAAAATTTAAAGGTCTTAACCGTAAAGTTAAGTCGCGAGACGAATTAAAAAAGTACAGAATTCGTGCCTGACACTTATATTTCGCATTCGGCGTCCTCATAGAGTTTCTCATAAGCTAAAAGAAATAAAGTGGATAAATATCTTTAATAGAAAGGAATTCCATATGGCTTGCTTTTTCAATAACATTTTGTCAACAAAAACACCACCTTACCTACATGAAAAAAATAAGATACAGAACAGATGTGCACAATCTTAACTTACGAAGGAAGGATATTTTAACCATTGCAAAACAGAGAAAACAGTTACTTGAACGTTCTTTTATATATAATTGTGCATATAATGAATAAAAGTGCCAGTGTTAATTTGTCACCTTCAATTACAGTGTTCAAACGGAAATATAGGTTATCACTCTAGCAGTTGCACTGAGCACAACTTTCATAATTTTGCAATTCGCATTTCCCCGCCAGACAGCGACATGAAGTAGTATCAAAGAATTATGAGGGAGGCCAGGCTAGGACTATACAGACTAGCCTGCAATGGTAGACTGAAGATCAACCCAGGCTTCAGGGGCCACTGCAAAATTCAGGAGATCGTGAAGGTGCCCATGCTTGAAATGAGGTCAGACTTGGCGAGCCCGCGAATGTGCAGGGAAAACAACTGTACAGTGGAAATCCCCGACCGCGAGGCATGGCGGGAGGAGGCGCCGGGCATACCACAGGACGCGCTCGTCTGGTTCACGGACGGATCCGGTGTGGAGCGTGGGACGGGGGCAGGTGTTAACTCGGAAGGACCGAGGGTAAGTCATAGTATTTCCCTCGGAGCCCATGCAACGGTGTTTCAGGCCGAGATATACGCCATCCTGCACTGTGTGCGGGAGAACAAGAGGAGGGGCTACACCAACAAGCAGATCCTCATAGCCACAGACAGCCAGGCAGCCCTTAAGGCACTAAGTAGCCCACGGGTAAATTCCTGGCTGGTGAGTGAGTGCCGAGATGAGACGAGCAACCTCGTTGGGCAGAATGAGGTGACCCTCATCTGGGTGCCGGGTCACTCGGGGGTCAAAGGCAATGAAGAAGCTGACAGTCTTGCGAAGAGAGGGTCAGCAGAACCATTTATGGGACCAGAACCAACTCTGGGCGTGTCAAAGAGCACTGCCAGGGGAGCCATTAAGTCCTGGGTCAGAAACTAACACAAGGTGTACTGGGCGGACTGTCCAGGGCTCAGACATGGGAAGTCAATAATTGACGGACCCAGTTCAAAGAGAGCTGTGGAGCTGCTAAATCTTAGCAGAGGACAGCTCAGAAACACAACAGGTCTCTTGACGGGACACATGGCCGTCAAGAAACACCTGCATAAAATGGGTGGTTCGAAGGGGACCTCACATGCAGACTCTACGGCGAGGGGGAGGAATCAGTCCAGCACATCTTGTGCGAGTGTAAAGCTCTGGGCCGCAAAAGACAACTGATCTACGGTCAGTCTAGACCGGAGACAGAGCAATATAAAACTTCACCATACCAATCGCTGTGCTGACTAGTTCAAGGCACAGTGATTTTGGAATGCGTGGAGTAAGACTAAGGGTATGCAAAATCAACCACAGGTTGCAGTGCTATCGGGGCGGCAAGGCCGCGGACGAGCCCTGAGGGAACAAAAAAAAAGTATCGAAGAAGGCTTTGGTGGAAGAACAGAGACCGGCCTATTTTGTAGGCTGTGCCACTGAATTGGAGCCTGGTTTGCCAATGTTGGCTTTTGCAATGGATGTTATTGTTGTGGTTATTAATGTACGATACCTTGCTTGGTTTATTGTGACTATATGTTTTGGTTGTACAAAAACTTTCATTGGCAAATAAAACCGTTATATATATATATATATATATATATATATATATATATATATATATATATATATATATATATATATATATATATATATATATACATATATTTGTGTGTGTGTGTGTGTATCTTTATTTTGTTAAAATCGCGAAGGAGTTCGTAAATCTGCTACAACGGACAATTTCGCCCAAAAATATACAAACATATTATTGGATACGCTATATTTTTGAAAGTATTAGACTAACTGAAATGAGACTTTACCTATAGCTAGAAATGGTGTAAATAAACCTCTGTTGTGAAGTTTAAGTAATTTGGTGCACAAAATCTGGACTTTTTCCAAATTAAAAATAAAATCTGGTGTACATGAACTTTAACGATTTAAGTGGTTAAAATCCAATGCCCGACAAAACGAGAGTAGTAAGCTGCCATGCGTAGATTGCTACATACTACAGGCATACACCCTAATACAACGATAACCAAACAACACAAATAAAATGCGTAAAACATAATGTCACAAAAATCCCGAACTCACAAATACTTATTAAATCGTTTGTCAACAATTACGACATAAGAATTATATATTGCAAATGCAACGGTGTTATGTATTTTATTCATAAGTGCCATATTATAAAAATATGAGAAGATACGAAAGAATGGAATAAATCGCCTCACGTCTCTATGAAAATAATTTCAATGGAGTTCGTTTTTTTAAACTATAAACTTAAAAATAAGACGTCTTTTAAGATCAAAACAGTCATGTGTTTCAGCGACGGGTGAGTTATCAAGATACAATTCAATTAATTCTGTAATTAGCTGTTACATTTACTTTTAGGATATAATATAAATAATTTCCAGGGGTAAGAACATGGGCCTCTGTATCGAAGGGTACTCGATTTGATTCCCAGCGTTCCCCTTTTACTTTTTCAGTACATACTGTAAAATTAACATCAACCGCGGTTGTGGAATAGTATTTGAGCAATTTGAATGTCTGCACATTCCGCACTGCGGAGGGGGCGTAAATCTGTCGGTCACGTGTCCATGTGATGTTGCGTACGTTAAAGATCCCTACCCTCCTTACAGAAAGACAGGGGTTCGGCAAAATTTCCAGGATAATGAGGTGAAACTTCCCCCTGGCGTCGGTGATTCATCATAGTCGCGGAAGCAGACTGACCTTAAAGTACACAAAAAAAGCTTTATAAAGGTAACATGTGAACGAAATTTCATCTACCCAAATGTATTGTTTTCGGAGATACAATTTTTTTACTTTTGGAGGATTTTTCAAATTCGAAAGATTTTTATGGAAATTCGCTACTATAACGCACTTGCTTGCGTCCAGACTTTTATTATTTCACAATTAACAATACAGTATTTTTCAAAACTCTACGTGACCACCTTCACGCTCCATGTATGTATGTAATTGTTCTAGGAAACATTCCGTGACGTACGTTTTCCTAGATAGTCCTATCAATTTGTGATAATTCCTTATTATAAGGTTTGAATGGCAATTATTTAGTTTGTCTCAATTCTACTGCTCCGAGAATGTGGGATAAGCTCATGTGTCAATGAGGCAGGCCATGGCCACAGCTAGCGACACGACCCGACCGTATTTTTTAAATTGATTTTCCTCAAAGTGTCTATTTTACAAATACTTGATTCATTTTGACACGAACTTATGTAATTTAGCTTAATACAGTTTAATAAAGCTATTGTATTTAATTGATTGAGTGAAAATTAGTTTATTAAAACTTGAAAAAGGTAATGAAAATACGCAACCATAACATATTTACTGCAACCAAACTATTATTAGGTACCAGTTGTATATAGTTTGTCCGTTTATCGATTTATTAGCTAAAGACGTTTTAAATTTATTTTTTTAAATAAAAAACTATAACACATTTAAATCTCAAACTCTATAATTTGAACTGCTGCTATAAAATCTCCGAAAGGGATTATTATAATAATAATTATGGAAAACAGAATGTAAGACGCTGTTAATCAAACTTCTTGCAACGTTCATTGTCCAAAACCCGCCATCGTTTTAGAATTCTTGTTTAAAAATCACCAATTTTGATGTTTCAAATCGTAAATTCTCGTTTATGGAGGTAAAATAATAAAATTTAGAAAGCATTTTTTGGTACTTGTTTTTTGTTGATATTTTATAAGATACATAGATATCTATCGGATGCGGCACATAATATCTAATATCTACATCCTATGGAAGCAGCGCAAAATATTTTTGTTTACTATAACCTCAAAGAAGGGCATCCATCATCTATCTTGTCAGATATTATGTGATTTAATTAATTCATGCATAGTTGCAGTGCTGCCATATGGTATTTGATCCGAGATCAAAGTTAAACCTGGATTAACTCCGATCCATGTTTGCAAAACCGGCGGAGTGTCTTTGTTCTGGCCAATTAAAATTTATATTATATATTTTTCGGACGTAAATGGATACGTGACACCATCAAGTGATTCATCATTGTAACATTATGACCATAAAAACATATTTTGGTGGAAAAATTCAATATGGCGTCCATAAAAAAAGTTTGCTAATGTGACTCAGAAAGTAACGAATGAAAAAAAAAGTTCAGGTCCCTGTACAAAAATTCAAGTTGATATGCAACATAGTTTTGGAGATATTGAAGAAAGCAAAAAATGACAGTTGGTATTTGGCTTGTATTTAGGAAGCTATGGAACATTTTTAGACTTGTAAGTACTTTTGAGTTGCCTTTGTAATTATGCTTTTGTCTCATTTGATCAAGTTTATATCTTTTACAGTTTCCGAGTTGCCAATGATGCTGAAAAATAATACCAAAACGGGTTCTGACCACTAGCATATTGTTAATGTCCGAAATATCGCTTTCCGGTCGTTTAATGTTGACCAGAACACGTTCTGGACGTTTGAAATTGCCAGAATGCGTACTGATTTTGCCAAGTCAGCCTGAAAGCTTTTTGGCATTCGTTACATTGCCAGAACGCGTCAAGCAAACAAACAAGACGTCCAATGGCCACAATGGAAAAATATTTTTATTGTTGATATAAGTATTGCATTCAAATTTTAAAAACAACATCAATTCTTAAAGAGACAGAAAACATCAAAACGCGCAACAAAAAACGTTCACCACATATACTTCTGGTGCCTGCGAAGGGCATACCTACATCTACTTATTTTTTGTACAAACTATTGTTGTGATATTTGCTGTTACATGCTATTTTCTCGGCTCTCCACGCACATTTTTTGTCGACGTAATAGTGTTGGCAATTACACTATATAAAGCCCTGTTTCGATACAGATGCTAACCATGCCCCTACATGAGCGGAATAATCGATATCAAATAATTCGTCCATCGTCCAGAAATAACGCAGCTCAGCGGTTTCGTCCGCCCTCCTCTATATCACTCTTTCGGATTTAGCAAATTTTCAAAAATCGTACCTTTTCAATAGTCGTCTTTATTTCGAAGAAATTGTGTCACCTTCACTTTTACAAGCTTTTGCTGCCTTTACCTCTGTAAGTATTTGATCGTATCTTTCTCTTGTAAAAATACTGCTACGATAATTGCTGTCACATATGACTTTTTGCATATCATCATTGCAACGCAACTTAAGCTCTTCCATGACACTAGCACTCAGTTTCACTCTAGTGACTTTCATGTACGCATTCGAATCAAACACTAGATGGGTACTGGTACTCCGAAACGAAACTGTGAGTAATGGTGAGGTTTACAAGCTGAGACACGCACAAAATCGGTGTTTGGACGGTTTGCTTGTGTGTGCTAGACGCATTTTGGAAATTCCGAAAGGTCCAGAACGCGTTCTGGTCTACAACGACCGGAAAGCGATATTTCGGACATTAGCAATATGCTAGTAGCCAGAACGCGTTTTCGTCGTATTTTTCGACCATTGGCCGAAATCGGTGTTTGCTCCTAACATATATATTAAATAATTATCATATATTTATTAATATTGATTATACATTGCAAATATCACAAATAAGTTATAAACTAGTGCCTATGTTGAGACCCGATTCTGACAGTCTAATTCCAAAAAATATTACTTTAACCTCCAGAATGACTCTAAACATAAAAAATTGAAATTGTCTCCGGATCTGGGTTCTAAGGGGCCTAGTTTGTGCTCATTTGAAGCATTTTTTCAAAATTCAAGCATCGGTATCTTCTAGACATTGATTTTTTTGAAAATTCTCTAATATGGTTTATTTGTCATTTTATGCATACAGCTAGAATATTACAATAATAAGCTAATATACGATTACAATTAAGGTACATTCATGATGTCGAGGAGTCAGGGGCCAAATAACTCCAGGGAGCAAGCTGAGGTAGTGAAAACAACAACATGAGCTCCCGATGAAGCTTTCCCCAAGACCGTCATGCGCGCTGAAGAGCCGCATCCTGTATGAGGTGACCCTGCTTATAACTAAACATGACGGACTTAGACGTGGAGGTCGAGAAAACTCCCCCAATCCACGGTGTCACGTGACCCGTGCCTAGGGATGGATGGCAATAGGGTGATGGTGTCATGAACGGAAACTCTGGAGTACCGGGCAACCCTCCAGAGCAACCTGCCATGCACTACATAGGGGGTTCTGATGGTGTGGACAGTATATCCCCCATTCTCGTTGGAACGACATGAAGAAGATAAATATAAATAAATCCAAAACCAATGAGGCTCGAGGAGTGGCTCCAGCCACAGACTCATGCCTTGAGTCTATTCCGGAAACGGAGACGATCCAGGGGGCGGAGCGTCGCCACACTTTGGGGATCACATGACCGACGTAGATACAGGGGATCAGGGGGTAGCTTTGGCCACGTACCTATCCCTGACACCCAAGCTGGAGGCTGGGTCCCACCGGAGGGAGGCGATGTCCGCGGAGTTTGGGGGCTCCTTCACCAGTGAAGACCTTACTGCAGGGGTAGAGGGACTGTCCCTGCAGTCCAAGCCTCTTTCCGGGAGGAAAGGAAGAATACCTGGAGGACTCAGAAAATGGCGACCATGGCGTAGGCAGTGGAGAAACCTGTAAAGGCGCAAGAGAGAAGTGCGAGTCAGAAGAGGCCGCGCTTGGACTCCAGGACGCCTATTATAGACATACGTTCCAAAACGGCCAGGGCCAGAACACCGGCGCAGACTGGCTCTTATAGGGAGGCTGTTGAGGGCCTCGGGATATTGGTGATTGACAGACGCCATCCTGAGGTCACGCTAGACCAGGGGAAGGCGGACCTGACCGTGGCTGCGGTGGTAGCCGCGGTGGACTCTCTTCAGGAAGGGGAGAGACCGCCTCAGTTCCACCGAGCGCGTCTGGCGGGGGGCATCACCTGGATAACCTCTGCCGGCCTGCAGTCGCGAGACTGGCTACGGAAAACGATCGGGGGCCTCGGTCAGATTTGGGAGGCGGCGGACTGGACAGCCGTCGAGCTCAATCAACTCCCAAAGAGACACAATGTCTTCGTCCGGATCCCTCATACCCCCCGCAAGAGACGGTGGTCAGAAGACTGAAGATCCAGAACCCTGAAGTGGGGACACAACACTGGTCGGTTCTAAGCAGGAACGCAGAGGAGAAAGGACATACTCTCGTCTTCTCGATCGACCAGGCGTCTTACAGAGCCCTTGAAGGAACTTCCTTTAAGGCATTCTGGGGCCTGGGAAGGCTTAGCTTCCGCCCACTGGGGAAGCCACCGGGGGTTGATGGGACTTAGGTTCCTGCAGGTAAACCTCCAACACAGTAGAGCAGCCAAGCCCGGATTACTGATGGCTCTGATGAACACGGATGAGACCCTCATTCGGGAACCGTCCTCCTATAAAGGAGATATCAGGGGACTCGGCGGAGCAGCTGTAAAGCTCCTCTACAGCAGATCCCGCCAGAACACGGGGGCCTGCATTTCTATCAGGGAAGGAATAGAGTTTCTGCCTTTAATTAATTTCTGTTCAGGGGACCTGGCAACGATCAAAATCCGACGTGGGGGAGCGGATGGACCGAGGGACATTACTGTCGCATCCGCTTATTTACCAGGGGACAGCATGGACCCTCCTCCACCCAAGGAATTGGAGCAGCTGATCGTGGGTAGCAGAGCAGGTGGATGGCAGATCATCATCTGCATGGATGCGAACGCGCACCATGAGTTGTGGGAAAGCTCAGGCACAAACTCTAGAGGTGAGTCACTTTTACAATTCTCTCTGAAATTTAATTTAGACATATTGAATAGAGGTAATAAACTGACCTTCGTCACAACAGAGCGTGAGGAAAATTTAGATATTACAGTTTTCACCCAGTTTCTGGATGACTTTGTTAAGAACCCGCCTGTGTCTGGGAAAGTGAGTAACTCAGACTACAGATACATCCGGTTTGAAATCGCCAAAGTCCAAAAACAAACGGTAAAGTACCGGGACCCTCGCAAGGCGGACTGGGAAGCCTACAGGGCAGACCTAGCAGTGAAACTGCAGGGGGTTAAAAGTACCATAGACAATTCAATAGACCAGGAGATTGCGGCAACCCAACTGCGAGACGCAACCACCTCGGCCTAAAACGCCAATTGCCCTCTGAAAATGAGGACGTCCACCAGGAACGTCTCGTGGTGGAACGACGACCTCAGGCAAAGGAGAACGCAGGATCGTAAGCTATTCAACGCGGCCAAAAGGTTGGGAACATGGGATGAATATAGACGTAGCCCTAACAAGCTACAACAAAAGACTGAGAGACTCAAAAAGGAGTAGTGGAGGAGGCACTGCGACGAAGGGGAGAGCACATCCGAGAGTGCTCGACTACACAAGATCCTGTCCAAGATCACTCAGACCAATATAGGGTCCCTTAAAACATCGACGGAAGGCTTTAAAAGCTCGGGGGAGGAAACTATGGAAGTCCTACTGCGGAAGCACTTCCCCGGCTGCAACATAATAAACCAATTACCTCCGGGCTGGAAACACTCAGAAATAGAGGCGCCGTACAGGCGGGTATCTAGAGTAGACTGCTAAAGAGATGGTTACCTAAAGCAAAATAAGATGTGCTATTAACAGCTTTAAGCCATTCAAATCCCCGGGATTCGATGGAATAATGCCCATCATGCTCCAATGGGATATAGACATACTGGCACCGGCGCATACCCTCATTATGAGGGCCAGCCTGGATTTGGGGTATATTCCGAGGACATGGAGACTGGCCCGGGTTGTATTCATTCCTAAACCTTTTAGTCCAACAGACGAGGCAAAGTCCCTGAGGCCAATAAGTCTCATGTCCTTTTTGCTAAAAACAATTGAAAAACTGCTCGACCGGCACATTAGGGGCGGTGTACTGGAAGTATATCCCCTACACTGCGGACAATATGCATACAGAGCAGGAGTCTCAACAAAAACAGCACTGCACCAACTGGTGCTGAAACTGGAAAATACGCTAGAGAACAGGGCTCGCACCACACAAAACTGAAAGTATAGTGCTAGTGGGACGAAGAACACTGACAACAGTAACCGCCAAGGAATGCAGGAATGCAGAAATTCAGTCGCAAACAAGCCTGAACTGCATCGGCATACAAATAGGACCTAACACGAACATGGGTGTGCACATAGAAAGAGTAGTGGCAAAAGCAGACATGATGGTTGCAAAGCTAGGGCGTCTGATCCCAAATATCGGTGGACCAAAACCAGGGAGAAGGAGAGTGCTGAGTAGTGTGGTAGACTCAATCAGACTGTACTGACGCACTAGCATGGAAGGCCATGTTGTCAAAGACAAAGTGTAGAAAAAAGGCTGAGAGAGTACAGAGGAAGGTAGCCATCACAATAGCAAGTGCATATAGAACAGTGGCAACGAAAGAAATACAGGTGATTGCAGGAACGATCCCTTATTGGCAAGAGAGGTAAGTTATGAAAGACACGAAAATAGAAGAGAAGAAAAAAAAGAAGTCAAGAACGGAAACAATTCTCGAGTGGCAGCAAGAATGGGAAGAGGAAATGTCAACATCCCAGTGGAGAAAGATGCTCATTCAACACATACAGACATGGATATCAACACAGCATTGGAAGGTGGGTTATTGTCTTACCCAATTTCTGCCTGGTCATGGGAGTTTCAGGTCGTACCTGAGTAAAATGAAAATAGTCGATAAAAGAGGAATGTACGTATTGTGGTGATAAAGATACGCCAAAACACACGGCCTTTGAATGCGAAAGATGGGCGTAAGCAAGAGAACAAATATATAAAGAACTTGGCAGAAATTTAACAACAGATAATGTGGTGGAGCATATACTGGGAAGTGAAAGGGTGTGGAAAACTGTGAAGAGATGGATCGTAGAAATAATGATGTCAAAGGAGGATGCAGACAGGATGTAGAACAAGAGTAGGGACGTGGTGAATGAATGCCAGCGAGTGGTTTCCGCCACGTCTCTAGATGTTAAGGGGATGTTTAGTGGGTAGTCCCGACCTGGAGAGAAGGGGAGTCACCACAGTGCCGGTTGGTGTGAGATCGCGGAAGCGCCAGCCACCTGCCTACGTAAAAAGCATTCACTTCCGCTATGAGAAAAAAAGAAAGGCAACAGTCCGGCAAAATTTCCATGACAGTGAGGTGAAACTGCTCCCTGACGTCGGTGATTGGCTACAGTCGCGGAAATAGATTGACGTTAAATAAGAAAAGATAATGATAAATAAACAAATTTTAATTATTGGTTTGTGTAAATTTTACTGTCGGTCCGAGAATGTTGGATAAGCTCATGTGCGTCAATACAGAGCATGTTGTCTTCCAATATTTGTCAACATTCACGCCTAACATCTCAGAGTCCAACATTGTCTCTTATTACCCTGAAACCTCCCTTAACGCCTACAACAGCCGCCAGGAGGCTGAGGTAGCGTCAGTGGCGCCATGGGCCAAGTGTCATTAAGCGGCAACGACACAGGAAAGCAGCTAGATTGAATGCAAGAACTCTTACACTTCCTCGTCATGCAACGCACGCTAAGAATCGTAGCCAGACCGGCTGAACCGTGAGCTGTAGTCATACACTGAATAGTATTAGTTGATTATGATGTGGTCATGTGAAACTTAATGTCGTCGGCCAACGGTCAGGACCCATCGTAGGAACATCACCTGATCCGCGACCCTTATTCAAAACTTCTTCATCATCGAGACATCGAAATCCAAGTTTGTCACCTGGACACGTGGACAGGTCAGTGAGCTTCGTTTTAGCAAGAGCCAGTCTTCCGTCGAGCAACTGAGCCATGATTAATTTGTAAAAGTATTTTGTAGCTACAGCGATTTGTTTTAAAGATATTATGAATGTTATAGAGAAATATAAAATTTGCCTGCAGCTTGTAAATGTAAAACCATACGTTCTATAGCCAGAAAAATTGGACCAGGTTTTCCGGGAAAATTTTAGGTTTTCTTTTAGAAAAATTCTCCGAAAATATAGACATAGAGTCTCGACATTTTTATTCTAATAATGCAAGCGCAAATTAAATTGGCTTTTCTTAAGCTTTAATGATCAAAAAGCACATACACGACAAAACTTCCTTGCTTTAAATAGCAAACTGATTTGCTTCGAAACTCTTCTTCTCACTTAAATATACATATACCAAACAAAAACTTCTAACTGTATTAAAAATAGTTGTTAAACGTAATAAGTTGAAGTGTGTTGATATTTGCGTTACATGGAACCTCCTACTATTGTTGTTATTGTTAATTAGTTATATTATTTTTGGAATTTAAGAGCCTCGGTGGTTCAGTGGTAAGAACGTGTGCTTATGAATCGAAGGGTACTGGGTTCGATCCCATAGGGTTCTTCTTTCACTTTTAGTATATACTGTAGCATTAACATCAACCGAGGTTCCGGCATTGTATTTGAGCAAGTTGAATGTCTGCACGTTCCGCCCTTCGGATGGGGCGTAAAATCGTCGGTCTCGTGTCCATATGATGTTGGACATGTTAATGATCCCTATCCACCTTACAGATAAGGCAGGGATTCGGTATGATTTCCAGGATAGTGGGGTGAAACTGCTCTCTGGCGTCGGTAATTGGCCATAGTCGCGGATATAAACCAACGTTAAAGAAATAAAAACACACACATTATTGTAACTGTTGTGATTCTAAAAACCCTCACTGAGCTAAATTGGAAATTTACCTTATTTTCATGTTAAACATTCACATAGTATACTTCACAGATATTTTAAAGCCGTCATCTGTTATCTTTATTTTGTTTTTAAAGATTATTTTGATCAAAACATTACTTCTGGACACCACCCAGCTAACCTTTAATGCTGGCCCAGTATTGGCGTCATAGCCGGTACCCGGCACTTGCATTGCTGTAGAAGTGCTTGAATAGAATGCTGGGCCGGTAACTATAGGAAACTCTGGCCAGCATCCGGCCAACAGTCTCTTAGCCAACACACAGATTACAGGTCAGGCACCTTACCAGTGCTACTGAGTTACTTGATTTCAATATCAAATGTGCATTTCTCAGGCACTTATATCAAGTGCTCAATTTTAGGTGGCCCACTACTTCTACTATGCAGGACCAGCACTATTCTGCATATATATATATATATATATATATATATATATATATATATATATATATATATATATATATATATATATATATATATAATAGTCCAATACTGATGAACATGATTTAGGAATAAGTATACATAAGAAACCTATCAAATTGTTAAACGATATTGGTAATTTATAAATATAACCCATCAATACAGACCATTATTTTCATCGATATTTAATTTTGTAGAGCTAAATTATATTATTACATAAAATCAGAATATTGAAACGGTTTTCTTATATTATAGGACATAGAAAAAATGAAATAAAAACCAAGTACTTATATAATATAAGACGTTTTAATGTCATAAAAATAAAATAATAACTTTTGCAATTAACAATAAATAAAGTATAAATGTGTCAAAATTAACAATAATGCCAAATAAAATATCAGTATACAAACTCATAAATGAAACAGTAATTTGAGAATCCATTTAATTGACAATATAAGTGAATATTAATATTTAAGTAGGTACATATACTTTCATATGGTCCGAATATCCATGTGTACTCAGCACATATGCACTCGCATAAACAAACTTAAAGAGATATGAAACACGACCTGTATAATATTTATAGCTAATAATTGGTGAAAATAATAACAAGTGAATATTTGCGAGGATATACACTTGACTGCAAGAACAATTCCCTAAGATGTCTTTTTCAAGAGACGCTGTGTCCATCTGGTTTGTCCACTAATTGAGGCTTGAAATTTCATCGAAGGTGAACACTAAGTGAATATTTTAAACTGTGATGAGCACTGATAGAGACACTTTTGGAGACCTCATTTCACCACAGTACATTTTTAAAGATTTGACGATCGTTTCAGTAACAAGGTTAGCGTCATCAGAGAATGTATTATCTTTTACAACTGTAAACTACTTAAAACATTTCATCTAGCACTTGAGTTATATTTCAGGCTTAGCTTACAATATTTTTCCTAAAACATATTTTGTCTTCTATATATTCTTCACGGTCTGCTGCATTACGAAGGCAAAACTTTAATGAGTCACCTTTTTGTTGTCTGGCATCTTCACACAAAGGGTTCTTGCTCACTATGTTCCTGAAAATCAGACACTATATCAACAAATAATGTTCGATTTTTCCACAACGCAACATTTACAATTAATAAGTATAATAATGTTGGTCAAAGCGTAATACTAGTTAGGTATATTGAATTAATCAATTTCAATAATGTTACTTCCTTCCCTTAATTATGGAGGAAGAATGGTGAATAATACCAGAGCTGACACACAAAATCAGTTACCAATATTCACGTGATTTACAAACTATACATTCAAGTGCTTATGATTTGCATACTGTGAGAATACTAGATTTAATATAATGCGATAAGACTATAAATAAATTTAAAAAATGATTCACTTACCTATTGCCTTGCGACAGATAATTTCTTGCGTTTTATCAGTTATCATTCTACTTTAAGCTCAAACACACAGCACACAGTACTACAACACATAAACATACGCCATGTTGTTTTATTTTTAATGTTTTCTTTTGTGTTAGCACCATGGACATGCGCCAACACTATCGGCTCACGATGATAGACGAGCAGGCGAGGGCTATTATGGCTACGCTGCACTTATCCAGCGTTTTGCCGGTACTATGAAAAAGCGATAATTCTCACCGTATAGCCAACATTGGTTAGGTACTGCGGAATACCGTAAATATTATTTGCATTTTGCCAACGCCAATTAGGTAAGGGTAAACCGCCTTTTCGTCGTTGCCGTTACTGAACCAGCACAGACGGCATTATCCCGGCAGACGGCCGATGGTTGCGTGTTTGCTGGGCAGTAACTATTAATTTACACATTTGGAATTTCAACTCATATGTTTTCATATCTCACTTTACATATCTTTGCCGATAATATTTAAATACGTACCTATTCATTATCCACGATTTCTATTGTTTTCAACATGACCTCGTATAAATAGCCATACCACTAATAGTGAATTTTCCTGATGAAAATTCACTAAAAATGTAAACCATCAAAATGATTGCCTCCTTAAAGGTCAACCACTCCGAATAATGTATTACTTCTCTGTTTTTTTAACGGTAGTATCATAATACATAATACATGTAGTAAATACCATCGCCTTAGAAAACGTAACTTGGACTTGAACAATGTCATAGGAAGCGGACACCGGGACGACGGGGATGATTCAGTTTCGTCTGGGGTCTGGGTTTTATGTTTTATAAAGGCAAAGCAGTAGCAGTTAGTGCGTGTTGTTCAGCTGGTTCAAGTCATTCACCAGCTATACCTCTCTTCTGACGTCCCCAGTCAACACGCGATGCTATGTCTGCCTTTCTGCTTGCGATTACGAGCATCACTTCGTTTTAACCAGTTATTTAAACTATAAACGTATAAACAACCAAGTGTGAAGGGCAAGCTATCAAACTACTACTATGAACGATTAAATAAAAACAAAGAAATCGCAAATACAGTATAAATTTAATTGAAAACAACACATTAATTGTTATGATTGGTGAAAGGCAACAGCACATTAGACAGATGTTTACCCATAAGAGGGCTGTGTTTTTACGATACACTAGTGTCTTCCAGCTGGAAATTTTCAGTTAAATGTATAACAAAGCATTAAACTGTGTGTTATAATTGATAATATTAATTCTTTTGCAATAAAAGTGGACATAAATATTGTGAACACGTTTTACATTTCAATTAGTACTGATGGTTATAACTTCATGGTCATTTAATTTGGTTTTCACGAGTTCGTACAGTAACGACGTTATGATGATATTTCACGATTGATAACAACTAACAACTCGTTACAAAACTGCTTTTATTTTGTTTGGCTACTTGGGCTTAAACCGGCCAAGACTAGAAGAGGTTATAACTGTGAAAGCGCGTGGTGTATTTCCCATTTCCGGGCAAATCGATATTCTCAACTTGCAGCATCACCTACAGACAAACTCAGGGCAGAACCGACGGAGTTGCTTGTGAAATTCACATTTTCAGTTTATCAAGAGCTAGTGCAGGGGTGGGTTTGTGAGTGTGTTCTGTTCTTCGAGCAAATGGGGCAGATATTTGAATAGCGAATCAAGAAAGCCATGCCAAGATGAAATGTGACAAGTATCCTATCAGCTCTAATGATTAATCTAGTAAGTGGTTCTGCATTAAATTATTTATTTTTGTTGCTGATTCTTGTGAAAATTATATTATGTTTTTAACATATCTTGGTTGCTTACATTATACGAATTACATTGATTAATTTTTCACTAATGGAAAGTGTACAATTGAATTGTACCTGCATATATGCCATTAGGGAGTCAAAACATGATAATGAAAATTAGAATCCACCCAGAGGTGTGTCGCCCTTTAATTACCAGTGAAACTCTTTGGTTCCGGCGCTTTATTATTTTACATTTTTAAGCCACTCTTGACAGACGTAAAAAAATAAACATGTATTTCAATAATTTTGATTAATAATAGATACCTACTGATAATACGTTTATTAAGATAGGAAAAATGTTTATATATTTATTACTTAAATAAGTACTTTCAAAACAAATTAAAAATAAACATAACACATTTATAATGAATCAAACAAACTTTTTTTTGTTAATGCGAAAGTGAATGCGCTTTTTCCATACATTTATCCTGACAACAGGGATTCAATATTACTAATATTTAACCAAGTTAACCCTTCAGTGGTAATTTTGCAAATTATTTCACGGTCAGATTTCTTAAAAATTATTTCAGGAACATAAACCATATTTATACAGAATCCCTTTTATGTATGGCGTGGCTAGTGTTGTTAAATAATTTCATTTGTAAACCTATGGTTAATAAAAAACTCTGGACGCAGCAAGTGCGTTATGGTAGTGAATTTTTATTAAATGCTTCAAATGTGAATAACTTCATTTTCTATAAACTTAGAAAGTTTAATTTTGGTATGTAGTAAGGTCTTTCCTAGGGCAAGATATCTACCAAATTTCATTAAAATGAATTTGTAATTTTTGGAGAAAAAATTTTTTTTCGGAAAAAAATTAAAATTTGAATAACTCAATTCTCTATAAACTTTGAAAGTTGAATTTTGGTACTTAGTAAGGTCTCTCCCAAGGCAACATATATAGTAATTTTCATTAAAATAGCTTTGTTATTTTCAGAGAAAAAATGTTTTTTTTTGAAAGAAAACTCAAAATTTTCCTGGAAAACCCCGTCCGATTTGCCTGGCTAACGAACTCATCCAAGCCATTATTAAAATAAAGGCACCTGCCGAGTTTCATTAAAATCGGTTGATTATTTTTTGAGTTATCAGACGGATACATACATACATACATACATACATACATACATACATACATACATATATATATATATATATATATATATATATATATATATATATATATATATATATATATATATATATAAACATATAAAAATTGAAACTGACCCCGGATATGGGTTCTAGGGGTCCTAGTTCGCGCTCATTTGAAAAAATTTTTGCAAAGTCTCACCATCGATACCTCTCTATAAGTGATTTTTTAAAAATAAAAATTCACTAAAAGTCATGCAACGAACGAAAATTACTTTTCATAAACGATTTATTGTAGAAAATGAAAGTACCTATCTACATTTTTGCTGAGGTTAACATGAAACAAAAAATCAACAGACTAATTCCTTATTCCTTACTTGATATTTAAAATTTTATAAGAACGTTCGACAATAGTGAATTCGCCGAACAAAATTTTCTAACGAATCGAAAAGTGCAATGAGAGGAATACCGGAAATTCCATACCTTATTCTTTCTTGTAACTCTCCAGAATTTTGTGGCCGATTTCAACAAACTAAATTTTTAATATGACCTCACAGAAAAAAAGCCTAGCGGGGTCAAATCGGGGAATCTAGCTGGATGTTAAATTGGCTCTGTCTAATACATTTTTCAGGAAATGTAGCATTTAGATACTCGCGTCCGAAATGTGGAGGAGCCCCATCTTCTGTGTCGTTAATGACTCCAATAACGACCTAGGTAGACGGCCTACTATAAATGCCACAGCACCTTCAAGCGACAGTACGATCTCTCTCAGGTCTAGGGTTGAACACATTGATACCTTAGAGACGATCTCTTGTAAGATTTGGGGAGTAGGCAGATTGAGGCTTCAAAATCGAACTACAACAACCAAACTTACCCTTATCCACCGCTTTAAAAAGTAGGCAGATTGATGCCTTAAAGTTCCCTTTCTTTAGTATTTCTCTTGGAGAGCCGAAACGTTGAGTTTAATCAAATTCTGTACGTGGGTCAATCCGAGAACCAAGTATTTCTCATATCTATGTATTGTGGTGTACACATGTTTGTCAAATGTTTCAAATATAAAATATGATATAGGATTTTAGCACAGAGCAAACCAATTAGCAAATACCTGGTCCTATCATAGGACACTGGGCATTTCAAATAAAAAAGGAGAGCCGAAACGTCGAGTTCCATCAAATTCTGGACGTGGCTCAATCCGAGAACCAAGTATTTCTCATATATATGTATTGTGGTGTACAAATGTTTGTCAAATGTTTCATATATAAAATATGATATAGGATTTTAAAGATTTCAAATAAAAATAAATGTTTGTGATATTGACAAACATTCAGCTTGTGCTTGATTTTAACCTAATTATAAAATTCACAGTTTTAGTGAATTTTCTTAAAAAAAATTCACTAACGAGGAGATCTCGACTTTTGAATTTTGAAAAAATTTCTTCAAATGAGCGCTATTTAGGCCCCCCAGAACACATATCCGGGGTCAGTTTCAATTTTTATATGTTTATATATATATATATATATATATATATATATATATATATATATATATATATATATATATATATATATATATATATATATATATATATATATATATCACACCGATAACTCAAAAAATAATGGGCCGATTTTGACTAAATTTGGTGAGTTCCTTCCTTTTGCAAATCGCTTGGATAAGTTCGTTAGCCAGGAAAATCCGCCCAGGTTTTCCCGGAAAATTTTGTGTTTTCTTTTGAAAAAACTTTATATCTTCAGAATTAATAAAAGTAAGGGCAACCAATTTTGTACGCAGGTTTATATAATTATATGTAAGTTACCTACCAAAATTTAGCTTTGTAGGTCAAAAGACAAAAAAGTTATAGGCATTTAAATAAAAATTAATTGGGGTTTTCCTCAAAACGTCAAAGTGACAATTTAAAATGTCAAAATTCGCAACATTTAGGCAAAGAACTTGAATCTAATACGGGCTATGGAAAGAAAATTCCTCGAGAAGAATGTTTTACAAACCCTGAAGTCTTAGTTTCAACCGTCATTGTCCTTCATTTTACTAAAATGTTTCCAGAAAATTCATTTCAAATAGACCCTTTCTCTGATGCTTGGCAGTAGCCTTAGCTATAGAGTTTATCATTTAATGGTATATAATTTTTGTCGAATATTCGTAAAAAATCAATAAAGCTCAATATAACCGTTATTATACAAGATATGAAAAAAAAATTGTATACATTAATTATAGGGTGTCTTGAGCTACACCTTAAAAAATATTTCTACAATCACAGGATGGCACATAAGTTCTTTGTGATACAACACGTCTTATGTTATTGCATTGCATTTTTGCATTTTCTATCGAAATATAATGCATGTTTGTAAGAAAAAAAATTCTGGACGCAGCAAGTGCGTTATGGTAGCGAATTTTGATCAAATGCTTCATATTTGAATAGCTCAATTTGCTATTAACCTGTAAGGTTGACCAAGAAATCAGCTTTTTCGGGAACACTGTTTACTTTCGGAAATTTTGTACATTTTCAAACAATAAAGATATTTTGATGAAACATGGCACATTGTTTTTACTATATAGGTTATACTGGTAACCAAATTTGATGCCTGCTTTCTGGAAAAAAAAACACACATATTTACTATTAAAAACATTTTTATGAAAATTCACTACCATAACGCACTTGCTGCGTCCAAACTTTTTTATATTTCGTGAATGATTGAAGTGACTATGTGAGTATATGCGATGTATATTAGCCCAATTAGGAAACATAGCAAATTATAAAAAAACTGATATATTCCATTAAAATATACATATGTATAGTTTGTATGTATGACAAAAACATGATGCTCAATTGTTTTTAAGCGACTTCAAAAAAAGGAGGAGGTTTTATGTTCGTCTGTATGTATTTTTTTATGTATGTTCACCGATACTTTCGTCAATTGTGGGCCAATTTTAAAAAATCTTTTGTTTTTGTTTTAACCCTTTGAAGCACGAATTTCAATGTTATTTCCAATTCTAATGACATTTGGTATATATCATCTTAATGTGTAGAAAAATGATGTAGTACACTTCTTTGTTGCAAAAAAAAAAACATTTATTTTAACTTTTGCAAGTGATTTCGATATGAAACCACAATGCAAGTGAACACATACAAAATCGAAAGATTACATATATTTTATATTGTTGATGATAGGTTAGAAAACAGTTTCTTTCTGCCAGTAAACACAACCCGACTTTACACTGTATGCAGCTCCATCTGGTTCGATGAGGTTTTTAGGCCGTACTACACTGAGCACAACGTCTTGATGTTCCGTGCACAGGTAGATGTTTTGCTTGATCACGCCGTTGATCTATTGGTACATAAGGCTTGAATCTGGATATAACTTTTTTAGTAGAATATGGCCTTCCACAAGAGCCTCTTGAAACGGAAGCCCCAATAAAACTCAGTATTACTTCACATCGGAAAATTTTGAGGCTCATACCACTTTTGGTCCTCCGTTTGAATATTATATATGAGTTGACTACTGATGTATCGAGAAAATGCCAAAATAGACGGTGGTACCATTTTCGGGATTTCCGATCGATGGCGTAGTAAGATTTCATCATATCAGCTTTGTCAACTCCACCCATATACCTTCGGTAGTCTACAACTGCTTTAGGGCAATTGATTTGAGTCATACTTCCATCTTTCTCCCTTTTATTCACTTTAGTTTGATCTGTAGGAGAATGTATAGTAGAGAGCATCTGAATAGTTCTTTTGTCCTTCCACTTTATACAAGATACTTTGTCTCTAGAAACTGCCCAATCAAAATCACCTCGATTCCTTTCCTTATCGCCTTTCAATCCAGTGGGAAGATTTTTTCTGTTTGCGCGTACAGTTCCACACGCGTAGATTTTATTTTCTTGTAAAGAAATTAAAATGTCAGTTGTTGTGAAATAGTTATCAAAGTAAGCGTGGTGTCCTTTTCCTTCGAGACCCTTAGTCATATCAAGCACTACCCGTTCACCTAAACCTTTCTCAGATTTATCTTGTTGTTTTCCTGTATATAATTCAAAATTACTTAGATAACCTTCTTTATCGGCGCACGCCCAGATTTTAAACCCCCTTTTTACAGGTTTCATTGGCATATATTGCTTGAAAGCTATTCGGCCTTTGAACTTCACCATGCTTTCATCAGCTGACACTTCTTTTGATGGGCAATAATATTTCTGGAAGTTTTTCTTTGGGAGTTCAATGTATGGTCTGATTTTAAACAATTGATCAAAACCGGGCTCCCCTTTTTTTGCCATTGTGGCATTGTCATTGCAATGGAGGCTAGTTAGCAGGGAGCCAAAACGGTTTACGGCTATTTTTGATGCTATGAAATCATCACGTAGTTCTGGACGCGAAGACCAGTAATCGCGAAAGGAGGGAGACTTTTTTATACCCATGAGCAAATTTACCGCTATAAATATTTTCAATTCCTCCTCAGTTGTCGGAATAAAGTTTCTTTTTTCCTGGGTGGCATACAAGTTTGTTTGTTCTGTAACTAGACGAATAGCATCGCCAAAAATAAGCAAGAAGAAATCTATAGGTGTTGTGACATCAGATGGTACTTCAGAGCTGGGACCAGTTAGTGGCTGACAATGATTTAGATTCGGAGCAATTTCTTGTTTTCTCCAGTTCACAAAGTGGATAAGTGGTATATCATTCTAAATCGCCTGGGTCGTCATCTATGTCGCTCCCAATTGCCAAATCTTCGTCACTCAAAATAGTGTCCTGAGCAATCGCTTCGGTAGTTTCATTATTTTCAATGATGTCTAGAATCATTTCTTCCTCATATTCGCTTATTACTGACTCTCCATCAGAAGGAATTTCATCAAGCAGAGCGTAAGCTTCATCCGAGGTTAGTTTTGACAAATCGATTTGTTTTTTCATCACTTGCGACAAATCAATTTGATTTTCCATCCTAACCTAAACAACGCACACTGGTTTCGCCGCGAAACCATATCCGATTGACAAAGTAAAAACAATAAACTATGTAAAACAAGTATTCTTACCTTTCTATTAGTGCCTCAGTAACACAATCGTCCAAAAAGACGGAGTAGTTATAACACGTTTTACGAAAATGTAGATAAAAAACGAAAGCATTCATAAATTCCTTGACAAATTCTAACGAATACTAGCAATACAGTGTTCGCCAATTGCAAACTTGCGATGGAGATCAATAGATGGCGCACTAATGCCCAAGTAGAAAGTGTGGTTTCACTGTAAAACCAGTCTACATATAGAAAAAAAACATTAGGTAAGTGGTTTCTGTGTGAAACCATTTTGCTTCAAAGGGTTAAAGGGTATACTCGCGGTCGCATTTTCACTAAGTCAGGATTTGATGATGGGATCTCAGTGAAATCAAGGGAATTCCTCAAAAAAAAAATGTATCTTCACCGATATTTCCGTCAATTGTGGACCAATTTTCAAAAACCTTTTATTTTTAAAAGAGTATACTCCTGAGGTGGTCCCATTTTCACCAAGTCAGATCCTGATGATGGGATGTCAGGGCAATCGAGAAAAGTCCTCTTATAATCTATGTAACTTAAAGTTCTACTGTAACACGGCACTTTAATTATATTATAGCAGTTTTCTAATACCGCACTCAATACGTACGTATATTTACACAAAACATGAAAAAATAAACAAACTTAAAAAAAAGAAACAGACTTCAAAATAGGCACTAAAAAGCGAAAAATAACTGGATTACGAGTTTAATTCAAAAGACAAAAATTAATCCAAATGAAAGATTATATGCGCTACCTACTTATCTGTTTGAAGTCGGTGACAAGCCCGAAACACAATAATACTTAGCGATATAAACACCTTAATTAATAACGGATTATAATTTTAGTGAAGTATCTAAATACAGGAATCCCTCGTTTTATGCGGGGGTTACGTTCCTTGAATACACCGTGGAAAAAGAAAACCGCGTATATTGAATCAAAAATATGTATGTATTCCTTATACATATATTTAGGTACATACATATACATCAGTAGCGGCTCGTGCCTTAATGCATTGGGGGTGCGCAAGAAAAAAAAGTTCGGGACGCAGCAAGTGCGTTATGGTAGTGAATTTTTATTAATTGCTTCAAATTTGAATAACTCAAGTTTCTACGAACTTAGAAAGTTGAATTTTTGTGTATAGTAGGGTCTTACCCAGGGCAACAGATCCACCAAATTTCATCAAAATAACTTTGTAATTTTCGGAAAAAATTTTTTTTCGAAAGAAAACTTAAAATTTGAACAATCTAATTTTCTATAAACTTAGAAAGTTGAATTTTGGTATGTAGCAAGTCTTTATCAAAGCAATATATCCACCAAATTTCATTGAAATAACTTTGTAATTTTCGGAGAAAAAATTTTTTTTCAAAATAAAACTCAAATTTTTTCCGGAAAACCTTGTCTGATTTTCCTGGCTAACAAACCATTAATAAAAGAAAGGCACTTACCGAGTTTCATCGAATTTGGTTAATTATTTTTTAAGTTAGCGGTTAGATATATATATATATATATATATATATATATATATATATATATATATATATATATATATATATATATATATATATATATATATATATATATATATATATATATATATATATATATATATATATATATATATATATAGTATTAAGTTTTCGTGACGGTAATAGTGTTATTTTCTTAAAAAATTGTGGGAAAGCCGTCAGTTGCAAAATAAAACTCTTTATTAAAAGCCGAGCTTTCGGAAAAGTTTATTCCATTTTCATAATTAGTTATAGTAAAACCGAGTAAAACTCACGTTAGATCCTTGAGAATGGAATAAACTTTTCCGAAAGCTCGGCTTTTAATAAAGAGTTTTATTTTGCAACTGACGGCTCTCCCAAAATTTTTTAAGAATATATATATATATATATATATATATATATATATATATATATATATATATATATATATATATATATATATATATATATATATATATATATAAAATTGAAACTGACC
The DNA here is from genome assembly GCA_964006375.1 of Tillus elongatus. Classification (NCBI taxonomy): domain Eukaryota; kingdom Metazoa; phylum Arthropoda; class Insecta; order Coleoptera; family Cleridae; genus Tillus; species Tillus elongatus. Next base: position 73,131,097 of record OZ023263.1, on the reverse strand, counting down.
CCGAATATGGGTTCTAGGGGTCCTAGTTCGCGCTCATTTGAATTTTTTTTGCATGGGTACCTCTCTATTAGTGATTTTTTTTAAAATAAAAATTCACTAAGAAAACCTACTTACTAAACTTAATAATTATTAACTACCTACCAAGTTTTCCTCTAGTTAGTTATAGGTTATAGTAGTTAAAAAGTCCCTTAAAAAGTTAACCTTTAAATTTATAATATTATCCACTGAATTAATCACAGTATCACAATTATTTTGCCCACTTATGAAGCAACCCGAAGTAGTGGCCATAATAATAATAATAATAATTGTCTTGTTAGAACATGTAAACAACAACGAAATGCTCTAATTAAAAATCAATCCGACGCGAAGACTAGGTTGTAGGTACACACGCTCTACCAAAAGTCCATTACAAACTGAAGTGTGTAATTTTATAGCGCACAGATTGCTTATTCGGTCGTTTTCGACGATAATCGGTGATCATTTCGCACTGAAGTATCGCATTTTTTGGAGAGCGCCGAAAAATACACACCGCCGCCTGACTGCTTTATATGGATATGGATGTATATAACGTCTGCAACGATTAACACTATACTTATGACTTATTCTGATTCTGTATTAATGGTTGCTGACTCTCTGCGATCCTCTATACACTAATTTTGTTTGTTGAATGCAGGAGGTAAAAAAGTAAATAAAAATTTATCAAAATATAGCATAGCAAAAATATTATTTTTTCCACGGCAGGCGGCAGTGTGCGCGCACGGGCGCACTTATTGAGGAGCCGCCCCTGATATACATACACATTTATACATATGTAAATACTAAATACATATTTAACATTTTGAAAAATATGTCCAAACATAAACACTAATTTTTAGGCAAATACGACGTTATTTTTGCCTGTTTAGCTTCGTTACGCAAGTTGTTCTCAACATCCTTGCATGGAGCCAATGCCGCAAAAACCTCTCGTTTAATTTTTAAACTTCTTTGCGTTACAGGATCTTGCCTGATTAGTAGCTCGCTTAGATCGTTTGCCATGGAAAAACATTTGTTGAGAGTTTTCAATGTTAACTCCTGGAGTGCCAGGACTACGTCATCATCTTCATCTTTTTCTTGAGTTTCATACATATTCTCTGTCACTTCTTTGAGCTCTTTTTCAGTAAGTTCGAGTCAAATACCTCATTTATACCTTCTCCTCGCATATTTTCGAATCTCTCTCCAGGCAATGTCTTCCACAAATCAATAATTTCTTTAATTATGGCTCTGATATCAGGAATCTGTGTATGAGATTTTACAATTTCTGGCCACAGATTTTTCCAGCAAATGTTTAAATACGATTCTTTCAGTCATCAAGTGATCCTTCAAAGTTAACTGTGCAATTTGTAAGTGTGTATTCCTTCCAGCATTCACTTAATCTTTTTGTTGAATCGCGTTCCAAGTTTTCTAACAGCATTTTAAACGCTTGTCGCGCATAATACGCCTTATGGGTGGCAATAATGCCCAAGAGGCGTCAGGAGTGATGTCGTGTTTGGTGTAAGGAATTCTACTCGAACATTGGGATTTATTTCCTGTAAACGGGTCGCTGGATGACCAGGTGCATTATCTATGAGTAATAAGGCCTGAAATGCAAGGTTTTTTGACGCCAAATGACGCTGAACTTGTGATATAAAATAGTTTTCAAACTATGTAGTCTAAAAAAAATGTTTCCAGTTACCCACGCATGACTATTGGTATACGCCAAAACCCAGACAGTTTATTTTTGTCAGTGTTCTTCAAATCACAAAGATTCGGTGACTGTTATACTTTCAAAGGTTTAACCATATATTCTCCAGAAGAATTCAAACAAAACAGAAGCGTGAGACGATCTTCTGCTGCTTTAAAGCCTAGTGCGGTCTTCTCTTCCGCTTAAAAATGTGGGGTTTGTCACCTTTTTCCCAAACAAGCCAGAGCCTCGGTGTTTCAAAGGTAAGGACGTGTGCCTCTGAACCGAAGGGTACTGGGTTCGATCCCGGGGTTCTCCTTTCACTTTTACAGTACAAACTGTAACATTAACATCAACCGAGGTTCTGGCATTGTATTTGAGCAAGTTGAATGTCTGAACGTTCCGCCCTTCGGAGGGGGGCGTAAAGCCGTAGGTCCCGTGTCCATGCGATGGTGGGCACGTTAAAGATCCCTACCCTCCTTACAGAAAGGCAGGGGTTCGGCAAATTTTTTAGGATGGTGAGGTGAAACTGCTCCCTGGCGTCGGTGATTTGCCATAGTCGCGGACATAGGCCGACGTTAAAGAAACAAAACACACACACACACCAAAACAAGCCAGTTTCGTCCGGGTTAAAAACTTGCTTCGGCTCAAAACCTACATCTTCAGGGATTGTTAAAAGCTGTCCGGGATATTAATTTGCTGCGATAAGATCTACTGAAGCTGATTCTCCTTGCAGTTTGATATTATGTAAACATGCGCGATTTTTAAACCTCTCAAACGATCCTTTACTGGTCAAATTTTTTTTGAAAATACGCTGGTGACAGTGGCACATCCTCTGCGAAACTGTCGTATAGGCGTGTTGCTTTATCTCTAATTAGAGCAGAAGTAAGAGGTGCCCGGCTTTTGATTTTGATCTTTGATCCACAGAGAAAAAACCTTTTCCTTTTTTTCAATGGGGCCGCTTCTCGTACAGCTAGCCACTTTTGCACATCTAGGAGCACTAGATTGTAGACTATGACGGATTTTGTCTGTATTTTGACGGATGGTTCGCACAGACTACTAATTATTTTTATATTTTCTTGCGATCGATGCCACAGGCTCTTCTCCAAAGCATCTTTCTCGATTAACGTTAAAACGTTTTCGGTGCGTTTAGGCGATTTCGCGTTTTTGTTTTTATTCGTAACTGCACTAAGTGCACTCATCGTTAAACTAAAGACGTCTCTAGAACCAGACGATAAAGACTGAACAACGGGAACATGATTCCGCGGTGCGCTGTGAACGGTGAGGCGATGCTGCAATATGCGGAGAAACCGCGTGTATAAGCAAGCGCGTATAAGCAAAATCGCGTATAAATATGGCGCGTCAAACGAGGCATTCCTGTATGTTGTTATGATTAAAGACCAACCCACGCTCATGCATTCCGTCGCGTTCTACAGAAACTTGCGCTGTAGCGGGAGTGATAGATAAATAGGTAGCGCATATAATAATATTTTATTTAAATTAATATTTGTCGTTTGAATTAAACCTGTAATGCAGTTATTTTTTGCTTGTTAGTGCCCATTTTCAAGTCAGTTTAATTTTTTTAACTTTGCTAAAATATGGTTTAAATTCAAAAGAGAACTTTCTACAACTTTACTATGTATGATTTTTTCATAAACCGAAAACAAAGAAAGTCAAGATTGGACACTATTTTTATGTTGTGGAAATTCGTTTTTACTTTGTGGGAATTTGATGTTGCGCAGTTATTGACATTATTAGTGAATTTTCGTAGAAAAAAATCACTAATGGGGAGATCCAGACTTTTGAATTTTGAAAAATTTTTGCAAATGAGCGCGAACTAGGACCCCTAGAACCCATATCCGAGGCAGGATCAATTTATATATATATATATATATATATATATATATATATATATATATATATATATATATATATATATATATATATATATATATATATATATAAGCACCGATACCTCAAAAAATAATTGGCCGATTTTGATTAAATTTGGCATGTACCTTCCTTTTGTAAGTGGCTTAAAAAAAGGAAAATCGGACGAGGTTTTCTGGGAAAATGTTGGGTTTTCTTTCGAAAAAAAAACTTTTTCTCAAAAAATGAAAAAGCTATGATAACCAAATTTCGTAGGTACATAAAAAGTAAACTATACACCCAAATTTAGATTTCTATGTTACAAGAAAAAAGTTGTAATAAAATATTTTGTGCCAGATCATTTCTATGAAAATTCACTACCATAACGCACATGCTGCGTCCAGACTTTTAGTTTGCTGCTGGTCACATACGGTAAGTCTAACTGACATTAAAAAAATGTTTGTTGTTAAATGTATGTTTTTTTTGCTGTCTTGTTGTCTCGAACGTTTTTTGGCCAGGTCAGGTCATTCAGGCCTGCTTGGTAGGGTGTTCGTGCATAAAATACAAGTAAAAAGTTACCCCTTCAGTCCCTAAACGAGCTAGGGGACCTGGAGGGGAAAGGAGATTATTAAGACATTGATTGTTGTTGCCCTTACTTGGTGAAACTTGTCCATACTACATACAGACTTGGAGACTACTTCTCTGGCTTCACTGTTGGTTTTCGTTGGTGAAGGACGTAGCCAGCGCGTAAGCTAACTGGAGCAAGTGGCCCTTACGAATTGTGGATGTTCTGGGATGTTCTTCAACGTTTCTGTGACTATAGTTTCGCTGCTTGACAGCATTCTCAGACATATTAAAATTGAATTAGTACGAAATCATGACAACTACAATTAAATATCTGTTGCTATGTTATGATAATGTTTTGATCAAAAAATTTTCACAAAATGAAAATAAAAAATGAAACACAGATGACAGATGAGGCTTTCAAAATGTCTACGTGATGTATGTCAATATTAAACATAAAAATAGAACTAGCCTATAATAACTATGATAACAGTTACAACAATAAAATAACTAAACAATAACAGTATAAAAGCAGTCTCTATACAACGAAAATATCGACATACATCAACTCATTATCTTATTACAACTTTTTTGAAAGAATACTTAAATTTATTTTCTTTGACTTATTTAATTAGAAAGAAGAATATCCAAGAAAGGGAAATTCATTAAATCAGTTTGCTCGTTTAAAACAAGGTAGCTATTGTCGTGTGTGCGCTTTTTTACTTCCAAAGCTTCAAAAAAGTCTAGTTTACGCTTGTCATTATAAATATGTAGTGGTTGTATGCGGTTATTTACTGTAGGTCTATGTTCGGTATTAATAATATGTTTTGCAAATGTAGATTTGTCAGCGTAGTTATTTCTAAATGCAGAAATATGTTCTTTGTATCGGGTGTTAAAATTTCTAGAAGTTTCACCTATATAGATTGCGTTACAATGTGTACAAGCTAATTTATAAACTCCAGCCCTTGTCATTATTTAGAAAAAATGTTGATGCAAAATGTAAATGAGGCTGCTTATAGAAGTCCAACTAGGCTGTTTTTGTCGATGTTCCTTCTTTATTTCCTTCACCCCAGCACCCATGTTAACGCCAGGTCCCGTAACTTTTGGGGGGCTGTTTCTACAAATTTTTCTTCTTGATTATGCATACTGGAGTGATTTTATGCATGTTTCTGAAAAAAATAATCGTAAATCAGGTTGGCCCTTAAATTCTGCAGTATTACCATAATTTTTTTAATATCTATTTATTTTGGTAATCCGATAATGATTAACAAACTTGATAGTTTTTCGGGGCAATAATGTTCACTCATAGTGAGCCCGGTAGTAAATTTATTGTGATGTTTTCGTGCTTCAAGTATCGATAACCTTGAATTCTATAAACACAATAATGGGATTGAAATTGTAATTCAATCGCTTGGCCAATTAACATTCTAAAAAGAATATTACCAGACCGTGTAGGTAGACGAAATGAAACTGTTCTGTGTCTTGTACCCACACTTCTTTATATTTATTACGTCTCTTCGTGGAACATGCGGTTCTTGAGAACAAACTTTCCTTTTAGAATAATTTCAATTCATCAGCTGTTTTTATTTTTATGCAGTCTGCCTAGTTTTAATAAAACGCATATTAGGCAAATCTTCATTTTTATCTCGGTAAACAGTGCAGTAGGTAATTAAAGTAATTTAAAAGTAAATCCACAGCTTTAGAATTTACTCTATTTGGGTGTACCTATGTATAATTAATAACAAAAATGTTTGTTAGAACATTGTGAGAAGTACGACAGGGTCGCCATCTCTTTGCGGAACCAGGTATTATATTGTCACGACAGCTCCAAATGACACAAAATGTTATAAAATGGAGACTGTGTATAACCAACTAACAATTTTGTAAATTGTCAGCCCTGGCCCATTTCTTTCCTAATATAGGGACAATGTTTGTAAGGCTAGATGTATTCTCACCTTAATTAGAACCACAGACCGGTTTCGCTCTAATTAGAGCTCATCAGTACGGTATACTAATTACAGCGAGAACACACCTATAACGTAATACGGCTATGGCATCCAGCGTCCTAAAAGTGGGTCAGGGCTGACAATTTACACAATTGTTAGTTGGTAGTCCACAGTTTCTATTTTATAACGTTGTGTTGTTTTGGAGCTGCCGTGACAACATACTACATGGTTCCGAACTGAGATGGCGATCCTGTTGTATATCTCACAATGTTCTAGGAGGATGGCTACCATAGCCGTATTACTTTGTGAATTCTCCAATTTTGACATTTAACTGTAACAAATTAAACATTTGCTTCTTGCCTTGTGATTGGTCAAAACGCATAGAACAGGTCCAGTATTTTAGAGAATTCAATTCATTATCGTTGTGATTTTGTAAAATATTTGTTATAAAAAGTCGATACGGAGTAAGTGCGTTATGGTAGCGAATTTATTTGAAACTAATAACTAATGTTTGTATTACATGAAAACTTTAATTTTGGTATGTGCATAAGTTTCTATAAAGTCCACATGTGTACCGTATACCAAATTTAATCAAAACAGCTTTATTATTTTTGAAAATATTTTTTTTTCAGAGAAAAACTTGATTTTTTTGTGAAAAACCGGTCCGATTTGGCTCGTCCAAAGGAAACAATACTTGCCAATTTAAATTAAAATCGGTTAATTATTTTTAAGGTATCGTTTTGACACACACGCACGCACGTAGATATACATACATATATATATATATATATATATATATATATATATATATATATATATATATATATATACATATATATATATATATATATATATATATATATATATATATATATATATATATATATACATATACATATACAGGGCAGTTCAAATTCGAGTCTCACCATTGCGTTCTTGTAAACCGTAAGAGATACGAGGATGGTTAAATTGGAGCAAAGTGGCGCGTTTTTATGGTCATCAATTATCTATAAAAAAAATGAGGTGTCATTTTATAAATTAGTCGAAAAAAAAACGGAACTTTTCAATTTTCACTTGCATACAACGAAATATCTGCCCTGGATTTCTTCCCTAACTCTGTTCAACACGTCAGGCGTTACGTTCCTAATTTCTGTTGTTATTTTCATTTTCAAATCATCTAAATCAGTAGGTTGCGTTTCATACACTCTGTTTTTAAGGTATCCCCATAAAAGAAATCAAGAGGTGTAAGATCTGGTGATCTAGTGGGCCATTCTACAAAACCTCTTCGTCCAATCCATCTTTGTGGAAAGACTTCGTGTAAATACTCCCGTACTTGAAGAGCAAAGTGGGGCGGTGCACCGTCTTGCTGAAACCACATCCTTTCATGGGGAATATTAGGTTCCATTACATTTGGATACAATTTTGCTAACATTGGGACAACCTGTTCTCTTAGCATTCCTAAATATCTTGGACCGTTTAGATTTTATATAGAAACAGGTTTAACTACGTGATCACCAATGATACCAGCCCAAACGTTCAACTTCTGAGGACGCTGAGTGTGTGTTTGTCGCATCCACTGGGGGTTTTCGGCAGCCCAGTATCTGCAATTTTGCCTGTTTACATCGCCATTCAAAAGAAATGTTGCTTCATCGGAAAACAACGTCAGCAGAAGAAACATTTCTATGTAACAAGTCCAGCAGTTGTTCACAGACACCTTAAAACTGTTGATTGACTAACATCATTTTCACGTGCAACTTGACGGGTAGAAGTTCTTGGCTCTTCTTAAAAAGCCAATAAAATTTTGAGTTTTACATCTTCTTCAACAAACTTGGGTCTCCTAGGCAGTGGTTTAACGTGTCCATAATCACAAAACTGTGAATGTAACCTAGACACAGTTCCCTGGGTTAGTGAGGGCAAGTCTGGATGTTTTTCATTAAATAGGTTAACAACTTGTGCCTGTGTTCTACACATATCACTATACCCAATCATCATTAATATTTGTGTTTGCAGAGTTTCAGTTAAGTATCGCATTATTAGACCAAAACTTAATTGAAATTATCGGAACAAAATTACGACCAATTTATTAGGAGACCGTGCATTTAACACAATACACCACAAAATAAAAGTCTGGACGTAGCAAGTGCGTTATGGTAGTGAATTTTCATAGAAATTATCAGGCACCACATATTTTTTTATAACTTTTCTTCTTTTAACATAGAAATATAAATTTGGGTATATAGTTTGCCTTTAATATCGTAAACTTCCGTACCAAATTTGGTTATCATAGCTTTTCTATTTTTTGAGTTATCGGTGTGACATATATATATATACAGGGTCGCTGATAAGTCTGGAAACGGTCGATTATCCGGGAAAATATACAAGGTGTCGAAAAAAGTTTTATACAAAAGTTTTTGGGTTCTTCAATGTCTACTAGGCGGTGATAATTTCATTTATACAGGGTTGGTCATACAGGCGTGGCACACCAATATTAATTTTTTTTAATGGAACACCCTATATATTATTCGATATTTCAATCCTTCTCTTAATTTTGAGCAACATTTATCAGAAGCATGATGTACATAAACTCAATCGTTTCCGGGTAAAAAAATAAATAAAAATAAACGCTATTGTTTTTAAAATCTATTGGATGAAGAACAAAAATAAATGAAAAGTAGAATATCTCTTGAAAACAATCTGTGAGTGTGAAAAGAACCGGTTACGATGTTTTTAACATTGTTTGAAATCCTATTTTATAAGATGTTCAAAGTGTTCTCCATTGACCTCCTGACAATAATGAATTCGCTTAACAAAACATTGCACTGCATTTACAAGAGCGTTTTGAGGAATGTTATTAATTTCATGCACAATCCTTGCTTGCAACTCTTCAATATTCTGCGGTCTATTTTGGTAAATTAAATTTTTTACATGACCCCACAAAAAAAAGTCAAGCGGCGTCATGTCGGGAGACCTAGCTGGCCATTCAATAGTTCCCCTGCGCCCTATCCATCTGCCAGGAAAGGTTTGATTCAGATATTCCCGTACCTCAATTCCAAAATGAGGGGGTGCCCCATCCTGCTGAAACCATATTTCTTCCGCTGGTAGATTTGGGTCGTTATTGTTCGGAAATAATCGACTAACGTCTGGAACAATTGATTCTTGCAAAAGTGTCAAATATCGAGCAGAGTTCAAATTACCGTGTATAAAATAAGGTCCTATGATATGTCCACCAATAATAGCACACCAAACATTTACTTTTTGCGGTCTTTGGGTGTGAATTTGTTCCATCCAATGTGGGTTTTCGTCTGACCAGTACCTACAGTTGTGTCGGTTGACTTGTCCATTCAAACAAAATGTAGATTCGTCGGAAAACAAAATGTGGTTGGCAAAGTTAAAATTTTGGCGTAACTTCTCCATAATAAGTTCACAGAACTCGATTCTGCGATCAAAATCGTCTTCACTCAGTTCTTGCAATAAATGAATTTTATATGGACGGAACTTTTCCCGCTTCGTAATCTTTTGAATTGAATATCGACTCATATTGTGATTTAAAGCCGATTGCTGTGCCGAAGTTTTCGGATTTTCCACCACATCCAATATTACATTCAAAGAATTTTCTTCATTTGTAACGGTTACTGGCCTTCCAGTTCTAGGTTTATCCTTGATACCGCCAGTTTCGTGAAAACGATGCAAAGTTTTCGAAACTGTGGATTTGGAGATCGATTCCCGCTCAGGATGCAACTCATTGAACATAATCACCACTTGAGCAAAACTTCGTGTTCTATCACCGTACCCTATCATCATTAAAATTTCGATACGTTCGGTTTCACTTAAACTTGCCATTTTGCACAAAAACTGTTGACACTAAATTACTAATGTTTCAAAACTGTTGACACTGAATGAATGTTTGACATTCGTTGTCCTGGAAACATTTTAAAACAAAAGAATAATACTGCGTTTCTTATGGGCATCTTATCTTATCTTGGGATTCCAAACAATGTTAAAAACATCGCAACCGGTTCTTTTCACACTCACAGATTGTTTTCAAGAGATATTCTACTTTTCATTTATTTTTGTTCTTCATCCAATAGATTTTAAAAACAGTAGCGTTTATTTTTATTTATTTTTTTACCCGGAAACGATTGAGTTTAGGTACATTATGCTTCTCATAAATGTTGCTCAAAATTAAGAGAAGGATTGAAATATCGAATAATATATAGGGTGTTCCATTAAAAAAAAATTAATATTGGTGTGCCACGCCTGTATGACCAACCCTGTATAAATAAAATTATCACCGCCTAGTAGACATTGAAGAACCCAAAAACTTTTGTATAAAACTTTTTTCGACACCTTGTATATTTTCCCGGATAATCGATCGTTTCCAGACTTATCAGCGACCCTGTATATATATATATATATATATATATATATATATATATATATATATATATATATATATATATATATATATATACATAAACATATAAAAATTGAAACTGACCCCGGATATAGGTTCTAGGTGTCCTAGATCGCGCTCATTTAAAGAAATTTTTTCAAAATTCAAAAGTCGGGATCTCCTCATTAGTGAATTTTTGCTAAGAAAATTCACTAAAACGGAACTGTTAAATTTCACCTTTCACACTGCAAAAATTGGTAGTTAATAAGAAACGATTAATGATACCAAGTACGTTTTAGATAAAAGACAAGATAAGAAATTTAAGAAAAGGGCCAATGAAGAATTCCAGAGCAGATTATTTCGTTGTGTGCAAGTGAATGGAGAACATTTTGAACATTTATTATAAGAAAGGGACGTTTTTATTAAGTTTATTTTCGAAATTTGAATTTTCGGGTAAACTGTTTTAATATTCCCGTATTAAGTTTCCACCCTGTATTGAAAACTGTAATATTACACCATACATATGGGGTATCTCCGCATTCAGAAAAATGTGATCCATCGAATTGTGATAAAAAAATGTAGGGTTGCTATCTAAAAAAAGGATAAAGTGGTGGGGGTAAAATGGTGGGAGTTTAATTTTTTTAACTATAATTATAAGATAATGTTCGACAAATTAAACTTCACGTGTCTCAGCGTTTTCCACAAAAACTATTTCTTGTTGAATAATGAATTTTATTCCATAAGTGTGTTTCACAGTGTATATATATATATATATATATATATATATATATATATATATATATATATATATATATATATATATATATATATATATATATGTACATATAAAAACTTTAACTTTAATATATATAGCAGGCAACAAGGCTCATGACTTCGCAACCTCTCTATTAGTAAATTTTCTTGATGAAAATTCACAAAAATAATAAACTAAATAACATAATAAACAAATTTTTTGAAATTTTTTTTTTTTGGCGTCCGTCTATTTTTAATTATGGCCCATTACCGACGTCAGGGAGCAGTTTCACCTCAGTATCCAGAAAATTGTACCGAATCTCTTCCTTTCTGTAAGAAGGGTAGATATCTTTAACTTGCCCAACATCGTATGGTGCACGGGACCGACGGCATAGCATCCACTCCGAAGGGCTAAACGTGTAGAAATTCAAGCACCTTGCTCAAATACAATGCCACAAACCTTGGTTGATGTTAATTTACACTACGTAATGTAAACTAATTTGATATTTCTACTGGGAATTGAACCCGGGACTCTCGGGTCCAGAGGTATACGTTCTTACCCCTGAACCATCGAGGCTTCAATTAACAAATTGAAAAATACTTTGTGTCTAGAGGTTTCACTTCGCGCTCATTTAAAAAAAAATCATAAATTTGTGACCTCATAAGCAAATTCTTGTACGAAAATTAGAGGGGTGACTTTAACACCCCAGGAAATAGGTAAAATAACCCCTAAAAAGATAGTGGATTATTATGAAAAGTACATACATTCAGGGCAACTATTAGAGAAAAGTGTCATGCACAAAAAATATGAAGCGAAAGGAAAAGCATCTACAAACAGCAAAGGAAAATCATCAACAAACGTATTTTAATGAAATTTCAAAAATAGAAAATGTAATTTTAGTTAACGTTATTTTTATCCAATAAACCAACAACTTCAGTGAAACTTGTGTTCTAACAAATATAGAAATGAAACTTGCTTTGTAAACAACAATTTTTATTTCAACGGGTCCACCTTCTTCATGTAGGTATATTAATAAGAATTATTATTATTATATTGTAGTATGTATTAATGGTAGCTGTATTGTGTGACTAACACGCAATAAATGAACTAAAATGAGCCGTAAATAAAACCCGTAAACTTGCACAATAGGAAAACAGGAAGCGGAAATGGAATTCAATTGCCATGTGCGATAAAAAAATTGTGTTAAAGAAAATAATTTGGATGTGATTTTAATCGTATAACATTCTCACAATCATCTAATAAAAACGCTGACGTGTATACAGTCTGTCCCACATTCTTCGCATGAAAACTTGGTTATCAGAGATTGTAAAATTAATAAAATTAAGAAATAATTCAGTTCTTTGGGTAAAACATACAATTTTATATGTTTTTTACAAAGTTTAAACTTGAAAATGATTTATTAATATTGAAGTGTGTTTAAATAAGCACCTCATGGTTAACAAAATAATGTACAGTGTGTGTTCTTACTACAAAACCTGAATGCTATAAGATATCAGTCGCCGCCCCCCTTGGTCGCTCAGACCACGGAATGGTCACTGCTTCCTGCGCAATGCAACCCGAGGTCACACAGTCATCACACCCACGTATCGTTTGGCACTACGACTCCGCAAACTGGGACGAAATGCGGGATTACTTTTCCTCATTTCCATGGGCGTTTGTCTGCTTCTCTCATCCTGACCACTCTGATATCTCACAAAACGTCACCGAAATTATCCAAGCTGGCATGGAATTATTTATTCCACGTACACAGAAAACCTCTTCAGCCACTCAAAAGCCCTGGTTCACTAAATCTTGTGACAAGGCCAGACTTGAAAAGGTCAAAGCTCACAAAACGCTTCTACACAATCCCAGTCAAGAAAATCGTCAAGCATTTAACGACGCAAGAAATCGCTATGTCCGCATGCTTTCTGAGGCAAAAAACTCGTTTAATACCCACATCAAAAACAAAGTCCTCTTAAGCTCCAACGGCGGCAAACCCTTCTGGACTTTTGCTAAATCTATTGGGAATGATTTCTGCAAAAGCACGTTCCCACCTCTTGTCTCAGGGAATGAAATTGTTTCTACCGCCCTGGGCAAGGCTGAACATTTTGCTTCGTTGTTCGCCGGCAATTCTACTCTCAACCCACCTCCAAATGTTCAACCACCAATAGTCCCCAATGTCGCGCATAAAATGACGGATATCATTTTCAAAACTAAAAAGGTACGAAAGATGCTCTCTTCTCTTAATACCAGGAAAGCCTCTGGCCTTGACGAGATCCCAGCAATTGTTCTCAAAAAATGCGCACCAGAACTTGCTCCTGTCCTGACTCGTCTGTTTCAGATATCTTACAATAAGGGCATATTCCCTAGTAACTGGAAAACTGCTCGAGTACAACCCATCCCCAAGAAAGGATCCAAAGCGCTTCCTAGCAACTACATGCCTATTTCTCTCCTTTCAGTCGTCTCTAAAGTGATGGAAAAGTATATAAACACCGAATTACTAAAATTTCTTGAAAAACACAGTCTAATCCACGACAGGCAGTATGGATTCCGTCAGCGCAGATCGCCTGCCGACCTCCTTTCCTTTGTCACCCATTCTTGGAACAAGTCTATGGAACAACACGGTGAATCCCAGATTGTTGCTCTAGACATATCCAAAGCATTCGACCAGGTCTGGCACGCAGCGCTGCCTAATAAACTTCCGGACTATGGCCAAAACTTTGTACCTGGACAGCAAATTTCCTCTCCAACAGGAGCATCTCTGTTGTTGTGGATGGCCATTCCTCTAAACTGTATCCAATTAATGCAGGAGTTCCTCAAGGCTCAGCTTTAGCCCCTACTTTGTTTCTTCTCCACATCAATGACCTCCTCTCTAGCACATCCAACCCAGTTCACAGTTACGCGGACGACAGCACCCTCCACTCAAATATACAATATTCTAAGCCTGTCTCTTTAGCCCAATTAGATGACGATCGCAGACTCATGTAGGGTTCTGTCTCCGTGGATCTCCAAAAAATATTAGACTGGGGAAGTAGAAATCTTGTACAATTCAACCCCACCAAAATTAAGTCTTGCTTTCTTTCTCACAAGAGATACACCAGCCCTAGACCCATCACAATGAACAACCAAGTTATTCAAAGCAGTGAGTCCTTTTCTCTTGTTTGCATTTCTGTGGATCGAAATCTTAATTGGCACCAACAGGTCACATCAATTGCAGAAGCGGCTGCTAAGAAATTAGGTTTCCTCTTCCGGGCTCGCAAATACTTTTCACCAGCTAATCTCTATACCTTATATACTTCACAAATAAGGCCAAACCTCGAATACTGCTCCCACATCTGGGGTGCTGCTGCCGCTTCTACACTCGCTATCCTGGACTCCATTCAAAAGACATCTATACGTCTCATCGGTGACCCCAACCTCACCCAAAGGCTGCCATCCCTTGCCCACCGACGTGCCGTTGGTGACCGCTCTCTCTTTTATAGATATCTGCACGGGCACTGCTCAGAGGAGCTTTCCTCCATAGTTCCCCCACCTGCTGCCCCGAACAGATCTACCAGGGGAACAGAGCGAATGCACCCTTTTACTGCCCAGGTCACCAGACATAGAACATCTAGTTATGCCCGCTCTTTTGTCCAGAGGACTTCCAAGTTGTGGAATTCCTTGCCAGCACATGTTTTTCCTCCTCCGAACCTCCAAGCCTTCAAGTCCAGAATTAACAAGCTGCCTCGTTCCTCCTTGTCAACACCTACGGTACGATAGTATTTAGGCTGTAAGCCCTCGTGGGTGTTGTTGAAATTAAAAAAACAAACAAAAAAACATAACGTCAAGCATATATTTCAGGGGGTGATAGTACCCAGCAAAATAAGAAAAAAATGTTAATAGACCCATGGTCAAAAACGCACCATTTTTGATATACAGGGTGACCATGTTTCAATTTTTATATATTTTGATTTTGCGTTTTTCTCTCGTATGCGTTGAGATAATTTTTTTAAATTTAATACACCTAGTTTATTTAAAAGTTTTACAATAAAATGTCAAAATCGTCAGTCATCATATACACGTCTTTCCTTGGGTCATGTACTATTTTATGCCTCGTAACTTTTTTTGGAGCAAACCGTATGAATTCCTCTACATTTTTTCGGCTTTTTGTTCTTTTGCGTTATTCTCGTATCTTTCACCGTTTTAGATTAATCTGCAAAACAGCTATCGATGCACATCCAATATTAATAAAAAATAAATTAGTAGGCTAGGTCACCTTATTTGTTAACGTTGCCTATTGAATTTTTGACATTTTGCATTAATTACTTTGTTTCGTTTGATCTTTCCAAATTCTTTTTGAGTTGTTTGATTATGGTTGAGTTTACTGATCAAGAGTATGCAGAAATACATTTCATCTATGGAAACTCTTGTGAAGCCCGTAGACTATGCACGTAGATATCCTAATCGAATACTACCTAACCCATGGCCCTTCCCAAATGCACATATGCAGCTATGTGTAACTGGAACATTCAAGAAATTAACATATTTTGGAGGAACAAACCAAACGACCAGGACTCCAGAAGTCGAGGAAGCAGTTCTGAATTAAGTGGAAAAATACTCTGCTACGAGTACAAGAAAAGTTGCCTCAACATTGAACATTTAATTTGCCTGTAGAATTTTGGTAGATAACTTAATGCGCCCTTACTACGTCACAAGTGTTCAAGCTCTTCTCCTACGTGACTCTACGTTAAAATTTTTGCCAGTAGTTCCTACAAATATTATACAAACTTTTCGACGAATGCCTTCCGGAATTACCATAACGAACATTTTTGTGCAGAAGAAAATCCGCGTGTAGCACGCGAAAATAATTCTCAACGGCAGTTTTCTGTAAATGTGTGGGCCGCCATTATTGGAGATTATTTGATAGGACCATTTTTCCTGCCGAAAAGGCTGAATGGATGACATTATTATCAATTTCTCGAAGAGGAACTTCCGGTGCTTTTAGAAGAGGTACCAATTCTTTGCAGAATCCAAACGTGGTTCATGCACGTTGGTGTGCCAGTATGGTGGTGACGGAATTCCTTAATAAACATTTTGACAACCGTTGTATAGGTCGAGGGGAACCTCAGCCATGGCCTCCCAGCTCCCCAGACCTGAATCGCCTGGACTTTCTTTATGGGGATACTTGAAATCATTGGTGTATCGGATTCTAATTGAAACAGAGGAGGACTTGTGAAATAAAATAGTGGCTTCATGCGACAGCATTCGTACTACTTTTGAAAGTCCGTCGGTCTATGAGGCAAAGAGTGAGCAAATTCTGCATCTTAGCAAGAGGAGGACATTTTCAGCGTTTATAGTTTTTTTCATTTAGGTTTACTTTTAATTTAATAAATTTGATTGTTAAGGAGCCTCGGTGGTCCAGGGGTAAGAACGTGTGCCTCTGAACCGAAGGGTACTGGGTTCAATTACCAGGGTTTCCCTTTCACTTTTTCAGTACAAACTGTAATAAATTAACATCAACCGAGGGCCTCGCATTGTATTTGAACATTCCGTCCTTTGGAGAGGGCGTAAAGGCGTCGGTCCCGTGCGCATCCGATGTTGGGCACATTAAAGATCCCTGCCCTCCTAACAGAAAGGCAGGGGTTCGGCAAAATTTCCAGGATAGTGACGTGAAACTGCTCTCTGGCGTCGGTGATTGGCCATAGGCGCGGAAATAGGCCGACGATAAAAGTAAAAAAAAATCAATGTTAAGAATTGCTTCAGATGGTTGATTACTATGACGGCTGATTATTGTTTTCCATTACTTCCTTTACGTTCGTGAATTGCATCGATAGCTATTTTTGCAGATTAATCGAAAACGGTGAAAGATACGAGAATAATGCAAAAGACCAAAAAGGTAAAGAATGATGAGGAAATTCAAATTTGGTATCAAAGATCATACAGGTGCTCCAAAAAACGTTACGAAGCATAAAATAGTACATGGCCCAAGAAAACATAGACCCTGTATATGACCACCGCCGATTAAATATTATTGTAGAGGGCTCCTAAGGAAAATAGGTGTACCAAATTTCAAAAATGTATCTCAAGGCGTAGGAGAGAAAGACGCAAAATAAGATAAAAAAAATTGAAACTATCACCCTGTAAGTGTATCAAAAATGGTGCGTTTTTGACCATGGGCCTATTATAATTTTTAAAAATTATTTTGCAGGGTACTATCTATCACCCCCTGAAATATCAGCATGCCATTATGTTACACCATGTATACTGTTAGCGAAAATAAATAAATGTCTACACAATCTCTAGTTACTTTTTCTAAATAAATGTCTACACAATCTCTAATCACTTTTTCTTAACACAAAAAAAACTTATGACAAATTCTCGTCCATGATGTTTGGAAGTCAAACCAATACAAATTCACTAAAATGAACTACTAAAAGGGTTTTCTTTCAAAATACTGATATACTCGAAAGTATTTGACAATCTGGCAACGTTGCACTGCTTCCCTACATGACGTCAGTCCATTCTTATCGTAAAAATACTGTATATTTCATCTGCGGTATTCTATGCTTTGGAACCAATACAGCTATACTAATGCAACGCAAGAGAAATGTAACATTGGCAAAATCAACACAGAGGCTAAGGCAGCAACAAAGAAGCTTGGGTTTCTGTTTCGGGTTAAAAGTTTCTTTTCTTCGCAGCAGCTTGTTATGTGGTATAAAGCACAGCTATGTTCACATTTAGAATATTTTTCTGCTGCTCCAAAACAACCTTGTCCCTTCTAGATTCTTTTCAGAAACGAGATGTTTTCCTCATAGGGGAATCAACTATTACATTCAATCTTATTTTTTCAGACCACAGGAGGAATGCTGGAGATCTCTGCCTCTTCTTCGATACTATAATGGATATTGCCTCTCAGAAATTGCTTCGTTAGTACCTCCGCTTGCTACCTTTAATCGGAAAACCCGTTTTAGTAGAAAAACGCACGCTTTTAGTGTTGATTTCTCCACTTGTACAATCGTTGTTCTTTCCGAGAGCATCTAAGCTTTGCAATCCGCTCCCGTCGGACATATTTCCGAAGATATATAAGAAGCGAGTAAACCCCAATCTTGTGACATGACAATCAAGTTCATGATGTTTTAGAGACGCATAGACTTCACCCCCTATGAACTATTTCATAAAAAAAGTCTGGACGCAGCAAGTGTTTTATGTTATTGGCAAATTTTTATAAAAGTATAACCCTGGACCAAAGCTTTAGCTTTAGTGAGAAATGGTTGGTCAATTAGAAGAAAATGGTTGGATTCATTGGGAAAGCATCATAAAGATGGCTACACTTTCACCACATCACTGAAAATTGGCCTACTCGTTCGCAGAAGCAAATAACGTGTCCCATAATTTCAAGAACTAAACAAAAACTGCTGGCAAAGATTGTTGCTACATATTCCTGAAAAGGAATTCTCCGTTATGCGAAGATATTTGAAGAGAGCGACTCAGTTTAAGAAATTGACGAGCTAGTGTCTGGTTTATGACTGCGAAAAGATGAACTGTGCTATGAGGGTATCAGGTATCAGTGCTCAATTTGTGAATGATGAGTCCCTGTTCTTGGCGGTGGAGCTGACTCTCCAGAAGGATACATTGGTGATTTTTGTGATTGATAATTTTCGAGCTATTACTTTGTTTTCTGCTCTATTGAAATATATTTTGATGTCCTAATTAATGCTTCTGACAATGCATTCCCTTTTTGCAGGACTTGTTAATCTTATCTATTTTAATTTTATGTTCTGCAAGCATTTCAGCACAATAATTAGACAGTGCGCAGGTCTGGTTATCGCGTGCAGGTCTGGTAACCGCGCGCAGGTCTGGTAATCGCGCGCGAAAACATTTTTTACAGATTTCGATCCGCATAACAGTGTTTAATTTTTTTAATAAAAATGGGCAGTTATAGAAAACATATTGGAAAACGCCACTCATAAATTTCAGGTTTCTATTGCAGATTCGTGTATTCTTTCATATTTTTTTAAAAAGTTTTTCTATGAGATATCGCAAACTTTTTACGCAGACAGTTGAATTTAACTAATCCTACAACGCTTCCTTATCTATTTTTATTTACTGTATATATTACCAAAACAAACAAATATTTTCCTTATTTATATTTAAATATATCTTATCTTAAACACCTCGATGATTCTTTCCGTCAACATTTCATTTTCCTCCTATTATTTTATACCAGTAATACGTATGTTAAGTATTTATTTTGTAATTCCAACGAGTTTATTTTCTGTTTAATTTGTTGTTCTCTGTAAAGTACTTAATTTATTTTTCATGCTTGCAAAGTTCCTTATATATTTTCTCATTGGTTTTCACTGCCGCAATATGAGCAATTTGATCAATAAATTCGCATTATCTGTAAAACTTAGGTCTCTAAGTGTAAAGACAAAAAAGTTATGGGCTGTTAAAGAAAACAAATTTGGAGTTTCCCTTGAAATGCAAAGTCGCGATTTGAAACGTCAAAATTGGCAATATTTAGACAAAGAACCTGAAACAAATATGGATTATGAAAATAAAATGTTGCAAGAAGAGTGTTCTGCAAACCCTTAAGTTTCAGCTTCAACCGTCATTGTCCTTCATTTTACCAGAATATTTACAGAAAATTCATCTCAAATATAGAAAGTCCTCGCATAACGTCGTATGATTTAACGTTGTTCCATTATAGCGTCGCAGTTTGTGGTAGGCAAATGTATCTTTAACGTTGAAATTGATTCGGTACAACGTTGTTATTCTAAAAGAAGTCTAAAATAGTAGGTAAAAAAGGAGTACAAAAGATAATATGTAGGAATGTACATAAACATACGTAAATGAATATGTTTTTTTAATCAGTTTGCAATCACAAATATGTACATATTATGTATGAACATTATATTTATTCCCAGTGATTCGTTTTATGTCGTTTCACGCTCCGATTGGTAGATCCCTAACTAGGACGTTAAGCGGGGAATTGCTGTAGACCCTTTCTCTGATGCTTTGGCGGTAGTTTTAGTTAAGTTTATGGTTTAACGGTCTTTGATTTATAGCTAATTTTTGTAGAAAAAATTCATTAATGAGGAGACCGCGACTTTTGAATTTAAAAAAGATTTCTCCAAAAGAGCGGAAACTAGGCCCCCTAGAATCCACATCCGGGTTCACATTCATTTTTTATCTGTTTATATATATATATATAGAGGGTGACGCATTTCTACGGCAAAGCTGAATATAATTGTTATTATACAAGATACGAGAAAAAATTGTATACGTTAATTATAGGGTGTCTTGAGCTGCATCTTATAAAATTACGTTGAGGATCACAGGTGGCCCATGAGTCGTTGGTGATACCTAGAATATTTTTTTCGAACACCCTTATTATTGCATTTTTGCATTTTTTATCGAAATATGATGCATGTTTGTACGAAAAAAAAATCGGGACGCAGTGCGTTTGGTACAGATTTTTCATTAAATGCTTCAAATTTCAATAACTCAATTTGCTATTAACCTAAGGTTTTCTGGCTAGAAAAACAGTTTTCTCGGAAACATTTTAAGTTAATTTTCGGAAAATTTTTGTACATTTTCACACAATAAGTTATTTTGATAAAATATTGCACATTATTTCTACTACATACGCCTGCTTGCATTAGAGATACGTATTTGCTATTAAAAGCAGTTTTATGTAAATTCACTTCCATAACGCACTTGCTGCGTCCAGACTTTTTTTATTTTTGGATGGAAAAACATGCGAAGAAATAAAAGCTAAGTTGGATGCTGCCTATGGAGACCTTTCACCATCTGTGACAACCGTGAGATATTGGTGCGGCGGCAGACGTTGTTACCGAGGGAATCGTTGAACAGGTCCACGACATGATTCTCACTGATCGCCGAACTAAAGTGCGCGAAGTAGCAGAGGCCGTACGCGTGTTGTATGGATACTTTAGGTGATGAGTTAAGTATGAGAAATGTGTCGATCCTATGGTTGCTGGGATTGCTCACGGTGGAACACAAGTATATACTTCTGTCAATGGCGAGGCAATGTTCGGACCTCTTTAAGCGAAATTCGCAGGCGTCTTTGCCTCGAGTCGTCACCGTTGATCAAACCTGGATATATTATTATACGATCGAGAACAAGCGCAGTCAAAACAATGGATTTTTCCAGGTGAATCTGCTCCGAAGGGGGCAAAGACGGTCCCATCGTCCGGGAAGGCCTTGGCAACGACTTTTTGGGATTCGAAGGGAATAATCCTCATGGACTTTTTGCAGAAAAAGGAAGAACGATCACGGGGTAGCACAAGAGTGAATTATTGCACTGATTCGAACAGAATTCGAAGGAGACAAGGCCCCATTTGGCTAAGAAAAAAGAATTGTTTCACCACGATAACGCACCAGCACATTCACTTGAAATTATCGCGGCCAAATTACATGAACTGCGCTACGAATTGCTGCCACACCGACTGTACTCGCTCGGCTTGGCTCTCTGCGACTTCTTTGTGTATAACAAAAATATCGACATACATAAACTTACATATTACATTATTACCCTATTCTTAATACAGTTATTAGACGTATTCTGGTGGAGATAGTATTTATTTAAAAAGAAAAGGTTCAAAGACAAATGAAAAAAGCTCGGGACGCAGCAAGTGCGTTATGGTAGTGAATTTTTATTAAATGCTTCAAATTTTAATAACTCCATTTTCTATAAACTCATAAAGTTTAATTTTGGTATGTAGTAAGGTCTTTACTGGGCAAGATATCCACCAAATTTCATTAGAACAACTTTTTAATTTTCGGAGAAAAATTTTTTTCGAAAGAAAACTTAAAATTTGAATAACTCAATTTTCTATAAACTTAGAAAGTTAAATTTTGGTACGTAGTAAGGTCTCTGCCAAGGCAACATATATAGTAAATTTCATTAAAGCAGCTTTGTTATTTTGGGAGAATTTTTTTTCAAAGACAACTCAAAATTTTTCCGGAAAACCGCGTCCGATTTTCCTGGCTAACGAACTCATCCAAGCCATTAATAAAAGAAAGGCACTTGCCGAGCTTCATTGAAATCGGTTAATTATTTTTTGAGTTATCAGACGGATACACACACATATATATATATATATATATATATATATATATATATATATATATATATATATATATATATATATGTAAACATATAAAAATTGAAACTGACCCCAGATATGGGTTCTAGGGATTCTAGTTCGCGCTCATTTGAAAAAATTTTGCAAAGTCTCACCATCGATACCTCTCTATTAGTAAATTTTTTAAAATAAAAATTCACTAATAGTTAAAGGATTGCCAGAGAAGGATTGTTTCTATGTTAAAGCAGATAAAGACAATACGGTTGTGATCTTGGACAAAAAGGATGATAAAGAGAGAGAGAGAGTAATGCAATAGAGACAGGACCGTATACAAAACTAAATAAAAACCCTCTACCAAAAATGATTAACAAGGTCAAAAACAATTTAAAGAGTTGTCAAAACCTTATAACAAAGGACTTAGGAAGACGGTTACAGGTTGCGAATCGCAAAGTCCACAAAAAATATTGTCTCCAAAAATTCATAAACCGGGAAAAACAATGAGACCTATTATTTCGGCTATATATTCTTTGACATAATCTAGCGAAGTGGCTGTCAAATGAGTTTAAAAGCTTGGCTGTTAAATAAAAAAGTTATTTAGTGTCAAATTCACTTGAATCCATTAATGAAGTTAAATATGTTGATATGATTTGATGTAGCGTCTTTATTTCCTAGCGTGCCCATGAAACAAACGCTAACGTATTTAGAACAGTTGTTGAAATTGAACAAAATAACTTTAGCAAACATTTGTATCAAACAAAATATTTTTCAATTAAACAATGAATTTTTTAACAAACTGAAGGCACGGCAATGGGCAACCCACTCTTTCCATTCATTGCAGACCTTTTCATGGGTAGATTTGAGACGGATTTATGAAATGAAAGTGAATATTTTCCTATGGCATGGTTTCGTTTTGTGGACGATATTTTTGCAGTGTTTAACACAAATATGTGCAAAGTAGATGATTTTATTAAAAGACTGAACTGTAAATTTGATTCAATAACATTCACCCACGAATTAGAAGTTCACAGTAAACTTCCTTTTCTAGATGTACTAGTTATTAAAAATATGGCTCTTTTGAATTCGATGTCCACAGGAAGGAAACTGCCACCATAAGTTACAATCCAAATGACTCACATCATACGTTTGCACAAAAAACTGCTGGTTAAAATATCGTGGTAAATAGATTGATACATTTTCCCTTAAGTAAAAGTTGATGTAGTAGGTCTAGAATTAAAGTAAATCAAAAACGTGGTTAAATATAACGCATCTTCGGATTGCTTAGTGGAAAATTAATTAATAAACACAGAACAAAGAAAATGTTAGCGGAATCCACGACATTTAGAAAAAAAATAATTGTTTGCCTACCTTTTGAACCGCGTATCACAATAATTTAATAAAGTTGTTAGGTAATACGAAAGATAAAAATAAATCCACTGAAATGTCAGGTATCTATGAAATAGGTGTACTCGCTTTGGCGGTACATATACTAAAACTAGAACGATACAGAGAAAAATAGCATGGCCCCTGCGCAAGAATGACACGCAAAATCGTGAAGCGTTCCACATTTTTATTGTATTTACGTTATTAAAAATAACAAATATAATAAAGAAAAAAAAACATAAACCTCAAACGAGAAGTTAAAAAATCTGTGGCTAATGACAATTCTGTCGAGGCCATACCACCTTTTTCATCACCACCATATGAGATAGGTTGTAAAGATTGTAATCTTAAATACGTTGGGCAGACTAAGAGAACCAGTGAGCCTAGATTTCGTAAACATCTGGCACATTTGAGATACGGTAGTGTAAACAAGTCATGTATGGCACAATATATTTGGGATAGTAACCACCACATGGATCAAGAAAATCTGAAACCTATCAAAAATATTAGACAGCCAGCGAAGTTCGATGCGTACGAAATTATTTATATTTCTAGGGCAATAAAAAACAAATGTGCCTTAAATCGAGCCCCGCCACTGAAGTGATAAAAAAGTTCAAAAACCTCGTCCGGCAATTAAAATACAATAAACAGAAAATTTGCCTGCGATTTAAGATCCCTCTCGGTATCGTTCTTTACCTAAGAGTATAAAAGGTGGTGTTTTAGTAGAAAGTAGTTAGAATTTTTTATCCTCTGATGACGCTACCTTTGTTAGTGAAACGATCGTCAGGTCAGGTCAGGTCAGGTCGTCAGGTCTTTAAAATGATGTGTTGTGGTGATTTGGGTTCTCCAATTGTACTATCAGTGCTCATCACAGGTTCCAATCTTCACTTATTGAGGTTCAAAGAAATGGAAATACAACAAATCAGCTTGCTTATTAAAACAAGGCAGTTGTTATCGTATATGTGCTTTTTTATCTCTAAAACGTTAATGTTTTTAAGTGCAGAAATATGTTCTTTGTATCTAATGTTAAAGATTCTAGAAGTTTCACCGATGTAGACTACATTACAGTGTGTACATACTACCAAGTGAAGAGTGGAATCTGTGATGGGCATTGATAAGTACACTTGGAGAACCCAAATTACCACAACATATCTTATAAAGACCTGGCGATCGTTTCACTAACGAAGTTAGGATCACCAAAGGATGAAAAATGCTAAACTAGTTAACTACTGCACGTTATATGTATACTATGTGTTCGGTAAAAGACCGATAACCTAGAGGGTGAGGAATCAGACGCAAACTTTCTGCGTTTATATTTTAATTGCCAGAAGTCATTTTTAAAATTCCGTTATAACTGTACCTACAGAGTTTCGGAATATCTTTTATATCAAAGAGGCAGTGCGAACAGCGAACTATTAACCAGTGGGGTAGCGCGGTTTAGGCAAATTTTGCTGTTTATGCATTAGAGATATAAATACTCTCATAGGGGTCTAATGTAACCGGTTGTCTAACATTTTTGATGAGCCTAAGGTTTTGTTTATCTACGTAGTGATTATTATCCCAAATATGTTGAGCCACGCATGACTTGTGTATACTACCGTATCTCAGCTGTGCCAGATGTTCCTTAAAGCTGATTGCAATGGTTCTTTTGATCTGCCCATCGTATTTAAGATTACAATCGTTATCACTTATCTCATAGATACCTGACATTTCGGTAACTTTATCCTTATCCTTTGTATTACCTAACAAATATTTTAAATAATTTTGCTGGCGAAGAAGTTAGCTGCCAATCATGTTAATTAAAAATGCGCTTGTGATGCGCGGTTCAAATGGTAAGCAGACAAACTTTTTTCTACTTTATCTTTTCTGAACTTCGTGGATTCCGGTAACATTTTCTTTGTTCTGTCTGTTAATTAATTTTTCCACCAAGCAAACCTAGTGTCCGTTATGTTTAGCCACGTTCTTAATGTACTCTTAATCTTTGCTATATCTACTTTTACGTAAGCGAAATTGTATTAATTTTTTTTCCAAAAAAATATTAATTAGCCGCGTTTTCTGTAAAAGTATGATGTTAGTTAGTTGTAATGTAACTAGAGTGGTGGTTTGTGGTTTCCTTCCTGTAGACATCGAAAATAATGACTCTCTTGAATATGAAGTCTCTGCCTCTCTGTTTAGAAGAGAATAATGTTACAATAAAATGTTAACTAAAAAAGAATCATTGGCTATTTGATATATCCTCGTACCCTGTACATATCTGATAATTTTACAATTTTGATCGGGAAAGTTTCAAGAAGGAATTTTATTTAGGTAGCCCCATATTTGATGTAGGGAAACCAGTTCCATTATTGTTTGTAACTATAACAAACCAAATTATTCATAAATTTGAAAACAAAAAAACAGGCAGTTTTATGGCTTCTTTAATAATGATTTTGTCTAGATGGCTAGTAGTAATAACTTGTTCCTGAAACTGATAGTACCCGTTCTATAAAAAAAGCTTATGGAATGTTGAAAGTCTGAAAATGTTAGGTTTGCGTATGTGGGTTGCATAGATTAAATGCAAATTTAAAATTGTTTATATGTGGGAAAATAACTAAATGAAA
Source organism: Tillus elongatus (assembly GCA_964006375.1). Taxonomy (NCBI): domain Eukaryota; kingdom Metazoa; phylum Arthropoda; class Insecta; order Coleoptera; family Cleridae; genus Tillus; species Tillus elongatus. The sequence goes on along the minus strand of OZ023263.1, from coordinate 73,104,802 downwards.
TGAGTAAGTCTGATATTATCAAAGTATATAAACATTAATTAATAGTCATTCTATGTGGATCAAAAATCGCACAAGAATTTTTAATGTATTAAGTTTTATTTACTGTGTTGTACGTATTCCAATTAGAGCATCTAGTGGGTCCTCCGGTTATGTAATATTCCACGAAAAGGAAGTACGTCATTACTATCTTTATCACTATTATTTCTATTTTATTACTTTCAAGGTTAATTTAGTAGTTATTCAATGGTACTTATAAGCTTGACAATAAAAATGGCAAACTTAATTTTTTCGAGTGTACAATTTAGAATACAGTAAAAATTTACATATATATATATATATATATATATATATATATATATATATATATATATATATATATATATATATATATATATATATATATATATATATATATATATATATAGATTGGGCCAAAATAGATGGCGTATTATAACTATATAGTGAACCAGAAAAGTTAAAAGACTCATAAGCGGTCATTATCTCAATTTTGAAAATATTTTTGATTTGCGGCGTTGCCACAACCATCCTTAACAGATTACAACTTTGTTTTTTTCTTCTTCAAATAAAACAGCCTATATATTATGACATTTTCAGATTCCCCGGAAAATTGTAAAAGTGTTTTATATTATGTATCTTTCACTTATCTCAAGTCGTTAAGGAGATAAAAATTATGATTTAGGAAATTTGGCAACCTGCATCCATTAATGAAAAAAATATTCTTTCCGTAACCAGCATAGGAGGAGGTCTGAGTTTTTGGTTGCTGTTTGTCAATATGTTGCTATATCATGATAGTCATGGAAAGTCAATTATTGCATACAGGTGTCTACAAAAAATGGGGTTTTGGTGGAACATAGAAGGGCAGGTATTGCGAGATTTTCAAATGGAACAGCCTGTATTTTATAATGGGAATAGCAAGACCAATTGATTTTCTATACCTATTTTGAGCGGTTTTTGACGTATAACCCAATTAACAGTTCCCTACATTCTCAAATGAAATAACAAAAAGAAAATAAACACAAAAGTGAAGGTCAATAATTAAATTGCTTAAAGCGTCCACCTTCAACTCTCAAACATTCTACGAGTTGTGTCAGAACATGATGTGTTGTTGCTGCTTCTATCTCACAGGCGTCCAGAGACAGAAATGACTCCCCACTCTATTCTGAAGCTCTTCCGTGGTATTAGTAATGTAATTAAAGGTAAACAATTTGTTTCATCCTACCCTAAAGATAAAATCAAGTGGGGTGCGATCTGGCGATCTAGATGGCCAAACCCAAGGACCTGATCGACGAATCCAACGATCTTCAAACATGTGCGAAAGTTCATTTGTAAGTTGATTGGTGCAGTGCTATGGCCAACCATCTAGCTGACACCAACAATCTCAGAGTTTGAAATTTTAAGTCGTCGAGGAAGTCAGATACTGTGGTCCGTAATATTTCAAGATATTTACCTGAGTTTAAATTCTCTCCGTAAAAGTAGAATATTATTTGGTCGTTCATCATCAAGCAAAAGACATTGAAGTCAAAGTTGTGTTGAAACCCGGTTCTCTAACGAAGTGCAGATTTTCTGCGGCCCAGTAACGTGAATTCATCCGATTAAAAATGCGTTCACTGGTAAATTTGCTTTCGTCAATCCAAATAATTTTCTTCAGAAAGTTTGGATCTTCTTGTGTACGAATTAAGATCATTTCCTAAAAATCAACACGTTTTGGAGGATCATTTGGCTTCATGGCTTGGAATGTCACAAATTTATAATGGTGCATTTCATGGTTATGCATAACTCTTTCTATAGATTTGCTATTCCTAAGTATGTTTCAGCAAAATGAAGTAATGCATAAAGTAATGCTGGTTACGGAGAGAATTAATGGATGCAGGTTGCAAAATTTCCTAAATAATAACTTTATCTCCTTAACGGCTTGAGATAGGTGAAATACTAACTTAAAAAACTTTAAAAATGTGCCGGGAAATCTGGAATATACAGGCCGTTTCATTTGAAGAAACAACGTTGGTATGTGGTAAGGATGGATGTGGCAAGGCGGCACTGTCAAGAATATTTTCAAAATAAGGATCGTGACCACTTATGAAGATAACCAAAATTTCAGATTTATATCTTTTCTGGTTCACTATATGCTTCTAATACGCCATCGAGTTTGGCCCAGCCTGTATAATCTAGGAAACAAACGTTTTAACCATCAAAAATGAAAAAAAAATTGGGTGCCATTGGAGGTCAGAGGACTTCACAAGACAAATATATTGATTTGTGGTAAACATAATCTATTAAATAATACAGACAACGATAATTTGTTCTTGGCACAAAAAGGTCAAGAAGGAGAAGTGAAATTACTTTGAACATTTTATAGTTTCCCCTCTGAAAATGTGACGATTTGACACGTCAAAATTGGTGATGCGGTCCAGGAGAGACAAGTATTGTATGAATTTTCCGTATTTGGCTAAGGCGATAACTGTCTTTAATAAGGTCCTAAATTTATGTTTCAACTATTACTATCCTTCATTTGATTAAAATGTTTGCAAAAAATACATTTGTAATAGACATCACTTGTTAAAAATAACCGTAGATACCACATACGATGAGATGTGGAGTTTTCAAAAGAGAATTCAAAAAAAATTCCAAGCTTTGTAAATAAATTGCACATTATTTATTTTTCATACACACATTCGAAGTGACTGACCAGCTCTGTTCCCGTATGCAGCTGACTGACTGACATAACTTTTATTGTTATACAATATAGAATCTGTATAACAATTATCAGATTTTGTAAATTCATTTTATTACCCCAGTAAAAACGACAACGTTATTGGCGCACCTGTGGCACCTGTTCTAAGATTCTCTTGACTGACCAGAATTAGTGTACGGGCACAGCGTACCTAATTAACTATCAAAAAATCAGCTTTTGTTAATTCAGAGAATTTTTTCACCTCTGGCTCTTAGACTAATACCTAATTATAGCCATCGGACGTTGTCTTACACCTAACAAGCACACGTTCACTGCTGCTTATAACCCTCTTATAACTCTGGGACGTTTTCTTATTACAAGTTACGTTTTTAAGAAAATGAAAAAGAAAACAAGTTGGTCGATATTACATGGGTAAAACTATTGGCCAGATAGGCCAAAAAGAAAAAAACATGTCCTCAGATTAGTTGACATAAAGGCACGCTTAGAGGAAAAGACTCTCCCACTTTTCTCGGCTTTAAGAAGGTTATTAGCTGGTTAGCATTACACTGACTCTATTAAGGCAGCGTGGCCATGCCTTCCTGGCCGCCATGTTTCCAAAGCATTTCTGTGTTAATCGATATGTGTCAGTGGTCACAAGTAGCAGTTATGCTTGCCAGCTCGTTTTCAATGGGCCATCATATATATATATATATATATATATATATATATATATATATATATATATATATATATATATATATATATATATATATATATATATATATATGTTAAGTACACCAAAAAAAGGACAAGAAAGAAAAAATACCTCATATATTCCGAATAACCGCCACAAATAATAAACATCCCTGGCTAACGGGTCCAACGATCCGAGGCCAAATGTCAATATCAACAGCTTCATGTCGCCATCCCGTCATAAACAAATCTTTTGTTACGAAAAATTCGCTAGAAGTGATAAATGCCTTATATATATATATATATATATATATATATATATATATATATATATATATATATATATATATATATATATATATATATATATATATATATATATAAATACAATACCCATGTCTCAAGTGACTTATCAGTAGGTTGAGCGTAGCTATTGACATTGTGTTCTACATCAACTCTGTCCATAGTAAGTTTATTTATTATTTTCTTCCATATTTTATGAGAAAAGTAATTATGGGTATTGAATTTCACAAATAATTACCTGTATATTTCAAATATATGTCTGTTTGTATTCAAAGGTAATTATAACTAAAATTAGTGATTAGTTATTTTTGTCGTTTATGTTGTTAATATGTCTAAGGAAGTCGCTTATCGGCCGCCTATAGCTTCCGCTCTTAGTGGGTTTTGGTTATCACAGCTTCGAATTTATATAATTAATGGCTGAATAAGATAAGAAAGAAGTATCAAAATAAAATATTAAAACAGGATAAAATTAAAACTAAGAGTACAGAAAATTGGTGAAAAAAGCTAACTACAAGTGAAGTTCTGGGAGGCTGGCTACCTTAGTCAATCTACTTTAGGTGTATTCTCACTGTAACTAGTGTAGCGCTCTCGTGAGAGCGAAACCGGCATGCGTCTCTAATTATGGTTAGAATTCATCTAGCTTTACATACAAAGTGTTAAGTATTAAGTGGGTAAGTTGGCTTTAATAGAATGAGGCTATATATATATATATATATATATATATATATATATATATATATATATATATATATATATATATATATATATATATATATATATATATATATATATATATATATATATATATATATATATATATATATATATATATATATATATATATATATATATATTTCCTCAAAATCGGTTGTACAAAAAAAGAAATTCAATTTTTTTTGCTACCATTTCATGTTGTCATGATAGCAGTAAATATGTTCTAATATTTGATTCTACGTACGTCTCATTTTGATGAACCTTGTCAGATATTCAGTCTAATCAAGTCAGCTTTTATGGAAAAAATTAAGTTTTTTATTCGGCAAATTATTTTAAATTCCTATAACTTCATTTTTCATTAACCTAGAAGCATTTATCATAACCAGGTCTCTATAAAGGCAACGGATGTACCAAATTTAATTAAAATAATTTGATTATTTTTGTTTGATACTTTTTTGGAAAAATTAGTGTCTGTCTGGACTGACTAAGAAAGTCTGCACAGATATGTACGATTAAGTTTGATCAAAATCCGATATTTTTTAAGTTATCGCACGGAGATGGCAACGGTGGCCATTTAACTGATATTTTGTCTCATGTGTTTAATGTCATTACTACCTCAGTACATATAAAAAAATGTAAATAAAACAAATTAATATATTTTTTAAAGATTCTAAAATTCAAGTTTTTGCCACGACACCCTGTATATGTATATATAGACACATACGTCTATATTTTTCGTTATTTCGAATTTACTTGAAACTGAGATTGTGTAAGTTGAAAAGGACTACAACCTAAAATTATTTTCAAATATATAGGCTGATCCAAAGAAGTGTGACACCTGAAAGCTGTTTTTTCTTATGGAACACCCGGTATTTGACAACGTTTTTGAATTCTATGGAAAAAATAAGGTTCACTTACTCCAAGGATCGCTATTACGGTTTCCCAGATATCTTGATTTTTCGACGAATGTGAGGTTTTCGAAAAAAATCAGATGATATCGTAAAAAACGAACTAGCTTTTAATGGTGGATTTGGTACTTTATCAACTATTGTAGTCAATATTTCGCGATACTCTACAGGGCGTTCAAAAAATTCAAGTTTTATTATCGGCACATTCAAAGCAGATTATTTCATTAGGTTTCCTCTTCCGGGCTCGCAAATACTTTTCACCAGCTAATCTCTATACCTTATATGCTTCACAAATAAGGCCAAACCTCGAATACTGCTCCCACATCTGGGGTGCAGCTGCCGCTTCTACACTCGCTATCCTGGACTCCATTCAAAAGAGAGCAATACGTCTCATCGGTGACCCTACCCTCACCCAAAGGTTGCTATCCCTTGCCCACCGACGTGCCGTTGGTGACCTCTCTCTCTTTCATAGATATCTGCACGGGCACTGCTCAGAGGAGCTTTCCTCCATAGTTCCCCCAACAGATCTACCAGGGGAACAGAGCGAATGCACCCTTTTACTGTCCAGGTCACCAGACATAGAACATCTTTTTATTCCCGCTCTTTTGTCCCGAGGACTTCCAAGTTGTGGAATTCCTTGCCGGCACATGTTTTTCCTTCTCCGAACCTCCAAACCTTGTTAACACCCACGGTACGATAGTTTTAGGCTGTAAGCCCTCGTGGTGTGTTGTTGAAAAAAAAAAAAAAAAAAAAATTCAAATGGAACACCCCATATTTTTTGCTGTATTTCATAGAGAAAATAATTCCCTTTAATTTGATACTAGGGTTTCCCATACCCAAGTGCAGCGGTTCTGACGCTATTCACACTTTTATTATTGTTTTTGCATAAATAAGAATGTTTAATTCTTAACAAATTTAACTTGCTTTGTTTGAAATTCAACCTGGAAACTAATCCAAGTTAAACAAATGATAAAAATAAGACGAGAAAAACCAAGAGTAATTATAATAAACATAGTTCTACAAATATTCAAACGGACGTCCATCCTGTTCAACGCATAATTGTAGCCTTTATTCAAAGCACTACTTGACATTGAGCAACATTTGCGGCGATATTGTATTGAAGGCATTCCGTATGCGTTGTTTCATGTCATCTCGTGTGGTCGGAGGCATTTTATAAACGATATGCTTAACATGTCCCCACAAGAAAAAATCAAGACATGTTAGGTCGGGAGATCTGACTGGCCAGTTTTGTAGACGTCCTCTTCCAAACCATCTATTGGAAAAATGTCTACTAAGTTCTTGTCGCACTCTGATTTGAAAATGTGCCGGAGCAACATTAAGTTGTTGCCACATTCGCCTTATAATAAATAGTGCGTCGTCTTCCAAAAGTTCAGGCAAACTTTGACGAAGAAACCCATGAAACATATCTCCATTTAGGTGTCCATTAAAAAGTAAGGACCTATTACTCTTGACTCAAATATTTCACCCTACACATTAATAGACCAAGGATTCTGACTGTTAATACTGCGGAAGAAATGTGGATTTTCATCAGCGTAGTAATTAAAACTATGCCTGTTTACGAAGCCGTTACTATGGAAAGTCGATTCGTCTGTAAACAGCACATAATCTAAAAAGTGTTCATCCTCGAGCAACATCTCTAATGCCCACATACAAAAATCATGTCGTCGATTGAAGTCAGCATCTGAAAGTTCTTGATTTAATTGGATATGGTAGGGATGAAATTTGTATTTGCAAATGCTCTGCCTGCTGAACGCCGTTTCCTGACAGATTTTGCGTTGTTATGTGGGAATTTTCTATAAGAGCTGCAATGACCGCAAACACATTTTTTTCATTTCCGGTAATTGGACTCTGTTTATTGGTCTTTTCATATGCTACGCTTCCAGTTTTTCGAAAAAACAATCTTGCAAAACTTCTTCTGGATGGATGATTTCGTGCTGGATATTTTTGTGCGTAAACTCGTGACGCCAGTAAACAACTTTTATGACATTGACCAATAGTTAGAATCATATCGATTCGTTCATGGGTAGGATACGTTTTCATTTCAAACACAATAATTTTAGAAATGATAAAATTACAAAAGAGAGTAGCGATATAATTCAAAAATAAGAAGTTGTGCAGTAGGTAATCACAAACAAGAATTGACAAATGTCACTGGCATATGTACAATCAAGTAACCACGTACGTTTCATTCATTTCAATATATGATGCAGAGAGTTTGTTATCAAGAGAAAATTCTTATCTATACAAAGGCGGTTATAGTTAGCCATAAGAAAGTCTCATGTAGTTTTTAAGACAATCGAATATCACTTTAGATTAGCCTATAAAATACAGGCTGTTCCATTTGAAGTGAACACAATAATCAACAAGGTAAACAATAATAAAAGTGTAAATAGCGCCAGAACCGCTGCACTTGGGTACAGGGAACCCTAGTATCATATGAAAGGGAATTAGTCTATTGCGGAATATTTGACTACAGTAGTTGATGAAGTACCAACTCCACCATCAAATGCTAGTGCGTTTTTTACGATATCGTGTGACAGTGGAGATAAGATTTTCTTTCGAAAATCTCACATTCGTTGAAAAATCAAGATATCTGGGAAACCGTAATAGCTAGGTATAGAGATCCTTGGAGTAAGTGAATCTTATATTTCCTATAGAATTGTCAAACACCAGGTGTTCCATAAGAAAAAAATATAACTTTTACGGTGTTACCATTTTTTGGATCATCCTGTATATTTGAAAATAATGTTAGGTTGTAGTACTTTTCAACCTACATAATCTCAGTTTGAAATAAATTGGAAATAACTAAGAATATAGACGTGAGACCCCGTGGCGTATGTGTGGGCCACCTATATATACAGGGTGTTCTACAAGCTCTATGACAGACTTTGCCAGATGATAGCTATCAAAATTCTAAACATTTTTTGTCAATGAATATGGGTCCGTTTCGTTTTTGTATAAAAGTTACAAGCATTTAAAGAATCATAATTTTTCCAGTCAACCAGGAAGTGACACAAAATCATTTGAAAGTGAAACAACGCACACCTATAAAATATAGGTATACCTACTTCAATCAAAAGTAGGCTGATAAATAAAAATGACAATTTTTAAGACAATAAATATTGTTAGTGTCATTTTAATTGTACAATATTTGATACTTCGTGTAAAAGTTCTAAATAAACAATGCTTTTATTCACAACTGAGGAATATGCAGATATTGTGTTTGTATATAGGTATTCCAATGGGACCGCCAGAGAAGCAGCTCGACCATATCGACGCAGATATCCAAATAGACACCAACCTGCCCACACGGTGTTTAGTGCATCATTTCGTAGACTTCGAGAAGCAGGTAACCCCGCTCCAAAGAAGGCCATTCGTCCTACTGAAGTAAACGTACAAGATGAAGAAAATGTAATAGATGCTGCCCTTGATAACTCTTCAATTATTGTTCGCCGTATATCTAGTAACGTTCATGTATCACCGAATTTTGCATGGTGTGTATTGAACAGAGAAATGTTACATCCGTTTCATCGCTAAAATGTACAGGCGTTGCATGCTGGAGATGCCCCACAGCGATTAGAATTTCGTCGCTGGTTACTTCAGCAACGAGCACAAAATGATAGATTCATTTCGCTCGTCATGTGGTCTGATGAAGCGTGCTGTACTAGGGACGGCATAAATAATAATCATAATGAACATATATGGGCGTTGCAAAATCCACATGCAATTAGATCAAGACGATTTCAGCAACGATTCAGTGTCAACGTTTGGGGAGGAATTTTCAACATAAATCTATTACCTGTGCATGTTCTAAATGATCGTTTAAATGCAGATCTGTATAGACATTTCTTTGAACACCACCTTTTAGAGTTCATTGATGACATACAACTTAATATTATTCAGAATATGTGGTATCAACACGACGGCGCACCATCACATAGAGGAAGACAAGTTGTTGCTTGGTTAAATGAACATTTCCCAAATAAATGGATAGGTCAAGGAGGTCCAATATCATGGCCACCACGTAGCCCCGATCTCAATCCCCTAGATTTTTATTAATAGGGACACATGCAGCATCTGGTCTACCATGTTGAAATCACTACCCATCAGCAGTTACTTGAAAGAATTCAACATGCAGCTAACCAAATAAGAAATGATCCAAATCTCATCCTTCCAGTGACCGAATCTTTAGTTCGTCGATGTGAGGCTTGCATTCAAGCCGAGGGTGGACATTTCGAACAATTTTTATAGTCTTAAGTTTTGTGATTTTCATTTAATTTAAATTTTTATTGTTAATAAAGGTTCAATGCTTGTAAATTCTTAACAAAAGCGAATCGCACCCATGTTCATTAAGAAAAATTGTTTAGAATTATGAGCGTTATTATCTGGCAAAGTTTGTCATAGAGCTTGTAGAACACCTGTATATATATATATATATATATATATATATATACACACATATATATATATATATATATATATATATATATATATATATATATATATATATATATATATATATATATATATATATATATATATATATATATATATATATATATATATATATCAACGAACCCTAAGTATGGGTTCTAGGGCTATAATTCGCGCTTTTTGAACAATATTTTTGAAAGAGACCCCTTACTGAATTTTCTCCAAGAAAATTAGTTAAAAGTGATAGAATTTAGCAGTGCATTTTTCTATTGCAAATGCCCTGTAGGTAATAAAAAAAACTCTTGGTTTTTCCATCATTGTGACAAACGCGCCGAAAACGCAAAATAAAAATAAACGTGCCCAAGGATTTTAATTAATTATTTATTAGTGAATTTTCGTAGAAAAATCCACTAATGGAGACCTCCCGACTTTGGATTTTGAAAAAATTCTTTCAAATAAGCGCGAATTAAGAACCCATATCCGGGGTCAGTTTCAATTTTTATATGTTTATATATATATATATATATATATATATATATATATATATATATATATATATATATATATATATATATATATATATATATATATATATATATAAAACGCACCGATTTTGATGAATTTTAGCAGTTACCTTCGTTGTAAGTGGCTTGGATAAGTTCGTTAGCCAGGAAAATCGGACCACGTTTTCCGGAAAAATTTTGGGTTTTCAGAGGGATGAAAGGTTTGTAAACTTATTATTTTAAAAAGATAACATTACAACATATTTTCTATTGTCATCGGCCACAATAAATTGATAAAAAGTGATAATGAAGTTGTTCCAGTTGCAAGTACCTTTTTTTTCTGGGGAAACAAATTGATTGTATTTTCTTGAGCATATGGATCAAAAATAAGTCCAAACATATTTTGATCTTTACAGTGAGATGTTTAATTGATTTTCTATAAACACTCCCTGTTTTCAGGTATAAATAGCAATAAAGATATTTTTGTGCGGAAGTCATATACCTACATCATTCTAGTTTATGTTAGGTCTCATTTAGACCGGGTATAATGGATTGTTTAAACCGTAAATGTTTAAATAAAAGGTAAATGTTTGTCTAAGATGGCTTTATATGTAGTTATGTAAATATTTAATTAGTGGTGTTTATTTTGATTATATCGTCTACATACGAGTTTTGCATGCGAGTTTCCTCTATTTGTGCTTAGTGATTACCTAATCAAATTAAAAAAGTCTGGACGCAGCAAGTGCGTTATAGTAGTGAATTTTCATAAAAGTATTTTTAGTAGCAATTATGTCTTTTTTGATTAAGGCGGTATCAAATTTGGTTACTGGTATAACCCATATAGTATAAACAATGTACTTTTATGTTTGAAAAATATAACAATTTTCGGAAAATTTGCAAACAATTTTTTCACGAAATCCGAAAATATTTTTTTTACAATGTTACTGTGCACATGGGCCCGGAAACGCATAGTTTCCAATATACAGGGAGTTGAATTTTATTTTTTTTTTAAATTTTTTATAAATAATTTCAAAACCACTGGATTGATTTTAATGAAACTTGGAACTTGAAAGTGTATTATGAAAGTGCATATTTTCAAGTGAAAATCTGCTTACAACTGCGTCAGTGGCGTGCGTACGGGGCAACTAAAAATTCATTTGGGGAAAAATATGTGCGCCACTGTCTTTTTCCAATTTTGATACATCAGTTATGAAGCTTATTACATAAGCCACAAAAGCTACCTCTTGGTATTTTTTCGTTCAGGGGATCCCCTAGGAGATATGATTAATTTGATAAAAAGGGGCAAAGTACCGATTAGCCGGCGTAATAATAATAATAATAATAATAATAATAATATATGTTTACTGCAACCATAAGAATATGAAAAACAAAACATACAGTAAACATTACAGCAATAAACGTGCAAATAACTAACCTACGTAAAACTTATTGGTGATAAACATTGAAATGAATATTACAAACATTGATAAAAAATGATAAATAAAAAATAAAAATAAAAAATGAAAAAAGTAATCGTAAAGACACCATGATTTTTCCAAACTCTTGTTTTTTGTACATTACTCAATTGACTTTAATAACAAAGCTAAAGAAAATGTTGAAAGTGACCACCATTAGCGTCGTTACAATTATTTAACCTTCTGCGCAAAGATCTTCTTACTCTTCTGCAAATATTTTGATCTTCTCTAATGCTGTCAAATGCATATTCTATTCTTCGCAACAATTCTTCTCGTGTATTTACTGGTGTTTTATACACTATTTCTTTTAAATGACCCCACAAATAAAAATCGAGAGGATTCAGGTCCGGAGATCGAGGTGGCCATGAGACCGGACCTCCACGACCAATCCATCGGTGACCGTATGTGTTGGCTAAATATGTTCTTACAACTGCTGCAAAATGTGCGGGCGCACCATTATGCTGGAACCACATTGTACCATTTCTCATAAAAAGCGGTAGTAACAACGGCAAATCATTTTGTAAAAAGTTTAAATATGATTCATGGTCAAGACGATTCGGTAGAACAACAGGACCAATTATGTGATTTTCAATAATAGCAGCCCAAATATTGATGGAAAATTGATACTGCGAATTTGCAACTCTTAGAGAGTGTGGGTTTTCATCGGCCCATGTATGTAAATTGTGAAAATTTACGATACCTTTTCGCGTAAATGACGCCTCATCAGTAAATAGTACACGTTTAGAAAAATGTTGGTCGTGCCTAAGTTTGCTTAAGAACCACTGACAAAACATTACCCTTGGTTGAAAGTCTCTAGGTAGAAGTTCCTGGACACTTGTAAAATGATAGGGATATAAACTTTGATCCTTCAGAGTTCTGTGAACTGATGATGCCGAAATATTACCCAGTTCGGTGGCAATAATTCTCGTACTTGTACTAGTATCACGTTCAACTCTATTTAATATTGCCTCTTCAACTCGTACAGTTCGGCGGTATCTTCTGCGTCCAGAGTCAGCTTTTAAAGGTTTTAAAGAACCAGTTTCTCTCAAATGTCTTACAATACGTGGGAAAATATTTTTGTCAGGAATTCTTCTTTGCGGATAAGTTTCCTGATAAACTCGCACAGCTTGTCTAGCATTTTGATTTGTTTGTCCATAAATTAACAACATATCAGTCAAATCCGCTGAAGTGTACTTAATGAAAACCATCTTGAGAGGAGGAAATAATATTAATGAGCAGCTCAGTATCAACAAATAACTAAAAACGAAAATACTGCACCGTACCAAAATTTAAAGAATAGCACGAAAACTCTTTTGACGCCTACAAAGCACTTCAAAATTGTAGAATTTAGAGAACTGTCAAAAATTATAGTTTCATGGCACTTTACGATTACTGTTTTCATTACTCCAACGAATCGGTACTTTGCCCCTTTTTATAAAATTAATCATATCTCCTAAGGGATACCCTGAACGAAAAAATACCAAGAGGCAGCTTTTGTGGCTTATGTAATAAGCTTGATAACTGATGTATCAAAATTGGAAAAAGACAGTGGCGCACATATTTTTTCCCCAAATGAATTTTTACAGTTACCCCGTACGCACGCCACTGACGCAGTTGTAAGTAGATTTTCACTTGAAAATATGCACTTTCATAATACACTTTCAAGTTCCAAGTTTCATTAAAATCAATCCAGTGGTTTTGAAATTATTTATAAAAAATTAAAAAAAAATTAAAATTCAACTCCCTGTATATTGGAAACTATGCGTTTCCGGGCCCATGTGCACATGAACTTTTTTTCTTATTTTTTAGTAAGGAATTGCCCCACGAGCGATGGTGCATGTTTTTTGAAACAGCCTGTGTATATATATATATATATATATATATATATATATATATATATATATATATATATATATAAAACATTTATTACCACAATGTTCCAATAATCTTAAAAATAATGATTTCTACGGAAACACAAAAAAAATTATGCGAAAAGTGACAATCTTTTTTTACAAAAAATTTTCCTAAAGAATACCAAAAATTCAAATTATATACCTAATCTGTAACTAAGTTTAAAAAGTTTGGACGCAGCAAGTGCGTTATGGTAGCGAATTTTCGTAAAAATGTTTTTAACGACAAATATGTATTGTTTTTAAATGGACATTTGGTTGGCAGTAGAACCTATATAGTAGTAAAAATGTACCATATTTCATTAAAATAGCTTTGTTGTTTCAAAAAGTACAAATATATTCCGAAAATAAACTTTAAAAGTTCAGAAAAAAAACTGGTCCGATTTTCCTGGCCAACGAACCTCTTTAAGCTGTTTACACAGCTGCCTGGATATAATTATTCACAAACAACTTTAAGACCAAAATTGAAAAAAAAAATTTGAAAATTTCAAGAAATTGCTTTCAGTAATGTTACACTAAATTATATTTTTCACAAAAATTCGACAACTTTTTTTTTACAATAACGTACTAAACATTTATTATTAATTACCAACATATCACAAAAATAAGTTCCACAAAAACACTAAAGACATTTCTGCGAAAACTTTTAAAATTCAGCCATTATTTGAGCGTGCCCGTATGCGGCAGCCCAATTTTTTCGAGGAGTAATACAAACAAAAAGCTCTCTAAATGCGTCATTTCCATGGGGCTCCGCTATCTATTGATAAAAACGCCGTTTCACAATTTGTGATGTGTGTGTGTGATTAACCGATTTCGATGAAACTTGCTTTCTTTTATTAATGACTTGGATGAGTTCGTTAGCCTGGAAAATCGGACAAAGTTTTCCTGGAAAATTTAAAGTTTTCTTTCGGCAAAAAATCTTTTCTCCGAAAATTACAAAGCTATTTTAATGACATTTGGTGGATACGTTGCCTTGGGAAAGGCCTTACTTCGTACCAAATTTAACTTTCTAACTCTATAGAAAATTGAGTTTTTCAAATTTCGAGTTTTCTTTGGAAAAAATTTATTTTCTCCGAAAATTACAATGATATTTTAGTACTATTTGGTGGATATGTTGCCTTGGGAAAGGCCTTACTACATACCAAAATTCAACTTTCTAAGTTTATTGAAAATTGAATTATCCAAGTTTGAAGCATAAAATAAAAATTCACTACCATAACACACTTGCTGCGTCTCTAACTTTTTTCCTCACAAAGTTGCATTATCATTCAATGGAAAACACAAAGATGCATTAAAATAAGGGGGTGTTTTATTAAAAAAAGAAAGTGTGCATCACCAACGACTTATGGCCCACCCTGTGATTGTCAAAATAAATTTGTAAGATGCAGCTCGAGATACCCTATAATTAACGTATATACTCTTTTGTCATATCTTGTATAATAACGGATATATTGAGCTTTGCCGTAGAAAAGCGTGACCCTGTATATGTGTAAACAGACAAAAACTGAAACTGACCCCGCATATGGGTTTTTGGGGTTCTAGTAGCGCTCATTTGAAGAAATCTTTTTAAAATTCATAAGTCGAGGTCTTCTCAATAACGAATTTTTTCCACGAAAATTTGCTAAAATATAGACTACTAAATCACAAACTCTATAGCTGAAACTACTGCCAAAGCATCAGAAAGAGGGTCTATTTGAAATGCATTTTTTGAAAATATTTTAGTAAAATGAAGGACAATGATGGTTGAAGCTGAAACTCAAGGCTTTGTAAAACACATTTATTACAACATATTTTTGACATAATCCGTATTTGCTTCAAATTCGTTGTCTGAAAATTGCAAATTTTGACGTTTCATTTCGCGACTTTGACGTTTTAAAAAGAAAAATGATTAAATT